>BSYR01000017.1:34185000-35385000 GCA_030270665.1 Hibiscus trionum
TAACCCAAACCCCTTCCAATATATGCTAAATTAAGACCCAAAAACCCCTAAAGATCTAATTGAACGGCGGCCGTTCCTTTTTTTCCTTATCCCCTTTTCTCCTCAGTTAGGGTTCGAAGCTCGGAAAAGAAGAAACTTTTCGGCGCCGTCGGCCGATTTTCGGCACCGGAAACCTCAGAGGAACGAAAGAAAAACGAACCCTCCCTTTTCATTTAAAAAAAACAAGCGACTGATCCCTAACAAAAAAACCCTTCCCTTGTTCGAACCCTAACCGTGGCGGCTCACCCTTAAAGGGGTTGTTGCCGGACAGTGCTCGGAGCGAAGAGGGAGGTGGAGTGTGTGGCAGCCAAACCGCCGGCGAAGGTATAACTCTTCCGAAACCCTAGCTCTTTATCATTTTGTTTTTTTTTGGGTTTGCATGTAATCGAAAAGAGATGCCAATACCTCTGAAGTATTCTTTGTGTTATATCTTGGAATCCCGAACCGGGGGTTATTTTTTACAATATTTGCTCACTGATTTTTTTTCTCTCGAATGCCCTCTGTTTTTTATCTCTTCCTTTCTCTCTAGTCTCTCTGGTTTTTTTCTAGTAGATGCTCACTATTCTCTTTAACAGATTGCATGTGCCCTTCCTTTTTGCTTCGTTGACTTTTCTCTCTCCCATGGTACTTTTGTTTGCTTGCAATTTATTGTGTTTTGCTGTCTCTTCTGTTTTTTTGCCATTTCTGGGTATTCTGATGCACTGTTTTTTTTGCTGTTGTATGCCGGAGAAGCCCAAATCAGAAGAGGCGTGCCGGTTGCAAGAGGCAGACGCGCTTGTGGCAGGCCAACGGTCAGAAGGTTCAGGCGCGTGGGCGCGTGGGTAGGAGAGGAGACGGGATCTGGAAGCTTCGTCCTCGAGGCTTGATCTGGAGCAATCTGGGCCCTTGGATCTTTGCGCGATCTGACGGCTCAGATGTTGCGGCGCTGGGGCAAAGATGGGGCTCTCTAAGGTTTCTCGCGAGAATCTGATTTGGGCCGTCAGATCTAAAAAGATCTGACGGTTGTGAGCTTGGCGGCGCGAGACCAAATGGAGGCTCATCTAGGGTTTCTCCATACCCGGGTTGATCTGGACCGTCAGATCTGAGACATATCCGACGGTAGGGACTTGTGGCGGCTGCAACACCAAACAAAGGATTAGGGTTTTTTTTTGTTGGGCTGTTATATTATTTTGGGCTCAGATGGGCCTTATGTAAATGGATTCTCTTATTATTATTATTTTTGGACTCTTATTAATCAAAGTTTATTTGGGCTTCAATTTATTTATGCTCTACTTTTATCTTCATAATAATAATAATAATAATATCCGACACTAATAATAATAAAGATAAATATAATAAATAATACACATAGTAACAATAATAATAATAACAATATAGTATAAATAATAACAATATGTAAATAATACTAAATAATAACAAATAATAATACTAACACATAATAAAGGATAATGTATAATAAGTGATAGTAACAAAAACAAATAGTAATAATGATAAGATAATGTTAAAAATATTATAGTAATGTTTAGGGTTTTTTTTTAATTGGATAATATTAACGATAGTAGAGAAAAACATATATATACACATTTAAGCATTATTACTTAATTATACTTATATCTAATATGTCACATGCGCTTATATATACAATAAATAACACTCATAATAGTAAGGTAATAATATGTATGACATATATATATATTTTTTCTTCTTCTTTTTCTTTTTTTTTTAATTTTTAATTTTATAATAGCCCAATATAAGCCCATTGACAACACAAACTTAAAGGGGTCTGATGTCCGGACAAAATTAGTGATTACAGCTGCCCCTCTTTGCTTATACTTGTGGAACAAGAATAAAGCAAAGACCATAAGCACTAATTTTGTCATACTTCCCTGTTGGACGGTTCGTTTCCTGAAGCAGCCACGTGATTCCAAGCAACTCCTCTTCCCGACGCCTTCCAATCGTGAGTTCTCCCTCCGGATGCCCCGAACAGGTAGACAGAGTTTTTTTTTACAGATTTCTATTCTCCAAGTGCCCGAACGGATAGGCGGGTTCCAAATATCTTTGTCTTCTCTTTTCCGTAAGAACAAGCTAGTCATCCAAACAACTTTGCCTTCCCTTCGCGGTCTAAAAGCAAGTTTTCCATTTCGCGGTCAAAAAGCAAGCTGAAACTCTAAATACTTTTGCCTCCTCTTCGCGGCTGAAAGGCGAACTTGGGCGTCCAAGTGGATTTGCTTTTCCTTCACGGTCGTAAAGCAAACTGGTCATAACTATATCTGTCCAACTTCCCTGTTGGACGATTTACTCTCCTGGAGCTGCAACGCGCTACACCGAGTAATTTTCTCTTTGAAGCCTTAAGAATATGAGTTCTTTCTCTATAGAACTCATTTCCTTGGCGTGTTCTTCGAGTGTCAGTTCTTTCTATATAGAACTTTCGTCCTCGTATTTCTGAAATCAAAGATCTCCAAGTCCTCTCTCTGTAGGACCCTCCACTTCCGAGATCCTTAAGCCTTAGGATTCTGAGTTCTTTCTCCACAGAACTCCTCTTCCTTAGCGTACTCTTCGAGTAGTAGTTCCTCCTCTATTGAACTCCTCTCTGAAATCAAGGATCTACAAGTCCCCTCTCCGTAGGACCCTCCACTTTTGAGATCCTGAAGCCTTAGGATTCTGAGTTCTTTCTCCACAGAACTCCTCTTCCTTAGCATACTCTTCGAGTAGTAGTTCCTTCTCTATTGAACTCCTCTCTAAATCAAGGATCTATAAGTCCCCTCTCCGTAGGACCCTCCACTTTTGAGATCCTGAAGTCGCAAGTTCCTCCTATATAGAGCTTGTTTGGACCCTTTCTCTGTAGGATCCTTCATCTTGAAATCTGTCGGCAAGCTTGAAAGCTTTCATTTGAAATCCTTGAGTAGCGATTATGGAAGGTTTCTCTTGAAATCCTTGAGCGGCGAGTATCTGCCTCCTTCGCTCCGAAATTCTTGGGCTTTCGCTTTGTCGTTTACTCCTCATTTTATGAAGGGCCCGACTCGCTTTTCGGATACCTGTGAAAAAGATGGAATGCTATGGTGTCATGAATTAGCATGCTCCTAACCTAGGGATGCCTAACTACTCGTGATGCATGACTGGGGTTTCCAAGTTATTTAATCATATTAATTCTATTGACATCGTGTCCTTTGGTGCTACTTCTTGCTTTGATTGCCTCTCTTCTCGGTTCTCTCGGACCATTGTTCTTCTTCTTCTCATCTTGACCCACTTCTGGAATTGTCTGCCTCAAAGTGCTCATGCGGGTTTTCACTTTGAACTTTTCTTTTTTTCCTTTTCTTTTCCTTTCTTTTTTGTTGTTGTTGCTTTGTTTTTTTGTTTTTTCTTCTTTCTTTTCTTCTACTGACTTTTGATTGCCTGAATAGGTAGGCAGATTTCCATTCTCCAAGTGCCTGAACGGATAGGTGAGTTCTATTCTCCAAATGCCCGAATAGATGAGCAGATTTCGTATATCTTTGTCTCGAGCTTTGAGTGTCTGCCTCCTTTGCTCTAAAATCTTTTGGCTTTGAGTTTCTGTCTCCTTTGCCACGAGTTTGTGATCTGAAGCGTCCCTTCTGATTTTCGCCTCAATCCCCAAAGTGTCTTTTGGGTTTTCACTGCGTCTTCTCTTTTCTTTGTCCTCTTTCTTCCTCCTTTTCTCTTTTTGGGCACTCCTTTGAGTTTTCTTCTTGAAATCAACTTCTACCTTTGACTCTTATCGTCAAAATTTTTCACATCTTTAGGGTGTCCACATGTCTTCTAATTTTTCCATATAGCCTTGTCTCTATTTTTCTTTATTGAACCTCTCTTTTTCTCTTCTTCTTGAAGGGAGGACCTACACTGATTAGAATCCCATTGCCCCCACTTGCTTTAGGCTTATGTACCTTCTAACTGACCTCTGGTTAATGTCGACTGCTTTAAATGGTGTCTTCTATCCAAAGATGCCACCAATTTTTGGCCCTTGTTCCTCTAAATTCGTGGTCAAGAGCGCCTCTTCTGAATTTCGCTCATTCGCCCCAAAGTGCCTTTAGGGTTTTTGACTCGGCTTCTCTTCTTTTTCCCCTCTACCTTCCTTCTTTTCATAGGCATATCTTCGTCGCCTTTGTTGAGTTGATTTCAGATCATGCTTAATGTCTCATTCGGTGCGTGCTCACAACGCGTCGCGCGTGATCCTTCTCATGACATTCTCTCCGGCAAGATGCTTAGGCTCCAAGGGTAACTCCTGTTCCCCGACTCTCAATGTCAAAATTTCTACCATCATGTTCTATTCCAACACTTCTTAGCGAAGGTTGACTTAATAACTTGTCATTCCACCGAAGGCGGTCTTGACATTTCAACTGGTGGTATTCATCGTCTAGTAGCAAAGTTTGAACCTCCGATGGTGCCCCTCTGGGTACTGATGGCTTTACTTCGAGCCATGATCAGTCTGCTTGTTCATTCCCATGTAGAAGACTTATGCAAGTGATTGGGTAAAAATAATTTTATTATGTAAATATACATTTTAAAGAATTATGTCAAGTGAAAATCAAGTTTTTGGGTCTTTGAAAAAAGGTCGACCCGAGTGAAATTTTCCGAATGTTGCAGGAATGCACATATGAAATCTTTTCTGGGCTATTAGGCTTTCGAGAGGAACGACTCCCATTCCTAGTTTCTACCCGATTTAAAAGTGGCTCTCTTTAACTCACTAACTCACCTTGCCCCATCCTTCCCTCTTTTCTGATCTCAATCAGGCATTAGAAGTGTGGCAGTCCTTGAAGAAAGGTTAACCCCGATAGGTGGAATGTGATCTGAAGACAAATTCATCCTTCCGCGCATGGTCCAAATGGTCTTTTATGGCTTGTAATGTAGTCTAAGGCTCACGACTATGAAAGAAAGGGTAAATAGGCCCAAACAAGTGTTTAAGGGTGGTGAAACCAAGGATCAATTCTTCCAATCTGAAGTCTCAATTATGCTCCGATGAAATGCTATTTCCTCTCTTACTTCTTTGGATCGCTCTAGACTGCCCCTTCTTGTTGGGGTTTTCACCCTAGAGTTCATTTCCTTTCATCAAGTGTAGTTTTGGATCAATTTACACCTTCGCATTGTATTAGTGCATGCTTTTGATCAAATGCGAACAATCTTTCGAGCCTCATCTAAGCAGAGATTCATTTGGATAGGGAATCCTCTTGTTCCTTTTCTTTATCCGCTTCTCTCCTTTTACAAAATTGCACTTTTCACCTTAGTATTTTTGCTTTTGATTTCTTCAGTTTTTATGTCGGTAGCCTTCGACTTGATTTGGGTAGCTCTTTGGGCACCAACTTTTCTTTCGTTGTTTCTTTTTGATGTTTTTGGCTGCTCAAACTGAAAGTGTATCCAATGCCTCTATTTTTATTGCCCCTTAATTCACACGGTCTTGTTTTCATAGCATAATCAGGGTCTATTGTCATTCACTCATCCATAGACTTCTATCCTTTTCTGCCCCCAGTGTAGGGGTGATCCTTGGTTTGGGTTCAATCAGAAGAAAAAAAAAATTGATAGGCTCAAACGGGGACAACAATGGGTATTTTTTCTTTCTATGTGAATAGAATTGAAGGAATGCCAAATGTCCTCCCATACACGGATATCAAAATTGGTCTTCAGGTGGTAGAAGTTTTAGGGTTATCACTTCATTCAAGAACCTTAGACAACAATGCCCGAGAGGAAAATTCACTCAATGGGAGTGGCCCATTATTCCTAAACACTCGTTGTCACCCCTCTCTTGGCCTGAGTAGAACAGATGGTGCTTCCATTCGTATCATTCCCACAACATTTGGTTTTTTCTTTTCAAAGTATTAAGGTCATTTTTTGTAAAAATATATACATGAATGTTTTTTAATATAAAAACAATAAGGTTGTAACCATAAAGAATAAATAAAATGTCTAAAAGAAATTAAGGAATATAAAATGCTTGCAAAAGTCTCCTTCATTGAAAATAAAACAAACGGACATCACAAAAGCCCTTACAAAAGATGCTACCTATCACAGGCCAACAGTACAAACTTACACATGCACCTTAACGAGGGAAAGATCCGACAACAAAGGGTAAAACAGACATGATGCATGGAGACATAACACCCTAAACTACGTTGAAGACCAGCGTCTTCCAAAAGTTGCCCCTCCAAAAGATTGCCCCATCTTAGGCCGTCTTTAGACCTAATCCGCGCGGTAGACTCAAGAGTATGTTAGCAGAGGGGTAAGTTTTTCCTTCCCTTTCTCGGCACTCTTTGCCTTCCTTGAGCTCAGAGGGTCTTTATTCATACCCCGGGGCTTCGAAACTGTGGCACTCCTGGCGGTCTCCACCCGTCCTTGCTGCTTCCGGTCCCATTCTTCATCTAGGATTTTCCGCAGTGAATCCTCGATCTTTTCTAGAGCCAACTCAATAGGGCATTCGAAATGGGAGCAGTGCACCTCATATTGGCCGATGTCAGCCTGGTCTTCTTCAGATAAGACCTTCTCCATCACAATATCGGAATCCCCGTCCATACTCTCTTTGGGCTTGGGGGATTTGCCCTTCTTGGTCAGGGTGGCGATCATAGCCTTCAACTCGTCAAATTGTTCCTTGGTTTCATCTTGAAACTTCTTCAAGCATGCGATTGTTTCCTTCTGGTTCCACACTAACTGTTGGTGGAACTGTTCGAGCTCATCCATCCTTCTCATCAGACTGTTCACATTCCCGAAGCGGTATTGGCTGGAAACTGTTCCTTTGTCCATTTTCTCTCTCTTTTCTCTCTTTCTGACATGAGTGTTTTTCCCCAATTAGAAATGGTGCGATGGGATGCCTTAAGCAAGTTTTAATGATGGATGTATTGTGGACTCAAATTAACAAATGCATGATCATGAGATGGGTGCATGGATGACAATTTTAATGCTGCTCTAAAATGATATATGCTACAAATGTTACAAATGTATGCAAGTCAAAAGTGTTGGTCATATAGGTGATTCCCCTTAGGTCAACTTTCATTTGAACGTAAAGGAGGATCCTCGTTACAAGATAGTCATAGCAAAAGTCCGACGGGTACTCTTCTTGCCCCCGAATCATGTTCAAGGAAATGAAAACTTCGGCAAAAATGCTGGGGCCAGATTTGCTTTCTTCTCTAGCAATTCAAGACCCTCTAAAACTGCTGATAACAAGTCCAGGAAAACAAACTATCTCCTCGAAGCTGAATCCATCTCTTGACCCTATCCAAGCCCTTTTCGGTTGCCCCGCTCTTTCCGGCCGCCTCTTTGCACTTGGTCGGGTAGTTTCGTGACTTTTTGATGTTCGGAGTAGATCCGATCTTGCTTGACTTCCCCGGGATGGAGAAGGGTTGTGCTTTCTTCAATGGTGGGCACCAGATCTGACACTGTGTGTTCGCTCGGTAAGCTGCTCCCTTATCCTTTCTAATTCAACTCTGACCGAGGTCAGACTTGCTAATTGACACCATCCTTTCTAGCAACCTCCCGCCCATAATGATAGCCCTTGATTGGGTAAAACCACCTTGACTCAACACCTTTATGTCATGATATGCATGCGAGAATAAATGCAAGAAGATCATAAGAATAATCGTTAGTGTCAGATAAACATGATAAAAAGGCAAGCATGAAAGCAAGCAACCCTATTTATCCCGTCTAATGAACCTAGGCTGTCCGCATGGCTCTAAAAGGGGTGGGCTTTCTAGTTCTCTACATGCAATTTTGGTTCTAGGAGGTACTCGAACTGTCCTCGCTGTCCCCTTCTAAGGGTAGCAAGGCCCTCGGTCATCACCCATTATAGGCTCCTCTCAACCGAGTTCAATTCGAGGGGACCCTTTAGCTATATCCATACGGAGAAACGATATTCCCGCGAAGATATAGGGTATTCGAGCCCCGAAGGTACTTGCTAGGCCCATACGGAGGAACAATATCCCCACGAAAGCACTTGCGTTTCCCCCCACTTAAACGAACGGGTTTAAATGCCAATTTTAAATGCGTTTAAAATAAACTCGCACTTATAAACAAATATCGATCGACTCGGTCACTTTAATTCGCAACTTCTAATATTAATTGAGCGGTAAAGTTTTTTTTGGCTCGACTCTCTTTTTTATTTTTTGAAAACAAAACAATTTCCCCAGCGGAGTCGCCATCTGTTGCGACTAATTTTTAAGAAAAATACAAGTACCTCGGATGTCGCTCGGACGAACCGGGTTTTAATTTTGCTTTGAAAATTTAACTGAATTTGTATAAAAAAATAGAGGAGTCGTCACCGGCCATTTAAAATGGTAGACCGGACACCGAAATAAAACCAGAGATTTTTCTTTTGAAATGGGTTCGGGAGTCGGTTACACGCGGGGAAGGATGAGCACCCCCGTCGTGCCCTAAAATCGGTACCAAAACCATTACCGCTGAGTTAATATTAAATTTTGCGAATTAAAGTGACGATTCGTATCGAAATTTGGTTATACGATTGAGTAAATTTTAAAAGCCTTAATATTCGAGAAAAGAACGTCCGAACCACCACCACTACGGCTGGTACTGGCCTCGTTCATTCCCGAATAAAAAGACGCTCGCATTGCATTTTAAAAAAATCGTATGCAACTCCTAATTTCAACGGGCATGACATACAATAAACCAAACAAATGAGCAAAACATACGGGAACAAAATAAGCAAAAATGCTAGTGACATAATTTAAAGTAATTAAGTCTAAATAGCTATGGTAACATACTCGAAAGAGAACAAACATGCTATATCAAGCACTAAAGAAGACGCTAACTATACTAACACATGCATGGATTACGTGACTTGACATTACACATTATTTAAATCAAATGATAAACTAGACGGTAAAAACATGTAATCGTAGACCACAACAACCATATATTATGGATCAAGCATGCATATATATATATATATATATATATATATATATATATATATATATATATATATATATATATATATATATATAACATGCAAAACAAACGTGAATTAAAATCAAAGGAACATTAATACGAGACGAAAGCTACAATGTGTGAGATAATAAACACACCGAAAGGGGTTAAAACTGAACCCTAGACAGATTCCAAGGACCAATTAGGGAAATAAACCATTAAAAAAACTGTTATATCATCAAAACAAGGACTAAAATGAAAGGGCGTTAAAATCTAGAGGGACCAGAATGGTCATTAAACCATCCGGCGTTGCTTAAAACAGATTAGGGGACAGAATTAAAAAGCTTTAAAACAAGGATGGCCAGAGATAGGATTTCAAGAGACGGAATGGCCTGAAGAGTAAATAACCCAAACCCCTTCCAATATATACTAAATTAAGACCAAAAAAACCCTAAAGATCTAATTGAACGGCGGCCGTTCCTTTTTTTCCTTATCCTCTTTTCTCCTCAGTTAGGGTTCGAAGCTCGGAAAAGAAGAAATTTTCCGGCGCCGTCGGCCGATTTTCGGCACCGGAAACCTCAGAGGAACAAAAGAAAAATGAACCCTCCCTTTTCATTTAAAAAAACAAGCGACTGATCCCTAACAAAAAAAACCCTTCCCTTGTTCGAACCCTAACCGTGGCGGCTCACCCTTAAAGGGGTTGTTGCCGGACAGTGCTCGGAGCGAAGAGGGAGGTGGAGTGTGTGGCAGCCAAACCGCCGGCGAAGGTATAACTCTTCCGAAACCCTAGCTCTTTATCATTTTGTTTTTTTTGGGTTTGCATGTAATCGAAAAGAGATGCCAATACATCTGAAGTATTCTTTGTGTTATATCTTGGAATCCCGAACCGGGGGTTGTTTTTTACAATATTTGCTCACTGGTTTTTTTTCTCTCGAATGCCCTCTGTTTTTTATCTCTTCCTTTCTCTCTGGTCTCTCTGGTTTTTTTCTAGTAGATGCTCACTGTTCTCTTTAATAGATTGTATGTGCCCTTCCTTTTTGCTTCGCTGACTTTTCTCTCTCCCATGGTGCTTTTGTTTTCTTGCAATTTATTGTGTTTTGTTGTCTCTTCTGTTTTTTGCCATTTCCAGGTATTCTGATGCACTGTTTTATTGCTGTTGTATGCCGGAGAAGCCCAAATCGGAAGAGGCGTGCCGGTTGCAGGAGGCAGACGCGCTTGTGGCAGGCCAACGGTCAGAAGGTTCAGGCGCGTGGGTGCGTGGGTAGTAGAGGAGACGGGATCTGGAAGCTTCGTCCTCGAGGCTTGATCTGGAGCAATCTGGGCCCTTGGATCTTCGCGCGATCCGACGACTCAGATGTAGCGGCGCTGGGGCAAAGATGGGGCTCTCTAGGGTTTCTCGCGAGAATCCGATTTGGGCCGTCAGATCTAAACAGGTCTGACGGTTGTGAGCTTGGCGGCGCGAGACCAAATGGAGGCTCATCTAGGTTTTCTCCATACCCGGGTTGATCTGGACCGTCAGATCTGAGACAGATCCGACGGTAGGGACTTGTGGCGGCTGCAACACCAAACAAAGGATTAGTGTTTTTTTGTTGGGCTGTTATATTATTTTGAGCTCAGACGGGCCTTATGTAAATGGATTCTCTTATTATTATTATTTTTGGACTCTTATTAATCAAAGTTTATTTGGGCTTCAATTTATTTATGCTCTACTTTTATCTTCATTATAATAATAATAATATCCGACACTAATAATAATAAAGATAAATATAATAAATAATACACATAGTAACAACAATAATAATAACAATATAGTATAAATAATAACAATATGTAAATAATACTAAATAATAACAAATAATAATACTAACACATAATAAATGATAATGTATAATAAGTTATAGTAACAAAAACAAATAGTAATAATGATAAGATAATGTTAAAAATATTATAGTAATGTTTAGGGTTTTTTTAATTGGATAATATTAACGATTGTAGAGAAAAACATATATATACACATTTAATCATTATTACTTAATTATACTTATATCTAATATGTCACATGCGCTTATATATACAATAAATAACACTCATAATAGTAAGGTAATAATATGCATGACATATATATATATATATATTTTTTTTCTTCTTTTTCTTTTTTTTTTAATTTTTAATTTTATAATAGCCCAATATAAGCCCATTGACAACACAAACTTAAAGGGGTCTGATGTCCGGACAAAATTAGTGATTACACTATGTTGGATAATAAAACCAATATTCAGTTTAGTAATGCCCTTATTTTCGAGATTGGGGTTTGATGAACTAGAAGACACTTTTTTTCTTGGTCTCTTTTTAAGTCTCATTATAAACCTGAAAACATCAAAACAATTTGAAAACAATGTATGCAATTATCATCACATTCGACCCAATAAATATTCCAATAATTTAAGGCATTGCGAAAAACTATATTTTGTAGGTTAAAAATATATACAAGTATAGACATAAATTTTGGTAAAAAAGAATTTTGAAAACAGTGTACAAATATAAATGGTATATTTTTATATTCGAATAAAAAAATTTATATTTCAAAAAGTTTTTGCAAAATCTTTAAAACTCATATTATAAAAATACTATGTATACAAAAATTAATTGAAACAGTAAATAAAATTAAACGAAAATTAAAGAGAAGAAAAAAGGGTTCTTATACCTTGAGTGATGGAATAAGATGAATGAATGATGAAGAATGCACCAAATTGACAACAAAGCTTAGCCTTGATGTGTAAAGTAAAAACCCTCAAGATATTTAGAGTTTGGTGTGAAAATCAAGGAGATTAGAGGGGTTTTTATAGTGAAAATCTGCCTAAGATTTGAGAGAAAAAGAGATTTGAGTTTTAATTAAAGTGAAACCCTTTTTAATGCTCGTTTAAAGCCCCAATGACTGACCGTATCGATATGTTGACGTGGCGTATCGATCCACCGTATCGGTACAGTATTCATATCGTATCGATACGCGTGACAATATCGATACCGTGTTAACTGTATCGATGCTCAAATAGTAACCCGTATCAATACGATGTTACCCGTATCGAAACCCTTTTGCCAGAAATGCATTTTTGAGCAGATTGGAGTTCAAAAATTAGATTTCAATCGATCATAAAATGCATGTGTATGAAGAAGGAGCAGATTTTATGGACTAAAACAGATACATACTCCCCTAGCAACAAGCATAATGCATCAAGAAGTAAAATTACATAAACATGATCATCATTCAAATTCAAGCAAAATTTTGACACTTAAGAGCTCTAAAAGGTCAAGATAGGCTAGTTAGACCTAACTCTCTCCTAAGAGTCCAAAAATGCTCTTTGTCTAATGGTTTTGTAAAGATATCCGCTAGTTGGTTTGAGGTATCAACATACTCTAGAACAACATCATTCTTTAAGACATAATCCCTAATGAAATGATGTCTTATCTCTATGTGCTTGGTTCTAGAATGTTGGATGAGATTCTTAGTGAGACATATGACACTAGTGTTTGTCACACTTAAAGGGTATGGTACCTACATCAATTCCATAGTCTAGAAGTTGTTGCTTCATCCAAAAGACTTGAGCACAACAACTTCCGGTCGATATATATTCCGCTTCGGTGGTAGATAAAGCTACACTATTTTGTTTCTTAGAGAACTAAGATATGAGCATACTATCTAGGAATTGGCAAGTGTCGGAGATACTTTTTCTATCTATCTTACAACCCCCATAATCTGCATCGGAATAAGCATGTAGGTTAAAGGAAACAAGGTGTGTCTCTAAGGTATCTAAATATTCTCTTAATGGCTATAAGGTGTGGTTCTCTAGGACTAGCTTGGAACCTAGCACACAAGCAAACACTAAACTTAATGTCAGGTCTACTTGCGGTAAGGTAAAGCAAAGAATCAATCATTGAATGATAAAGCTTAGAATCAACACACTTACCTTCTTCATCTTTTTCAAGCTCAATTGATGAGCTCATTGGAGTGGCTTGAGGCTTCACATTCTCCAAGCCAAACTTCTTGAGCATATCCTTTATGTACTTAGCTTGATTGATGAAGATTTCATCCTTCCGTTGCTTGATTTGGAGCCCCAAGAAGAATGAGAGCTCCCCCATCATTCTCATCTCAAACTCACATTACATTAGCTTAGAAAATTCTTGGCAATAAAATTCATTAGCAGAACCAAAGATGATATCATCAACATAAATTTGTACTACTAAGATATCATTGTCATTTCTTTTAATGAAAAGTGTAGTGTCCACCTTACCTTTTTCAAAACCTTTTTCAACCAAAAAGTTTGAAAGCCTTTCATACCAAGCTCTAGGAGCTTGTTCCAAACCATATAAAGCTTTGGTTAATTTAAAAACATGGTTTGGAAAATTGGATCTTCAAAACTGGGTGGTTGTTCAACATACACTTCTTCATTAATAAAACCATTTAAAAATGCACTTTTAATATCCATTTGAAAAAGCTTGAATTCATGATAACATGCAAATGCAAGAAGCATCATAATTGCTTCCATTCTAGCTACGGGTGCATAAGTTTCATCAAAATCGATTCCCTCTTATTGAGTATAACCTTGAGCAACAAGTCTAGCCTTATTTCTCACTATGTTACCACTATCATCTAGTTTGTTTCTAAATACGCATTTAGTTCCTATAGTAGACTTATTACTAGGCCTATCATCTAATGTCCAAACCTTACTCCTTTCAAATTGATTAAGCTCTTCTTGCATGACCAATATCTGAAAATCACCTTTTAATGCTTCTTTGATATTTTTAGGCTCAATGCATGAAATGAATGCAACATTATTAAGCAGTTTAAGAGAGGATCTAGTGGTTACCCCATTGGATGGCAATCAATGGCAAATGGCCAAGAGGGGATGAATTGGCAATTAAAATTTTGGAGGGAAGCAAAGTGTAAAGATAAAAATTTATGGACAAGAGATTTAGAGTGATTCAAGCTTATAACAAGCTCTACATCCGCTACCTTAGCTCCCCAATAAGGATTTTTAAACAATTCACTAAAGGAATCTGTCCCCCTTTCTAGGCTTAGAAGGAAACCGTTACAAACCGATTAAGCTTTCTACCCAAAGCTTAATCAAACTCACTCTCTTACAAGAAGTGTTTGGCAAATGAAAAATAACCTCTCAATAGGTGAATAATTTGGCCAATTACAAGTGCACTCTCCATGTTGGGTTTTACGGTGCTCAATTTCCTTCAACCGTTCTAGCTCGCCAAGTGTGGAGAAGTTGGATATTTGGCTGAATTTGTGGGAAGTGAAATATAGACAAAAGACACAAGGATTTATAGTAGTTCGGCCTTCTAACAAGCACCTACATCCACTACCTTAGCTTCCCACTAAGGATTTCAACAAATTCACTAAGAATTTCGTCCCCTTTTCTCGGCTTAGGAGGAAATCGTTACAATGATTAAGCTAACTACCCTTAGCTTAATCAAACACTCTCTTACAAGAGAAATTCTAAGAAAACTTGAAATCCCTCTAATAAGTACTTGTTTGCAATCTTAAGCTCTCACCCAAAACCTATACACTTGAGCAAATTTGATAATTAAGGTCACAAGTGTTGTCTATACAAGAAAATGTACAAATAAGCTCTAAGACAATTTTGACATCATATAGTTGTTGAAAATTGAAGCATTAGTCTTCTCTTGATGCTTGGAGGTCTCTTTTATACTCCCAATTGAGTTTGTAGCCGTTGAGGACCGTTGGGGATGTTTTGGAGCCGTTGGAGACTTTATTTCCCACCGTAAATGTTGTTCTGCAGACGTCCGTTTCAAAACAATCAAACCCACTTCGAAACGCCCTTCTTCAGAACTAGCCGTTGAAGTCTGATGCAGCAAGCCGTTTCGTAACGCCTTTGGCCGTTTCGAAACACTCGTGATCCGTATCAAAACGGTAGCAACGTCGTTTCGAAACGTGTGACAGTTGAGATGCAATTTAAAAAGCCGCTGGGAAAATAGCCGTTGGGGGGTTTTTGATCGTTAGACGTATCGAAACACCAAAGGGGTGTTTCGAAACGAAGACCCTCCATATCGAAACGGGCAAGCCATGTTTCGGTACGAGTTTTGGCAGTTTCAAAATGTTTCGATACAGGTCCCCCTATTTCAAAACGATTACCTTGAAAAGTCTGGTTTGTTACTTAAAAAAGTTTTAAACATCGCCAAAACCATTTAAACCATCCAAAAACTTATTTTCAAATTGTTTGGTCTTAAAGACACTTTTGAAATATTTTTGTTGGGTTTTATGGTGCTCGATTTCCTTCAACCGATGTGTTTGCCAAGTTTGGAGAAGATTGGATTTTTGGGTGTTAAAGTGGAAGCTAAAAGATTGGAATTGGACACAAGGATTTATAGTGGTTCGGCCTTCTAACAAGCACCTACATCCACAACCTTAGCTCCACACTAAGGATTTCAACCAAATTCACTAAGAATTTCGTCCCCTTTTCTAGGCTAAGGAGACAACCTTTACAATCCTCAAAGCTTTCTACCCAAAGCTTGAGTAAACCCTCTTTACAAGAGAAATTCTAAAGCAAACTTGAAATCCCTCTAATAGGTAATTGTTTGCACTAATAAGCTCTCACCCAAAACCTAAACACTTGAGCAAATATAACAATGTTTAGCTCACAAGTGTTGTCTATACAAGAAAATGAACAATTAAGCTCTAAGACAAATTCTTGATCATAGTGTTGTTGACAATTCAAGCATTAGTCTTATCTTGATGCTTGTTGGTCCCTTTTATGCTTCTAATTGAGTTTGTAGCCGTTAGGGTTGAATTGGAGCCATTGGAGACTTTATTTCCCACCATAAATGCAGTTCTGGTGCCTACCGTATCGGTACGCCCTTCTTCAAAACTAGCTGTTGGGCTCTTGCGAGCCTATGCGTATCGATACGCTAGGGAGCGTATCGGTACGATCTGCACTTTAAAAGACCGTTGGGAAATAGCCGTTGGGGGTTGTTAAAGCAGGGATCGGTACGCTTTAAAGGCGTATCGGTACAACCCCTCTCCGTATCGATATAGGCAAGCCTGTATTAGTACGGGTTTTGGCAGAATCAAATCTGGAGTAAAAAGGTATAGATATGATAGTGCTAAAAAGCCAGGTTTGACTACTTTAAAGCATTCCAAACTTTGCCAAAAACCTTTTTAAATACCTCAAACATATTTTCAAGTTGTTTGGACTTAAAGAAGTGTTTTAAATTTTTTTCAAATTGGTCCAAAACATTTTTCAATTATTATATCAAAACACCTAGTTTTTCAATCTCCCTCTTTTTGATATAATAAAATAAACTTGAAAAATTGTTTGGGATTCTCCCTCTTTAAGTTTAAAATTTTGAATAAGAGCTTAAAAATTGAAAAGTAGTTAAAGCTCCCTCTTATTCATTTGAAAAACACAATTTTTCAAACCAATCTCTTCCCCTTTTTTGTTATATAAAAAAGAATTTAAAATGCTTTTAGGCTCAAAATAACAATGGAGGTTAAAAGTAATTGACACAAATAAGAATTTTGGTTTTAAAATGGCTCCCCCTTACTCAAAGCATCATCAAAATATGTTAGTCCAACACATGATAATCTAGTTGAATTAAGAGAAAATAAATCAAATTAACCAAGTAAAAACAACTAGAATTTACCAACACTTGAATTCCAAGGGAGGATGTGAAGCCTTCATTCTTCAATTGTTCTTCCTTGTGTGCATGGAGCTCCCCCTCATTGATTGGACTTGTTGAACACCTCCATTACACCTAATCAAGATAATCATACAAATTTTGGTATCCAAATTGCTTTGGATCCATAAACGTTAGTTGCACAAAATTTAGTCCCCTTAGGAATCCATTTTTCAATTTCATCCTTTTTATGTGAGGTGATTAGTTCTTTTGGAACCCAAACACTTCTAAAACATTTTCCATTTAAAAATCCAGGGGCACAAGATTCTCTTTGGTAAAATTTTGATTTTCCAAAATCATTTTTCTTTTCTAGTTCCTTGGAAATCAAAATCTTTTCTTTCTTAAGATCATCAACTTATTTTTTATGATCTTTTTCCGTTGTTTGAAGCAAGTTTTGTAAACTATAAACTTGTTGCTCAAAATTCTTCAATTTTGCTTCAAACTCAAAATTGGTTTTCAAAAGCAAATCATTGTTGTTTTTCAACTTTGAAATCAACTTTTTGTTTTTTTTTTGAAAATGAAGCCTTGAATTCGAAAACCAACTCATCATAGGCTTCTTGTAACTCATCAAAAGTATAAGAATTTGAAATAGATGAGTTATAAGTTACCTCTCTCTCATTGAGGGCCATCAAGCATAGGTGGGCTACCTCATCATCGGTGGAGTCTTCATCACTCCATGTGGCCACATATGCTTGCTTTAAAGATGACCCCTTCTTGTTGGACTTGTGAGATTCCTTCATCTTCTTCTTCGATTCATGCTTGGATTTTTCCATTTCACTTTTCATGAATCGTGTAAATTTGTTGAAGAGATAGGCCATCTCTTCATCTTCACTTTCCTCCTCATTTGTATCAACATGGTTGCACTTGGAGGATTTGAGAGCAATGGCATTCACATGGATGCCTAGCTCATTGACTTTCTTCTCCCCCATCTTCTTTATCTCTCCTTTCTTCTTCTCCTCTTCTTTTCCTTTCTTCATGATTTGGTGAGTGAGAAGTGACCCCATGAGTTTATCAAGCTTCAAGGTTTTCAAATTCTTAGCTTCGATGATGGCGGTCCTTTTCGAGTCCCATGACTCGGGAAGGGAGTAGATAAGCTTTCGGACAAGCTTCTTTTTTGAGATGGCTTCTCCATAACCTTTGAGTCCATTGGTGAGGGTGGAGAACCTATCAAACATCTTCTCAATGTCCTCTTCCGTATCCATCTTGAAGTTTTCATACTCGTGGTTGAGGAGTCCGATCTTGGTCTCCTTTACTTCGTTGGTTCCTTCGCATGTGACTTCAAGCTTGTCCCATACCTCCTTGACATCTTCACAAGAAGACATCTTCTCGTAGATGTTTGGGCTCAATGTACAAAAGATGATGTGCAAGGCTTTGCAATTGAGCTCCATCTTCTTGCGATCATCCGTGCTCCAATCCGCCTTCTTTTGTTGTGGCACGAACGAACCGTCTTCTACTATGTCCCAAAGCTTGTAGCCCTTGGACTTTATGAAATACATCATTCTTGTCTTCCAATGGGCATAGTGTGTTCCA
The DNA here is from genome assembly GCA_030270665.1 of Hibiscus trionum. Classification (NCBI taxonomy): domain Eukaryota; kingdom Viridiplantae; phylum Streptophyta; class Magnoliopsida; order Malvales; family Malvaceae; genus Hibiscus; species Hibiscus trionum. Next base: position 34,203,151 of record BSYR01000017.1, read on the forward strand.
TCGAAAAATGGTGGCTTGTCGATGGATTGCGCCATTTGATCGGTTGGTTGATATGTTGTATCGAGCTTCCCGGATCACCTCAATAGGATTTTAATCCTCTTCGATTGAGCCTTGCTTTGATATCAATTGTTGGGTTTTATGGTGCTCGATTTCCTTTAAACGATGTGTTTACCAAGTTTGGAGAAGATTGGATTTTTGGGTGTTAAAGTGGAAGCTAAAAGATTGGAATTGGACACAAGGATTTATAGTGGTTCGGCCTTCTAACAAGCACCTAAATCCACTACCTTACCTCCCCACTAAGGATTTCAACCAAATTCACTAAGAATTTCTTCCCTTTTTCTAGGCTAAGGAGGCAACCTTTATAACCCTCAAAGTTTTCTACCCAAAGCTTGAGTAAACCCTCTTTACAAGAGAAATTCTAAAGCAAACTTGAAATCCCTCTAATAGGTAATTGTTTGCACTAATAAGCTCTCACCCAAAACCTAAACACTTGAGCAAATATAACAATGTTTAGCTCTCAAGTGTTGTTTATACAAGAAAATGAACAATTAAGCTCTAAGACAAATTCTTGATCATAGTGTTGTTGACAATTCAAGCATTAGTCTTATCTTGATGCTTGGAGGTCCCTTTTATACTCCTAATTGAGTTTGTAGCCGTTAGGGTTGAATTGGAGCCGTTGGAGACTTTATTTCCCACCATAAATGCAATTCTGGTGCCTACCGTATCGGTACACGGGTACCCGTATCGGTACGCCCTTCTTTAGAACTAGTTGTTGGGCTCTTGCCAGCTTATGCGTATCGATACGCTAGGGAGCATATCGGTAAGGTCTGCACTTTAAAAGACCGTTGGGAAATAGCCGTTGGGGGTTGTTAAAGCAGGGATCGGTACACTTTAAAGGCGTATCGGTACGAACCCTCTCCGTATCGATACGGGCAAGCTTGTATCGGTACGGGTTTTGGCAGAATCAAATCTAGAGTAAAAAGGTATCGATACGGTAGTGCTGAAAAGCCAGGTTTAACTACTTTAAAGCATTCCAAACTTTGCCAAAAACCTTTTTAAATACCTCAAACATATTTTCAAGTTGTTTGGACTTAAAGACATGTTTTTAATTCTTTTTAAATTGGTCCAAAACATTTTTCAATTATTATATCAAAACACCTAGTTCTTCACTTTTTAATTTAGTCCAAAACTATTTTCAATTATTATATCAAAACATTAGTTCTTCACTCCCCAAACTTGAAATAAAGGATTACAATGAAGAATACACAAGTTGGGTACAAGGGTTTGACTCTAAAGGCTCAAAGAGATTGGATTTTTGCTTGAATGCTTTTCACTTTATCATTAGTTATTGTTGTAGCTTTGGAGACTAGATTTTATACCCCTTCATTGATTTCTAACCGTTTGGGTGGTTGAGGTCATCAATAGAGCCGTTGGGGACTCTTTTTCAACAATAAATGTTGTTTGGTGGGCAGGCGTATCGGTACACGAAGAGCCGTATCTCTACCTGCCAAAAGAAGAAAGAGTCATTGTGTAAATAAAAGCAGACACATATCGATACGAGTGGTAGCGTATCAAAACGATCTCAGTGTAAAATCAGGGGCGTATCGATACGATATATCTGTATCGGTACGGATTTTGCTCACTGAAATTTGTTTGCAAAAAATGCATCATACGCCTCTAGGGCATATCGGTACGGGTAAACTAATTTTTCAAAGTTGTTGATTCCAATAACTGACAAGGCAACAATCGTTTTAATAAATGCAAGATTTGAAAATCTTTATGACCCCGTATCGATACGGTGAATGTCGTATCGGTACGCTAAAGCATAACCTTAAACCCATATGAATGTCGTATCAAAACGGGCATTGCCGTATCGATACGCTAAAGCTTAAATGCAAACCCAGATGAAAGTCTTATCGAAACGGGCTAACCCTTATCAAAACGGTATGTTCAATTAAAATTCCAATAGTGAAACTTTGTATCGAAACGTCTAAGGTGTATCGATACGCCTGGGCGTATTTGAAGAATTTGGCTTTGAAAACACTTAGAAAATTTATTTGGGTTTAGGTTTCAGACTTAGAAATTTTTCCTTGTCGATTTGTGAGACTTTTGAATACTTAAAAATTTATTTTCTTTTACAATTTAGTCCATTAAACAATTTGTTATATCAAAATCGAAATGAGTTTTACAAATATATAATAATATTTGTATGTTAGAGATTATTATGTTCTTAACACGTGTATTAATATTTTGAAGTTATATATAATTATGTATTCAGTTACTATAATTTTATCCACAAAATATTAAATGTCTAAACTTTCTTAATATTGAATTTTATTTTTAAAAAATTATTTTAAAAACGAATAAGTGATTGCTTTCTCTTGTCATTTTTTTTTTATCATTTAATGAGATAATACACAAGTTGTCATGTTGTTTTTGTTAGTCCCATTGATGTCCAATGGGAAGTGATCAAGATCACAAGCAAAAGATTATTACTTTTGTTGCTTTCATTGCAATCAAAGCAAAAGGTCTAAAACCATATGAAAACACGTCTTTTCCTCCATCTTTTGCCACAAACTTGTACATGTTAATATCTATCCTGAAATAGATTAAAGATAAGGAAGGTTTCATCACAATGCAAGACATATATAATCTTAGGGGCAAATTTAAAATTTAAGGATGATGTTCAAAATATTTTTTTTTAACTAGGTACGTAAAAAAATCTTTTTACATTCTAAAAAAAATTAATCTTTTCAAAAAAAAGTTAAATTGAATCTATTTTTTTAAATAAAAATAGGATGCGGATGCATCCTACCAGGGCTGGGTGCATCCACCTTTGCATCCAGGGGCAGAAGGATGTATGGGATGGGAGTGGCTCTTTCCCTTCTTAAAATTTTCGGTATAATAGTATTTTATGTACTATTTAATTTAATTACTAATCAAACAAAATTTGTGTCCTCTTAATTTTTAATTTAAAGGCTTAACAGACTCTTGTCCCTCTCAATATTTGATCATTGTTTCGTCCATAATGCCATCTAATAATTGGTATCTACTTACAATACCAGCAAAGAATCAGGCAAACATCCAAGTCATTGATTGTGTGGTTTGTTTTTATTATTAAATTGTCATCAAAACCTTGATACAAGTATTAGGGGACCAAAAATCAAAAGAGTATATAAGATATGGTTTGTTGCTTTAAAATTCTTTGACTAAAAACTTGATTTATTTTGCTCACATGAGAACTAACAAAATGTTGGTTGGCAGTTTTATTTCACAATTTTGACAGGGAAATATTTAAGTGCAATAAGCAATATGGTCCCCAAATGGTGTTATTTATGGGGACTATATCAAACAAAATGCCCTAAATAAGAAGGCTACGCACATGGGAATTCCATGTTTTACTACATTCGTATCTCACAGCTGTCGACAAAAAGAAGGTTTCAAAGGAAATCCGATATTACCACTACAAGTTCGGACCAACTAAGATGGGTTATTTTAGCTTAATCAAGATGTCGAGTCTAAAAATTTGAGAATACAATAATTTTAAATATTTATACTTTTATATGACTTGATAAAATTAATTTATATTTAGACCGTTAAACAGATAAACAAAGTGTACACATGATTTATGCAAAAAAAAAGCTCGATACTTTTTTTTTGATCGACAGAAGATGTATTCATTGCCAGTAAAATCATAGGTACACGAGAATACCCGGAGGGGGAAAAGGTCCCCAAAGGGTCCGGATCTGAAGGTCCCTAGCAAACTTAACGAGCCAATCGGCTGCTTGATTACAAAATCTAAGAACAAAAGAAAAGGAGCATGAAAGAAAAGATTCAGCTTGACATCTAATATCCTCTTCAATAGCTGATGAGACCCAGTCTGGCCGAAAACCCGCGCAGAGTCTGTTGATGACAGATTGACAATCAACCTCGGTGATGATGTGTGAGAAATCGTTCATCGAAACCAACAACAATCCTAACCTAATGGCCATGGCTTCAGCTGCTGCCACATATATTATTCAATCGTTGATGTTTGAACTTTATGGATATATATATTTTGCCCATATTATCCATGGAAGAATCTTTTAGCTGAAAATATCAATTGACGTGAAACAAAAAGAGAGTTTTATATATCAAATCAGGAACAAATATTAGGGTTGGGATAAATTTTAAAAAATAATGCGTTAGAGTTTATTTTTTTATTAAAATAATTAAATTGAATTATTAATATTTTAGAGGGGCCAACATTGAATTACTTAAAGGCTAAAAACTTAAATTAAAAATTTTCAAATGGACTAAAACCACAGTTAGAGCACCTAACCAAGGGGGCCAATCCTCTGCAATGTTGTTGTTTAGTTGCACCCTTTGCATGGAATAGTTCACTTCGTATGCTTAAATTTTATAATTTGACAATCTATTTCTTTTAAGCACGATTATTCCCTACACAGACGATATAAAATTCTTTTTACACAAGCGTGCTGAATTTAATGCTAAAATTAAAAATTAAAATTCCTAACCCGAAACTCTTAATTATTAAGTTATAAACTTAAAATTCTAATTATATACTCTAAATTTTATACCATACAATTTAAACTCTTGACTTTTAAACCCTAAACTAAAATCCTTAACCCCTAAATTTTTCATCATCATATAGTTATAATAATTAATGTGTTAAATTGTTGATTTGAAAATACAAATTAATATTTTAATGGAAATAACAAGATGTTCCATTTAAATTAACTATTAATATTATAAAAACAAAAAAATATATAATGAATTAAAATATAATAGTTTTACCGATAATTAGTTTGTCTAATGGGATGAGACACTATATCCCACATGTAATGTTAGAGATTCAAATCTTAACGTTGTGAATGGAGCAATTGGGTTGGGAGGGTGGCTCCATAATAGACATATATATTACTCAAATTGGATTAATTAATGAATGAGTTGTATACGGGTGGTTAAACCAAAAAATATAATGATTTAAGTCTAGAAAGGGAGAATCTAAGGGACCAAAATCATTGAGTGAGGAGCGTCCAACAGCGCGTGACGAAGGAGCGTGGCGCTTTAATCCATCACAATCTACTGTATACTGTGTAGGTAAACGTCCCTATGAGCCAAGCGCCTTTGCTTCCTCTTTCCATTGAGACATTCAACTTAAAAAAAAACAGTAAATCAAACAAAGAAAACATATAAAAGAAATGGAAAACACCTAGCCATTCAACTCAGAATTGATACAGCAAAAAGAAACAAAGCTTTTAACTTAAGCAGCCCTGTTTGGTTTTCCAAGCTTTGTTTTTTTTCTTCTTCCAGTGTTCATTATTTCCAAGCCTTTTTATCTCTGGCATTCTTCAGGTAAAAACCCAACTCTGTTTTACACTTTTCCTTTCCGTTAGACATTAATGTTTGAGGTTACATTTTATTTTTCTCAGGAAAATTACTTGTTCTTCTTATTGGAAAAGAAAATGTTTTCTTTTCTAGACTTTAGAGCTTAGGTCACTGATGACTGAACTGAACAATACCCTGTTTTTTTGCTCTTCTGCTTTCCTTTATATATATATTTTGTAACTTTAACTGTGGCCAACTGGCCATTAGTTCCTTGAAAGTTGAAACCATGTTTTATTCATCTGTGTACTCTTGCATTTTGTATTAAAGTTTTTCTTCTATGTTTTGCTTTCCAAGTTACCAAACAAGATATGAAGAAGAAACATGAGATATTCCATTGAGTTAAGGAGCCTTGTAGTCTCAAATTTGCAGTAGAAAATGTAAATATAGGAAAACTAGTTTCCTTGGGTTGTATTTTTGGTCCAAGAGTGATGCAAAATCAACAAATTTTAATTCCAAACCAAGTAAATTTAGAAATTTATTTGATGGCAACCTTTGTTCTTTTTTCTTCCATCTTAAATTATGGCATTTGGTTTTTGTTGGTAGTAATGGAAGTAGTTTACGTGGAGTTTCTTTGAAGGAATTGTATATATATATATTCATTTATATCATCAGATTCTCCAATTGTTTTGCAGTTTCAGTGAGTACATATATCTTGCCCTTTCACCGCTTCAACTCAAGGGGATATATATAGAAATCATGCAGACCCCTAACACAAGGTAGGATCTTCATTACATTACTTTACATACATACATACATACATACATACATACTTGTGCTTGAAGAAATGGGGAAACATCAATCTCTTTGAGATGGGTGATTGCTTAATCATGAAGTTGTTAGTATGCTATCGGTGTTCAATCCGCCCTGCATTATGACTGATTATATAGAGAAGTTGTACAAGTAGTTACTACCTCTTGCATGATAGAGTTCCTTTGTTTTTTACAGTAAAAAGAACTCCTTAGAAGTGCCTCGGAGGAAACCTTCTGCGGCATCCCGAACTGCACATCAAGTGAAGATGTCGGGATCTGATGCCGAAGTGGTTTCATCACTGAATCCTGCACGTAAGACACAGAAAGAGAGGAGTCCGAAGGTTAATGAGAGTAAAGCATTGAGAAGCCCGGTATCTGAGGTATTGCTTGGTCACTTTTGAATGGTTGAGTTGAGTCTAATGATGCTTACCGCAATGAGATCTGCATATTGTACATTTTACATTATTACTGGATTGGATACGCTCACTGACGTAATGTTGAATCTTGTCGTGTGAACTCTAGACGAAGCGTACAAGCCGAGTGAGCGAACAGGAAGCTCAACTCAATCAGCTTCAAGATGATCTAAAAAAGGCAAAGGACCAACTGACCGCATCCGAGTCATGGAAGAGGCGAGCCATGCAAGAAGCTGAGGAGGCCAAAAAACAGCTATCAGAAATGTCAGCCTCCGAGGATGATCGTGTTCAAGAACTCCGCAAAATCTCACAAGATCGAGATAGGGCGTGGCAGTCTGAACTCGAGGCCGTCCAGAAGCAGCAAAAGATGGACTCTGCTGCCTTGGCTTCTGCTTTAAATGAAATTCAAAAGCTTAAAGTGCAGCTGGAAAAGGCATATGAATCCGAAGCCATTCAAATTAAACATGCTGAATCTGCACATTCTGAGATTCATAACTTGAGAATTGAACTAACTGAAACTCTTGACTTGGTGGAAAAACTCAAGACTGAGATCGCTGGTTGCAGAGAATCTGAAGCCCGGGCCATTGAAGTTGTTAACAAAACCGAAATGAAACTAGATGCAGCAAATAAAACCATAGAAGTCCTGCGGTCGGACGCCACCAAAGGGACCGAAGCTTACAACAAAATATCATTGGAGATAGAGGAGTCAAATGCTAGAGTAAAGTCACTGGAGGGACTTGTGAGCAAGCTCAATAGCAGCAAGAATGGAGAAAAGGAGGAGACAGAGAAGCTTAAGACGGAGCTTAGTTTCGCAAAACTTGAAGTCGGTCAATTGAGATCAGCATTGGATGCATCTGATATAAGGTATCAAGAAGAATACATTCGGAGCAGATTGGAAATTAGAAGCGCTTATGAACAAGTGGAATGCATACGAACACAATCATGCCAGAGGGAGTCAGAACTGGAACTAACAATGGAGTTGAAGAAAAAGTTAGAGGCCGATTTGGCAGAATTGAAAGCAAATTTGACAGCCAAAGAAATCAAGTTGCAGAGTGAAAAGCTCGAAACGGATAGTAATAGAGTTGGTGATGAATCTGCTGTGTTATTAGAAGCAGCAAGGGCTGCGGAGCGAGAGGCTCTGATGAAACTCGGCAACTTAACCGAAGCAGCGGAGAAGAGTAGCAAAATCGCAGCACTTGTGAGCGAACAGCTGGAAGCCGCTCAAGCAGCAAACAATGAAATGGAGGGTGAGTTAAAGAGAATAAAAGTTCAGACAGATCAATGGAGAAAAGCAGCAGAGGCAGCTACTGCCATGCTTTCTACCGGGAACGATGGGAAACATATGGACCGGATCATATCTTTTCACAGCAACCATAAGCTTATACCCGGTTCGCCGAACTCAGAAGACATCGATGACGATTCACCAAAGAAGAAAAATGGCAACATGTTGAAAAAGATTGGTGTTTTATGGAAGAAAGGTCAAAAGTAGGTGAAAATGTGTTACAGGTTGCATGTAAACCTCTTTGTTTCATGGTTTATTATATATTTTCAGTTTGTGTAAAATCCATCTTAAATTTGCAATTGAGTTTAAAAATAATGAAAATACGAATACTTTCATGTCGCATTCCATTTAGTAATAAGCATAGGAAACACCGTAAAAAACATATAAAGAACGGAAAACTGAGACTATCCTCTTAATGTATAGGCTATAGTGAAGGTCTTGCAGCCGCGGATTAATGTATAGTGAAGCTGGACAAGTGTCACCTTAAAATTTAAATTTTTTTCAATTAATTATCTATTTTATGTTAGATCAAAATTTGCAATTATGAGCACATACGTATAATGTATGTTGCTATTATAAAGTATAACATGAAATTTAATGGTGGATTCAGAATTTTTATATAGTGAGGTCAGAATAGAGTACGAAGTATAGAGGTTCTCATACCACTACAAATCAAGTGGAGTGAATTCTAATATTTTCTATGAAAAATTTACATTAGCTCCTAAAATAGCCTATTTAACTCCTTGAAAATCTAATGCCTCAACAAATCAAGTGGGTTCAATTGATCCCACATTTTGAATGTGGATCCGCCTCTGACGAAATTAAATGACCAATAATGTTACTCGTATTATAGGTATTAAATTGTCATAAAATTAAAAGTGTAGATATTATAAATTATATTTATAATTCAATGGGAGGCATTGTTATAAATATTAATAAACTGCTTTAAAATTCAGTTTATATAAAAGATGGAGGTCCAAGATATAGATAAAAATCATCTGCCCATTTTTATGTCCTAACAATAAAAAAACTAAAAATCTAAATTTCAAGCCCTAACCCTAACCCTAACCCTAAATTCTAAACCCTACACCATACACGCTAAAAAATACACTCTACTCTAAATTCCCTAAACCCTAAATCTAATTTTTAATGTGGGGCATAAATAGGGGTACTGAAAAAGGGCAGAAGATTTCTATTCCCATGATATATGATAACTTGCATATGTTTTTTAGAATATGCTCGTGTGATTACAAGATAGTGTATGTTTATTTTTTTAATCCTTTAATAAAGTACACATAATACTTGAACCCGGATTACCTGAATAAAATATATTATCTTTTACCACTGAGACTACTGTTAACAGGTTGATTAACTTACATATCTCTCTTTCTCAGTTTCTATTAAATTTATGCTTTACTGCTCATGAATATACGTGCCTAACTATGATTTTTTTGGCATCTATTAGCAATATTAAATTGCTTCTGAAATATGATTATAACCTAATTTTTGTACTAATTTTGCTTTAGCAATCGTTTACAGTTATGATATATATATTTAAAAAATATATATATAATTTAGTTGGATCAAAATTTTAGTTTTGATCATTAGATAAGATAAATTTTTAAAAACAGATAAATTTATGTTTTGATTATATCTAACATTTTATTAGGTTAATTGAAACACAATATCTCCAAAATTGTTTCAACGTAGATTCACTTATTTAAAATATCAACATGTTTGTATTTTTGTAATTCATGCGATTATTAATTGGCCCAAAGAAAAATTAATATTTTGCCAGATTTCAACGACACAAATATGTGACCATTATAAGGTATTTTATGTGTGCAATATGTTAGTCCAAAGATTAATCTATTGTTCGACATAGTTTATTGTCAATGTTTGATTGCTACAACATAAGTACCGCTTATTGTTAATATTATTGTCAAAAGACTTGATATTAATATTGTGTTTGTTATCTTGAAGGGAATTAGTCATAACTTTGAATTTATTTGTTTACTTACGAATATTGATGTGAGCTTCTTTTATTTTTTATTTTATAACTTTACAAACTTTAATATTTGTATTGATTGCATCAAGGGAAAGCATACCAAAATTAAGAGATTAGGTGCCAATAGATCTACAGACGTCTTAGAATTAATTCATAATAATATTTGTAGGTCATTCACTATGGAATCTTGAAATGGTCAACAATATTTCATAACATTTATAAAAGATTACTCACGTTATGGTATTTATATCTCATCCATGAGAAATATCAGTCTTTGAATGTGTTCAAATCCTATTAAGCTAAAGTTGAGAATCTACTCAACAAAAGAATTAAGAAGATTAGATCTGTTCGTGGTGGTGTGTACTATAATAGATATGATAGCTCAAGTAAACAACGTTCAAGACCATTTGTAGAACTCTTAAAGGAATGTGGTAATGTCCCACAGTATACCATGTTAGGATCACTTAGTATGAATGGTGTAGCTGAGAGATATAATAGAACTCTTAAGGATATGGTAAGGAGTATGATTCTAGGGAGAAGCATTAAAGACAACAATGTACATTTTGAATAGAATACCAACTAAAGGAGTTGAAAAGATGCCCTATGACTTTGGACAGGTCAAAAGCCTACTCTAACGCACTTTAACATTTGGGGATGTCTAGTTGAGGCAAGACCTATGAGGCCACACGAAAAGAAATTAGATTCCAAAACAGTGAACAAATTCTTTATTGGATATTTTGAGTGCTATGGGCTATAAATTTTATGATCCCATAATAAAGAATATTTTTGAGACGAGAAATACAACATTTTTAAGGATGTTGAGTTTGGAGGGAGAAACAAGGTAACATGCATGACTTTTGAGGAGGAATCGAGTTCTAAATTAGTTCCTACTATCATTTTTTATGATGTTCAGATTTTCATACATGTCATTAATTAAGAAGTGAATTCAAAGACAATTTTGAACAACTTCCTCCTATTTAAGATGAGATAATTGTTCTAGAGAAACAAACTCAACATTCTCACAAACAAGTGCCATTAAGGAGATCCATGAGAGAAATGAGAAATGCTATTTCGAATGATTATATTGTATTTCTCCAAAAATTTGAGGATAAAAATGGAATGATAGAAGATAATTCATTCAACTTTTATCAAGCCATGCAAAGTATTAACTCTCAAAAGTGGATTGAAGTCATGCAAGAAGAGTATAAATTCATGCAAGACAATAAAGTTTGGGAACTTGTCTCATTACTTGAAGGTAGGGGTGTTCAAAAATACCTGGCCCGCCGACCCGAATAAAATTTACCGGGTATTTATATTAAAGTACCCGATTTTTTCGGGCCGGGTACCCGACCCACAATTTTTTTCGGGTAGTTGGGTCGGGTCAGGGCCAATTTTTTTTATAACCGGGTACCCGACCCGACCCACTAATTTTAATATTTATATATTTTATATTTTAAATTCTCTTTTTATTTTATGTTTCTTATTATTTTTCCTTAAAATTAATTTTAAATCCCTAACTTCTTTTTATACTTGTATTATATACTTTTAAGTTTACAATTTTTCAAAAATATTTATATTAATTTGTCAATATGAGAGTCGAAAGAAAAACCATGATCGAGATTAATATTTCTAATATTTTTTTTGTCGATAAACTTTAATATATATATATATATATATCCAAATATTTTTCTCTTAAAACTAACCTCAAATTAATAATTTTTGTGTTTGAAATATATATTATGAAAATTTATGTGTTTCATATGTATTTTTAAAAAAAAATAGATTTAAGAAAATATAAAAAAAAATAAACTGGGTACCCGGTACTCAATTTTACGGGTACTCGAAATTTGCAGGTACCCGAATTGTGGGTACCCAATTTTTATGGACCGGGTCACGGGCCGATTTTTAGGTACCCGAAAATTTCGGGTACCCAAAAGTCCAGGTACCCGAATATGAACACTCCTACCCGAAGGTGCAAAATAAATTGGTTGTATATGTATATTTAAAACCAAGAGGGATGCAAATGGTAATGTGGAGAGATATAAGGCATGTCTTGTAGCTAAAAGATATACTAAAAAATAAGGCATTGATTTTTTAGAGACTTTCTCTCAGGTTCATTGAAAGACTTTTTTAGGACAATCATGATACTTGTTGCTCATTTTGACATTGAGTTACATTAGATGGATGTTAAGCATGTGTTTCTCAATGGAGACATTGAAAAAATAGTTTATATGGTGCAACCAGAAAACTTTGAGTCGGGAATCCCAAAAAATAAAGTTTGCAAATTAACGAAAACCGTCTTTGGACTCAAGCAAGGTTCTCTTCAGTGGTATATGGTACAACCAAAAATCTTTGAGTCGGTAAACCTAAAAAATATAGTTTGCAAATTAACGAAATCTATCTATGGACTCAAGCAAACTTATCGTCAGTGGTACCAACAATTTCATCAAGTAATTATCTCGTTCGGTTTTGAGATGAATATTGTTGATGATTGTGTGTATCAGAAGTTCAGTGAGAGTAAGCATATGCTTTTGGTTTTATATGTCGATGACATTTTTCTTGCCACAAATGATATAGGCTTATGGCATGAAACCAAGAGATTTTTATCTAAGCATTTTGATATGAAAGATCTTGGAGACCCTTCTTTTGTTTTAAGAATTCAGATACATTAAAATCGATCTCGAGGTATTCTTGGATTGTCACAAAATAAATATATTGATAAAGTATTTAAAAGGTTTGATAAGTAAAATAGTAAACCAATGGAAACTCTATCGCTAAAGGAGACAAATTTATCTTGCCCAATGTCGTAAGAGTAACCTTAAAATTCAGGAAATGCAAAAGATTTCCTATACATAAGCTATTAGGAGTCTAACGTATACTCAGGTATATACGCATCTAGATATTGCGTAGGATACATGTCTGAAGAGGCCTAAATGCAAGTCTAAAAATTTAGAAGACTTATTTCAACTTTTTTATTGGAATCCGGGCATATTTTAACCATGAAGTCTTCTTTTGACTAGTGATTCAATCTCTTAGTTTTCCAACTCACTTTGAAACGCATCAATCTGGCATCAAGAGATCAAGATATGACCATTTTAGCAAAGACATTGTAGTCAGAAAATTCCATACGGGTCTAATACGAGATTCTCAAATAATTACTAATTTTCAATATTTTATTGATTAATTGTAATTTAAATCAGCTTAGGAGTTTACATTATGTATTTTAGAAGATTTAGGATCATATTTATTGTAAAGTGTCTAAAAGTCTTATATTTCATACACTTTCCAACTCTTATTATTACTGTTTTTAAGCATATTTTAGGCATAAATAGGTTCATGCATAGCATTTTAAAGTATTTCATTGTTCTACCTTACGTTATAACTTATCATTTATTTGGAGAACAAGAGATAATGTTTTAGTGTATTCTTGCTTGTAGGTACTAACAGCTGAACGAGGGAACCGAGGAACGGAGGACACAATGCTGAGGAGAATACTCAGGAGCTGTACTGAAGCAGTTCCAGCTGAAGACAAGTTGTTGCCGAGAACCTGCCGAGTAGAGTTACCGCCGACCTTGCTGCCCTCGGCAGCTGACTATAGAAGTTGGGAGATCTGGAGCGCGATTTGTAGAGCAAAAACTCATGAATCTATCATCGGCGTTCATATGATTTTCCGACATCTGTAGCAGCGGCTAAGGCTGCCGAAGCGAAATTCCCAAGTTTACTTGCGGGCTAAGGCAAACGAGATAAAGTCCATATTTCAAGCAAAGAAGTCAGAATTTAAAGTCATATTAAAGATGGAAAACTACTTTCAAGGACTTCTACTTTAAAGAGAACTTAACCTAGTCAATAGTCTATAAATACCCATTGTACTCCTAGTTCAAATCATCCTAGGTTTTCTATAGACTCTTCTTGTGTTCTTCACTGCCGTCATGTTCTAAATTTTATTTGGGTTAGGGTTATGTTGTAACTAGAGTGAAACGGTTGTTTTAGGTTTTTGAGTAATTTCTTCAATAAAATATTTCAAGTTTACTTAATCCATTGTTTTTCATTCTTTCAATCTTTCTACACCAGTCGTTTGAGAGAATCTATTATTTCGGGCACGAAAGTGCAAGGCTCGCGAAAGAGTTAAATACGGTCACAACGGGAGGCGTGACTAACTTGGTTCCACACTAGTCCACAAGTTTCAGCGGCTAAAAGGGATCACTAACCGAGTTGACTGACTTGGTTCCACACTAGTCCTCAAGTTAGCAATCTCGAGCATCCTAACCTAGAAATAGGAGGGATCACTCTCGACCATCCTGCCGAACTTGGAGTATCTGCCAGACTTGCCGCCAGGACGTCTTTCCATTCCACCTGCCGAGACAGTACACACCCCTGCAGTGGTAGTGACCTGTTGCGGCCGCGTGACAGGGTCGTAGTTTGCCGCCCGTCGTACCCACCGAGGCAGCATATCGTGGCAGCAAGGGATAACTCATACCTATTACAACGCAGTTTTCACACTAAGTGACAGCATAACCCTGCATGTTCTATCAACCTGATTCTTTTCTTCTCTTTTACTTGTATTTTATTTACTCTTCGATCTCAACCAATCATTCACTTGTGTTTTTACTTTACCATTGTGCAGGAACTATGAAACGAGAAAAGTTGTCCAATCCTCGTGGGATTCGACATCTTATATACTATAACTTGGAAGGAGTGTGCACTTGCGCTCTTACAAAAAGGGAACACCTACACGCCCTACATGTTTTTGGCATCGTTGTAGGGGATTGGTAACAACGAATTTCATTTTTCAATTTCTGCACCTTTTTATTTTAATTTTATTTTTAATCAAAATTTTTTTGCCTTGTCCTTTGCAAGTGTATGAACAGGGCTAACCCTAAAGGAAACTTCATTATTTACGACGATCTTGAGCATGAAACTAGAAGGATCAAGAAGGAGCTCAGGGAAGCCTTAAAGAACAAGGACAAGGGCAAAGCAAAGAAAGAGACCATGGTAAACGAGGACCCCCCAATTGATGCCATCAATGGCAGGGGTGGGTAGCATGACTTGCCGCCCAGAAGACCACAAGAACAGCAGAGGCAGGGTCCCCCCTGATCCACCCCAAGTGCGGACAACTAGGGACTACCTTGAACATGACTTTCAAAGGTTTGAGCCAATAGTGACTGAACCAGAGATAGGGGAAGACCATTTTGAACTGAAGCCTATCATGTTCAACATGATAAACACACTAGGTCACTTCGGAGGGACTGCCACAGAGGATGCTCGGCAGCATTTACGAGGATTCATGGACATTTTCCGAGCATTCAAGATACATGGGGTTCACCAGGACGTACTACGATTAAGTCTATTTCCCTATTCACTGAGGGATAGGGCGAAACAATGGTTGAATAACCAGCCAGCCGGATCTTTCACAACCTTTAGAAAAGGGGATGACAAGCTGATGTACGAGGCAGGAGAGCGGTACCAACAAATGCTTTACAATTGTCCGCTACATGGTCTACCGACTTGGACTTAGGTATCTATATTTTACAATGGGGTTAACTACCCAACTTGAATGATGATAGATGCCTCGGTCAACGGGATCATCCTAGACAAACCTCTAGAGGAAGCACCACGACTGCTCAACATAGCAGCTAAAAACGATTATAAATACCCGACAGCCCGCCGAGGCGGCACAAGGCGGTCAGCTACTGTAAATGAGGTAGAAGCCTCTGAATCTGTTAATGCCCGCCTCGACACTCTGGCGGAGCTCGTAATGAAGATGGTGCAATCCCCAGGGAAGGTCCATGAAGTAAAAATTGTTGAGCCCTTATGTGGCGAAGAATGTGAGGCCAACCACGATTCCTCAGAATGCACTGCATCTGCAAACTACATGGGTGGATATGAGAGGAATAGTAGGCCTGCCGAGAACACATATAATCCTAACTGGAGAAACCATCCAAATTTCTCATGGAGCAACCCAAAGACAGTAGCAAATCCACAACAACTACAAGGAAGCTACCAACAGAATCAGTCTCGGCAGCAGACTCAACAACCACAACACAATAACTCACTAGAAGCAACTTTGCAAACCTTTATGAAACAAACTGGTGAATTTATTGTCTATAAAAATAAATGTATTGAGAAAATTGAGTCTTTTATGGATAGGACGGAGATGAAGATGAACAACAAGGAGGCTGCCATTAAGAACTTGGAGACCCAATTTGGGAAGTTCACCGAAATCTACCACAACCGGACTATGGGAGCATTATCCAGCAGCCCGCCAGAAGCAGCCAAGCCCACTTATGAACATTGCAAGGCTATATCTACAAGGAGTGGGAAGCAGCTGGATGAACCAAGAATGATAAAACAGCCAGAAACTCAGCCAGAACAGACAAGTAAACCTGCCCCAGCAGCATTGATATTAACCGCCTCAGCAACGACGCATATTCCCGCCGCCCTAGTAGCAAAACATGAAAGCGGCCCTGACAAGGATAATCATCCCCAGACTAAGCCCCTAAGCATGGAGCAAATAGAGGACATCTGTGTGCCAGCACCATTTCCCCAAAAGCTCAAGCAACAATAATAAGAGCACCAATTCAGAAAATTCCTGGATATTCTAAAACAGATGCATATTAATATTCCTCTGATAGAAGCCATACAAAGCATGCCAAACTATGCTAAGCATCTCAGAGACATGGTTTCCAAGAAGAAGAGGATAAGGGAATTCGAGACTGTGGCCGTCACTGAAGAGTGCGTGGCTATGCTGCATAACAAGTTGTCGCCCAAGCAGACAGATCCGGACAGCTTTGTTATACCATGCAGGCTAGGAAGCAAGCACGAGACCAGAGCTCTGTGTGATCTAGGAGCCAGCATCAACCTGATGCCAAAGGACGTCTTCGACAAACTCGATATTGGACCTGCCAAACCAACCTCTGTCATGCTTAAACTTGCTGATCACTCATTCGTGCAACCAGAGGGAAAGATTGAAGACATACTAGTAAAGGTGGGCAACCTAATTCTCCCCGCTAACTTCCTCATCCTTGACTGTGAGGCCGACGAGAAAGCCCCTATCATTCTTGGGCGACCCTTCTTGACCACGGGAAGAACGCTGATAGATGTGGAACTTGGGGAGCTGAAAATGAGGGTAGAGGATTAGAGCATAAGGATGAACGTGTTTCAACCCTCAGAGGAAGGAAAGGAATGCCCGGATGCAAGAGCTGCTACGATCAGTGTGGAAATAGAAAAGGGCAGCAGCTGCCAAAACAGACCTAGGGGCAGATTGAAGGACCTTCTTACGCAACATCTGAAAGAACAATAGGACCCCCAGGAGGGGAGAAAAAGCTAAACCACCTCAGGAAGTGGTTATGTCTGGGAGATGCACCCAAATGCACTCCCATCATAACTTAATTTTTATTTTTATGCATTAGGATTAGATTAATTTCCAGCATTTTAATTATCAGAAGCCATTTAATGATTTTTATTTTTATTTTAGGAATAAAAGATCAGGATTACAAAGGAAGACTAGCAAGAAGCCTGCCCACCTTTCTGCCGAGTCAGCAGCCAGCGTAGCAAAGCGTAACAACTAGTTGGCCGCCAACGGCTCCGAAAATAACGGGCAGAAAAATCTATAACGTGCACAAGAAAATCGGACCGTTGAGAATTTAATATCGCCCCGGCACCTATCGGCAGCCCCTATATATACACCTCTCACTCACTTCGTTTTACTCTACTTCCACCTTCTTGCTATTTGCTATCTAATTCTCTATCTCCCTCACAACTTTCATTTCTATTTTCAGTTAGACTACAACCGTTCACATGGCCTCAACATCAACCCAAAAGCCCATCTATACAAGGTTTTTCTTCAAGGCGGATGAGGAGAGATATAGAGAGAAATTCTCCAAGCAGCCCGTTTGGGAGGAACAAGGCTTTCATTACATGAAGCAAACAGGAGACCGTGGTCTTGAGCCCGCCCTGTTCCGAACCATCCACTACAAGGGATGTGAGATGTTCGCTCAGCAACCTGATAGAGCGAACATCACTATAGTTAGGGAATTCTACTCCCATCAGCCCTGCCCAGACAAGCCATTCGTCTACGTCCGCGGGGAGTCGGTCAAGCTCAATCCTGCTGTCATCAACAGCTATTACGACCTTGATATGAATGACGACCCGCACGAGGAATGGAGGCAGTCACTGACGGCTGCACACTATGAGGAAATCAAGGCCAGAATCTGCAAGCCCAACACATCATGGTTGGGGGGGGTAAACATGTGGGATCTGTCCAGCGTCGCCACCTGCTGCCTGAGTGTAGAACTAAGTGTTTTGATATAATATTTGAAAAATGTTATGGACTAAATTGAAAAGAATTTAAAATATGTTTTTAGTCAAAAACAACTTGAAAATATGTTTAAGGGTTTTACAAGGCTTTGGAATGATTTAAAATACATTTAAAGTAGTCAAAACCAAGCTTTTCAAGTGCCCGTACCGATACGGTCTCAGACCGTACCGATACGCCTTAGGGTTTCAACTACATGAATTTTCCAGTAGCCAATACCCGTACCGATACGCTTAGCCGTATCGATATGGTGTGTTTTGAAATATCCCAACGGCTAGTCGTGTACTGATACGGGTGTATCGCGTACTGATACGCCTAACTACCCCAATGGTCATTTTTCCCAACGGTCTTTTAATATCCATGACCGTACCGATACGCTAGGTAAGCGTATTGATACGCATCAGCTGAAGAAGCCCAACGGCTAATTCCTTATCGGGACCATATTGATAAGGGTTGAAGGGTATCGATACACCAAGCTGCAGAACTGCATTTATGGTGGGAAATAAAGGCTCCAACGGCTCCAATTCAATCCCAACAGCTAGTAACGGCTACAAACTCATCAAGGATTATAAAAGGGACCTCCAAGAATCTTGTAATGGTTAATGCTTCAATTGTTACAACATTATGATGTCAAAATTTGTCTAGAGCTCAAATTGTATATTTCTTGCTTAGACAACACTAGTGAGCTTAACATTGTAATATTTGCTCAAGTGTTTAGGTTTTGGGTGAGTGCTTAGTATTGCAAACACATACCTATTAGAGGGATTTCTACTTTGCTAAGTGTTTCTCTTGTAAGAGAGTGTTTGATCAAGCTTTGGGTAGAAAGCTTGATCGTTGTAACAGTTTCCTCCTAATCCGAGAAAAGGGGACGAAATTCTTAGTGAATTTGTTTGGAAATCCTTAGTGGGAAGCTAAGGTAGTGGATGTAGACCTTGGTTAGAAGGTTGAACCACTATAAATCCTTGTGTAAATTGTCTATCTTTTCTTTCCCACAATTACACCCAAATTATCCAACTTCTCCACACTTGGCGAGCAAGAACTGTTGAAGGAATCGAGCCCTCTACAACTCAACATTGAGGCTATGTTATGGAACACGTTTGTTAAAAGGCGCCTGCTGCCCATATCCCACAACTCAACAGTTGACCGGCCGCGCCTCGCCTTAATTCACAGTATCCTGAGGAACTAGCCGATCAACGTAGGGGAAATCATTTGCACGGAAATATACAACTGCTTCAAGAAGACAAAAGGCAGGTTGTACTTCTCATCCCTCATCGCAGGTCTCTGCACCAATTTCCAAGTCCCGACGGAGCCCGCAGATGAGCTTACAACTACCTAAGAGGGTTAGACCAAAAAGGTCCGCATTCAGATGATGCAGGATGCGAAGAAAGAACCAGCAACGTATAGTCAGCCCTCCGCCACACAGTTTGAAACGCCAGCCGCCCCCGGTAGTACTGATGCTGCCCTAGATAAAGAAGTCCTCTCGCTACTCCACACACTCCTCAAACACACAAAACGGATAGAGCCGCAGCACTTGGCCTTCATGAACTACGTGGGGGAGGCCCAAGAATCCCTGGTGGCTTATTTCATACATAAATTCCCTGGTGATGTGCCCACCATACCACTCTTTCCTAATGAGCTTGCAACAGCAGCAAGAGCACAAAGAACTTCACCAACCGCCACTACCCGCTAGACAGACCGTTGGGTGCCCTATTCTATGCATTCTCCACATCACTCAGCTGCCACCCCATCGAACACAGTGACAGACTCCCCTGAGAGGCACCAACAAAATCTCTCCCCAGCCTGCACAACCAATACAGTGGCAGACTCCTCATCATCAGAGGAAATTGAGCAGTGGCCACCAGAACCAGAAACAACAGTAGTAGCGGCAACAACAGCCATCCTAATGGCATTCATCCCTCCGGAAGCACCCACAGAGAAAGGACCAATGAAGAGGAAGCGGCACATAATAGCCGAAGAACCTGTGGAGCTCGAGACCGAGTTAGAAGGAAGCGATGCATCTCTCGTTGTTCCCCCTGCCGAGCCTCCAGAAGAGCCACAACATACGCCGAAGAGAGTACAACCGCCGCGGAAAGCAAAGACCTCACCTACTAGAACCGCCGCCAAGGCATCTGCCAGCCACCGCTTCGTCATCCAAACATCCTCCTCCTCCTCAACTAACTAGAATCCAGCCTCCTCTCAGCCCTCAGCAATCTTTTAATTTATTTATTTATTTTTTTACTCTGTAATCTTATTGTTTCCTTTAACATGTATGCTTTTTTTTTCTTAACTTTTTTGTCTTGTTCATTGAGGGCAATGCCCATCTCGAGTTTGGGGGGATAGCTCTCGCATCATGTGTAGGCATTCTTAGTTGCATATAGGTTGCATTGTACTTGCCTTAGTAATAATCAGAAAAGAAAAGTTTGTTATGACTTGTGCCTATGATAGGATAGTCGATTACTTTATTTTCGCACCTAATTAAAAATTAAACTTAATCTTGGGAAAAAGCATGAAATATGACTTAGATTTTTTTCTTCTTTTTGCCTGAAAATGTTAAACATCTTTGTTACTTGCTGAATGTGTTAGAATATTTGATAAACACTGCCTGTTTGTTTTCTTTGCAAAATTCTAACGATAATTACAGGTAACCGCCGAGGCAGGCAAAAGACACAGAAAAATACAGAACTGCTATGGCAGTAAAACCAAAAAAAATAAAAGTGTTGTGTTAACCTAGAGGTGCCCGCAACAGGCTCTCTAAAAATCATGTGCGAGGAAACTCCACTGCTATCAAAGTCTATGAATCTGAAAGCTTAAAAGTGACAGACAGATTAGCATGAGTGAATGAAAGCCTTCACGGGATGACTCTACTCCAAGGGTTAGTGGTTCTGTAGTTTGCTCCTATCTTAAAGTCAGACCTGGAAGAGTAGTTGTGATAAGCTGAAGCCCTCACTGCCTTGATTAAAAATAATAATATGCTGAAACTGTGCTGCCTCAGCAACAACCTTTAAATTACAACAGTATCTTTGTTTAATTATTTATTCTGCATATTCAGCTTGTTTACAGATATGCAAACATCACACAGGCATGAGAATTAAATTCTGAGCTATTTTCTCGCTTATTTCCCTTCACTAAGTTTTATATATAGGTGCCAGGGCCTTGAGGCAGAAAATCAGGTTAAAAACAAGTTTTTCTTTCTGACTATTATTAGAGTAAGTACTTTAGATTGCATTGCTTGAGGACAAGCAATAGCTCAAGTTTGGGGGTGTGTAAAGTGTCTAAAAGTCTTATATTTCATACACTTTCCAACTCTTATTATTAATGTTTTTCAGCATATTTTAGGCATAAGTAGGTTCATGCATAGCATTTTACAGTATTAAATTGTTCTGCCTTACGTTATAACTTATCATTTATTTGGAGAACAAGAGATATTGTTTTAGTGTATTCTTGCTTGTAGGTACTAACAGCTGAACGAGGGAACCGAGGAACAGAGGACACAATGCTGAGGAGAACACTCAAGAGTTGCACTGAAACAGTTCCAGCTGAAGACAAGTTGCTGTCGAGAACCTGCCGAGTAGAGTTGCCGCCGACCTTGCTGCCCTCGACAGCTGACTATGGAAGTTAGGAGAACTGGAGCGCGATTTGTAAAGCAAAAACTCATGAATCTATCACCAGTGTTCATATGATTTTCCGACATCTGTAGCAGCAGCTAGGGTTGCCGAAGCGAAATTCCCAAGTTTACTTGCGTGCTAAGGCAAACGAGATAAAGTCCATATTCCACGCAAAGAAGTCGGAATTTAAAGTCATATTAAAGATGGAAAGCTACTTTCAAGGAATTCTACTTTAAAGATGACTTAACCTAGTCAATAGTCTATAAATACCCATTGTATTATTCACTGCAGCCATGTTCTAAATTCTGTTTGGGTTAAGGTTATGTTGTAACTAGAATGAAACAATTGTTTTAGGTTTTTGAGTTATTTCTTCAATAAAATATTTCAAGTTTACTTAATCCATTGTTCTTCATTCTTTCAATCTTTCTACACCAGTCGTTTGAGAGAATCTATTTTTCGGGCACGAAAGTGCAAGGCTCGCGAAAGGGTTAAGTACGGTCATAACGAGAGGCGTGACTAACTTGGTTCCACACTAGTCCACAAGTTTCAGCGGCTAAAATGGATCACTAACCGTGTTGACTGACTTGGTTCCACACTAGTCCTCGAGTTAGCAATCTCGAGCATCCTAACCTAGAAATAGGAGGGATCACTATCGACTATCCTGCCGAACTTGGAGTATCTTCTAGACTTGTCGCCATGACGTCTTTCCATTCCACTTGCCGAGACAGTACACACCCCTGCAGTGGTAGTGACCTGCTGCGGCCGCGTGACAGGTCGTAGTTTGCCGCCCGCCGTACCCGCCGAGGCAACATATCGTGGCAGCAAAGGATAACTCATACCTATTACAACGTAGTTTTCACACTAAGTGGCAGCATAACCCTGCCTGTTCTATCAACCCGATTCTTTTCTTCTCTTTTACTTGTGTTTTATTTACTCTTCGATCTCAACCAATCATTCACTTGTGTTTTTACTTTACCATTGTGCAGGAACTACGGAACGAGAAAAGATGTCCAATCCTCGTGGGATTCGACATCTTATATACTATAACTTGGTAGGAGTGTGCACTTGCGCTCTCACAAAAAGGGAACACCTACACGTCCTACATTTATCATTTTATTAATTTTATTAAGAGATTTAGATAAATTAGGATTTGTTTTATTTTATTAGTTTTATAGTTTAATTCAACTACAATTCTTTGTATTTTCCCTTTGTTTTAAGATTTTACTAGCCTATAAATAGGCTCCTCTCTTCTGTAAGCAAGACATTCTTTTTTATCAATAATATTGAAAACCCTCTCTAAGTGATTTGTTCATATTGTGTTTTTTCTTTAGAAGTTGTTTCATTAAGATTTCTTGGAGATCTTTGGAGATTCTCTTCATACTCTTTCTTGCCTAGATAACCGCATCTAGGAGGGTGGGTTAGAGCCGCTTAAGGTTGCTTGCTTGGTTAATTGCAATCAAGAGGGTGTCGAGGACAAAATATTCTTCAACTACCATCACATCATCTCCATTCAACCAAACCAATTTCATCATCCACCTTCACCAAGGGGTTTTCATGTTGCGTTACTCTATCACTTGGCATCAGAGCTAAAACGATTCTTGTTTTTTACCCAATGATACGCCAACCAAGGCTAAAGTTCGCAGTGCCTTCTTTTCAAGGGAAGTATGATCCTGATGGTTATTGCGATTGGAAAAATATCGTTGATATCTTAGTCAAATTTTACATATGTCCCGACGAGCTTCAAGTTCCGTTGATTGTCTTAGAATTCAGAGATTATGCATCAATATGGTGGTCACTATTGACACGAGATAGGCGTCTCAATAGAGAAGCCAAGATAAGATCATGGGCAGAACTTAAAAAGGTCATGAGAGAGATTTGCTTCCAAACATTACAAATGAAAAGAGTCCAAGGCTTGTTGGAAGGAATGCTCCTCTTTTGATAAAGGTATATCTCAACTTTCATCTTTTCATAGCCTTATTAATACATTATTCGACTCTAGTTGTACGACATCAAAGGAAAGAGAGTCATAGCTAGTCCAAAGGAATAGTGAACAACCATTGATAAGTTATGTTGAAGAAGTGAGCAACACACCAGAGAATGAGATGTCCCAACCGGCCAAACCATCCATTGTAACTGAGAATCCACCAAGTCTCAAATGCAAGGACCAAGATGATATTTTTGAAGAAGAAACCATTACTCCCACCATCTACGAGAGTGATGTACATGGCTGTAAAAACTTGGAATACATGGATAATGTGATAGGTAAACCACCTCGAGGTTTGCCGCCAGAAAGAGAAAAAGAACACCACTTGTTCTTCCAAGAGATGGTTAAACTTCATAGCATACCAAGCACCATTAATTCAATCCAAGAAATGAATTTCCTTATCCATGTCGTGAAGCAAGAAAAATTAATTCACACCAAGATAAAGCACACACCATGGCGAGATAAGCAACACGTGGTGAGGACCTACTATTTCGAGTTTGTCGACACCAACGATAGTTTTTTATCCAATTCCAAAGGATGGAAACAACTTGTCTTCGATCCAGGTGTTTACAATGTAATTTCTTCATCTTATGATGCACCTTTCTCTCCTATTACTAGTTCAGATTCGAAGACGAATCCTTTTGTGGAAGGAGGGAATAATACATGTTGGAAGAGGCCTAAATGCAAGTCTATAAATTTAGTCAACTTATTTTAACTTTTTGATTGGAATATGGGCATATTTTGACCACGAAGTCTTCTTTCAACTTGTGAGTCAGTCTCTTAGATTTCCAACGCACTTTGAAATGCATCGATATGACATCAGGAGCTCGAGATATGACCATTTTAGCAAAGAAAATGCATTCAGAAAATTACATACGAGTCTAGTACGAGATTTTCAAATAATTACAAATTTTCAATATTTTTATTGATTAATTGTAATTTAAATCAGCTTAGGAATTATCATTATGTATTTAGAAAATTTAGGATCATATTTACCATTTAATTAATTTTATTAAGAGATTTAGATATATTATGATTTATTTTATTTTATTAGTTTGATAGTTTAATTCAAATACAATCTTTTTTATCAATATTATTGAAAACTCTCTTTAAGTGATTTGGTGCAAGATTTGCTCCTCTTCATTTTTTTCTTTAGAAGTTGTTTCAACAAGATTTTTTAAAGATCTTTAGAGATCATCTCCACACTCTTGCTTGTCTAAAAATCACGTCTAAAAGGGTGGGTTGGAGCCGTTTGAGGTTTCTTGCTTGGTTAATTAATTGTGATCAAGAGGGTGACGAGGACAAAATATCCTTCAACTACCATCACGCCATCTCCATTCAACCAAACCAATTTCAATATCCACCTTCACCCAGGGGTTTTCATGTTGTGCTACTCTATTAGTGTACATTGATGGGATGGTAGGCAGATATTCAAGCAACCTTGGTATGAATCATTGGATAGAAATCAAGAGGGTTATGAGGTATCTTTAAAGAACAAAACATTACATGCTCACTATAGGAAATCAGATCATTTAGAGGTTATAGGGTATTCAGATTCTGATTTTGTTGGGTGCCAAGATAGTAGAAATTCCACATGAGGTTATATTTATCTGTTAGCTGGAGGAGCTATATCCTGAAAAATTGCCAAAAAAACTTGTAGCTACTTCCAATATGGCAGTAGAATTTGTAGCATGCTATGAGGAATCAAATCATGGAATACGGTTGCAGAACTTTTTCACTAGACTACTTATTTTGGAGAATGTAGAAAGACCACTTAAATTATTTTGTGACAATAAATCAACAATATTGTATTCCAGTAAACAATAAGATCTAGTCTAATTTAAAGGACATCAACCTAAAGTTCCTATTTGTGAAAGAAAGAGTGCAAAGTGAACAAATATCCATAGAACACATTGGAACAAACTCTATGATAACGGATCCACTCACAAAAGGTTTACAACCCAAGGTCTTTCTTAAGCACACTGCTCATATGGGTGTTATATCATTTCAGGATATCATTATTTGAGTGGGAGTTTGTAATTTATTTGCTTTATGTTTGTTTTCAGACATTTACGTATTTGGTTATCTTCTGATCAGAAATAAAGTATTCAGTTTTTCAGTCTTTTCTTATTTTGATAAGGACCTCACTTAAGTTTAAAGAGGACCAATTAGAAATAGGCATGTTCGGTTCACATTACATGTATTTTTCATGCTATACATCCATGATTTATCCATGCCATTTGATTGTGTTTGTCTATATGACCATTGATTGGTCCTGTAATCACTAATTTTGTTCGGGGTGTTAAACCCGTCCTCTTTTCTTTTAGTAATGGGTTTTGATATTTATGTTAATTATATATATGTTGTGATTAAAAAACCAAAAAAAAAGAAGAAAGGAAAAAATTAAAAACAATATATATATCATTTACTATTATATACTATTATCGTATATTATTATCATCTATTATGCTATAATTATCTATCATATTGTTTACTATTATTATTATCATATGCTACTACTTATTATTATCATCTACTATTTCCCACCATTATTATTATTATCACTATTAGGTTTATTATTATTATTATTATTATTATTATTATTATAAATCTGAAAACCAAAAAAATATACTAATATAAGCCCAATATTTAATATAATAAAGCCCATTATAGATTAATATTAATAAATAAAGCCCAAAGTTTATGTTACAGTCCATCAAATATTAAAAACTCAAACACAAAATAAAAATTACAAGGCCCGTTGGCCCGAATAACCTAAAAGCCCATATTTGAAAAAAAAACCCTAATGGTTGCGCAGCCCAATCTCAGCCGTCAGATATGGATCCAGATCTGACGGTCCAGATTTGACCTCAGAAGGAAACCCTAGAAGCCTCTTCTCGGGTTTTGGCGTCGCAGCGTGTGAGCCGTTAGATCAGGATTGGCATCGAACGACCAAGATCAACTTTCCCGAGCGCGTGTGATCCACGCGCGTCGCTTCAGTCTCCATACGCGCGCGTGCGATCCACCACACGCCCCTTCGAGTTCCTCACAGCCGTCCAGATCCCTCGGTGACGAATAGGATCACGTCGCGTTGTCCTCTGGTCCCCCTCCGGCCGTTTACTCACATGCAACAAACAAAAAAATATCAGAAGATGCAGAGGCAAAAAACGCAACAGAATCAGAGATCGTACGAAGCAACAACGAATTTCAGCAGATGAATACCAACAAAACTTTAGCAGAGCCAATAAAGTTTTTTCTTTCGATTTATGTAAACCGAAATATGTAATATCCGGGCTTATAAAAGCCGGAATCAACATGTAATGTGAGGAGAGTTTATCAGAAATATCAGTTGTAATCAAAAAATTCCAGAGAGAAATACGAAGAGAAGTTTCAGAGGTATATCGCATCATCTATTTCAGTTTCTCATTTTCGAAGCAAAAAAAATAAACGAAAGGGTATTTATTTTTACCTTCGCATCTCTTCTTCTCCCTCTCGTCTGTTCGCCTTCCTCGCTGGTGAAAAACCCATTGATCTCTCCGGAGATCACGCGTGGTGAGCCGGTGAGGTGGTAACACGAAAAGATTTTTGGGTTTCGTTCTTTTGGTTTTACAAAAAAAAGATTTCGAAAAGATTTCGATTTTGGTTTTGGTTTCTCGAAGGGAAAGAGGATTTTCTGGTTTTAGATTCGAAAAAGGGCGGAAAAATGGTGCCTTTCTTAGGGTTCTGGCGCCGGCAACGGCAATCGAAACCCTGGCGGCTTCGACAGAGGGGACGGGAGAGGTTCTCTGATTTTAGGGTTTGGTTTAGGGCTAAAAGAGGCCCCTTTTGTTTTTTTTCGGTTTTTATAGAGTTTCAAGGTTTTAAAATGGGATTAATCCCTAAATAAGCCCCTCCGCGTCGTTTTAATTACGCGAAGGAGGGCTTCTGCATTTCAAAATCACGCCCGGGGCCCTCCAACCTTTTCAAATATTTTCAATCTCGCCCCATTCCTGTTTTGATTAAATTCCGGACGGTAAAATTCCCATTTTGGTCCCTGTGGTTTTCCGAGTCCTTTTAATTTAGTCCCATTTTGCATTTTGATCAGCTTTTTAAATGGAAAATTTACAGTTTCGGTCCCTGACTTGGTGCATTTTAATTTTTCTGCCTTGTATTTTATTTTAGTTATATTGTATGTTGTCATTCGTGCATCTTACCTTTTTTAATACATGCTAGTATCGAATATATGTTTTTGCCATATTGTTATGTTCATTTGATGTAAAATATGTGGTTAATGTTTTTTAATATGTGGTCGTATGCTTTTATGTTTAGCATTTAAGTTTATGCATATAATGTAGCCTCGTCGTACATATTGTATGCTTGTTTTATGTGTTTTAGCTAGTTTTCATGCCATTCGAATATGTTTTTCATGACATACATTCTAAAATGCCATTTCATATGATTTTTAATGTCTTGATTTGCGTGACAATTAATTTTAATTATAAAACGGAGATACTTATTAATTCGCGTATTCGAGTCGACTAGCCTAGCTTATTGGATACTCCTCGAATATTCGGGTTAATTCGAATCGTCTAAAGGTAAATCCGTAATTAAAATGGACAAGACCATGACATCACTCTTTAATTGCTTGCATCATGCATAAATGTAACCCCCGTAGCCCGGCCTAGACGGCTGACCCGAACTACGAAGATTACACGGGGAAAACCAAAGTCAACCCGAAAGTCAACCTTGATTAACGACCCTTTTTTTTTCTTTTTAAACTTGTCTAGATGCACATTAAACCTAGGCATACTCTTGAGATAAGCATACTCAAAAATCACAGCAATCGGAAAACAATAAGAGACTCAATTGCACAAAATACAAATTTAGGGACCAATTTGTAAATTCTGGAAATTAAGAGGACTTTACCAAATTTTAAGTTACCATTATGAAATTAATCATGTTTCATGCCTCTCTGCCAAATTTCAACTCAAACGGACATCTCAAACTCAAGCAATTGCACATACGAGAATCAGGACTAAAACGTAAAGCTTGCAAACCTCAATTGACCATAGTTTCGAAACTTTGCCCAAAAGTTTCGAAACTTTGGCTGGCAGTGGCCTCTGGAATCCAAAAATTTGCAAAGGTTTCGAAACTTTACCCCTAGTTTCGAAACCTAGGTGCAGGGGAGCATATTTTGCTTCATTCTAATGTCTTTCAATGATAAAAACACCTCATGTTCATATACAACCATACATAAGAGCTTAAAAACGCTAAAAGCACACAACACCAACCACCCAAGTCTAGAGGCATACGTCCTAGATTAAACGTACTCCAACATACTCGAAACATGAATATGAACCCTCATACATACATGGTAAAATATACATTAAAACCTTTCATACATGAAACTCAACATGAGCATACCTTAGTCAACTAAGGAAAATCATGCATTCGATCAAAGAAGGCAAACAAGCACATAAGGTCTCATGCTTCAACATCCATACTCTTAGGCATTCTCACAAGGCATATGACCAACACACATGATAAACAATTTAAACATCTACCAGACATACATCACTCAAGCATTCATCAAGGCATGCATCATAAGTGATATTTATAAATCAAACAAGGCATCTAATTGCCAAACCAAAACAACACACCTCAAAGCATCAAAAACAACAACACCTATCCCATTGCTTTTCTATTACAAATCTTTAATTTATAAATCATACATTGAGCTCACCAAAGCAACACTTGAAGACCTTTCCTTTCCCATGCCACCCACAAGCTATTTATCTGCATTGTCGAACAAAAGAGAGCGTAAGCATAAAAGCTTAGTGAGGGTAAGCTCATAAAACAAACCTTCGACAATACAGGGTCCAAGCTCGAGCAATTATCATGATGAAATACATGACTTTATCTTCGATCCACATGAACCAAAATGAACATGATGCATGAACATATAATCAACATTATGTCATGCTCAACATCTCATAAGCTCAACTTACAATGATACATATATATCTCAATGCATTAACCAAAACATATATAGCTTCGCATTTGAAATTCACATTTCATATCACATTGATACACATATCAATTCATATTAGCATGTATGCATAATCTCATATTGGCATAAACATACTTTCTCATATTGGCACCTAGCTATGACTCGAATACGCGGATAACATGTTGGAACGCATTTTCCAACATCAACCTTACCTCGGTGGGATTACACTCATCACCGGCCTTGCATGTGGAACGCATTTCCACATGCCCTACGGATGGGATTCCACTCATCATCACGTAGAATATATATAAATTTCCGGTGGAATATTACATCACCGTACTCCTCCTTGGTGCCTTAACGCCACCAAGGCCACGTACGTTTTGACTCAATTTGTGTGCACACTCATCCTAATGATCGATCATTGTACCCAAGCATACTAGTGCCAATAATAATAAAATTTCACAACCTTTGATGTTCAAGAGTCATAATATGGCATCTTACATCATATTAAGCTCAACATCAAATATCTCAACAACATAATATCATAATGTTATTTTCAAGAGTCATAATATGGCATCTTACATCATATTAAGCTCAACATCATCATGCACAATTTACAATCCAACCCACATGCATAGCAATGCATCAAACCATGCCTCAACAACATGTATAACACATTATACATAATCATCATAACACAAATCATCACGAGGCATAACATCAATTAAAGAGATCATCCAATGTCTCTAACTAAAGCTTAGGATTAGGCTACCACCCTAATCCTAACTCTAGGTGAGTCTACCAATCTCAACCTAGTCCACATGCTCGAACCAATTGCTCAAAACCATTTAAAATATTTTAACCACTCACCGACTACTTCATTAGCACAAGCCGACAAGCCTACCAAGCATCCAAGTTTCCGGATTCGAGCCCGAAGCTTCACCATTGATTTCTCTTGCTTCTAACCATTCAAAAACAATATATTAACCTCAAAATCAGTCACAAACCCAAAGTTTAGCATCAACACACAAATCCACTTCAATTCTCACAATTCAAAGTCAAGTTCATTCTTCAATTTCTCATTTTCGTACTTCCACTAAAACCCGTCAAAAATCAGAATTGTAGTCATCCAAAACACTCTTAAACATGTTCAAAACACTGCCCAACTATAGTATAACCATCAACCCCCAATTTCCAACATCAAACACACAATTTAAGCCATGAACAATCCCCAAAATCACCAAATCCGAGCAGCCATGAAAAACAGTCCAAAACTTGTGATTTCAACATTTTTAACACATTCAAACACTTCCAAAACAACCCCCAACTATTACTCTAACATCAACCCTTAAATTCCAACATTAATCATACCCAAACTCATCTAAAAACCTTCCTAAAAATCCACCAAAACCCAATTTCGGATTTTTACCCAAAATTACTCATTTTAACATATTATGTGTATTTTAACATGATTAAACAAAGCCCCAACTCAATTTATCAAAACAAGATGAAAAACCCCTTAAAAACCCAAACTTTGATATGAACCCTAATTTTCAAAACTCCATAACTTTGAAATCTAAGACTATAGATAGATAGAGGATGAAGAGGAGATTAAGAAAACATAATTACCTTTCAAAAACCCCTTGAATTGATGAAGAAATTTGATGAATTATCAAATTTGGGTTTGGGAGAGTTTGGGATGTTTTACACGGTGGGGAGGGGAGGAAATGAGAAAGATGATAGCTTTATCTTATGATAAGGTTGTCATTTTTTTTATTTTGGTTAAATTACCAAAATGATCCCTCCCTTTCTTTCTAAACTCAATTTGCTCACACTAAGGTCAATTTGATTAAAATAAATTTTACCGACTCGAACCAACTAACCAGACTAACTTCTAGCCCCAAAACACGGGTGTTACAACTCTCCCCCACTTAAGGAAATTTCGTCCTCGAAATTCATCGAACAGGAAGAGTCACTAAAACATGCTCCTCCACACATTCCTCTCTCACCACAACATACTAACCAACTCGGTAGACTCGCCACACAACATTTGCTATCCGTTACTGAGATCTCATCTGGTTCTTCAAGGCATGTCAAATTTAAACTCAACTCAATCTCTTCAACAAACATAGCACGGGACAAATCTGACTCACACTTCCAAATCACAGATACACAGGACACATCATAACTTCTTTTAACCCTGGTGGTAACTGCAATAGATAAACAACAGAACTAGCCCGATTCACAAACTCATACAACACTGCTTGAATTCTTGACCCATAACCTTCTATAACTGACCATCAGACTTCAACAGGTAACCAAACACTATACAGACAACTTCAAAAATCTAGTCGAAAACTCGAATCTCTATCGGTCACTATCGATCTCAAGACTCTGTACAACTCACACTCTTGCAAAGGCACAACTCTGTTATCTTATCCACGGTACAAGTAACGTGAACTTGTATAAAGGATCACATACAGTGCAGCTAACATTGATTACTCAACTAAGTTTTCACTGAGGAAATCGGAGGCGAATCAGACACAAGATCTCCTGAATCTATTACTCACTTCCAATACAAATCTCTCGCGGATGTAATAAACTAAAAGAAGATTGATGTTTGATCTTGACACACTGGTAATTTACACACTTACTTTCATACTGAACCACATCATCCATTAACTCAATTCAAAAGTACTCATCTTCAACCCACAATATGTCTTCATACTACTTTGATGCAATACAAATGAACTGCCGCGTGCTTCGGCCAAAACAATGCATCTCGAAACATTATGTCAATCGGCACAACTATTCTGTCTCTAACAATACAAACTCTATCATCTCTTAATTGTATTCTGAAGGTCTTCTTTTCGCTATATCTTGCACGTGAGGTGCCCAGAACCTGTCTTGCAACTGTTTCTCTTTAAATATCTGATTCAAAGTAGGCTTCACATGAAACTTGGCCACAAAACCACTATCATTTGGTAAACTGAATTCGACAATTACATCTCGCAACTCAACTACTAATCTACCAACAAACACAACTCGAATCATCGATTACTACGTTGGCTCTCTTCGGATGGTACTCAATCTTGAGATCATAGTCTTCAAGTCTTCGAAGCAAACAAAACTGTAATTAACTCTACGTCTCATACCGGATAACTCTTTTCACGGTCTTCCAACTATCTCGATGAACAAGCCACAAATCTTCCGTCTTGCATAAGCACACAACCTAACCCTACATGTAACACATCACTATGGGTTTTTTTTCGGATCAAGGTCGAAGCTTCCATTAAAGTTTCTTTCAACTTACATCATCTTCTTCATAGTTAGGATTTACTCTAATGCACTCGACTGATCTGCATGTCCTAGGAGAACATCTTCATTAACTCGAAGTTCACGTTGTGTAACTTGACATCCAGCTGATTTTCTAAAAGGTGCTACCACACTAACTTCAAAACTCGTCATGGCCTTCTTCGATACTTCAACTTTTCTCACTTTCAACTGGTAGTAAACGGATCTCGAATTAATCTTCGGAAAGACTGAAGCACCCACTAACTGATCAACAAATCGCTGACACTTGGAAGTGGATACTAATCATTCACTGCCACTGGTTTCAACTGTCTGAATCTAAATACATCCTCGTACTGCCACTCTCACTTCTTCACAAATTATGTTGTAGAACTCTGAGATGATGCACTAGGCCTAATGAATTTAAGGCCTAACAATTCTCGTATTTAATTCTTCAACATTCTCAATTCTGTCAGAAACCATATGATACAGAGCAAACTAAAACACGAGCAAACTCGGAGACGACATCAATAATAAACTCTTCTTCTCTGTCAAGAGACAAACTGGGCATTTCTTCTAAACACTTCTAGGAAGAATCACAAACCATTTTAACCTTCTGCGGTCTAATCTTCATTCAAAATCAAATTCATTACACTTGGTAAGCAAGCCTGCCATCTAAACTCAATAAATCTTCGACCTCCACAGCTGGATCAACATTCAACAATAAGTTCACCTCCTCACCTACTACTACAGTCACACAGAAATCTGCAACTTTAAGGCAATTCTCTCTTTGTCTCGACGTATACACTAACTGTGTGCTCTTCAAGCCAAACCTTGCCAGAAGGTTCATCAAAACTGTAGGAAGATGATCACTTTACATATACTGCATACACATAACTCTGAACCATCAACAAACATCTTCTGCACATTTTCTGACCACCACTATCTCACCACAAGGTCTAGTCACATGTGTCCCTACTTCCCAGGTCTCAACACGTACATAATTTTTTTTTTCCGCATGCTCACACGAAACGGACAAATCCGAAGACATTGTAAATACACCTGTGCACAGCTGATAGTCTTCGACCCTCTTGTTTACAGACTGGTTCTTCAACAAAATCTGACTCTTCTAAACTGTTCCTTAAGCTTTTCGTAACCTCAAGATTCAATTCTGAACACCCGCAAACAGTCATGCTGGTCTTGCTCTACCTCTAACAAACAAACTAGAGTCAAAACTCAAGACTCCCTTCTCAACTCAACTATATCGGAAGTGACTTCATCTCTTTCGCTTGCTGAAACACGACTCAACGTGCACCGACCCAACCACACAAACTAGCTCCCACTCGCGAACACTAACTGGCTATCTTGTATTAAAATCATAAGTTGAACCCCAACGGTCACCAACTAACACTTCTGAATTTTCAGATTACACAAACGAGACCCTTACCCTGATCTCGCCCCAAAGTACTAAGGTACTCATACCTACCTCTGACACCTCATCGGCACATTCAAATTTGCATGCTTGCTAACAATATATAGAAGTGTAGATTCAGAATCAATCAAAAGGGAACAAGCTCAAAACTGTACCAAGGCTTACCTACTATTTCATCGATGCCACTCTGACTCCCACTCATAGGTCGTCACCTCTTTCATCACTAACACCAGAACCGATCACACCGTTCCTCATCAACAGGGACCAACCCACATACACACACTAACTCAGTCAACCAATTTGTACCTCAATTCCGGTACAACCATACCTTTCTGACTAAAGCGATGAACTCCCTCAACATCATTCACATTTTCAGAACCCACAGTTTCCACTTACCGATTCACAATCCGCGCTTTGGCCTCAACTTACCAAAAAGCAATAAACTAACAACAACAACACATTAACATACAAACTGGGTTAGCAAAGGAAAAGGTCCAAGTGGCTCAAGTATGATTTCCTCACTTAAAATCTCTTTTTCCGAGGTAATAGAAGCAATGGGACTCTACTCAACATGCTTCAAGCAACTCAAC
Source organism: Hibiscus trionum (assembly GCA_030270665.1). Taxonomy (NCBI): domain Eukaryota; kingdom Viridiplantae; phylum Streptophyta; class Magnoliopsida; order Malvales; family Malvaceae; genus Hibiscus; species Hibiscus trionum. The sequence continues at coordinate 34,238,199 of BSYR01000017.1, forward strand.
ACACATACATGCTCAATCATGCATATTACAAGGCATACTTGCTAAACAAGCAAACATATGCGTACTATCAAACAACATATCTTCTCCATCAAACAATCACACATCACCGCATACACGGGTAACGAGAAACATGCTTTTAAACAAACAATCAACATACTTGTCACACAAGCAATCATACTTACAAAGCAAGCAATCATTCATTTCAGCATACTCGAATAACAAGCAACATGCTTACATGATAAGCAAACACCGTGCATATCAATCATAAAACATAACTTACTTCACTTACCTGCCCAAGGTCTCGGAAACCTTAAGCTCTGATGCCAACAAATGTAACCCCCGTAACCCGGCCTAGACGGCTGACCCGAACTACGAAGATTACACGGGGAAAACCAAAGTCAACCCGAAAGTCAACCTTGATTAACGACCCTTTTTTTTTCTTTTTAAACTTGTCTAGATGCACATTAAACCTAGGCATACTCTTGAGATAAGCATACTCAAAAATCACAGCAATCGGAAAACAATAAGAGACTCAATTGCACAAAATACAAATTTAGGGACCAATTTGTAAATTCTGGAAATTAAGAGGACTTTACCAAATTTTAAGTTACCATTATGAAATTAATCATGTTTCATGCCTCTCTGCCAAATTTCAACTCAAACGGACATCTCAAACTCAAGCAATTGCACATACGAGAATCAGGACTAAAACGTAAAGCTTGCAAACCTCAATTGACCATAGTTTCGAAACTTTGCCCAAAAGTTTCGAAACTTTGGCTGGCAGTGGCCTCTGGAATCCAAAAATTTGCAAAGGTTTCGAAACTTTACCCCTAGTTTCGAAACCTAGGTGCAGGGGAGCATATTTTGCTTCATTCTAATGTCTTTCAATGATAAAAACACCTCATGTTCATATACAACCATACATAAGAGCTTAAAAACGCTAAAAGCACACAACACCAACCACCCAAGTCTAGAGGCATACGTCCTAGATTAAACGTACTCCAACATACTCGAAACATGAATATGAACCCTCATACATACATGGTAAAATATACATTAAAACCTTTCATACATGAAACTCAACATGAGCATACCTTAGTCAACTAAGGAAAATCATGCATTCGATCAAAGAAGGCAAACAAGCACATAAGGTCTCATGCTTCAACATCCATACTCTTAGGCATTCTCACAAGGCATATGACCAACACACATGATAAACAATTTAAACATCTACCAGACATACATCACTCAAGCATTCATCAAGGCATGCATCATAAGTGATATTTATAAATCAAACAAGGCATCTAATTGCCAAACCAAAACAACACACCTCAAAGCATCAAAAACAACAACACCTATCCCATTGCTTTTCTATTACAAATCTTTAATTTATAAATCATACATTGAGCTCACCAAAGCAACACTTGAAGACCTTTCCTTTCCCATGCCACCCACAAGCTATTTATCTGCATTGTCGAACAAAAGAGAGCGTAAGCATAAAAGCTTAGTGAGGGTAAGCTCATAAAACAAACCTTCGACAATACAGGGTCCAAGCTCGAGCAATTATCATGATGAAATACATGACTTTATCTTCGATCCACATGAACCAAAATGAACATGATGCATGAACATATAATCAACATTATGTCATGCTCAACATCTCATAAGCTCAACTTACAATGATACATATATATCTCAATGCATTAACCAAAACATATATAGCTTCGCATTTGAAATTCACATTTCATATCACATTGATACACATATCAATTCATATTAGCATGTATGCATAATCTCATATTGGCATAAACATACTTTCTCATATTGGCACCTAGCTATGACTCGAATACGCGGATAACATGTTGGAACGCATTTTCCAACATCAACCTTACCTCGGTGGGATTACACTCATCACCGGCCTTGCATGTGGAACGCATTTCCACATGCCCTACGGATGGGATTCCACTCATCATCACGTAGAATATATATAAATTTCCGGTGGAATATTACATCACCGTACTCCTCCTTGGTGCCTTAACGCCACCAAGGCCACGTACGTTTTGACTCAATTTGTGTGCACACTCATCCTAATGATCGATCATTGTACCCAAGCATACTAGTGCCAATAATAATAAAATTTCACAACCTTTGATGTTCAAGAGTCATAATATGGCATCTTACATCATATTAAGCTCAACATCAAATATCTCAACAACATAATATCATAATGTTATTTTCAAGAGTCATAATATGGCATCTTACATCATATTAAGCTCAACATCATCATGCACAATTTACAATCCAACCCACATGCATAGCAATGCATCAAACCATGCCTCAACAACATGTATAACACATTATACATAATCATCATAACACAAATCATCACGAGGCATAACATCAATTAAAGAGATCATCCAATGTCTCTAACTAAAGCTTAGGATTAGGCTACCACCCTAATCCTAACTCTAGGTGAGTCTACCAATCTCAACCTAGTCCACATGCTCGAACCAATTGCTCAAAACCATTTAAAATATTTTAACCACTCACCGACTACTTCATTAGCACAAGCCGACAAGCCTACCAAGCATCCAAGTTTCCGGATTCGAGCCCGAAGCTTCACCATTGATTTCTCTTGCTTCTAACCATTCAAAAACAATATATTAACCTCAAAATCAGTCACAAACCCAAAGTTTAGCATCAACACACAAATCCACTTCAATTCTCACAATTCAAAGTCAAGTTCATTCTTCAATTTCTCATTTTCGTACTTCCACTAAAACCCGTCAAAAATCAGAATTGTAGTCATCCAAAACACTCTTAAACATGTTCAAAACACTGCCCAACTATAGTATAACCATCAACCCCCAATTTCCAACATCAAACACACAATTTAAGCCATGAACAATCCCCAAAATCACCAAATCCGAGCAGCCATGAAAAACAGTCCAAAACTTGTGATTTCAACATTTTTAACACATTCAAACACTTCCAAAACAACCCCCAACTATTACTCTAACATCAACCCTTAAATTCCAACATTAATCATACCCAAACTCATCTAAAAACCTTCCTAAAAATCCACCAAAACCCAATTTCGGATTTTTACCCAAAATTACTCATTTTAACATATTATGTGTATTTTAACATGATTAAACAAAGCCCCAACTCAATTTATCAAAACAAGATGAAAAACCCCTTAAAAACCCAAACTTTGATATGAACCCTAATTTTCAAAACTCCATAACTTTGAAATCTAAGACTATAGATAGATAGAGGATGAAGAGGAGATTAAGAAAACATAATTACCTTTCAAAAACCCCTTGAATTGATGAAGAAATTTGATGAATTATCAAATTTGGGTTTGGGAGAGTTTGGGATGTTTTACACGGTGGGGAGGGGAGGAAATGAGAAAGATGATAGCTTTATCTTATGATAAGGTTGTCATTTTTTTTTATTTTGGTTAAATTACCAAAATGATCCCTCCCTTTCTTTCTAAACTCAATTTGCTCACACTAAGGTCAATTTGATTAAAATAAATTTTACCGACTCGAACCAACTAACCAGACTAACTTCTAGCCCCAAAACACGGGTGTTACAATAAAGGTGACGTACGAGATTCGAACCCTAAACTAACACAGCAGTCAGTGTTATATGATGTCGGTTTAGTCTTTAGTCCGGTGTATTGTCATCCTTTTTAATTAAATGTTTAATTAATTCAAAATTACAAATTTGGATAAAGCTCGTATAATTAAGGTCCGGTTTTCAATTAAGAACCCCTAATTAAAGTCTTTTTAAATTTCAGATAATTTCCATCATCTAAAAGCAACAATTATTTTGGTACCGATTTCTGGGCGTGATGGGGGTGCTAACCCTTCCCCACACGTAACCAACTCCCGAACCCTTTAAAAAGAATCTCTGATTTTATTTTTATGGTGTCCGGCCTACCTTAGTGGCCGGTGGCGACTCCAACCGAGAAGAAAAGATTTTTTAAAAAAGATTTTTTTCCTAAAACCCGAATTGTTTTTAAAACCCCCTTTTAACTTAAATGTTTTCAACAAAAAGCGGGGACCCTTGCGAGAGAAAAAAAAACCTTGTTACAAGTCTACTCATGATTGATATGGCGAAGACCGCTCATAAGATTATACATTTTTCAAGAAACATATATTTCTCAAGTGGGAGAATTTTAGACTAAAATCCACAATTGTGGGCACATATATATTGCATGTTGCTATTATAAAGTATAACACAAAATTAAGTGACCGATTATGTTACACATAGTATTTGGAGCTCTAGGGGTTACTCGAAAAAGGGCTTTGCTGGAGAATCAGTTTCGGATCTTTATCTCGATCTGGAATAACTTTTTGCTCCTCCAATTATTGCTCCAAAAGATTTCCTCTGCTCCAGTTGATAATATAACAACCGTGAATGAATTGTTACTAGAAGATGGTCAAGGGTGGAACTTCGAGTTGGTGACAGCCATTTTTAAACAGGCAGAGATCAGTCAAATCTTAAGCATCCCACTCCATTTGTTCCCTCAAGATGATGTTTTAACTTGGATGGGCGAGAAGTTTGGTGTTTTTTCGGTTCGAAGTGGCTACAAACTTTTAAGCGGTTCTCTTCCAACGATTGACCAACGACATAATACATTGAATGTTTGTGAAATCTAAATTGTTCATCAAAGGTGAAAATTATGCTATAGAAATCTGTGAAGAACTATCTTCCTACTCTGCATAACATTCTTATTAAGCGCACTGCTTTTAATCTAGTTTGCCCTAGATGTGGAATTGATGCCGAGGGTTTTAATCATATCAGTCGGTTCTATTTCTTCGTGATAAATGTTTGGGTTTTTAGTGGACTTCCATGTTTAACAATATGTATTGTAAAGAATGGCTATCCTAGGTGTTTAAGTCTTATACTAGAGATAAGCGAATTTTGATAGGCATTACTATCCGGGCCTTATGGTTTTCCCGTAACAAGTTCATATATGAGGGCGTTCAACAAAGGATTGAGGATTTAGCTACTTTTGTACAAAGCTATTGTGATGAATTAAAAGAGGTACATACCTCGCTACATCATCCTCACACACATGTGGGCACGTGCTGGCAACCCCCACCTCCTTTGTCTTTCAAATTAAATGTGGACGCAAGTTTCATTCTTGTGGATAAAAGATCAAGTTTGGGATTCATTATTAGGAACGAAAATGGGTTTGTAATGGGGTTTGGTCATACATTACATTACCAAATTCCATTGGCTTTTTATGGAGAAGCAGTGGTACTTCTCAAGGGTTTGGAATTCCCAAAAGATCTGGGTTTTACCTAAATTATTCTTGAGACCGATTCAAATTCGATCATTTCTAAAATCCAGTCCCCGAAAATTGATTTATTTGAGGTGGGTGTGCTTACCAGGGATGCTCGTCTGATGGCTAGTTCTTTCTCCTCTTTCCATTTTAACGTCACAAACCGGTCTGGGAACAAGTCCGCGCAAGCACTTGCCTTCATTTGTTTGAATGCTTCACCAAATCGATTCTGGGTTGAGGAGTGTTAGAAAATAAGTGTTAATCCAAGAATAAATAATAGGATAAAATAATATTATTTAAACGAATAGTACAAAATTAAGAATAATACAACAATATATAAATCAAACCGATTTAGAACCAAAAGAAACGTGTTGAGGCCTGCACGAGCGCAGTTTCCTTAAGACAGATTTTTGGCCACTCCTATGGTTCTCGAGTTCATTGGTCGTCTGTCTCCCAAGATACAACAACATAAGATCAGCCACAGTTGCACTACTATGGAGATCACGAACCGACCATTGCCTTCGCCTATCACCGAAAACCACTTGTAAAATCCACATAGTAAAACAATAAAAAAAATTATGTGGTTTTTTGTTTTTTTTTGTAAACCTAGAAGCTTTACTCCCTATTTATAGGATTCTCATGAGGGTATAAGTGGAAATTTTAACCTAATGGAACATTTAATATTGAGAATCAATTGATTCTCCTATAAAGCAATTTCCAAAATTATTATCTGAATTAAAGGTAACTTCCAATGTTTACCCTTTTAATTCCAAGATAAAATTTGGCAAATTTATACTTTTATTTGAGGAAAATTCATTTCAAATTTGGGTCAAAATACCTGCAAGCCCACGAAGGACCAGACCGGTTCAGACATTTGCGTTACTCACGTCGTGCACGTCTGCACATTTACGAACCAACAATTGGTTCCACATTTTCCTCAACAACATTTGAATCAATTTCTTATTCAAAGCTCCAAAATTATCAAAATTTTCCAACAATCCCCCACATGAATGAAATTGATTTAATAAAAAACATTTTGACTCGATGTGGTGATAGATTCTACGATCGATAGCTGCATAGGATAGGTAGGTGTCCACCCTTGAACCTTCCCTTGTGAAAGTATATTTACTTTACTAGCTGACCAGTAAACGTAATGTCCTTGAACTGTTCTGTCGTTTGTGTAAATGATGATATACTTCACACAACTACCTCTCTGACAAGAGTATTAGTTCTCATGGGTATGTCCATATGGTCGTGGACATCGCCTGGTTCTGCAAGAGTTTGAAAGAACTATGCCCAATAGTCTCATTGAAGCGGCCCCACTTCACTCTCACATAGGTGACTTATGTTGCTTGACTCACAAAAGCACACAATGGTCATTAAAAGCATTGCTTAGCCTAAACCACTTTGATCATTGTTTACATCATAGGAATGGACTTGGGGATAAGAGCCCCTATAGTGACCGCACAAGTCTATGCAATTAGGTTGTCCCTTTGAACCTAGATCTTAAGATCTCCAGTCAACTAGGTAGGTTTTTCCTTCACATAGCACCTTAAATTTACATGGGCTTTAGTCTCATTCCTTTCGATGTTTTCTCAACTTGATCTCAATTTAACCCTTTGGTTAATGGATTCACAACGTTATTCTTTGATTTCAAAAAATCAATAAAGATAACTTCATTTGAGATCAGTTGTCTAACGGTATTATGTCGACAACGCATATGTCTCGACTTACCATTATACACAAAGCTCTATGTCCTACCTATTGTAGGCACTGGCTTTGGTCGTTCAGGATTATCCTTCAAGAAATTTCTAAAGCCATTCGACTTCTTTTCTAGACTTGTTTAGAACTTCAAAATCAAATTCTATTATGGATTTGATTATAACCATTTTTCTTGAGGATTTCCATGACACGGTTCCTCCTCCCAAAGTGAAGACATATCCACTTGTGTCTTTGATATCTTGAATATCATATATCCAATCACATTTGAATATCCTTCTAAATAGTAGGATCTCTGGAATAATGCAATTCATAATTCCAAGTATATCTAAGATATCTTAGTACCCTCACAATCTCTTTCCAGTGGTTTTCACTCGAATTGCTTGTGAATCTGCTTAAACTGCTCACTGTAAAAGTAATATCTCATCTAGTGCAACTCATGAGTTACATTAAATTTCCTATGACCCTTGCATATTCCACTTGGTCAACACTTTGGTCTTTTTTCTTGGGCAAATGTTGGCATGTATTTATTGGAGTTCTGGCTATACCGAAAAACATCCTTGCCAAACTTCTCTTGCCCGCGTAGTGTGACTACGTCAATATGAGACCTTCAAGTGACCGTTTGATTTGGATGCCCAAAATCAAATATGTTAATCTCATATTTTTCATGTCAATCTTGAATTTGACAAGTCTTTGGTACGTTTACCATTTTATTGTTGCTTCCAACAATGAATATGTTATTAACATACAAACATAGAATAATATATCCAATGTTAGTAGTTTTGACATATACACATTTGTCACACTCATTTATCTTGAAGTTGTTTGTCATCATGACTTCATAACTCTCAGGTTGTTCCATGTATATTTCTTCATCAAGATCTCCATTTAGAAAAGCTCTTTTGACATCTATTCGATGTACGTATAGATTCCGCAAAGCGACAATTGTAAGTATCATACTTATGGAGGTTATCCTTGATACATGAGAGTATGTATCGAAATAGTGAAGGCATTCGGTAACCTTTTATTACCAATCTGGCCTTATACTTATCAATTGTTCCATATGCCTTCATTTTCCGTTTGAAAATCCATTCAAAACTTAGTGGTTTAATTCATGGAGGAAGATCCACTAATTCCCCACGTATGGTTTTGCATGATGGAATCAATTTCACTCTTAATGGCATCCTTCCATAAGGTGCCTTCAGATGAATGTATAACATCATTATACGTTTGAGATTCAACCTCTAGCATAAAGTTTAGAAAAATGATCCAAAGAATTTTTCTACCCTTGCTCGTTTACTTCTTTGTGGCTCTATTTCAAGCTCAAACCCTTGTTGATCATTTGAGTCATCTTTATCGATAATCTTCGAAGTTCGTTTCATTGAACTTTGACCAACGTCCCTAGCTTTACAAGGGAATACATTTTCAAAGAAAAGGCATCCTTTGCTTCCATTATCGTATGCTTGTGAATCTCAGGGTTCTTCGATTCATACACAAGAAATCGATATACATTGCTATATTTTATATAGCCAATGAAAATACAATCGACCATTTTTAGGGATCTATTCCCAGTTGCTTTAGTAATGAGGTCATTACCTTTGCAAGACACCCCCACATTTTCAAGTAGTTGTAGGAATGTTTAATTACCTTCCATAACTTATATGGTGTCTAGTCTCTTTAATTATGGGGAATTTTGTTTAAAAGGTAATTAGCTTATAGAACAGCTTCCCCCATATGTTAGGCACATTATAGTACCAATGTTACTCATATAGAGGTTCTCCCCATCTTAAACCTTTAATTAAGTTTGAGATTCAACATCATGCTCATAGAGAACAATTTTCACTATAGCTTCATCTTTACATTATTTTTGTGCTATCATCAATGAAGGTAATAAACATATTCCTTCAACCAATATGTTGTCATATCAATTGTTATGGCAATAACATTGCCCTCGTTTGGAAGTCTATAGTCCGAATACTTGTTCCCGTCAATTGAAGCATTTTTTTCATGAAATTTTGCTTCTTGAACACACCGTCTAATTTATGGTTTGAAGTTGTTTTTGACTTCCACTACGTTTGCCATGATAATATTTGTCTTAGCAATATTTACCTTAGTAACATTTGAAGGTGGTAACAATATTTACCTTATCCTCTCTAATAATAGGAGGATCATCCTTCAGATATTTAACCAGGTTTATCACGGTCAATTATGCAACATCTTTTGTTGCCATGTATGAAATTCTTTCCAATAAATTTTACTGAATTTTCCATTGTGTCACGTAGATACAATCCAAAATCAAGCATTATGAATCTGTTAAACGTCAGAAATTTAGTCAAAGACTAAAACCAGAAACAAAAACATAATTTCTAACTTTTGTTAGACGACGGTGATTTAGTAAACTAAACCCCAAACAAAAGTTCACACGGTATTAATAGAAAGAACAATAATAAACAATGCACCATGTAGGAAACTTATGAAAGAGAGGTGGTGCACTAGGCACGCTTAAATACCAAGTCTCTCAAAGAACCAATCCTAGACATGCATTTTTAAATTTTCTTTCAATCACCGTTTATGGATTCTATTCTTGAAATCATTCCAAGCATGGATGATCAATCGAAATCACTAAATTTGATTCACAACAATTTGGAATCTTCCATTTATGGTCCAACGACCCTCTCGATTCTTTAGCCATTTTTAAACACTGTGCACTTCATAGCATGCATCAGAATATGCTTTAAGAATTTAATTTTAACATAGAGAACCAAATTCTTCTATGCTTTGATTCGAAACCTTATTCGGAATTTAGTAACCAATGTTATTTCCAAAATAAATTCACCGATTTTTTTTCTAAAATAGAATTATACTTGATTCTTTAAGAAATAATAACTTTAAGTTATTTCTCTTTCCAAAATAAATTCACCAATTTATTTCAAGGTTGAATCATTCTAGATTCTCACGAAATTAAATCCAACGATTTATTTCCCTTAACAAGTTAGAATCAATACATGATTCAAGTAAAGAAATAAATTTAATGGTTTATTTCCTTTTACACAAATTGAATCATATTTGGTTCTTACGGAAATAAATTCAATGATTTATTTTTTTAACAAGTTAGAATCAACGCATGATTCTAGTACAAAAATAAATTTAAGGGTAAACTACTGCAGGGGTCACTTTCGTTTCCCGTTTGTACAGATTTAGTCACCACTTTTGGAAACTGCCAATAAGTGGTCATCTACGTTTTCGATGTGTAAAGACTTGGTCACTCCGACGTTATAGTCCGTTAATCCCCTAACGGATTGCTGATGTGGCAGAATTAATTAAATGGAAATATCCACGTGTATTCCCACGTGGATAATAAGTTGGAAGGTTGCTACTTTAAATGTGTAAAGAATATAGGGACTATGAGTGAAATTAGACTTTTAAGACAGGCTTAGCCCTGAGCAGAACGACACCGTTCTATGCTGAAACCGGACAGAAAAAAATATGAGGGTTTTGGTCTGGGTTTATGTCATATTGGCCTGGCCTGGTCTTCTTATCTCTGCCGCCAACCTCCGGTTCTCGTCCAAAACGGCGCACCGCCGTTGGGGATAAGACCCTTCAATCTCGTACACAATTCTGTGACCGTCGCCGCCGATGACGTAAGCCAAGCAAGTGTTGTTGAGTATGTTGAGCGATTTCTTCACCGAGAATCGAGGGGTGGCCGTGGTTTCTTCTCCGTCGTAGAGCATCCAATTCTGCCCCAATCCGAGGGCCAGGCTCATTTTCTGACAACATAAACGTTGAAAAACTCTGATAAATTTAAACGAAAAATGGATGAAAGGAGATGGAAAATATACCGTGCGGCGGATGGTGAGGAGAGGTTTTCCATCGGGATCCATTAAAAGGATCGATCCCTTGTTGCCTTGCATGTAATTATCCACCCTGAATGCTAAGTCGCCTTTACCGTCAATCACTGTGAAACCTTCACAGTTGAAGAGCAATGATTTTTTCCAGACTGTGAGAACAGCCTCCTCCTTTGGCGGCCTCTCTGCACCGTCTCCGCCGCTAACACCGGCATTGGGGTGAACCCTTGTTATTCTAAAAGGTTCCAGCTTGTCGCAACTCTGAAAATAACGATTGCAATCAGATTCAGAGAGTGAGTCGCCTGCAGCTCAACTAGAGACGATAAAAGCAAAGCAACTGGAGACGATTGCACCTTTTAGTTTGGTTGGAAACAGTGTTTACAAGCTCGAGCATGAAGAAGGGCGACGGAAAAAGGAGACCAGGCCAGGCCAATATGACATAAACCCAAACCAAAACCCTCATATATTTTTTTCTGTCTGGTTTCAGCATAGAACGGTGTCGTTCTGCTCAGGGCTAAGCCTATCTTAAAAGTCTAATTTCACTCATAGTCCCTAAATTCTTTACACATTTAAAGTAGCAACCATCCAACTTATTATCTACGTGGGAATACACGTGGATATTTCCATTTAATTAATTTCGCCACATCAGCAATTCGTTAGGGGATTAACGGACTATAACGTCGGAGTGACCAAGTCTTTACACATCGAAAACGTAGATGACCACTTATTGGCACTTTTCAAAAGTGGTGATTAAATCTGTACAAACGGGAAACGAAAGTGACCCCTGCAGTAGTTTACCCTAAATTTAATGATTTATTTCCTTTTACACAAATTTAATCATATTTGATTCTTACGAAAATAAATTGAATGATTTATTTTTCTTAATAAGTTAGAATCAACGCATGATTCTAGCATAGAAATAATTTTAATGATTTATTTCCTTTTACAAAAAAATGAATCATACTTGATTCTTACGGAAATAAATACAATGATTTATTTTCCTTGCAACGTTAGAATCATACAAGATTCTCTTGAAAATAAATCCAATGATTTATTTTCTTTTCTAAAATTAGAATCAACACAAGATTCTAATTTAGTAGTTTATTTCCATTATATCTTCTGTTAAACAACAGAGATATCAATCCAACTTAGTTCTATTTAACCAACAGAAATCAAAAGGAATTAATCATTTGATTTTAATTCCATTTCTTGTTTGGAAGATTAAGTAAACTCGTTAAAACGGCATGAATTAAATTCTCGAAACAAATTATTTACGTGATCTTTTATTTCCAAAACAAAACACAACTTCGCCTGGATATCATATTTCTCTCTACAAAATTTCTCAAAAGAAATTGTTAGTACGAAATAAAATTCACATAATTTTCAAAAATACAAAGAATCACAATTAAGACAAAAAAGTGACAAAGTATAATTTATATACATGCCATATTTAAAATGTCCACATTATAAGGTAACACTATCATAATAATATTACCAAAAATATTACCAAATTTAAAACTTTATCTTAACAATACATGCAAATATGTATTTAAAGCTTTTATTTCCATTCCAAGAAAGGTTGGCATATAAGGTTATAAAATTACCATATTTTCATATTGAATGCCATATTTATTATTTAATATTAATGTCAAAAATGTTTAAGGAATATTTCATTATTACCTTAACAATGTCATAAAAAAGTTTAATTATGACATAAACCATACCATATTAAAAGTCAAAATTTAATATGGAATATTACCTTAATAATACCATAAATTATGGTTTTAAAAGTGTCATATTTACAAGAGAACTTATTAAGGAATATTAAATTACTTTACTAATCGAATATCCAAATGTTCTATCTAAAGAAAACCGTTTGCATCGTGTTGAATCCATGGTGTTGGTGATCTCAACGTTTCTTATCTTTGGGCATTCACTGCCATGAAAATCGTTGAGATGTCTTTGAGCATTTACGAGCACCAAAAGCTTTGAAGACAAGAAAAAATGGTCAAATGCCAAATATGAAATAATTGGCCACTTTAGTTTAAAGCCATATAAAGGTTATGGAAAAAGCACGCATGTAAATCACAAATAACAACATTAGGCTTTCCTTTTTCTATGCGTGAAAATTTCCTCATCGTGTGAATCATTGCTTTAGATACAATAATTTGTTCATCTTGGATTAAAATTGAGAATCTGTCTTAAGATTGTTAGAAAATAAGTGTTAATCCAAGAATAAATAATAGGATAAATAATATTATTTAAACGAACAGTACAAAATTAAGAATAATACAACAATATATAAATCAAACCGATTTGGAACCAAAAGAAACGTGTTGAGGCTTGCACGGACGCAGTTTCCTTAAGACAGATTTTCGGTCACTCCTATGGTGCTCGAGTTCATTGGTCGTCTGTCTCCCAAGATACAACAACATAAGATCAGCCACAGTTGCACTACTATGGAGATCACGAACCGACCCTTGCCTTTGCCTATCACCGAAAACCACTTGTAAAATCTACAGAGTAAAACAGTAAAATTTCATGTGGTTTTTTGTTTTGTTTTTTGTAAACCTAGAAGCTTTACTCCCTATTTATAAGATTTTCATGAGGGTATAAGTGGAAATTTTGACCTAATGGAGCATTCAATATTGAGAATCAATTGATTCTCCTATAAAGCAATTTCCAAAATTATTATCTGAATTAAAGGTAACTTCCAATATTTACTCTTTTAATTCCAAGTAAAATTTGGAAAATTTATGCTTTTATTTGAGGAAAATTCATTTCAAATTCGGGTCAAAATATCTGCAAGCCCACGAAGGACCAGACCGGTTCAGACATTTGCGTTACCTACGTCGTGCACGTCTACACATTTACGAACCAACAATTGGTTCCACATTTTCCTCAACAACATTTGAATCAATTTCTTATTCAAAGCTCCAAAATTATCAAATTTTTCCAACAAGGAGTTCCCTGATAGAATCTTGGAATTTTTTGATGAGGATCGACGATCTCAAGACCCACATTAATCCTTGCACGTTGGGTCTGGCTTTTTGGGATTTCATGTTATTTTGTACCCCATTTCTAGGGGTGCTTATCGAGCGAGTCGATAGCGAGTTAGGTAGTGCTCGACTCGTGCTCGTTAAAAAAATTTGTGGCTCGACTCGACTCGTTGCTCGTTAAGCTCACTAAAAAATTTACCTTATTTATAACTAAAAGTAAAATTTAACAATACTATATGGGGCTTCATATTAACATAAATTAACAAATTTACCAAAAAATATCAAAAGAATGTATAAAGCACTTTCAAAGTCTAACTTCCAAACTAACAATCCGTAAATACACCAAACTAGCATATTAAAACTAAAGTAACAATCGACAAATTCATCAAACTAACATATTAAAACTAAAGTAACAATCCACAAATATTTTAAAAAATTAACAAGCTACTCACAAACTTATCTAGTCGAGTTAGACTTTGCTCGACTCAACTCGTTAAGGTCTCGAGTTCGAGTTCGAGTCTAGTCAATCCGAGTCGAGCATTTACCGAGTTTTGACTGAGTCGAGTTCGAGCAGCTCACGAGCTGCTCAACTCATTAAGCACCCCTACCCATTTCTTTCTCTGGTTCGCTCTTTTTCATTGGCAGAAGGTGTTCAACTGGTAAAGCCCCGTCGGTTGTCCCCTTCTGATTTCTTCATCCGCGTTTGATGGTCTTCATGTGGGGTTTCATTTTGGTTTCCTTTTTCTGAGTTTTCTTCTTAGATTCCCCTTTTGTTTCTTGTAACTTTGGTGCATGTGTGTTTTTGCTTTATTTCCCATTATTTAATTATATCAATCGACGCTTTCCTAAAAAATAATGTTACACGTGTCATAGGTATTAAATTTTCATGGAATTAAAAGTGTAGATATCGTAAGTTATATTTATAATTCAATAAGAGACTGAGTTATAAATATTAATAAATTATTTTAATATTCAGTTTATATAGAGGGTAATGGTCCCCAATATATAGGTTAACTTGGATATCTCCCCTTCATCGTTAGAGTGTTGTGCGGCAAGAGGTAACATATGTTCTTGGAATATAAAACTCTCTAGAAAAATCTCCATAAATGGATTCAGGTACGCTTTCGCAAATCTAGTCTTTTGTTCTTAATGATTTGGCATGTATAGATCTTGTGTTTATATTCGTATTGACTAAGTTTTGGTTCTAACATTTTACTGATTGTATGCACCCTAAAACATGAATCTCCTTATGTGTGCCCACCCTAAATTTTCTAGATTCATGTATAATATATGGGAGAACACTCTCAAAAATATTTTTGGATCAGCAACTGAGGTCTTGACTCAGGTACGTTAGATGCTCAGTAAGGGGTGATCGTCTAAGGTAAGGTGATTGTGGATTAGGGCTTTTGGTGGCCTCGAGTGTGGAGGGGTACAATTCGGCTCAGGTTGGTGTCGAGGGAATCAACATAGAGGGTATGATGGGCATGGTACAAATAAGCGTTGGGCATAAGATAGGTACCAAAGGCTGTTGAAATACGTTGATATGCTAGAGTCAGATCGAGGAGCACTGGAAAGGGATCAGCTTGCAATTGAGAAATACACAAGGGCACATTCGAGAGACATGATGCAGCTGAGGGTTGTGTATCTTAGACTCACATGACACAGTTAAGTTGCTCACAGGTTCGTGTCTGAATAAGGGCGCAAGAGGGAGCTACGACCGGCTTGTTATAACATGTTAGGACTAAAGGGTGTTGTAACATCCCAAAATCGGGCTAGTCAGAATTGGGTTCCGATGATCGGAATATTGATATTATAATGCTTAAATATTGTATCTTTGATTCTTAAAATAATTTTTTGAGCTAGGCGTTTCGATACAGTAAGACTTGTACCGAAACGGCCTAGGTAAGGCGTTTCGAAACAACTATAGAGTGTTTCGATACAGTTCTAACGGTTTTAACTAACTTTTGGACTTTTGCTTAGCCGTTTCGATACAGCTTTACGAGTTTCAAAATGGGTACTCTAATTCAAATATGTTCGAAGGTTAAATTGAAAGGAAATGAGGAGGTGATGACTCACATGCTTATTGCTGCCCCTCCCCACATGGAAGTAATCCAAAAGGATGACTTATAGTCATCTTTATGACTAGTATTGATAAAATATAGAAAAGATAATAATTAATATTTTAAGCTTACCTTTGGTTGAGGGAAACCTTTTCATTTGCTATAAGGGAGGTGGAGAAATGATTTAGTTTAGTAAATGAATAAAGAGAAAAAGGTTTTCATCCTTGTTTCACCGAGATCAATTCCATCTCTTAGCTTTGAATGAATAAGCACACATCTCCATTGTCTTCAACCTTGAGCTTCTAAGCATACACCTGTCAATTTGTGATCCATAAGCTTAGGCTTTCTTTGATTTGAGGACATCAATTCATAGCTACCGATCGGGTAAGTAGAAACCCTAAACCAATTATCAATTCTCTTGATCATTGAATTCCCAATTTCAAGTTAAAAGCTTTAAGATAAGCTTTGGTCTAATAGCTAATAGCTATTCCAAGTATCAATATTGTCATATTGATTCTAATAATCCCCTATTAATTTTCCTAGTTCAAGGTTTGGAGGACGCTAACCCATCGTTTCCAAAACAAGCTAGGAATAAAGGAATCATCATCCGAGAGCCTTAGGAGCTTCGGATTATCGAGGTGAGTGTAGTCGGAGTCTCGGGGATAGACTAGGTGTCTTTTTCGAACCTTTGAATATCGTATATTGAATTGCTAACATTATGTATTGAGGTTATTGCATAAGGACATCGTATATGGCTATATTGCTAAGTCTTGGTAGGTAAGGGTGGGCATTGTCGGGTACCTGGTTCATCCGGGTACCTCATTAAGCGGCCTGTGTCCCGGCCCATTATATCCGGGTACCAGGTACCCGGTTCCTATTTTTTTTAATTATAAAATTAAAAAAAAATCACATGTTAAACACAAAAATATTTTTAAAAAATTAAACTTAAAACTTAAAAGAATATATTACAAACATAGAAAAAATTTAGGGATTTAAACTTAATTTTAGAGTAAAAATATTAAGAAACATAAAATAAAAATAAAATTTTAAGTTTAAAAATATATATATATATTAAATTTTATCGGGTCGGGTCGGGTACCCGGTAAGGGGAAACTTTCGGCCCGTGTCCCGGCCCATGTCCCGGGAAATTTACCGGGTCAGGTAATTTTTTTTCAAGAATTACCTGGTATTTTAGGTTCGGGTCGTCGGGTCGGGTCAACCGGGTCGGGTATTTTTGCCCACCCCTATTGGTAGGTATTGCATCGAATTATTGTCTGTAGCATTGCTATTGTTGTCATTGGATATTATGTTGAATCATTGCTATAGTTATTGATATGTTGCTATTGAAATATTGTAATTGGACTATTAATTATTGAACCTTGGGTTCGAGAGTATTGTATACAATTGGCATGTCATAGAATTCATGAGCTCATTGGTACGAGTATTGGGCTTCGGCCATTGGTGCGGAGGAGGGATGTGTTGTGTGTTGGTCAACTAGTGCGGAGAAGGGAATATGATATGACCATTATTGTTATTGTTGGTGTTGCGGTGGAATTCGTGTATCCTAATACGGCTAAATCGATCCAAGGAAATTATTTGTTATTAATATTGATTAGTTATGGTAGTATGATATTGTCAATGATGATATTATACTTTAACATGAATGAGGAGCGTGCCATGTTTATTTATATAATTGATATTATGATTGTCATCAAAGCATGATAAATGGCATACCATGTTCACTCATTGTTATTGGCTACCTCACTTAGACTATATATAAGTCTAATGCATTCATTGTCCATACATTTCAAGTTAAGAGTTTATCGTTTCAAGACCGGAGCTAGTTGGTAAAACGGCAAGTCACCTCAAGCATAAAGTAAATTACTTTGTCTTTATGAACTCCTAGAATGGTGGCAAAGTAGTTAAACTTGTTGATTTTGATGTTTTGTCTATGTGTATAAAGGTTATGTGTTTTATGTGGGTTAAGTACCCTAAATGACATGTTAAGTTTGCTTGAAAATGGCCTAATATGCATACTTGGCTTAAAAGGGTGAAAACATAGTAAACATATTCGAATGATCATAGAATTTGACATGCCAGTAGTTTATAACATTGAAATATTGTGTGTAAAGTTTCACTGCATTTGAACACCGTTTGATAAGTCAGTTCGATTAAAAACCAGCTAAAATCTGTCATTACAGGTCAGACTGTTTCGATACGGGGTAATGGTGTATCGATACGGTTAAGCATTATTGAATCTAAGTAACATGGCGTATCGATACGGTTTGGAGCTGTATTGGAACATTTTCCTACTGGAATCCTTTGTTTCGATACGGGTCTAATCTATATCAAAACGGGTCAAAGTCAAGGTCAAGAAAGTCAACATGTACCGATATAGGGCTTGCCCGTATCGCTACGTGTAATGGGAAAAGTCAACCAAGGTTGACCATTGTGTACCCGTATCGAAACAGTGTTAAGGCATTTCGATACATGGTTAGTTAAGTTAGTTAAAAAGGCAGAAATTGATGGTTTGGAAGGTTTATAGTTTGGCCATTGAATTTAGGTCAAATCAATAGGATGAGTAAATGAACTCCAAATTGTATGAAATTTTACAGACTTGTTAATATTATATTTAATTTCAGTAAGGTATGCTCAATTGCATCGAAGGACCTCTAATTTGTCGAATTTACAGTTTAGTCCCTAAAATTTGAAATAGCTTATGAATTGGTCTTAAATGATTAATTACCGTTCCATATTGGTGTATTGGACTAAAGTGAATGTTTGGTAATGATTTATTAGTATTACTTTGATCATGTGGTGTTATGAATTGAAATTTTATCGCACCAAATATTGTATTGTTCATCGAAAGCACACTCCGACTCAGTTCTCAACCAAGCCGGGAAGGGGTGTTACAAGTGCCTAACGTGTGTACGATATAGACACTCGATTCTAGGGGTTAGGCACTTTGTACATGAGAGAGATGGGTTGAAGGTGTAACACCTTAAATCTGATTAGACTAATTTGAAAAATTCAAGAGGTCGTGTAACACCCTCTTTCCGGTCTGGTCGAGAATTAGGTCAGAATGTCACATCTCAAAAATCGGTCTAGTCAGAATTAGGTTCTGATGACTGAGTATTTTATATCGATTCTATAGGTTATTCGATCTTATCTGAATTAATAAATATTATTTGGGTTAATTTATTATTATTATTATCATTATCATTATTATTATTATTATTATTATTATTATTAAAAAAAAGAGAAAAGGGCCATGGGACCCACGGCCAACTCCTTCAATTTGAAGGAATTGCCGTGGGCAATTCCCACGTAAGGGACACACATGGCAAATGCAAAATTCAAGTGGCATTGCTTGCCACTACGTGGCACAAGTAAAGGGGAATTAATCCCAAATATATGCCACGACTCCAGCTTTCGTGGAGCTTGGGAAAGCCTTTGGGTGACGGCAATTTTTTACTCTAAATAGGGGGAGGAAGACGAACCAAAGCATAAGGAAAAAAAATTAGGAAATGAAGTTAGAGACATATCGAGATTAAGGGGCTAGTGAAAGGAAGATAGAAAAATAATTAGGTGGCTCAGTATTAGATTGGTGGTCTGATATTTTCGATATAGTAATATCGAATCTCTGCCAATGTCGGGGTAAGCTCAAATCCTTGGCTGGTCTAAGTTTCGATATCGAGTTTGATTAATATTTTCATATTTGTTCGTTATTGTCTTATCGGTCCTAACCGATTCCTATTTAACCTAGTCTAAGAAATCGATAAAGGACAACCGTCAATCAAGGGAAAAGGTGATGTCATACGGGAACCCTAAATATCGAGGTGAGTGTAGCAACGTCTCGGGTTAGGCAAGGGCCTTCTCGAATGTGTCGTTATTTTTGTTAATACTAACGTTGAGTTAGAGTTTTTACATCATTGATCATGTGTTGGTAAGTATATGGTAAGTGTTGCATTTATTCTACGTTCATAACATGGTTATTATTGTCATGGAAATCATTGAAAACATTGACATGTAATATGTATGACATGAATCATTGTTACTTTTTATTTGCCATGAAATATTGTTTATGAATCATGAATGATGAATCATTGTTGTTGAACCTTGGATTCGAAGTATTGGATACAATTGGCATGCCATAGAATTCATGAGCTCATTGGTACGGGTATTGGGCTTCGGCCATTGGTGCGGAGGAGGGATGTGTTGTGTATTGGTCAATTGGTGCGGCGGAGGGATTATGACACGACCATTATTGTTGGTGATGTGGTGGAATTCGCGTATCCAAAATACTGTTGAATCGGTCCAAGGGAAAATATTGATTATTGATATTGCTTTTGTTATGATTGGATAACATGCTTTTCATTTATAATATGTATATAGATTGCTTATGTGAAATGTGCCATTAAATATGTCATTGAAGTATGCAACATTGCATAACATGCTCATTCATTGTTATTGGCTACCTCACTTAGACTATGTAAGTCTAATGCATTCATTTGCATAACATTTCAGGCTAACAAAGTGTTCGGTCCGAGATCGGAGCAGTCAAAGGATCGGCAAGTCACTACAAGTAAAGAGTAATGTGTTTTGTTCTTATGAACTCCTAGTATGGTGGCAAAGTAGTTAAAGTAATTATACTAGTCTTGTAGCCCTACTATTGTGTATATGTTGTCTATGTTTTGTATAAGATTTTAAAGTTAAAATGACTTTTGAGTTAGTAATAAAATTGATATATTTGGCACTAAAATATTGAATAAAAGTTTAAGATTTATGTCTCCGATCTCCGTTTTGTTTTTCGGTAACACACTCCGACCCGGTTCTCTACCAGGCCGGAAAGGGGGTGTTACACGGAAGGTGTAGCCGATGATCAATACAGAAATCGGTGCAATAAAATTTCATTTTATTATTAGCATTTTCAGCCAAATTATACAGCAACACAATACTACCAAATAACTCAGTCCAATATACTCAAATAAGCAACGATTAATCATTCAAGGGCTAGATCGCAAACATTACAAGTTATAGGGACCAATTTGTAATTTGAAAAATTAGGGGTCCTTCAATGTAGTTGACTTTAACGGGTTGAAATTCACTACCTTATTGTAATATCTACAAAATTTCATTTGATTTGGAGATCACTAACTCATTCAATTTAACCTTACAATGTTTAGTGACTAAAATGTGAAATTAACAATCTATTCAATGAGCCTTTAACTAACTTACCTAACCCCATATCGAAACACCCTAGATTTGTTTCGAAACGGGTGAACGATGGTCAACTCCAGTTGACCTTACCCTTAAGACCGTATCGATACGGGCATACCCTGTATCGAAACGGGTTGACCTCCTTTAACTTTGACTTTGACTTGTTTCGATACGCTATGAACCCGTATCGAAACGAGGAATTCCAGAGACAAAATGTTTCGAAACAACCATGGACTGTTTCGATACACCCTATTCTTCAGGCTAGTTTATGCTTGCCCGTATCGAAACGCCATCACTCGTTTCGATTCGGCCTGACCTGTAATGACAGATTATTGCTGGTATTTAATTAATTTGACCTATCGAACGATGTCCAAATGCAACGAAACTTTACACACAACATTTCAATAGTGCAAACTACTTGCATGCCAAGTTTCATGATCATACGAATTCGTTTACTATGTTTTTACCTTTTTGAGTTAAGTATCCAAATTTCAATCATTTCAAGTTAACCAAAAAGGCCATTTAGGGCCATTAACCATATTACAACTTAGGCATGACTCCAACACTACAAATGAGCATAAATGACTAGTTCAACTACTTTGCCACCTTCCTAGGATTTTATAAGTCAAAAACACATTACTCGAGGCTTGTAGTGACTTGTCTTGCCTTTCTAATCCGATCTTCCAATGCACAATCTTTCAACCTGAAAAATGTATGAGATGAGACACGTTAGGCATGCTTTTCCTAGTGAGGTAGTCATAATCAATATAAACAACAAAAATGTATTGAATTCCTATAATCATAATATCATGCCTATCAATAACAATGCTATGCAACTTTATACCATGTTTAACATGTTCATTTCATCATTAACCCTTGGATTGAATCAAGATAGTGGATGCGCGAATTCCTATGCCTCGCCATATCAATGAATGGTCTAATCCCTCCGCCTCGCCAATATGACCAATATCAATAAACATCCCTCCGCCTCGCCAAATCAATATAGGTTGTAGCCTTAGGACCGCAGTCCACCCGTACACTGAGCTCGTGAATTCTATGGCATGCCAATTGTATCCAATGTCTATTCAAATCCAAGGTTCCAATGTTCACTTCCATTTCAATAATCAATAACATTCCAATGTCCGATGATTTCAATATTACCAATGACAAATATATATATATATATATATATATATATATATATATATATATATATATATATATATCATCATCAACATTTCATGGTCCAATGTCAATGTCAATGTCCAATGATTTCTATATAACATTCTTATGACAATTACTATATCAATGACAATTCACAATGGCGATATCAATGA
The DNA here is from genome assembly GCA_030270665.1 of Hibiscus trionum. Taxonomy (NCBI): domain Eukaryota; kingdom Viridiplantae; phylum Streptophyta; class Magnoliopsida; order Malvales; family Malvaceae; genus Hibiscus; species Hibiscus trionum. Next base: position 34,260,678 of record BSYR01000017.1, read on the forward strand.
CTATGTCCAATGTTCAATAACAACTTACCGACACTTATCAAGGTGTCCGTTTAACCATCCAATTCAATTTCCTCAATGATAATATTAGCGATGTGAACTAAAACATCAAATAAAAGTTTGAGAAGGCTTTTCGCCTAATCCCGAGACTCCAACTACACTCACCTTGACAATCTGAAGCTTTCAAGGCTATTGGATAACAATCCCGTTGCTCCTAGCTTGAGATGGAGATAGTAAAACCTCTTTCTCCACTTCTTGAGCTAGAAAGTCAATAGAAAACTATTAGGATCGATATTTATGTCTCATGAAAAATTCGTCCTCGAATTTTTACCTGAACTGAAGAGATGTGGATATTGTTGTCTCATGGTCTCTTCAGATTCCCAAGTGGCTTCCTCTATGGTGTGGCTCTTCCAAAGTAGTTTAACCAAAGATACAGTCTTGTTGGGAAGCCTTTTGACTTCCCTTGCAAGAATCTGAACTGGTTCTTCCTCGTAGGATAGATTTGGTCGAAGTTCTACAGATTCAGGTTCCACAATGTGTGAGGGATCAGAATGATACTTCCGGAGCATCGATACGTGAAAAACATCGTGGATTTTACTTAGTTCTGAGGGCAATAACAGGCGATATGCCACGAGACCAACTCTTTCAATAATTTCAAAGGGTCCAATGAATCAGGGACTCAATTTTCCCTTTTTTCCAAATCTTAAGACTTTCTTCCACGATGATACTTTGAAGAAGGCTTTTTCACCAACTTCATACTCAGTGTCTCTTCTCTTGAGATCAGCATATGCTTTCTTTCGATCGAAGGCAGCCTTTAAACGACCATGAATGATAGTGACCCGCTCTTCAGTCTCTCGAAGTAAGTCAGGGCCTAACATGTTGCCCTCGCCAAGCTCCGACCAATACAATGGAGTTCTACATCGCTTACCATACAATGCTTCATACGGACCCATTTGAATTGATGCTTGGTAACTATTATTGTAGGCAAATTCGACAAGGGGCTAAGACTTTTCCCAAGTTCCACCAAAGTCGATAATGCATGCTCGTAGCATGTCTTCCAAAATCTGTATAGAGAGGTTCAGTGACAATGCATACTTTTAGGATTTCAATGGACAAACTTTTCGATGATTTACCTAGATTACCCTTTCTAACTGGCTGTCAGACTAAGGGTGGAAGACTGTGCTGAGATTAACTCTGGTGCCTAGAGCTCCTTGTAAGGTTCTCCAAAACGGAGATGCAAATCGGGGATCTCGATCGGAGATGATAGATTGAGGTACTCCATGGAGTCGGATTACTTCCTTAATATTCAAGTCAACTAGTTTAGGGAGGCCGTAGTCCATTCTAACTGGTATAAAATGAGCTAACTTCGTGAAACGATTTACAATAACTCATATAGCATCATGCTTCGCAAGGGTTAACGGTAGACCACTAACAAAGTTTATAGTTATCTTTTCCCATTTCCATTTCGATGGATCGATAGGTTGTAATAGTCCATTAGGAGCACAATGTTCTGCCTTAACGCGTTGGCACATGAGGCATTTGGAAATGAAATCAACTATGGCATGCTTTATGCCCGACCACCAATAGAGTTCATGTAGATCCTTGTACATTTTCACAGACCCGGGGTGAATAAAGAAAGAACTCGAATGGGCTTCTGAAAGGATATCGATGTGAAGAGATTCATCATTAGGTACACAAACTCGGTCATGGAAACATGAGTGTCCTTCAGAGTTTACTCCGAAATCAGGGTTATCCGATAGCTTCGAGACAATGGTTTGAAGATCGGGATCTTGCTCTTGCAAATCGTTGATTTGCGAAACGCTGGTAGACTGAACTTGGAGTTCAACTACAAGACTACGATGCTTCCGAAGTTGGAAGTGAGTGTTAATTGCTCGAGGGGCTACAATATAGCAATATTACGATGAGTTAATATACTACAAAACACATATAACTCCGAAATTTATTGTCAATACTTACCAGGCAAAGGTTTGTGGCTGAGTGCATCAGCTACAACGTTGGCCTTGCCCGGATGGTAATCAATGACCAGGTCGTAATCTTTAAGGAGTTCCATCCACCTCCATTGTCGAAGGTTCAAATCCCTTTGAGTCAATAAATACTTAAGGATTTTATGGTCGGTGAAAAGATAGCATTTCTCTCTGTAGAGATAATGTCTCTCGTGTGGCTTAAGTTGTCTCGAAGCATAAGCAATAACCTTGCCTTCTTGCATCAATATACATCCCAACCCGAGATGCGATGCATCGCTATAAACTGTATAGTCTTTTCCGGACTCGGGTTGGGTTAGAATGGGTGCATGAGTCAATACTTGTTTCAATTGATCGAAACTTCGTTGATGAACCTCGGTCCAAAAGAAAGGAGTTTCTTTCCTCAATAATTTGCTTATAAGAGCGGCTATCATAGAAAATCCCTTGGATCATTAAGGGGCAGTTCTTGCACACTACCCTTACGGTGACACAATCTCCTAAGAGATTGGTTACAGAAATCCTCTATGCTATTGGTTCAGAAGACATGTTATACTTCTTAACTACAGTGGTGCTTATAAAAGAATGAGTAGAACCAGGGTCAATCAATGCATATAAAGGATGCGAATATATCTCAATGGTACCTGCAATAACATCATGTTCATCCTCTTCTTCCCTACTCCTCACATGGTACATTTGGGCGGGAGCCTTTGAATCTTGTGTATTAAAGGGTTTCCCTGGTCCACTCGATCGTCCATAAGTTCCCGTTAATCCTTGCTTCGATCCTTTACCTCGAAAGGATTGAGTAGGGGAAGCAGCAGTGGTCGGCGTGACAACAAATTTGGTTGCATTCAAAGGACAGTCACGAATAAAGTGACCCTGCTTGCCACAGTAATAACAGGCTCCAGTCTGCTTACGACATTGACCCGCTGGATGCTTGTTTTGAAAATAATTGCATAGAGGGTGCTGGTTACCTCAATTCAAACCTCCGGTGCTGTCAACGGACGCGGCTTTAGAAAAAGACTGCGTCATGGACTGAGGTCTCTCAATATTCCCAGATCAAGAGGGTTGTGGATAGATATTCTGCTTGGGGCCTTGATATCTCCCTTTCTTGTTCCATCTCGGAGCTTGAGAATCATCTTTGAAACTCTTCTCAGATTTTCCAGACCTATCAGCTCGTTGAGCTCTCTGGGCAGCTTCAGTGGCCTTTACTTGGTTCACCAAATCTTGAAAGTTGGTGATACCAAGGGCCGTAAACATAGGTCGTAACTCATCGCTAAGGCCAGCTATGAACATTCTGCACTTGTATTCCTCTTTTTTTTTTTATAAATTTTGCTCTGTATCGACAATATTTGTAGAAATCATGGATATAATGCTCGATAGGTCGCCCACCTTGCCTCAGATGAAGAAAGGTGTTCCGCCTTTCCGCAAGATAATATCCACTAATGTACTTATCCCAGAACTCTCAGAGAAAGAACTCCCAAGTAACTGATTCTTCAGGAGCTGTGAGAATAGTGGTTTCCCACCACATGAGAGCTTCATCGGTCAATAACGCAATAGCACACTTCAACTTGTGTTCGTCCGAACACTACAACTACTTGTTCAAGATACACAGCGTGTTATCCAGCCAATATTAGGCAACTTTCATATTATCATCATCTTGTCCAGTAAAGGAATAGGCTCGGAATGAAGCCAACTTGTCCATAGGGGCACGGACATATAGGGATGGCAACGGGGCGGGGCGGGGCGGGTTTTTGGCCGCCCCGAACCCGCCCCGAAATTGAAGATAAGCTACCCGAACCCGCCCCGAACCCGCCCCGACTAATAAAGATAGTACCCGAACCCGCCCCGCCCCACCCCGACTCGAATGAAAATATTTTTGAAGCAGAGTCACTTTGAACCACTAATAAAGATACAACCTGGTGATTAGTTTCACATGTAATTTTCAGTTTCAAAATAGTGCCAAATATAGGGCTATTCACCATCAAACATAATTGTGAATCACTTTGAACCAACAATTAATTATTACCAACAACTCCAATCTGCTAAATCTACTTTGATTCATTCATAACAGTGTCAAATTTACCAAGGAAAAAAGCAACAAAAACTTGATCGTACTTCCTTTTTTGTCTGTCCTATGAATCGAATCCAAAACTCATATATCAGCTAAAACTCTATCAAGGATAGTTGTGAATCATTTTGAACTAATAATAAAGTATTATCAATGAATCAACAAATTCTTCAAATAATCCCAGTAAAAAAAAATGTTATACAACAATACAGATGCAACAAATAAATTACACCATGCCAAATGATAGAAACTGGAAATAATGGGTGCAATATGATTCATGCATTATTTTACTTCCAAAACATATATGATATTATACCATGCAATTTTCCCTTAGATTTCCTTTAAACACAAGAACATAATATATAATCAACACAAGAACACAACAAAATTTTCTTAATACTTAAAATCACAAATCCATAGCAAAATGAGTTCAAACACAAGTCTAAATAGAAATTAACACACAAAAGAGTTCAAACATTCAAGTTCAAATCTAAGGCAATTAAAGTCACTTGTAACAAAGTTAAACTACAACAATCAACCTCAACAACCACACAAAAAACATCCATTGTCATGAAACATCGGCTTTAATTTCTTCCATCTTCAGTTATCACAAAAATCCTACAAATAAATTTTTTAGATCAATGAATTGAAACGATAATATAATCAAAGTAATAAATATAAGTTATTCGTTATACCTCAATGTCATCATCTTCATGGAATAAGCTTGATTTCTCGTTTTCATCATCTAAAATGACAAAAATAAAATCTAATAAGAAAAATAATAGGGAATAATAATATAATCAAAGTGTTTGTATAGTTTCTACCTTCTTCAGCACATAACCAACTTTGGCAACATGTCAAAGCTTCTACGGTTGATGGATGAAGTCGATTACGTTGTGCATTCACCAATCTCCCTCCCGTACTAAAACTAGACTCTGAAGCAACCGTAGAAACAGGTATAGCATATATATCTCTGGCAATAGCTTGCAAAATAGGAAATTGAGGTCCAATTGTCTTCCACCAATTCAAGATATCAAAAGTTGGTGTTCTAGGAATGACATCTTCTTCCAAATAACGATCCAATTGGGATAAGACTTTTGACTTTCTTTTTTTCTTTGATGAAATATAATCATCATATTTTTTAAAATTTCCTTTGTCTACCACAGCAGTATTAGAAGTTGCAGTGCTGAACAACTGAGGTTCACTCCCCGATGACATTTTTCTTTCATACTCATTGACCAACTCTCGACATAGTTGCACAATTTTATCAACTTCATACTCAGCATCAACCCCATAAATATCTTCAAAGTAGCACTCCAAGAAGTCGACTTTGTACCTTGGGTCTAATAGTGTGGCAACACCCATGAGACCATTCACAGTATTCCAATACTTCTCAAATTTATCTGACATGCGTCTTGCCATACTTGAAATAATGGCATCACTATCATTGATCCATTCATTCAATGCCACTCTGATGGAACAAATATTCGGAAAATAAAGATTTGCCGTTGAATATTTTGTCCCTGAAAAGTCTTCAGTCATCTCATAAAATAACTTAAACTTCTCACAAATTTTTGTTGCAAATGTCCAATCATCTTCGGTTGGCAAGTGTCTATACAGAGGATCACGATGTAATTGCACACATCGAAGGAAAACGTCTTTGTAAGACAAAGCTGTCCGGAGCATCAAAAAGGTTGAATTCCATCGTGTTTTAACATCACTACATAATTTCTTGGTAGTTGGAATGCGCAATTGTCGCGTTGCCTCTTCAAATTTTTCCCACCTTTTCGGAGTAGCGCTCCAAAAAAGAACACTTTGTCGAATTCTTTCTATTCCATCTCCAAGCACACTGAAGCCGTCTTTGACAATTAAATTCAATATGTGCGCACAACAACGCATATGAAAAAAAGCTCCATTAACCGGTAGTGTGTCACTTCCCAATCTATCAACCAACAAACTCACAACACCATCATTCACACTACAATTGTCAACTGTAATCGACATAAGTTTTCTATCGATATTCCAATCCAGAAAACACTTCATCAATCTTGTAGCAATAACATCACTAGTGTGTGGAGTTGGCACAAATTCAAACCTTATTATGCGCTTTTGTAAATTCCATGAGTTATCTACATAATGCGCAGTAACAACCATATATCCTCTGTTTTGGTGATCCGCTGTCCACATATCAGTTGTGATGGCAACTCTTCCCTCATTAGCCTCCAACTCTAACATTGTTTTCTCTTTCCCATCTTCGTACATACCCAAGATGTCCTTCTTTATTGTATTGCGAGAAGGTATATCAAACATAGGTTGTAAACTATGAAGCAATTCTTTGAACAAAGCATGATCAACGATTGACAAAGGGTACTCATGTTGGATTATCATCTTGCCAAGAATCCTCCTTGATTCCTCTTGATTTAATGAAAAGGCCTTCAATGTCACTTTTGCATCTGACTTTTTTTGATTGGCTATTAGCACTTGTTGTCGAATATCAATTTGTCCTCGCTTTTGGCACCGTGATAAATGAACATGCAAATGTTTTGTCTCATTCTTCGAATCACCTCCAAGTTTTCTTTTGCAATGATTACATATTGCTTTCCACTCATTGTTGATCTTTTCTTTTTTAAAATGCTCCCATACGGTAGATTTCAACTTCGATGGATTGTATTCGCTGGACTCATTATTGTCAACAACATCATTAGGTTGACTTAATGAGGGTTGAGTGGTGTCATCAGTATTTGAAGTTGGAATTTCCTCACTTGGTATTTGAGGAGAAGTAAAACTAGGAGTTGTTGATGGATCAGAGTTCTCCCCAAAAGTAGACATTAGTGATTATTGTACCTATAAAAGTGTTCAAACCAAATATTAGAAAGCACAAAGAACACACAATAAGTGGCAAACATTATTGTCATTAGTAAAATATAAAAAAAGAGATAAATGAACAATTCTTGATTGCTCAGTAACTTTACATACGAATCTGTATGTCAATTTAAAGGCCCTTAAAGGAGTTATCAATTGCACAAAATAATACTATTGACAGGAGAATGAATGAGATGAAAGTAAACTTGATAAACACATTGATGACGGTTTCTAAGCTTTAGAGAAGATAATGGTATTCATGTGTTAAGCATACATCTATAAGGATTTTAGCTAACTGGTTTACAAGAATATGATGGTTTGAGTGATTCACCTTGACAAAAGATAGAAGGAAAAAAAAGAAAGAACATTGAATCCTATAAGTCTGAGTTGCCAGGTTGAGGCTCTCAATGTTCTACTTCTGCACCGTCCACACCAAGTTTTATGAATGCTTGATTGCTTCTTCTTTTTTTCAAGTGTAGGCCTTCCCCTATGTTCTGAATTCTCAACTAATGACAAAATGTCTAGATTTTAAATCTGAACTTCTATACAAGTAGATTTGTTTTATTTATATTTTACTATAATGTATTGCTATATAAATCTCTTTTTCCAGCCTCAAATAACTTGCTGTTAAGATTTATTTTTTCCATATCGGTGTATGTTTGACATCTTGCTGCAATTTTCAAAGGCTTAACTTGTGGCACCCCTCATTGTTCATTTCAAATGCATTTAAAAATAATGTTGATAAACAAACAAATAATTTGCATTGCAGAGCACATACAAAAAAAAACAAATAATCAATAAAAAATGATTTGAAGAAGACAAGAACGCATAGCACATACAAATAAATAAACATTATTAGAAAAATGCTTTCAAAAACAAACAAAGATGAGTTATGAGAACACAATCCCAGAGTTGTCAACTAATTTAGGGTAATAACACCAGCCTTGAATTTTAACCTGAATTCGATAAAAATGGACTAAAAAATTAAAAACCCTAATCCCTAAAATCAATTACCTTGTTAAATGAAGCCGATGAATGTGACTGTTGTGTTGAGCAGTTGAGAGGAGAACAAATCAGAAAACCAATCGAGGAATCGAGGAATCGAGGAATTGAGGAACAACTTGGTGAGTGAGAGGAGTGAATGTCGATTGTGGAGCGTCGACTTTGAAACTTGAAAGGAAAACTGAAACTGTGAAAAATGAAAAGTATAAAAAAATGAAAATGGAAAATTTAAAATATAAAATATATTATATAATAAGGGATATTTCAGTAATTACATAACCGGGGCGGGGCGGGGCGGGGCCTTTTAAGCCTAAACCCGAACCCGCCCCGAACCCGACTTAAACTTTATTGAAACCCGCCCCGCCCCGCCCCGACCCCGAAATTTTCGGGGAAATACCTGGTCGGGTCGGGTCGGGGCACTCCGGGTCGGGTCGGGGACGGGTAATTTTGCCATCCCTACGGACATACTGGACAACATGAGGGGTAGGTTGAACAGATGGTGTTACTTGCATTGCAGCCATAAACTGTTTGAACATATTAGCCATGTTCTAATAACATTCAGCTTGAGCGGTAGGTGTTGCAGGCTCAGTACCCTGAACAGGAGGGTCTTGTGGTTGCGATGGGTTCTGAGGGTTTCCTCCTCTGATCTCCTCACCATGTGTCAAGGAGCCAGTAGCAAGCTCGTCTATATGAGTTTCGTTCGTCTCAGACATATCTATATGAAAGATCGGATTAGTCGACAAGTAATAATATACGCAATATAAAACTCCTATATGGCAAAGTAACACAATAGTAATGCAATAAGCTTCGATTTAGTCCTAGAATCGACTAAACTCTAGCTCTGATACCACAAATGTAACACCCCCTTCTCGGTCTGGTCGAGAACCGGGACAGAAGGTGTAATCGATGATCAATACAGAAATCAGTGTAATAAAATTTCATTTTATTATTAGCATTTTTAGCCAAATTATACAACGAATCAAAACTACCAAATAACTCAATCCAATATACTCAAATAAGCAACGATTAATCATTCAAGGGCTAGATTGCAAACAGTACAAGTTATAGGGACCAATTTGTAATTTGACAAATTAGGGTCCTTCAATTTAGTTGACTTTACTAGATTGAAATTCACTACCTTATTGTCATATCTACAAAATTTCATTCAATTTGGAGATCGTTAACTCATTCAATTTAACCTTACAATGTTTAGTGACTAAAATGTGAAATTAGCAATTTGTTCAATGAGCCTTTAACTAACTTACCTAACCCCGTATTGAAACACCCTAGAGTTGTTTCGAAACGGGTCAACAATGGTCAACTCTAGTTAACCTTACCCTTAAGACCGTACCGATACGGACATACCCTGTATCGAAACGGGTTGACCTCCTTTGACTTTGACCCATTTCGATACGCTATGAACCCGTATCGAAACGAGGAATTCCAGAGACAAAATGTTTCGAAACAGCCATGGACCGTTTCGATACACCCTATTCTTTAGGCTAATTTATGCTTGCCCGTATCGAAACGACATCACCCGTTTCGATACGGCCTGACCTATAATGACATATTTTTGCTGGTATTTAATTGATTTGAACTATCGAACGATGTCCAAATGCAACGAAACTTTACACACAATATTTAAATAGTGTAAACTACTAGTATGCCAAGTTTTATGATCATACGAATTCGTTTACTACGTTTTTCCCTTTTTGAGCTAAGTATGCAAATTTCAACCATTTCAAGTTAACCAAAAAGGCCATTTAGGGCCATTAACCATATTACAACTTAGGCATGACTCCAACACTACAGAATGGGAATAAATGACTAGTTCAACTACTTTGCCACCTTCCTAGGAATTTATAAGTCAAAAACACATTACTCGAGGCTTGTAGAGACTTGTCTTGCCTTTGTAATCCGATCTTCCGATGCACAATCTTTCAACCTGAAAAATGCATGAGATGAGACATGTTAGGCATGCTTTTCCTAGTGAGGTAGTAATAAACAATATAAACAACAACAACAACGTATTGAATTCCTATAATCATAATCTCATGCCTATCAATAACAATGCTATGCAACTTTATACCATGTTTAACATGTTCATTTCATCATTAACCCTTGGATTGAATCAAGATAGTGGGTACGTGAATTCCTATGCCTCGCCAAATCAATGAATGGTCTAATCCCTCCGCCTCGCCAATATAATCAATATCAATACACATCCCTCTGCCTCGCCAAATCAATATAGGTCGTAGCGTTAGGACCGTAGTCCACCCGTACACTGAGCTCATGAATTCTATGGCATGCCAATTGTATCCAATGTCTATTCAAATCCAAGGTTCCAATGTTCATTTCCATTTCAATAATCAATAACATTCGAATGTCTGATGATTTCGATATTACCAATGACAAATATATATATATATATATATATATATATATATATATATATATATATATATATCTCATCATCAACATTTCATAGTCCAATGTCAATGTCAATGTCTAATGATTTCTATACAACATTCCTATGACAATTACTATATCAATGACAATGCACAATGGTGATATCAATGACTATGTCCAATGTTCAATAACAACTTAGTGACACTTACCAAGGTGTCCGTTTAACCATCCAATGCAATTTCCTCAATAATAATATTAGTGATGTGAACTAAAACATCAAATAAAGGTTCGTGAAGACTTTTCGTCTAATCCCAAGACTCCGACTACACTCACCTTGACAATCCGAAGCTTTCAAGGCTCTCGGATAACAATCCTCTTGCTCCTAGCTTGAGATGGAGACGGTGAAACCTCTTTCTCCACTTCTTGAGCTAGAAAGTCAATAGAAAACTATTAGGATCGATATTTCGATATCAAAATCGATATTCAGTTTCAATATAGATGACAACGATGAGATATCCATGGATAGTCAAAACCCTAGCTTGAGATTAAGCTCGATATATCCATGGAATCCAATAACCGATTAAGGAATATATCTTACCCGATCGATAGCAACGATTTTATATCTATAGGACGAAGAAATAGCAAAGCTTAAAACTTCTACAATGGAGGTGTGTGCTTGGAGGTAGGTGATGAAGATGACAAAGATGGAGAAGTGTCTATATATTAATTTATTATATATATATATATTTAATACAATTTAATTAATTATTAAATTTAAATACAAATACAAATGTGTGGGAGTAAAAATAAAAAAAAAATAAAAAGTATTAGCTTATGAATGTCACCGTGTAAATTAAAATAGAAAAAGTTAAATTTTGGTTATTTAGAAATTTTTTATAATTGATAAGCCTAAAAGGGATCTTTATAACTCTTATGCCAAAACCTCTAATTTCAAAAAGTTCATATTAGAAGTTTTTTCAAAATTAAAGGTTTCACCTCCAATCCGCTATTTCAATATGCTCTGTAACGTCCTAAACTCGACGTCACATTTGGGCCTCAAGCCAAACCATGTACTCATGTAAGTTGACCTAGTTTAGCCCAATCCACATTATTGCTATACAAAACCATCAATACTTCAAATAGAACGGTAGAAAATATAGATAAATTGTTTACATGTGAGCTCCGTTTTAAAAACAAGTTAATTAAACATTCGACATGATCAATAAATCCAAAATTAGAGTTACATACATAAAATCAAGGGTCCTATCAATACATTGCCCGACAAGTCTAAGTATTGTACTCTTGATCACATAAATGAGCTGAAGTCTTACTCCAATGGGGCTCATTCAATGCAATGTTGCAACCTAAAAACCTACAAACTGAAACAACGTTTCCAAACACTGAGCTCATAAAGCTCAGTGGATACACCTCAACTCTACCATGCTTCATGCAAATCATAAACATAAGCATGTAGCTAGAAAATATGACATGACATTGAAAACAAGTATGATATATTACACAATTCATACACACATAGCATAGCATCATAAAACATCTCATAACAATCATAACCACAAACCTGGAGTGAGACACGGGGCCACACAACATCAGGAATGTACACTCTAAGCGAGAGCTGGGGCCACACAGCATCGAGAACATACATTCTATACTCAGAATCCCCCATCAGGTACCTTCGAAGGAGACTCGCGGCCACACAACGTCGAGAATGTACATTCGGGAATATATCTTACCATGGTGTTGCAACACTCTCACTGAGTACACGAGTCGCACCAAACTAGTGCCCACATGGCACACAACATCCTCACATAACCATGCCATCTTATGGTTGCTATCAACATATAAGTCACACAAGATATTTACCGAGTTCTTAAGATTTATGCTCAAGTATAAGGAGATTTCTCACCCTTCCAATTTTATAACTCGTTTTAGGATATTAAGGTTCTATTGGATCGAACATTACAAATTTTTAGCCCTCTGAGAAAAAATCAACATTTTCGTGTAGATTGCCCAGTGAGAACTGGTAATGACGTGTACCGATACGGTACTCTGAGCACCGGTACTCACTGTGTACCGATACGAAATTAGCTCACTAAAATTTTTTCCAACCCTCGCGTATCGGTACGGGTCGACCCATATTGATACCTCATTGCATGGCGTACCGGTATCCCCTTCAAAGTTCATCTTAATGGAATAGTGTTTTTAAACCCAGGACACTAAGGTAGTTGTATTGCCTCCTCGTATACCGGCACTGAAGCCCAGAAATGGCTTCTTTGGCTAAGAAAATCACTTTTCGAGCCCCCAAAACATAACCTTTAATCCCCAAACTTGATCCAACATCTTATGGAAGTTATTAGGGTGGTTTGCTACCATTTTTACGTGTTATTAACATCAAATTTGAGTTTCACCATGAACACTCATTACAAAGCATTTAACACACAAATCATCAATCAAGCTTTCAAGTCATCATCATTCGGATGTGCATGAAACAAAAGGAGTTGGAAGTGTACTAACCTTCCTTCAAAAGCTGGAAAAGAACCTTCTTGCTAACAAGCCTCAATCCTTCCACTTGCCTTGAGCTTTAGAGTACTCTTCTACCTCTTTCACTATAAAGAGATGTTGTAAAACGGGTTACAACATTATTGGAAGGTCAAAAGATACAAAAGAAAGAACTCTACAACTAGAAATGGAGTTAAATCCTCTATTCTCGTTCTTCCTCTTCAACCCTCACCAAAACTCATATTTCTCAATCCCCACCATTTCCTTCCATTTTACCTTGTTTGGTAGATCCCTTGTTGTAGATTCCAACAGTCTCAACTTGTATTCCGAAAATCTAACTCAAAATGATAAAGATTAAACCTTTCTATATGGGTGGGAGCTAGGAGGTTAGAATGGATGAAAAGAAGACAAGGAGACAAAGGGTGAGATCATCCCTTTTTGTTTTTTTTTTGTATAAAAATTAAAGAGACCATTCCTTGCCCTTTTCAAAAATGACGTAATTACCTCACTATCCTCCCTTCATTCTCATAACCCATCCACAAACCAAAAACTCAAGCCCAATAACAAAATACAAGCCCACAAAGGCTCTCATGGCCATCCAAAAGCCCAAACTCTCGGCCAAAAAACAAATCCCGCGACTTGGGTTACACCGACCCACAAATTTTGAAATATAGGTCGTAATAGCTTTTACCAAACATCCAATTTAGGGGATTTAACCGGTCAAACCTCTAATTTTTTCTCAAACCGCTCTTTACCAAATAGTGCCCATGATATTTCACAACACAAGTAATATCATTTACTGGTCTGGTACCGAATGGCGTTGAAGATGTTGAAAACAACTAAAGGCGCTCTTTTATTTCTCTTTATGTATGAATATTATGAGTATGACTCGTTTGAAGACTTCAACCTTCAAACCTACAATATTCTGACTTTGTTATTTAATATTATTATTGATAGATGGAATTTTTTCCCCTGCTGCTCAAATTTTATTAATAATAGACTAATTGACCGGGTGCCCAGTATTGGTACCGGTTTCCACTAGTACCGGGACCGGTTCCTGAAATCTTGGACCCGGTCTAACCAAGACCGGGACTGATTCTAATTTTCAGGAACCGGTGGTTACCGAGACCGGGACCAATTCTAGACAAATTGGTCGGGTACTCGGTCTTGCCCACCCCTAGCCCTAGCTTTTAAATTTAACTAAAATTCCTCTTGGTTGTGAATAGATGATTGGGCTAGGATGAGCTAATAACAAAAATATGAAAAATCCCTTCTTGCATTAAGAAAATCAAATCTAAGTTATAAATTTCATTCCTTCTAATATCTTTCTTTGGGTTAAAGAACAAGACAAGAAAAAATGAACCAAAATCTCCTCTTTATTTTCTTATTAAGGCACTGCTATATGTGTCAAGTCTTTAGGAACTTAAATGAGACGTCATCAAAATCCACTATCTTCGACCAACAAGGGTTGAGTGCAATGGCAAGGTACATTGCTCTCCGAAGAGAGTAACGGAGTTCGAATTTTGGAGACGACATTATTAGAAGGAAAAACTATGAATCCGGAACATGGACCATAAAATAGACATGTACTATAAAAAAATTCACTATCTTCAAATTGTATAATTCTTTCTAAGGACGTCAACCTAACACACTTTACGGTAGCTCTCATTTCTTGTTCTTTACTATAGCTCTCATTTGAGTGTCTAATTAAGTATTCGCTAACTTGATTTTAAACTCTAGTTATGGTGGTGATTATTTCAGGGGTAATAACCATTTAATTCACGATAATTGTGAAGTGACTTCTTTCACCAGAATTCTCTAAAAATTGAATCTTCAGGATATGAGAAGTTGTCTTCTGCATTACAATCAACACTACAATACAACTTATAAATAGTTAAACTATTAGATAATCAATGAGCCATTATTTATATCTTTACTTGCAAGTTACAATTCCAACTTTGAGGACATAATGTATCAAGATTATCAAGATCATCAAGTTTGTTTAATTGCTGAGTTGTTGTATTTAGTTGGTTAGTTATTTAGGTTTTATTATTTGTATATAAACATGTGTATGTAAAATAACATTTTAATTTTTTCATTAATAAAATTTCAGATCCTTTTTCTCTCTCTTTCCAATTTCACGCGTTTTACCCTTATTTTGTTTTACCCTCATCCCACTCATGACCTTTCACCTGTTTTTCCCCAAATTTACACATCAAGAAAAACACAAAACCCTAAAGCAAATCTAGTTATTCAACATGGTATTAGATGATGAGTCTTCTGATCGCTTCCGCACTCAAACCTTCAAGAACGATGACCCCTCTGATGAAGATTATATTCATCCGAACGAGAATTATGGTCTCGTCCTCACTTCTGCGTTACTCAATAGTTCGAATTACCATAGCTGGGCACGCTTAATGAAGATGGCGTTCATTTCAAAGAACAAGTTCCGCTTCGTTGATGGTTCAATCAAGCAATTGTGCCAAGAAAATTCCCGCTTTCAAGCATGGGTGAAATGCAACAACTTGGTCCTGTCTTGGCTTCTGCGAGCGATAAGTCCGGAAATTGCGCAAGGAGTTATCTGGGTAGATACAACTTACAAGTTGCGGGCAGATCTTCATGATCGATTCAAGCAATGGGACTTGATTCGAGTCTCCGATTTACAGCAAAAATTTTATTCTTTGCGTCAAGGTAACCTCTCTGTTACTGCGTTTCATACGCAATTGAAAGTTATATGGGATGAACTCTATAATCTTAGGTCTCTCTCCGGTTCTGATTGTAAAGCTGTTGAGTTTAGAAAGTAAGATTTTTCCCTTAGGTTTCTTAGGGGTTTGAATGATAACTTTTATGTCCCTAAATCCCAAATTTTAATGATGAAGCCTTTCCTGAGTATAAATGAAATCTTTTCTATTCTTGTGCAACATGAACGAACCATTAGTCCTGTAATTGTTGTTGATTCCAATATCTTGTTGGTTGATAGAAGTTCTGTTAAAAGGGAGGAGTCTAGTAATAGGGGTTCTGTTAGAAAATTCTCTGGGAATCCTATAAATCGTAGACCATTATGTGTTTTCTGTGGGATGTATGGGCATTCAGTTGAAAAGTGTTTTAAAAAGCATGGATATCCTCCTGGGTATAGGTATAAGGCATCTTTTGGTAGAGCCAATCAGACTGGTAACATTTCTTCTAATGAAAATTCTATGCATCCTGCTTCTATCAATATAAATGAAGACAATCTTGTTTCATTTACCAAGGAGCAGTATGCTAGTTTACTATCCTTGATAAATGAGCGAGAGAAACCTATTCAGAACCCTGTTTCTCAACCTCAAGTGAATGTCTTGTCCTCAAACTTTGGTTTTGCTTCCATTGAATAACCAAGTATGATTCTTCCTTATTCTCAATTTAGAAATTCTGATAGTAGCTGTTATGAAAGTATTTTTAATTACTGTACTTGTTCCAAAACTTTAAACTCTAAAATAAGTAGTTCATTAAACTCTAAGTCTTGGATTATTGATTCGGGGGCTACTAATCATATTACAAATTATTTAACTCATTTTGTAGCCTATTCTTCTGTTAACAACAAATTTGTCAAACTACCCAAAGGTCAATTAGTTAAGGTGTTGCATATAGGAACTGTCAGATTATCTTCAAGCTTGATTCTTGAAAACGTGTTTTATATACCATTCTTTGGCTTTAACTTGGTTTCTATTTCTCAGTTAACAAATAATTCTGATTTGTCATTTTTTCTCACATAATGTTTGTTGCATACAGGATACCAAACAATGGATGATGATTGGTATAGCTAGAAAGTTACACGGATTGTACCAGCTTGAAGTTCAAGATGCTGGAAATATTGTTGTTTGTAATGTGGTTAACTCCTCTATTTCTTTTGACATTTGGCATGCTAGACTAGGCCATCCCTCTAGTAAGAGGATGAAAGTGTTTGCAAATTTGAATTCCTTTATTCCCTCTGGTTCATTGAATAATTGTGAGACTTGTCATTTGGCCAAACAAAAAAGATTGTCATTTCATGTTAGTGTTTCTAAATTTGATTCTGTGTTTGGCATTGTTCATATGGACATTTGGGGTCCCTTTCATGTTCCCAGCATATATGGTTACTCTTACTTTCTTACTATTGTTGATGATAGGAGTAGATTTATGTGGGTATATCCTATGAAATTTAAGTCCGAAACCAGAGGTTTAATCACTAAATTTTATACCTTGATAGAAACTTAGTTCTCTAAAAAGATTAAATGTATTAGGACTGATAATGGAAAAGAATTTGATATGATTGATTTTTTAAGTCAAAGAGAATACTTCATCAAACTTCATGTCCTCATACACCTCAACAGAATAGCATAGTTGAAAGGAAACATCAGCATTTATTAAATGTTGTTAAAGCCTTAAGAATTCAACCTGCTTTGCCTTTGCCCTTCTGGATGGACTGTATTTTACATGCTGCTCTATTAATAAACATTACCCCTCCTCCTATTCTTGGTAATAAGACTCCTTTTGAAGAACTTTTTCAGTCTAAGCCTAAGTATGCTCATCTTAGAGTCATTGGTTGTCTTGCTTATGCTTCTTTATTACCCAAAGTTAAGACTAAAATGCATCCTAGGGCTGCTAGATGTGTTTTCTTATGTTTTCTAAAGAATATGAAAGGATATATATTGTATGACTTAGAAACTAAAACTGTCTTTGTATCTAGAGATGTGGTCTTTTCAGAAGATATCTTTCCTTTTAAGCAACACTCTTCTAATGACTTTGGTAATGTTGTTTTACCTAATTGTGATAATTCGGGATTAAAAGATGATGTTTATACTGAAACAAACCAAAATTACACTAATGATACTGTTGTTGGTTCTAAAAATCTTATAGAATATTCTGCTGAAAACTCTAATAATAGTGATATTGGTTCTGATAATTCTGGTCAGCCTATTAATTCTTCTCTAGTAGATATTCAGCCTAATAATTCTTCTAGAGTTCATAATCAGCCTATTACTAGACCCTTTAGAGCAGTAAAAATACCACAAAAATTTAAAGATTTTCATGTTAGTATCCCTAAGACAAGAACTAATCAACATTATGTTGCTCAAGTTCTTTCCTACACTAATATTTCTGCTCAGCATGAATCTTTTATCAATAATGTAGACTTGCTGAGTGAACCTAAAAGCTATAAGCATGCCCTTTTACATGATTGCTGGAAAACTGCAATGAAAGAAAAAATTCCAGCTCTAGAAAATAATAAAACATGGGATTTAGTTCTTCTGCCTCCTGGAAAGACCATTATAGGGTGTAAATGGGTTTTAAAAACTAAACTTAAGTTAGATGGCACCCTTGATAGATATAAAGCTAAGTTGGTTGCTAAGGGATACACACAACATTCTGGGGGTTGACTTTCTCCATACTTTTAGCCCTGTGGCCAAAATTACAACCATTAGAACCTTAATGGCCATTGCTGCATCTCAAAACTGGGATTTACAGCAGTTAGATATAAATAATGCTTTTCTGCATGGTTTCTTACAAGAGGAAGTCTATATGGAATTGCCACATGGTTTTTCTGATAACAACTCTGGTCTTGTTTGCAAATTAAATAAAATTCTATATGAATTAAAACAGGCAAGTAGACAATTGAATGAGAGGCTGACAATTGCCTTGATTAACCAAGGGTTTAAGCAATTTATTTTAGACTCTAGTCTCTTCACTAAAGGTGAAGGTTTTCAATTTATTGCTTTAGCAGTTTATATGGATAACATTATCCTAGCTAGTCCTTCATTTCAACAAATTGCTTCTATTAAAAGTTTCCTTCATGGTGCCTTTAAAATAAAAGATTTAGGAAAGTTAAAATATTTCCTTGGGTTTGAAATTGCTAGATCAACAAAAGGTATAAACTTGTGTCAAAGGAAATATACTTTAGAACTTTTAAAAGAGACTGGTTTCCTTGGATCTAAGCATGTTTCTAGTCCTATTGCTGTTACAAAATGTTTGTCTAAATCTGATGGTGATGCATTACAAGATATTACTTCATATAGGCAACTTATTGGAAAACTCTTATATCTTATTAATACTAGACCGAACATTTCTTTTGTTGTCCAACATTTATCTTAATTCTTATATGCTCCTACTACTGTTCACTTAACTGCTTCACATAGAATCCTTAGATATTTGAAGGGCACCCCTGGACAAGGTCTTTATTTCCTTGCTGACAATACCTTACAAATTCATGCTTTCTTTGACTCTGATTGGGTTTTTTGTCCAGATTCTCGTCGATCAACAACTGATTTTTGCATTTTCTTAGGCAAATCTTTAATTTCCTGGAAGTCTAAAAAACAACAAATTATATCTCGTTCATCTAGTGAAGCGGAGTATCATGCCTTAGCAACTGTAACTTGTGAATTTCAGTGGCTTTTTTATCTTCTTTCTGATCTAAAAATTCAACTTTCTTTTACCAATCTTTATTGTGATAACATGTCTGCCATCAAGATTGCTGAAAATCTTGTGCATCATGAACGCACGAAACTCATTGAAATCGATTGCCATTTGATTTGAGAAAAAGTTCAACAGGGAGTAATCAAACTTTTGCTTGTTTCTTCTCATAATCAGCTTGTTGATTGCTTTATTAAAGCCTTGCCATCTTTTTTGTTTTCAGGATTCCATTTTCAAGTTGGGCCTACAGAATTTGTATGCTCCAATTTGAGGGGGGGCTATCAAGATTATCAAGATCATCAAGTTTATTTAATTGCTGAGTTGTTGTATTTAGTTGGTTAGTTAGTTAGGTTTTATTATTTGTATATAAACATGTGTATATAAAATAACATTTTAATTTTTTTCATTAATAAAATTTTAGATCATTTTTTCTCTCTCTTTCTAATTTCACGCGTTTTACCTTTATTGCGGTTTACCCTCATCTCACTCACGACCTCTCACCTGTTTTTCCCCAAATTTACACATCAAGAAAAACACAAAACCCTAAAGCAAATTTGGTTATTCAACATAATGTGCACAATATATAAATAAATAAATATCATACAAGAATTTTATTGAATGGATCAATTTAGATAAATTACAATAATTACAATAAATTACTACACTAAAAGCACACAACTCCAACAAAGAGATACAACTTTTAACAACTAAGATATATAACCTATGAAATATGACTTCTCACTCGTAACTTTAAGATTAGTTATAACATTTCACTTGTAGCTCTTTGGAACATTATAAGCATTTTGAAAATGTTCCATATAATCAAGGGTAAAAACAAAATCAATCAAAACTTTGGATTTATTGTTCGTTCCATCTTTTCTAGCTCAACAAATAGGTTTAGTTTGGCATATAGCCATGCAGGTGCCTATGTCAAAGCAATCAATGCACATGTGTTACTTCATGCTTAATTATATTTGCATTATACATTGCATCTTTAATGGCTCGAATGAACTCTGATTTAACCTCAGGGTCCATAGTTTTTGATCCCCTTGGAAAAAGTGCCTCTTTTAACACCTTCGCTTCTGGGTTTCTATTTAACTCCATCTCCTTTAAGGTCTTTCTGATTATGTTGGTAAAGAATTCGTCTTCTTGCTGTGGGGAAAATAATAATTCGAAATGATCACCCAGATCTTTCACAAGGCCTTTTTCGGAGGCTTCTTGAAGCCCTTCGGAAATGAAATTTGTCACATCTGGAGGAAGTTGTATTGCTTCCTCATTCGAATCTTTGGTAGCATTTCCCGTGGATAGTAACAGAGTCAGGAATCAAGATCAAGGGAGACAAAGTATAATTCTGGATAAATATCAACATTGTTCACTAAATTATTTCAGTTTTCTTGTTTCAGTCACCAAACTATTATTTTTAGAAAAATACTCATCAATGTTACATTTTTTCTTATATTGGTCACTCGCCTTTAAAAACTCATGGAAAAACAGGAAAGAGAAATTAGTTTAGTGATCAAATAAGAAAGAAGCAATAGACTGGTGACTAAAGTAGGAAAAATGGTAACATTAGTGACCAAAATTGGAAAAACATAAAGTTAGTGACGATTTTGCACAAAATAATAGTTCAGTGACCAAAATAGGAAAGCGAGAATAGTTTAGTGACCAATGGTGATGTTTACCCTATAATTAACTACAAAAATAAGAGGCAAACTTCAAATAAATTAAAAATTATTGGTCTAAAAGGGCAAAAAAAAACACTACATTTTTTAATAATTTTTTTTGGAGGAGCCACAGCCCCAAGCTTACCTATGCCTCCGTCATTGCCTGCAGAGCTAGAGATGATTTTGGCAGAACCGTTGAATTGGATGTTATTTCCCAATGTAAATCGGATTGAGAGGGCCATGGCGAATGAGAAAACAACAAAATCAGTTCTTGCCATCTTTATTTTAAATATTGAGCTAAAATAATAAGAATTACAAGTGATGCATTTGGGCGGAAATGAGATGAAATTTAAAGGTTTAAAATGACACATTTTTGGCGATTTTAGTGCCTTGTTTATTGGTTCGCTGACTAACGACCATACACGTACAAGACAAAGATAGCAAAACATTTCTAAAGGTTTTCTTCAATAATTGTGATTTCAGTCGAGTTATTTTTCATTTCTTTTTACATATGATGGTTTACGTGCAATAACATACAATTAGCGTTCGCATTTGATTGAGTTGAGTCAAAATATTTTGGCCCTGTTTGGCAATTAGCGGATAGCTGATAGCTGATAGCGGATTACATTAGCTGATAGCGGATAGCTGATTGCATTAGCTGATTTGACTAGCGTATTGTATTAGCTGATTGTATAAAAGTGTTTGGTAAAATTAACTGATAGATTATAGCTGTTTGATTATTTAAACAAGCAAAATGACATATAAGGACATGATTATATTTAATACTTGTTTGAATAATTTATCAGTTATTAATATTTTGTATCTAATAAATATTAATTAGATTTGTAAAAATTATTTTTTAATATAAATTTCCTAAACATATTTGAAAGATTTATATATTAATTTATTATTTATATAATTGTTAAATTTTTTATATGCACATATAAATATGTGATAATAAAAAATAAAATTAACTTACAAATGTCACCATATAAATTAGTAGTAACAACAAATAAGTCCAATATTTAATATGTTTTTATTTATATTAAAAATATTATTATTTAATTTAGGTTATTTGGAGATTTTTGGTAATTGTTAAGGGTAAAAGAGTCATTACAACTCTAATATCAAACCTCTAATCTCAAAAAGCTCATATTAGGAGCTTTTTCAAAATTAGCTTTTTCACCCCAATCCGCTCTTTCAATCCGCTATTTACCAAACATCAATATTAGCGGATTTGACTAGTCAAACCTCTAATTATACCTTAAACCTCTAATTTTTGCCCAAACCGCTATTTACCAAACAAGGCCTTTGACTTATTCGAGTTTACAAGTCCTATTTTACGATTCAAATTTTATTAGAAATTTTTTCGAATTGAGTCGAATTTTGAGTTTTTGTACAAATTTAATTGTAATTATTTATAATGTTATAATTAGGGGTGGGCAAAAATACCCGATCCGATTGACCCGACCCGAAAACCCGACTACCCGAACCTAAAATGTCGGGTAATTCCCGAAAAAAAATTACCCGACCCGGTAAATTTCCCAGGACACGGGCCGGGACACGGGCCGGAAGTTTCCCCTTACCAGGTACCCGACCCGACTCGATAAAAAATAATATATATTTTTTATATTTAAAATTATATTTTTATTTTATGTTTCTTAATATTTTCACTCTAAAATTAAGTTTAAATTCCTATATTTTTTCTATGTTTGTATTATATTTTTTTAAGTTTTAAGTTCAATTTTTTTTAAATATTTTTGTGTTTAACATGTGATTTTTTTAAATTTTAGAATTAAAAAAATAGAAACCGGGTACTCGGTACCCGATTACCCGGTTACCCGAATTTTATGGGTACCCGAATATAATGGGCCGGGACACGGGTCGCTTAATGAGGTACCCGGATGAACCGGGTACCAAACAATGCCCACCCCTAGTTATAATACATATTGATTCCAATTTAAACGACTTTCTATATCCATATACGATATACATATATATTTCTTCATGTTTTCAAATGTGATATACATAATATATCATGCATAATTAACAAACTCAACTCGAACTTGAAAATTGATCAACTAATCATTAAAAATTTGATTTATTCGAGTTATTCTAATTTCCATTTTATAACTCAAATTTTATTTAAAATTTTTTCAAGTCGAGTTTATGAAATTATGAGTCGAATCAAAACGAATCAGTTTTTTTCACGTCGAATCGAATAATTCAGTTTTTTCGAGTCGAGTTTTTCCCACCCTATATACAATTATAAAACATCCAATTAGGGACAATTATTAAATAACTTAAGGGACTCGATGCAATTTCATTCGTCGAATGAGGGATTGAAAACAAATTTTTTAAAACAGGGTTTGTCAGTTTTGAAACCAGTCCAGTGGTTTGAATGAAGCCCACCCTGTCGGCTATCGGTACCTTGTATCATAAGTTTGGCCTTTCTTAAACCTCAAGAAACCCCTAGATGCATACTTATTCAACAAGTATCATACATAGACATATTTTAACATTGAAATTCATATAACATGCAATAAGATGACGACATACAAGGAAAATACAGTAACTTAGAATTTCATTTATTAAATATAAACATGATTAATATCTAATGAGATTATCATTTTCGTCTATATAGAAATTTACAAAATCCCAATATTCATTTACAATTAGCAAAACTTGTAAAAACATATATTTCCCAATGCCACACACAATTGATCATCTATTTAACATACTTTCCCAAACTAGCTATGATCAACCTAAAGAACAACTCAACCACATGTCATCAATCGCATAAAAAGTTTAATTTAAGCATCATTTATACATTCCCATTACCTTCTCTCGTACATTTAGCTTATAAAAAAACTTTACATCCAAAACAAGATGAGTGACATGTCATCATTCTAAGAGTTTCAAGACAAAAGAAATTTTACATCAAGTGACACCGATATTTAAATTGTGACTCTAATATACAATCAGAACCAACATATCAAAGCTTATGTTGTGATATTTATTTTGATACAACTCAATGAAAATTATTTTTGGACTTAAACAAAATTACAAAAATATTTTAAATTCTAAAATACTTGAAAAATATGTTAAAGTATTTTTGACTCAAACAAATATTTTCAAATGCATTAATTAAAAGTAAAAACAGGCCTTCGATACGGGTACGATACTCTCAATATTCATACAAAGCTTCCCGTTCCGGTACGACATGCTCTATACCGATACACTTTTGTTCTAAGATTCCAGAGAGCACTTCGCGTACCGATACACTCGAAGTATCGTACCGATACAGTTGTATCGTGTACCAGTACGCTCTGCATTTATGTGCAACGACTCTTTCTTGTTTGGTAGGTACCAATACCCACTTTCGAGTACCAATACCCAAGGTTGAAGAAATGCATTTATGGCTAGAATTAAAGTGCCCAGCGGCTATAATTCATCCCCAACGGCTATAAACGGTTAGTTTTTCACTCAACACTATAAATACAAGCCAATGACACTTGAAGAAGAAGAGGATGCACATTCACGCTTAAAGATCAAGAGAGTAGAGTCATTCATTGTATATTTGCTTATTTATCTTGTAATTAAGTCCAATCCTAGTGAGCCAAATTATGTAAACACCCACCTAGAGAGGTAATTTATTTACAAATGTCAATACCTCGTTATTGAGGGATAGGTTCTAGTTGAGCCTTAGAAAAATGAGGGAGGTTCTATCTTAACCTTTGAAAAGATAGTGATACATGTACTAGTCAAGCTCAAATCAAGGATGGACTCACATTCCCGCTTGGACGAATCACATGAGCCAAGTCTAAGTTACTTAAAGATAAACTCTATACCACAGTTCAAGGAGTGTTGACGAAAGGCTTACAAACATTCATGGAAGAACAAGAATTTCAAAAGAGTACTCATTCTTCAGATTTAAAGAGTTGGGTCACACAAACCCATGTTGAAGATACACACGTCCAAGCCATTCAAGAATAAAAGACCTTAAGCATATTTGAAGTCCATTAGTTGGGTTTTAATTGTAATTTTTTAGACTCAATACTAAATTATAAAGTTTGGGTCTAATTAGTTAAATTTCAGTCCAATTTAAATTTAATTAATTTTAGGCCTTAGTATTCTTTCAATCAGCTCAATTCAACCTTACCCACAAAAAAGTTGTTGCCCTAATCCATTCGTCCCCTCTCATTGGAGGATGCTTGCCACACAAGAGAGTACATGTTTGCAAGTGTCAATAAATGTGTGTCTTCGAAGCTTTCTTCGACGTGTTCGACCGAGTTGAGCGAGGGAGAATCTTCACACTCCGAGTTGTCTATCCAAGCGCGGGTAAAAGGGTCAGTTAAAGTCGTATCATGGAGGTTTCCTAGTTAATTGTGACTAGGAGGATTCCGTGGGAGTTTCATCTATTCCACAACTTGTCTTCATCTTCTCTACAAATCCACACGTCATCTCCACCAAATTCCAGATGTGGAATTTTCCAGATCCAATTCTTTATCCCTTTTTACATATTCGTTTGTCTTCTTTTTTTTCTTCTTATAATTCATCGCTTATTTTTTATTCTTAATCTAGTTTCTTTGAATTCAGTTCTTGTTTTACATAATTTTCAAGAAACTCAATTACATCTTTTCTTGAAGTCACAAGAACTTCCTTTCCAGCTTCTTAGTGGAGTCTAACGACCTTAGGCTTGTTTCCAAGCATTCAAGAAGAGTCTCCGAAGTGATAGGCAAGGGTATCAGATTGGGTAAGATTTTTGAGAAAGATTTAGCAAGATTGACGAACTTGAAGGGTGAAAACACAAGGCTATCACAAATGCACAAAATAAGGTAGTTCGCATTGTTTTGGGTTCTTTCTTCTCCATAAACCCTAATTTTATTTCTATTACTATTTTTTTGCTTTAGTTAAAAAAAAGAAGAAGAAAAAGCAAAGCAAAGCAAAGGAATCCAAAAAATTCAAGAAGTGCTTAACTTGTCAAGAATCGCCCTCCTCCGCACTTCCAAGCATCACACCGACCACCACACGAGTTGCACATCACTTGGATTCTTCTCGAGATTGCTTTATGGGTTTTGGGGTTTTCTTCTTCATCAAGTTTCTTCCACTCTTAGATTTTATTTAAGCTCATTTGTCTACTTATTTTTTTCTTCCTTTACATTATTTAACACCTTTTCATTTTTCTTGTATTAGTATGATTTAAAAAATGCATAACTTCCTTCCTCCTCGCAACTATTTTCTATTTTTGTATAACCTTTCTTTGATCTCTTAAAGCACTTAGGATCTTTGATGGGATTTGAACTCCGATTACTGAGTCGCGCACGGTAGGAGAGTTTTAAAGAATACAAGATTGACTAACTTGCCTCAGAGAATACTTCTTCTTGGGGTGATTACAGAGGTTTCTAGTTTTTCTTTTTTGTTTCTCATTTAAAAGTTTGTGCAAGTGTTGTGATTTTTCAGGATGTCGAATCCAAGTACTCCTGATGGTAAAAACAAAGGACCAATGACACTGGAAGAATTGTCTAATAGCATGAGGGAGTCAGAACGATGGGTTGAATGAATAACATGAAAGCAAGAAGGACAAGACGATGATGCTACACATCAACCCAAGCCAACAATACAACCTAGGCGTGTTCCCCCCACTAACATCGACCTTGAGCCAGAACAATCATCATGGTCCAAGCCCAAGTTAATCATTCCTACTTTCGACGACAAAACCGATATCGATGCATACATTGATTGGGAAAGCAAAGTCGAGGTATTGTTCACACACTATGCATGCAAGGAGATCGACCAAGTTCCTCTAATAACTACCCAATTTACGGGCTATACATTGAGTTGGAGGACTCAACTATGCAAACAAACACAAATTCAGCGTCGACGTGCCATTCTTTTATGGGATGAACTCAAAGATGCCATGTGAAGCCATTTTGTTCCCCCATACTACTTTCAACAAGCAAAACTCTATCCCTAAAAGCTACGACAAGTTACACGATCTGTTGATTATTATTACAAAGAGATGGAACATTTGCTTCAAATAGCAGACAATTAAGAAGACGAGGAAAACACCTTGTCTGAATTTGTTGTTGGCCTTAACGGCAACATCTTCGATCCTCGTATGCTTCACGATTATAGTAATCTTGAAAGTGCCATGCACAAATCCATCACCATTAAGAATTAAATCCTCCAGCGGAAAAGACCTCGCCCTTATTATTCCTATGACAAAGGTGCCCTATAGAACTCATTTTTTCAGAATTCTACTCAAACTTTACCTACTCCTCCTAGATCCACCACATATAAGGAACAACTCAAGACTCAAGAGGCCAGACAAAAAGGCAAAACATCAAAAGAAGTAGAGACACAACCATCGGTGCACCAAACGAAAGACATGGTGTGTTTCGAATGTCACGGGCATGGCCACTACGCAGTTGAGTGTCCTAATGCCAGAGTCATGCTCATTCGAGATGGAACCTACATCTCTGATTCTGAAGAAGAAGTAGACGACATAGTCCATGAAACCGTGGATGACACTAAGGATACCCTCATAACACCAGCCTCACCACGTGATGATTATTTGCTTAGTGGTTTGCCATTCCTTGAATATTCAAACCTTGGATGAAATTGACGATCAACGTTCGAACATCTTCTACTCTCGTTGCATGATCAACAAAAAGCAATGCTCTTTCGTCATATATAGTGGTAGTTGTGCTAATGTCATCGGTAGCTATCTTGTTGATAACCTTGAGACACCATGACAACGACATCTTAAACCTTATAATCTATAATGGATCAATGGTGGATCCGATGTTAAGGTAATCAAACGCTCCCTAATCACTTTCACAATTGGTGATTATTGTGAACATGTTTGGTGTGACATAGTACCAATGCAAGCCACACACTTGTTGCTCAGTAGACCATGGCAATTTGATAGAGACATGACTCACCAAGGAAAGCTTAACTGATATTCTTTTATGTACAACGGTAAGAAGCTCACGTTAGGTCCTTTGGATCCAAAAGAGGTTTATCAAGACCAAATTCGGTTGCAAAAATACTATGACATGGTGGGACCAAAAAATGGAAACACGAAAGGCAATACAAAAAGAGGCCACTAGTAAAAAAAAGCAAAACATCAAAAAGGCCCATGTGAGGTGAGTGAAACCATTATTGAGCAAAAAAAAAGCGAAAGAAAATTTATATGCTAGGAAAATATATGTGAGAGAAACCCTTTTTCTTGAAACAACCTTGCATTCTCGTCCGCTTTAGGCAAATCTTTTTTCGATTTATGACGCTAACGTTTCTTTGCCTAGTGTTTTCGTGTCTCTTTTACAAGATTTTTCGGATGTCCTAGATGATCCTCCTGGAGGATTACCACCTTAACGCGGTATCGAACATCAAATCGACCTCATTCTAGGTGCTTCAATTCAAAACCGTCTAGCATACAGTGCAATCCAGAAGAGACTAAGGAATTGGAGAAATAAGTGGACGAATTGCTGTAAAAAGGAAACATTCGAGAGAGTTTGAGTCCTTGTGTTGTTCCCGTGCTACTTGTTCCCAAAAGAGATGGTACGTATCGTATGTGGTTTGATTGCAGATCTATTAATCGTATAACCATCAAATACAAGCACCCTATTTCGCACCTCGATGACATTCGATGAACTCCACGGTGCTTGCATCTTCACAAAGATCGACCTAAAGAGTGGATATCATCAAATTAGAATGAAGGAAGGAGATGAATGGAAAATATCCTTCGAAACCAAGTTTGGGTTGTATGAATGGATGGTCATGCCTTTTGGTTTGACAAACGCACCAAGTAGATTCATACGCCTCATGAACCATATCCTTCGAGAATTTATAGGTAAATTTTTTTTGTTTATTTTGATGACATTCTTATCTAATCCACATCTTTTGATTCTCATCTTCTACATGTTGAATCAATTATTTGCGTTCTCCAACGAGAATGATTGTACGCTAACCCATACAAGTGTGTGTTTTGTAGTGATAAGCTTATATTCTTAAGCTTTATAATAAGTGCACAAGGCATACACGTTGATAATGAGAAGATCAAAGCAATCCAAAAATGGTCGACACCTACATCCATCAATGAGGTAAGATCTTTTCATGGGTTGGCAAGTTTCTATCGACGTTTCCTCAAAGATTTCTCCATAATTGTCGGCACCATTAACCAAGATAATAAAAAAGTTGGTAGGTATTTCTTGGGGTCACAAACAAGAGTTGGCTTTTCAAACATTAAAAGATAAACTCTGTTCTGCTCCTATTCTTCGTTTACCCGATTTTTCTAACACATTTAAGTTAGAATGTGATGCCTTGGGGATTGGTAAAGGTAATGTTCTTATGCAGGAAAAACGAACCATCGCTTACTTTAGCGAAGAATTGAAGTGAGCACAACTCAAATACTCCAACTACAGAACTCTTAGCCTTAGTTCGAGCACTTGAGGTTTGGCAACACTATTTACTCCCCAAGGAGTTTGCCATTCACGTGGATCATGAATCCTTAAAATGGCTAAATGGGCAGAGTAAGATGAGTAAAAGACATGATCGTTGGTTTGAATTCATTGAAAGTTTTCCTTATGTGATTCAATACAAGCAAGGTAAAGAAAATGTTGTAGCCGATGCTTTATCTCGTCGATTTACTTTGCTCACTATTATGCATGCTACAATTCTAGGTTTTGAACACATTAAGGAATTATATTCCAGTGATCCCAATTTTTTTAATATATACACTCATTTTTCTAAAGGTTCTTTTAACAAGTTTCATTTTGTAGACCGATTTTTATTTCGACACAACAGATTGTACATTTCACTAGGGTCCCTTCGAGAATTTCTAAATCGAGGAACACGTAGTAGAGGTTTAATAGGTCACTTTGGCATAAACAAAACCCTAGAGATTGCTATGGACCATTATTTTTGGCCCCATATCCACAAAATAGTTGAAAAGATTTGTGCATCCAATGGTCACATGACAAGTGGTATCGGAACGACCCTTTGACTGCCCGATTTCACGCCGAACGCCCATGAGTAGGGTAGGCAGGGTGGACAACCGTGACAATTGGCCAATCACGAGAGTGGAAGCTCATAACGAGGGTGTCACAAGGTTGAGTGGAGGAGAATGTCACGTCTGAAAAGAGGCGGGGTCATTAATCCTACATTAGAAAGGAAAATGAGGTCTTGGGATATATAAACGGTGGCGTTGCACATCCTATCATACATGTATTTTGGGAAGAGGGTAATGGCCCTATGACAAGCATAACATGTAAACAAGCCAAATCCAAGGTGATGCCTCACAATTTGTATACTCCTCTACCTATTTTGTCTTCTCCATGGATGATCTTTTTATGGATTTTATTCTTAGGTTACCACATACTAAGAAAGGAAGAGGTAGCATCTTTGTTATAGTTGACAGGTTTTCGAAGATGGCTCACTTTATTCCTTGTCACAAAACGTGTGATGCCACTCGTATTAGTGGTCTCTTTTTTCGAGAAGTAGTTCGACTCTATGGCATTCTACAAACCATCATCTCCGACATAGTGTTAAGTTCCTTAACAATTTTTTAAAGGTACTATGGGGAAAGATAGGTGGTACTAAGCTCTTATACTCTACCACTTGTCATCCCCAAACAGACGGGGAAACCGAGGTAATCAATAGAATTCTAGGAGTTTTACTAAGAACTATTGTTGGTAAAAAATACTATAAATTGGGAAGATTGCATACCTTTTGTTGAGTTTGCTTATAATCGTGCTATCCATTCTTCTACTAGTTATTCACCATTTGAAATTGTCTATGGCTTTAACCCTTTGACTGTCCTAGATCTTGTTCCTTTGCCACTTGAGAACATATGCAACTTAGATGGAGAGAAGAAGACGGAATTGGTTAAGATCATTCATTTAAAAGCCAAGCAAAGGATGGAGAAGATTTATCAAACGAAAGCCGACAAGGTCAAAAAAGGTCGTAAGGCTGTCATCTTGGAACCCAGTTAATAGGTTTGGGTCCATATGAGGAAGGAACGATTTCCAACCAAACGAAAATCTAAGTTAGATCCAAGAGGAGACAATCCTTTTCGAGTCCTGGAGCGAATAAACGACAATGCTTACCTTACTGATCTCCTCATTGAGTATATTATGAGTGCCACCTTTAATGTTTCTGACCTTTCCCCATTTGATTTTTCAAATTCGAGGTCGAGTCCTTTTGAGGAAGGATGGGATAATACATGTACCAGTCAAAGCCCAAATCAAGGATGGACTCACATTCCCGCTTGGACAAATCACATGAGCCAAGTCTAAGTTTCTTAAAGATAAACTCTACACCACAGTTCAAGGAGTGCTAACTAAAGGCTTACAAACAATTATAGAAGAACAAGAATTTCAAAAGAGTACCCATTCTCCAAATATAAAGAATTAGGTCACACATACCCATGTTGATGATACACACGTCCAAGCCATTCAAGAAAAGGCCTTAAGCAAATTTGAAGTCCATTAGTTGGGATTTAATTGTAATTGTTTAGACCCAATACTAAATTATAAAGTTTGGGTCTAATTATTTAAATTCTAGCCCAATTTAGATTTAATTAATTTTAGGCCTTAGTATTCTTTCAATCAACCCAATCCAACCTTATCCACAAAGAAGCTACTGCCCTAATCCATTCATCCCCTCTCCTTGGAGGATACTTGCTGCACAAGAGAGTTCCTAAGCAAGAACGAATTCAAATCCAACAAGGAACCACATTATTATATTAGTTTCCAGATTATTTTATTATTTCTTTTAAAGTTATTTTATTATGAATACAATTTGTTTCTATTTAGGAATTCCTACTAGATTAGTCATCCTTCAAAGTATGAGAACTTCTTTATTGTAAATCAGATTTGACATTTTTATAAAAGTATTCTTTTGAGTACATATTTGTAAGTGTCGATAAACTTGTTTCTTCGAAGCTTTCTTCAACGTGTTTGACCAGGTTGAGAGAGAGAGAATCTCCACACTCCGGATCGTCTATCCAAGCTCAGGTAGAAGGGTCGGTTAAAGCCGTATCACGGAGGTTGCCTAGTTAATTGCGACTAGGAGGATTCCGCGGGCGTTTCCTCTATTCCACAAGTCGTCTTCATCTTCTCTACAAATCCAAAAGTCATCTCCCCTAAATTCCAGGTCTAGAATTTTCCAGATTCGATTCTTTATCCCTTTTTACTTATTCGTTTGTCTTCTTTTCTTTATTTTCTTATTATTCATCGCTTATTTTTTATTTTTAATCTGGTTTCTTTTAATTCATTTCTTGTTTTACATAATTATCAAGAAACCCCATTACATCTTTTCTTGAAATCACAAGAACTTCATTTCCCGCTTCTTTATGGAGTCTAACGCCCTTAGTCTTGTTTCCAAGCATTCGAGAAGAGTCTCCGACGTGATAGGCAAGCCTTACATCAAATAGGGATGTAAAGGTTATCTCTTTGTCCTGTAAAAAGAAAGAATTCATTAGTGAATTAGAAAATCCTTACACCCCTTCCCGGTCTGATCAAGAATCGGGTCGGAATGTGTTATCGGTAAACAATACAATGATCGGTGCGATAAAATTTAAGTCAATAACAATACATAATCAATGTTATACTTATTAAACATTACCAAACATATGCCTTAGTCCAAGTTATTCACTTCGTAACATTGATTACTCAAATAGGATCAAATTCTAACTTTTATAACTTTAGGGACTAAAATGTAATTTTAGTAAATTATTGGTCCTTAAATACAATTGACCATGCCAAAATACAATTCGACACAAGAATATCAGGCCTGTAAACTTTCAAGTTATTCGGAGTTCATTTACCCATCCAATTAAGCCATCCAAATTTTAGTGATCAATTTGTAAATAATGTAAAACTTCCATTTATGTCTTTTAACAGAATTAACTAACATTGTACCGATACTCTGTTAGGGCAGTATCGGTACGCTATGAATGAAGTTCAAATTCCAGAAACTAAATGACAAGCCTGTATCAATACGATTTAAGGTTGTACCGATACTAGTTGACCACGTTGACTTCGTATTGATACGCCTTAGCCTCGTACCAATACCATTTTTACAACCAAATTTAAGTAGCCAATTTTCGTATCGATACATTATGTCGTATCGATATGCCCTGTTTCACTATGTCAAATTATGCTTACCCATACCTATACGCTATCACCCCGTATCGATACGGCCTAACCTGTAATAACAGAATTTTGCTGGTTTTTGTCCGAATTGACCTATTGGACGATGTTCAAATGCAACGAAAATCTATGTACAAAATTTCAATACCATAAAATACTAGCATGCAAATTGTTAAGGTCATTTGAATCTGTTTACTAAGTTTTTACCTTTTTGTGCCAAATATGTCATTTTGGTCATTCTTAAACACCACACATAGGTCATTTATAAGCCTTGTCCATTTTACAAACTATGCATATCACAAACATGCCAAAAGCAACTCAAGTGACTAGTTCAACTACATTGCCACCATCCTAGGAGTTCATAGGGACAAAATACATTACTTGTATCTTGTAGTGACTTGTCTACTCCGACTTCTCCGATCTTCAACAACGATAATTCTTTAACCTGAAATGCATGGAAATTGATATATTAGAGTTGCAAAGTCTAAGTGAGGTAGTCTTAAGCATCATTAAAACAATGGTTTGCAATTCTAAACCAAGCATAAAACAACATCAATGCAATGAATCTATATTGTCAATGCAATGCTCATATTTAATATCAAATTTTCTTGTTTCCTTATTAGGCCTTGGATCAAGTCAAGATAATGGATACGCATATTCCTATACCTCGCCAAATCGATGAATGGTCTAATCCCCCCGCCTCTCCAATGACCAATACCTTAACATCCCTTCGCCTTGCCAAATCAATATAGGTCGTAGCCTTAGGACCGTAGTCCACATGTACACTGAGTTCATGAATTCTATGGCATGCCAATTGTATCCAATGTCCTTTCGAATCCAAGGTTTCAATGTCAACATCAATATTCAATATTCAATGATAAATTCAATGATCAATATTTCAATAGTCCCATCTATAGGCAATTTAATAATATCAATGTCTATTACCCCAATGACAATTTCAATGACTAATGTTTCATTTACCATGTTTCGATAGCAATTGCTTTATCAATTCCAATACAAGATGACAAAGACAATACCCATGTTTGATGTACTTACCAAATTTACCAAAACTTACCAATATGTCCGTTTACCAATCCGAAGCAATACCCTTAGAGGCAATGTTAGCGATTAAATAAAATTGACAATAATGAATTTGGGAAGGCTCCTCGCCTATTCCCGAGACTCCGACTACACTCACGTTGACAATCCGATGCTTTTACGGCTCTCAAATAACAACTCCCTTGTTCCTAGCTTTCGGTGAAGTCGATGGATGCTCTTTCTCAATTTCTTTGGATAACAACTCCCTTGTTCCTAGCTTTCGTAATCAAATTAACAATATCAAAATCTATAACTGAGGCCAAAACTAACATAATCCAAGGATTTTCCATGGAAGGCCAAACCCTAACTAAAGATTAAGCTTTACTTATCCATGGAATTCAATGATTGATTAAGGACTATAGCTTACCCGATTACTAGCAATGATTTGATATCGGTAAAACAAAGAAAAACATAGCTTAAGCTTGCTCTCCAATGGAGGTGCTTGCTTGGAGGTAGGAGACGATGATGATAGGGAGGTGTGTGCTTGATATTTTGATCGGGTAAGTTCTCTATATTTCTATTCTTCAATTTCCTATAGCCAACTTAGCTTTCCTTCATATGAAGGAAGTTTACCAGATTAACCCACGTGTGGGTGAATATATTTGGGGAGGGGCTAATCGCAAGCTTAGTCCCTAAACACCCAATGCTCTATGATATTGCCTTCATACTTCTAATTTTTACGATTAGGTCACTAAAAAGATTTTCGATGAATTCAATAAGGTCCTAGTTCGATGAATTGACTCAATTAGAGTCCAATATCAAAGTAATTAACCTCGTGATCAACACCAATACAATATTTAGACTTTATCGATGTAAGATTTCCGATCACCGGAACCCAATTCTGACTAGACCGATTTTTTGGGTGTTACAACTCTTTCCCCCTTAAAGAAAATTCGTCCTCGAATTTTTTCCTGAACTGAAAAGGTGAGGATATTGTTGTTTCATGGTCTCTTCAGGTTCCCACGTAGCTTCTTCAATAGCATAGCTTCTCCAGAGCACTCTAACTAATGGTACAGATTTATTACGAAGCCTTTTCTCTTCACTTGCAAGAATATGAATTGGTTCCTCTTCGTAGGACAGATTTGGTTAAATTTCAACAGATTCTGGTTCAATGATATGAAAAGGGTCGTAGCGATACTTTCGAAGCATCGATACATGGAAGACATCATGAATATTGCTTAGTTCTGAGGGTAACAATAATTGATATGCCACGGGCCAACTCTCTCGATAACTTCAAAGGGTCCAATGAATTGGGGACTCAATTTTCCCTTTTTACCAAACCTCAGAACTTTCTTCCACGAAGATACCTTAATAAGGCTTTTTCACCAACTTCATATTCAATGTCCATTCGCTTAAGGTCAGCATAGGCCTTTTGTCAGTCAAAGGCAACTTTCAAGCGATCATGAATGATGGCAACCCGTTCTTCAGTTTCCCGAAGTAAGTCAGGGCCCAACATTTTGCCTTCACCGAGTTCATACCAACATAATGGAGTCCGACAATGCCTACCATACAGTGCTTCATACGAGGCCATTTGAATTGAGGCTTGATAGCTATTGTTGTAGGCAAATTCGACGAGAGGTAGGGATTTCTCCCAAGATCCACCAAAGTCGATGATGCATGCTCGAAGCATGTCTTTTAAGATCTGTATAGGAGGGTTCAATAGCAATACAGATTTTCAAGGGTTCAATGGAAGAGTCTTTCGATAATTACCCAAATTACCCTTTTCTGACTAGCCGTCAGATTAAGGGTGAAAGGCGGTACTGAGATTAACCCTGGTACCCAGAGCTCCTTCCAAGGTTATCCAAAATCAAGATGCAAAATGGGGATCTCGATCGGAGATGATGGATTTAGGTACTCTGTGGAGTTGAATTACTTCCTTGATGTACAAGTTAGGCAGCTTAGGAAGACTACAGTCCATTATGATTGATATGAAGTGTGCTAACTTGGTAAAACGATCTAATATGACCCATATACAATCATGATTAGCAGGACTTAAAGGTAGACTACTAACAAAATCCATAGTGATCTTTTCCCACTTCCATTGCGGTAAGTCAATAGGTTGCAACAATCCGGTAGAAACACGATATTCTGCTTTAACATGTTGGCACGTGAGACAATTAGATATGAATTCAACTATGGCTTGCTTCATGCCCAACCACCAATAGAGTTCGCAAAGATCCTTATACATCTTTACGGACCTGGGGTGAACGGAAAAAGAACTTGAATGAGCTTCAGTAAGGATGTCAGTATGAAGAGATTCATCATTAGGTACACAGACCCGATCATAGAAACATAGGAGTCCCTCGGAATTCATTCTAAAACCGAGATTATCTGAAAACTTAGAAACAATGGTTTGGAGTTCAGTATCTTGATTTTGCAAAGCCTTGATTCTTGAAACAATGGTAGACTGAACTTGAAGTTCAGCTATGAGGCAAGGATGCTTCCAAAGTTGGAAGTGAGCATTAATTACTCGAGGGGCTAAAATACAATGATATTACAATGAGTCAATGTACTACACAATACATATAACTCAATATTCATTAACAATACTTACCATGGAAAGGTTTGCGGCTGAGTGCATCAGCTACAACGTTAGCCTTGCCCAGATGATAATCGATGACAAGATCGTGATCTTTAAGGAGTTTCATCCATCTTCGTTGCCGAAGATTTAACTCTTTTTGAGTCAAGAGGTACTTGAGGCTTTTGTGATTGGTGAAGAGATAGCATTTTTCTCCGTAGAGATAATGTCTCTAGATTTTGAATGCAAAGACAACTGCAGCCAACTCAAGGTCATGAGTATGGTAATTCATCTCGTACGGCTTAAGTTGTCTTGGAGCATAAGCAATAACTTGGCCTTCTTGCATCAATACACATCCTAACCCAAGATGCGATGCATCACTGTAAACTGTGTAGTCTTTTCCAGATTCGGGTTGGGTCAGGACTGGTGCGTGAGTCAAGACTTGTTTCAGCTGATCGAAACCTTGTTGTTGATCCTCGGTCCAAACAAATGGAGCTTCTTTCCTCAACTACCTAGTCAATGGAGCGGCTATCATACAGAACCCTTTTACGAATCTTCTATAATAGCCAGCGAGCCCAAGAAAGCTTCTGACATCTCCAATATTCTTCGGTGGATGTCAATCTACAATAGCTTGAATTTTCTTTGGGTCCACCTAAATACCCGAAGCCGACACAACATGTCCAAGGAATGCAACTTCGGTGAGCCAAAAATCACACTTAGAGAATTTTTCATACAATTGCTTCTCCCATAAGGTTTGAAGCACGATGCGAAGATGATCTCGGTGTTCTGCAACATTCTTGGAATAAATCAGTATGTCATCTATGAACACCACTACGAATTTATCAAGATATGGTCTAAAAACTCGATTCATCAAATCCATAAAAGCTGCAGGTGCATTGGTTAACCCAAAGGGCATTACCAAGAATTCGTAGTGTCCATATCTCGTACGGAAGGCAGTTTTAGGTACGTCACATTCTTTCACTCTCATTTGATAATAGCCCGGCCTTAAATTGATCTTGGAAAACACAAAGTCATCCTTCAATTGATCAGACAGGTCGTCTATTCTAGGCAAAGGATATTTATTCTTGATGGTTACCTTCTTCAACTATCGGTAATTAATGCACAATCGCATAGAACCATCTTTCTTCTTTACAAAGAGAACATGTGCTCCCCAAGGCGAAGAGCTCGGTTGAATAAAGCCTTTACTTAACAATTATTGAATTTGAGCTTTCAACTATTTTAATTTAATGGTTGCCATTCGATATGGTACAATGGAAACTAGAGCAATCTCAGGTTGCACTTTTATGTGATTTATGTTTCTTGGATTAGAAAAAAAATTTAATATGTTCGAACCAATCCCACCTGCCAATTATTACCCATTTCGAATATGGGAATATCAGAACCCCTTTGGAATACCAAAGGTTTTAAACCTGAACCCACAAACCTTCAGTCCGACCCTAGTTCCGATCTACCGCACCGCCCGGTCGTGGCCTTCACCGCCACCACCGCAGTGTTCGTCAGCTCTCCTCGATCGCGACCGCAATGACCACTCACAGTAAATCACCGTCGTCAGCCGTGGTGAACGGTGTGAAACTCGGCAAGGAAGCCAAACGTCGCCCCTCGGTTTTCTACATTTTTCGGCCACCTCTGTCGTCTTTAGGACGCGTCGACAGCCTGAGTGTGTTCAACGTGAGAGAGCGAGCATAACCCAACCGGCCGATCGTCCATTCGACACCGAC
Organism: Hibiscus trionum; assembly: GCA_030270665.1. Classification (NCBI taxonomy): domain Eukaryota; kingdom Viridiplantae; phylum Streptophyta; class Magnoliopsida; order Malvales; family Malvaceae; genus Hibiscus; species Hibiscus trionum. The sequence continues at coordinate 34,299,115 of BSYR01000017.1, forward strand.
AAGAGCTTCATTGGAGTTACCTAGTAATCCGGCCACGTTGGACCGTTTGGGTAAGTACCAATCATATTCCGATTTTTTTTGGCTAAGTCTTAGGTTCAAAATGGTTTTGGGTTTAACGATCTTTTGATTTTCGGCAGAACCAAAGCAAAATGGCGTCTCCGGTGACCATTTCCGGCAACCGATCGGCAAAGTCATATCCACGGGTAAGTGGAACGGTTCGAATGAAGCCCAAAACCTGAACTGGCTTGGCCCAAAACCCGATAACCCGACCCGTATCCGAGCCCAACCCGTCTGCCGAGTCAAGTCAGCCTGAGTCAGTCACTAAGTCAACTCAGCCCGAGTAAGTCATCGAGTCAGCTCAGTGAGTCAGTCGAGTCAACTCAGTTGACCTCTGCCCGTTGACTGCTGACGTCAGCGTTGACTTTGACCGTTGACCAAAAAGTCAATTTTTTTGAAAACTCCCGTTTTATGTTTTTCGACGTCCTGAGTCCGATTTTGATGCTTGTTTCGCGAAATTCTGACCCGAAAGCCTCCGAATCTGACCTTGAACCTGAACTTGTATAAGTACTTAATTATTCAGTTAAGAGTAATGTGAATAAGGACTAAAATACAAAATTTGTGTAATTGAAGGTATTCATGGTTCCTTGAATACGAGATATTGAGGGACGTCAAATTCGGGTTCAAGAGTGTTCGAATGTCAATTTCAAGGATCGACCGATATAATAAGGATTCAAGGTAATACATTACTATCTCTTGTATGCTTTATGAACATGTTGGTATTCGTTAATGCATGCATAAATATGATGATGAGTACTGTTAATTTTGCTCAAGTCAAATCGGATATGAAAATGAGTATGATAATCTAGATAAGATTGCAATGCTCGAATGAGAATATTAATAAATCAGAAGGATCTGGAGTTCAATAAGTAATTAATAAGGCAGTTAATTTTCAATTCCGGTTAATAGTGTCAAATGATTAAACGTCAAAAATATTTGGATATGAAATTACAAAAATACCCTTGAGATATAAGAATGATTAAATACCCTTAGAATTGGAAGGGATCTAGAAATCTACACTAGATATGGTAAAATAACCTAATTCATCCGAGAACCTCGAACTACTTGGAAAGTTATGGTAACAAGATCTAAACCTTCGAGATTGTAAGGTGTTAGGTCTCCTTGAATTGGGAATGAATCTCTGAATATATATTTACGGGAAACTATCTATACCTCTGAATTAATCAAGCGAGTCAAAATGCTGAATTGATTGAAATGACTAAAAGTATTGGAAATACTATTATGGTTAAATTAATCGGAAGGATCATATTGGCCAAAAAGGCTGAAGTATCCTCAGACACCGAGGTTTGCATATTAACTGGAATGATGGATAAACCTTTGAGTTCTGAAATGAATGAAGTGGTTGGAGGTACCGAAATTACTTGAATGGCTGAAACACCCATGGGTACTTAAATGATTGAAATACTATATACGGTTCAATTGACAGGAATGATGGATATTCCGAGCTTCAAAATGACTAAAATACCCTCTTTGACTGGAATAAGTAAATTGCCTCTGATAAAATTCTGGAAATGCCAAGAAAGCTGAAAATGACTAAAATGCCCCGAAGGGTTGAGCTTGACACATGTATGTCAATCACTCCTGATATTAATATAAGGTTGGAAGTTTTTCCACACATAATATAAGTTCGACAACTCCATGGCAAGTCCTGTGGTGAAATAGGAAAGAACCGTTCATATATACGATATAGCCGGATACATTACAAGGGTTAGTTAGTACTGCAAGGTTGGGATATGTTAGTTAGAATGGTTTTGGAGGCTCGATAAACTTATGGAAATCTTAAATATTGTAAATCATCATTTTATCATTATTGGGCTAAATTACAAAATCACCCATGATAGTTAAATGACCAAAATGCCCTCGTTGACTAAAGTAATCAAAATAGCCCAGAATGTATATGATATCATGAAATATCTTGACATAGAAATCTCTGAATGCCTGGTTGGAAACTTGATGAGCAAATAGAATTCCTGAGCCATTGTTTATGCCTTGTTGGTATAAATTACCAAAATGCCCATGTATGATAAAATGACCATAATGCTCTTGTAGGCTTAAATGACTAAATCACTCATGATATGTCTAAACCCTCAAAGATCTTGATGTATCACCTCCTGAATATCTGGTTTGAACTGTTTGTATGAACCTCCCTTTTAATAGGGGTCTCGTTTCAAAAATTCGTTCAAATTGTCAAAAGTTTAATGTGTTCCATTCCGTAAATGTCAAGTATCTTCAAGAAATAAATTGTTCCATCTAGTGTGTTCCATGTGTGCTACACGGCTATTTTCGCACACTGATTTACATGTTATAATGTCGATCACGTGCACATGACTGACAAACTTGAATTCACGGGAACATGACATGTTTTATAAATTAAGCATGATTGTACTGTATTTCTGATATATGCATATGCGCCCGATATGACAAACATGCTATATGGATAATGTATTACTGAAAATACTGTTATTGATTAATGAACTATTCATGATCTAATTCTCTGGGGTACTTGGGATATGATATGAAGTTACCGACGGCTCAACCCTGATCCAGCTGGTAAGTCTGCCCGTTTTCGGTTTCTATGCTTCAGCTAGGTCCGCCCGTTTTTGGTTCCTATGCTTTGGCTAGGTCTGTCCGTATTTGGTTCCTATGCTTGGAGGGTATTCCCTTATGATGGTACCCGCGCCCAATGGGCTCGGGTTAATGCCTGTACATGATACCGCACTGGGAAAACTATATACTGGAGTATGGTTGGAGGGTATATAAATAATTAAAATGAACTTTATTGCTACTTGAAACAAATTTATTTGAAATAAAAAGGTTTACTGTATTGTTACATTTCATGCATTAACGTTGCATTGTTGGAACACACTAGACACTAAACTCTCTGATTCCACCTCCGTATGTTACCAGCCTATATAATTCCCGTCCAATTCTCTATGTTTGAATAAAGAACAAATATCGTTATTCTCGAGTATGATGCTACCTCGAAATAGTAGAATAGAAATGGAGACTATTACTACATGGAACATCATGAAAATATTATGCCTACCATATATCTGCATGAGCTTATAGCATCTTTTGGTAGTTTTGTATTACTGAGCTTTTCCAAGCTCACGTTGTTTTTACCATCGCAGGTTAAAAGAATATATCATGGTATAATTTTTGACATCAGAGTTCAGAGTTCTCTCGGTGTTACCTTTGGAGTACGGTATTGTATAGTTAGTGGGAATGTATGTCATGTATTGTTTTATGATAGTGTCTGTAAACACATTCTGAAATTTCTATTGTGTTTAAATGACTTTCTGAAATGATATTTTAAATAGAAGTTGATTTTACAGTTTAATAAGTGTTATGAGGAAAGAATGATTTTATGTGTATTCTTACTGTGGGTCGCTCTTGTGACCCTAATGTGACTTCCTAGGATTCGTTGTAACGCATAGGTGGGTCTAAGTGGTTACATTTAGTGGTATCAGAGCTTAGAGTTGCGTCATTCTAGGTAGATCGGCTGATCGTATGCCATAGAGTGTCTGGTCTGTGCATGCCCCTAGGTCATAACCATACTCCTCCGAGCTGGAACTCTAATATCAAATTCTTTTTTCTGGAATAAGTGAATCTAAGTGTTGGGCTTGTAACACACTCGAATCGATCACCGAAACTGTCAAGGAGGGTTGTAAATGTTTGGTGGTTGAATTGGCTAAAATCGAAATAAAGGTAGACAAGTTACACAATGATTTTAGAGTGGTTATGCCTTCTAGCAAGCACCTACATCCACTACTTTAGCACACCACTAAGGATTTCCCAATTCACTCAACAATGAATTCGTCCCCTTTTCCCGAATTAGGAGGAAACCGTTACAATCCTATCTTTTGGACTTGACTAAGATAGAACCAACTGTAGTTTTTGTCTAAAGGCTAAACTAGAACCTCTCCTTTTACAAGGGATTTGTTTGGTAAACTTAATACCTCACAAGGTGGGTGTTTACACAAATTTAAGCTCACAAGAGTACAAGGATGTACAATAAAGCTCACTCTCTAAAGACTATGTACAAGAGAACAGTAAAATAAGGATTTAGACTCTAATTCTCTTGACCATATTGCTTGGATGTTGCCTCTCTCCATCTTCAAGTGTTCTAGCCTTCAATTTATAGTCCCAATTGATTTTGTGGCCGTTACTAGCCGTTAGGGATGTTTTGGAGCCGTTGGAGACTTTATTTCCCTCATTAAATGTTGTTCTGCAGACGTCCGTTTCGAAACAATAGTTCCCGTTTCAGAACGCTCTTCTTCAGAACTAGCCGTTGAAATCTGATGCAGCAAGTCGTATCAAAACGCCTATGGCTGTTCCGAAACCCTTTTAGCCTTATCGAAACGGTTACAAACCGTTTCGATATGATTGACAGTATGGCTGCAAATTAAATTACCGTTGGGAAAGAGTCGTTGGGCATTTGACCGTTGGGAAAATAGTCGTATCGAAACGGTGAAGCCTGTATCGAAACGCTGTGTAAAACCCTCACCCAAATTAAAGCCCATTTCGAAACATACAAGGTTGTATCGAAATGTTTTGTCTCTGTGAATGGTCGTTTCGAAACACCTGGGTGGTTTTGTAAAGTTTGACTTTAGAAAGTGCATTAAAACCCCTTTAAAACTTCTTCAAACATATTTTCAAGTTGTTTGGACTTAAAAGCATTTTGAAATCTTTTCAATTTAATCCAAAACTATTTTTCAATTATTATATCAAAACATTAGTTCTACAATCTCCCCCTTTTTGATATAATAAAATCAACTTGAAAAATTGTTTGGAATTTTCCCCCTTTGTATTTTAAAATTTTAAATAAGAGATTTCAAAAAATAAAAGAAGTTAAAGCTCCCCTTATTCTCTTGAAAAATCAAATTTTCAAATCATTTCTCCCCCTTTTTGTTATATCAAAAAGAATTTAAATAACTTTAAGTTCAAAATAACTTAGGAGGTTAAAAAAATTGACACAAATAAGAATTTTGGTTTTAAAATGGATCCCCCTTACTCAAGCATCATTGTTGGGCTTAACAAATAATCCAATACTTTTAAAACGAAAATTAGATAACCAAAGATAAAAGAAAATAAAAGTTATAAGCTTAGAGGTTACCCAATTTCTTCACTTGTGTGACTAGAGCATTTTCATGTCTTTGCATTTCTTCTCATTGCTCCAACACACCTACAAAAGACATTCACTTGATTTTTGGTATCCAAATTGCTTTGGATCCATTTACGTTAGTCACAATGTCTTTAGTTCCCTTAGGAACCCATACTTGTCTAATCCTATAAGTTTTTCTTTTCTTTATAGGACAAGTATGTATAGAATGACCATGATAATGGAAATGTGAGCATTTTGCCATTATGTGACAAGATGAATTATTGAAAACAATTTCTTTTTCCTTTGTTAAGCTTTCAAGCTTAACTTTCAAACCAAGATTTTCTTTTTCTAAAACACATTTGCTTGTTTTTGAAAACTCCAAATCATTTTTCAAAATTTCATTTTGGTTTTCAAAATCCAACTTTTTTTCAAAAGAAAATCATTTTCAATTTCAAGTTTTGAAATCATTCTCTTAAATTTGGAATTCATGGTCTCAAATTCCAAAAATAATTCATCGAAAGCATCTTGTAACTCATCAAATGAATATGCATTTGGATCATTAGAGTTGGAAGATACCTTGGGCTCATCGAGAGCCAAAACATCATCCACCTTTGGTGTTAAGAGGAGGATTGCACATAATGAAGCATCATCTTTCTTCTCTTCTTTCCCATAGAATTTCTCAAGCTTCTCCCAAATTTCTTTGGAACTTTTGGATGGGGAGACCTTCTTGGAAATCTCATCACTTAGGGCACAAAGAAGAATGTGCATAGCCTTTGCATTGAGATGGTCCTTCTTTGTGTCTTTGACACTCCTTTTCATCTTCTTCTTAGGAGCTTCCAAATGTCCATCTTCGATAATCATCAAAATGTCGAGGTTGAAGCCTTGGATGAAATATTTCATGAAGTTGCTCCATTGGAAGTAACCTTCTCCTTTGAAGAGAGGAGGACACATGATAAAGCGACCCTCTTCAAATGAAATCATTGTAGAACCGCTTGTCATTTAAAAACTTGACTCGGTAAACTTCGAGCAATTGATCTTTACTCCTGGATGTTAATCATTTGATGGAGACGAGGCTCTGATACCAATTGTTGGGCTTGTAACACGCTCGAATCGATCACTGAAACCGTCAAGAAGGATTGTAAATGTTTGGTGGTTGAATTGGCTAAAATCGAAATAAAGGTAGACAAGTGACACAATGATTTTAGAGTGGTTCGCCTTCTAACAAGCACCTACATTCACTACCTTAGCACACCACTAAGGATTTCCCAATTCACTCAACAATGAATTCGTCTCCTTTTCCCGGATTAGGAGGAAACCATTACAACCCTATCTTTTGGACTTGGCTAAGATAGAACCAACTCTAGTTTTTGTCTAAAGGCTAAACTAGAACCTCTCCTTTTACAAGGGATTTGTTTCGTAAACTTAATACCTCACAAGGTGGGTGTTTACACAAATTTAAGCTCACAAGAGTACAAGGATTTACAATAAAGCTCACTCTCTAAAGACTATGTACAAGAGAATAGTAAAATAAGGATTTAGACTCTAATTCTCTTGACCATATTGCTTGGATGTTGTCTCTCTCCATCATCAAGTGTTCGAGCCTTCAATTTATAGTCTCAATTGAGTTTGTGGCCGTTACTAACCGTTAGGGATGTTTTAAAGCCGTTGGAGACTTTATTTCCCTCATTAAATGCAGTTCTACAAACGTCCGTTTCGAAACAATCGATCCCGTTTCGGAACAATCTTCTTCAGAACTAGACGTTGAAATATGATGCAGCAGGCCATATCGAAACGCATATGTTCTTTTCGAAACCCTTCTAGCCGTATTGAAACGGTTACAACCTGTTTCGGTACGATTGACAGTTTGGCTGCAAATTAAATTACCGTTGGGAAAGAGCCGTTAGGGATTTAACCGTTGGGAAAATAGCCGTATTGAAATGGTGAAGCCCGTATCGAAACGCGGTGTAAAACTCTCACCCAAATTAAAGCCTGTTTCGAAACAGACAAGGCTGTATCGAAACGTTTTGTCTCTGTGAATGGTCGATTCGAAACGCCTAGGGTGTTTCGAAACACCTGGGTGGTTTTGTAAAGTTTGACTTTAGAAAGTTCATTAAAACCCCTTTAAAACTTCTTCAAACATATTTTCAAGTTGTTTGGACTTAAAAGAATTTTGAAATCTTTTCAATTTAATCCAAAACTATTTTTCAATTATTATATCAAAACATTAGTTCTACACTAAGTATTATGTCCATTATAGCCTGATCTGAACTGACAAGGAATGTCTGTGTTTTGGATTAAGTTGATGGATGTGAATCTGGATAAAGAATCTGAGATGGTTAATGCATTTGAAATTGGAGATACGATTCATATTGAGAATAATTGTTTGATTGTTTGAGATTACCGATATAAGATTTCACGTAATGCTATCCGGTGATGATGATTATGCTTGAGAATATCTTGATGGAAATTTGATAAAAGCAATATTAATTTAAAAGAAAGGTGTTTGTGAATGTGGCAAAAGTGTAAGTTCTATGGTGACTCTGTAATAAGTGAAAGAAGCAATTTTCTGAAAATTTCGTTGAAGGCAAGTGATATCCGTATAAAACCTTGATTATGTTTCGACTTGAAGAAAGACCTCTTATATGAATATGTGGCATGGTGTATTGTTATATCATCCTTGACTGAAATTTGATGTTACATCCTAATTCTGGAAGGCCCTGATGGAGGCCTTGATTATTCACCTGGATTCTAGATAGCGTAATCTAATTAGTTGGTCTGAGATATATGATGGGATGACACTAGGTTTAAAGGTAGCTAAGTGACTGAGAACACGACCAAGTTGATCTGTGACCGTCTAAGAGTCTCGAGAAATAAGGATACTTTGATGGATAAGTTTTAGTATAAGAATTGATTAAAAGGTAATTTTTTTTACCTCTCTGGCTCTGGTAAATTTTGAGAACGAAATTTCTTTTAGAGGGAGAGTTGTAACACCCTAAGATTTGTTCTTAGTTGTAAAGCTAAAAAAAAGAAAAGAAAATGGCAGCCAAGGGATATTAACCCTTGACCTTACGCTTAGTAAAGCTAAGCTTTAACCATCTGAGCTAAGCCATTCTACAGTCTTAATCCTCCATCAGTTTTATGTGATTTATGTTTCGAAACAGGCTTCAGTCCGACCCTAGTTCCGATCTACCTCACCGCCCGGCCGTGGCCTTCACCGCCGCCACCGTAGTGTTTGCCGGCTCTCCCCGATTGCGACCGCGATGACCACTCGCAGTAAATTATCATCGTCAGCCGTGGCAAACAGTGTGAAACTCGACAAGGAAGCCAAACGTCGCCCCTCAGTTTTCTACATTTTCCGGCCACCTCTGTCGTCTTTAGGGCGCGTCGACGGCCCGAGTGTGTTCAGCGTAAGAAGGCGAGCATAACCCAACTGGCCAATTATCCATTCGACACCGGCAAGAGCTTCGTCGGAGTTACGTAGTAATCTGGCCACTTTAGACCGTTTGAGTAAGTCACGGTCATATTCTGATTTTTTTGGCTAAGTCTTAGGTTCAAAATGGTTCTGGGTTTAACGATCCTTTGATTTTCGGCAGAATCGAAGCAAAATGGCTTCTCCGGTGACCGTTTCCAGCAACCGGCCGGCGAATTCATATCCAAGGGTAAGTGGACCGATTCGGTTGAAGCCCAAAACCTGAACCGGCTCAGCCCAAAACCCGATAACCCGACCCGTATCTGAGCCTAACCCGTATCCGAGCCCAACCCGTCCATCGAGTCAACTCAACCTGAGTCAGTCACCGAGTCAACTCAGCCCGAGTCAGTCAATGAGTCAACTCAGCCCGAGTCAGCTCAGTGAGTCAACCAAGTCAACTCAGTTGACCTCTGCCCGTTGACTGTTGACGTTGGCTTTGACTCTGACCCCATTGACCGTGACCTGCTGACGTCAGCGTTGACCTACATATGTCAGTGTTGACTTTGATCGTTGACCAAAAAGTCAACTTTTTTGAAAACTCCCGTTTTATGTTTTTCGACGTTCTGAGTCCGATTTTGATGCCAGTTTTGTGAAATTCTGACCTGAAAGCCTCCGAATCTGACCTTGAACCTGAACTTGTATATGTACTTAATTATTCAATTAAGAGTAATGTTAATAAGGACTGAAATAGAAAATTTGTGTAATTGAAGGTATTCACGGTTCCTTGAAAATGAGATATCGAGGGACGTCAAATTCGGGTTCAAGAGTGTTCGAATGTCAATTTCAAGGATCGACCGATATAACAAGGATTCAAGGTAATACATTACTACCTCTTGTATGCTTTATGAACATGTTGGTATTCGTTAATGCATGCATAAATATGATGATGAGTACTGTTAATTCTGCTCAAGTCAAACCGGATATGAAAATGAGTTTGATAATCTAGATAAGATTACAATGCTCGAATGAGAAGATTAATAAATCAGAAGGATCTAGAGTTCAATAAGTAATTAATAAGACAGTTAATCTTCCATTTCAGTTAATAGTGTTAAATGATTAAACGTCAAAAATATTTGGATATGAAATTACAAAATTACCCTTGAGATATAAGAATGATTAAATACCCTTGGAATTGGAAGGGATCTAGAAATCTACACTAGATATGGTAAAACAACCTAAGTCATCTGAGAACCTCGAACTACTTGGAAATTTATGGTAACAAGATTTAAACCTTCGAAATTGTAAGGTATTAGGTTTCTTTGAATTTGGAATGAATCTACAAATATAGATTTACGGGAAACTATCCATACCTCTGAATTAATCAAGCGACTCAAAATACTGAATTGATTGAAATGACTAAAAGTATTGGAAATACTGTTATGGTTAAATTAATAGGAAGGATCATATTGACCAAAAAGGCTGAAGTATCCTCAGGCACCGAGGTTTGCAAATTAACTAGAATGATGGATAAACCTTTGAGTTCTGAAATGAATGAAGTGGTTGGAGGTACCAAAATTACTTGAATGGCTAAAACACCCACGGGTACTTAAATGATTGAAATATTATATATGGTTCAATTGACAGGAATGATGGATGTTCCGAGCTTCAAAAAGACTGAAATACCCCCTTTGACTGGAATAAGTAAATTGCCTTTGATAAAATTTTAGAAATGCCAAGAAAACTGAAAATGACTAAAATGCCCCTAAGGTTGAAGCATGACTCATGTATGTCAATCACTCCTGATATTAATATAAGGTTGGAAGTTTTTCCGTACATAATATAAGTTCGACTACTCCGTGGCAAGTCCTGTGGTGAAAAAGGAAAGCAATCGTTCAGATATACTTTACAGCCGGATACATTAGAAGGGTTGGTTAGTACTACAAGGTTACAATATGTTAGTTCGAATGGTTTTGGAGGCTCGATAAAATTCTGGAAATCTTAAATATTGTAAATCATCGTTTTATCATTATTAGGCTAAATTACAAAATCACCCCTGATAGTTAAATGACCAAAATGCCCTCGTTGGCCAAAGTAATCAAAATAACCCTAAATGTATTTGATATCATGAAATATCTTGACATAGAAATCTCTGAATGCCTGGTTGGAAACTTGATGACCAAATCGAATTCCCGAGCCACTATTTATTCCTTGTTGGTATAAATTATCCATATGCCCATGTATTATAAAATGACCATAATGCCCTTGTTGGCTTAAATGACTAAATCACTCATGATATGTCTAAACTCTCAAAGATCTTGATGTATCACCTCCTGAATATCTGGTTTGAACCGTTAGTACGAACCCCCCTTTTAATAGGGGCCTCGTTTCAAAAAATCGTTCAAATTGTCAAAAGTTTAATGTGTTCCCTTCCGTAAATGCCAAGTATCTTCAAGAAATAAATTGTTCCATCTAGTGTGTTCCATGTGTGCTACACGACTGTTTTCGCATACTGATTTACATGTTATAATATCGATCATGTACACATGACTGACATACTTGAATTCATAGGAACATGACATTTTTTTATAAATTAAGCATGATTGTACTGTATTTCTGATATATGTCTATGCATCCGATATGAAAAACATGCTATATGGATAATGTATTACTGAAAGTACTGTTATTGATTAATGAACTATTGATGATCTAGTTCACTGGGGTACTTGGGATATGATATGAAGTTACTGACGGCTCAGCCCTGATCCAGCTGGTAAGTCCGTCCGTTTTTGGTTCCTATGCTTTGGCTAGGTCCGCCCGTATTCTGTTCCTATGCTTCGGCTAGGGATGCCTGTATTCTAAGGTATTCCCTTAGGATGGTACCCACGCCCAATGGGCTCGGGTTAATGCCTGTACATGATACTGCACTAGGAAAACTATATACTGGAGTATGGTTGGAGGGTAAATAAAGAATTAAAATGAACTTTACTGCTATTTGAAACAAATGTATTTGAAATAAAAAGGTTTACTGCATTGTTACATTTCATGCATTAACGTTGCACTATTGGAACACACTAGACACTAAACTCTCTGATTCCACCTTCGTATGTTATCAGCCTATATAATTCTCATCTAATTCTCTATGTTTGAATAAAGAACAAATATCGTTATTCTCGAGTATGATGCTACCTCGAAATAGTAGAACATAAATGGATATTGTTATTACATGGAACATCATGAAAATGTTATGCCTACCATATATCTGCATGAGCTTATAGTATCTTTTGGTAGTTCTGTATTACTGAGCTTTTCCAAGCTCACTTTGTTTTTACCATCGCATGTTAAAAGAATATATCATGGTATAATGTTTGACATCAGAGTTCGGAGTTCTCTCGGTGTTGCCTTTGGAGTACGGTACTGTATAGTTAGTGGGCATGTATGTCATGTATTGTTTTATGATAATGTCTGTAAAACACTTTCTAAAATTTCTGTTATGTGTTTAAATGACTTCCTAAATGGCATTTTAAACAGAAGTTGATTTTATAGTTTAATAAGTGTTTTGAGGAAAAAATGTTTTTATGCGTATTCTTACTGTGGGTCGCTCTTGTGACCCTAATGTGACTTCCTAGGATCCGTTGTAACGCATAGGCGAGTCTAGGGGTTACAGGTGGAGAAAGATATTTCGCCTTTCAGCGAGATAGAACTCACTGATGTACTTCTTACGGAATTTTTTAAGAAAGAACTCCTAGGTTACAGTATTCTCGGAGACCGTTAAAGTAGTAGTCTCCCACCAATAGAGTACCTCGTCAGCCAGCAACGCAAGGGCACACTCGAGTTTGTGTTCGTCCGAGCACTACAACTCGAGTTTGTACTCGGCAATTTCAGGGTTATCATCATCCTGACCAGTAATGGTATAAGCTCGATACTGAGATAGCTTATCGATAGGAGCTCGAGTATGTTGGACAATGGGAGCAATGGGTTGCATAACTTGCTCAGCCCTCATTGCAGTCATAAACTGCTTGAACATTTCAGTCATGTTCTTATAACATTCGGCCTGATTAGTAGGAGCTGCAGGCTCAGCATTCTTAATAGAAGGGTCTTGAGGATCCAGAGGATCCAGAGAATCTCCTCTTCTTATCTCCTCGCCATGAGTCGGGGAGCTGGTGGCAAGATCGTCAATGTGAGCTTCATTAGTTTGAGACATATCTATATTACAAAAGATCAAAATAGTTAATAAGTCACAATTTACACAATATATAACTCCTAGGTGGCAAAGTAATAAAATAACAATGTAATAAGCTTTGGTTTAGTCCTAGAATCGACTAAACTCTAGCTCTGATATAAACAAATGTAACACCCCCTTCCCGGCCTGATCAAGAACCGAGTCGGAATATGTTACCGGTGAACAATACGATGATCGATACGATAAAATTTCAGTCAATAACAATACATAATCAATGTTATACTTATTAAACATTACCCAACATATGTCTTAGTCCAAGTTATTCATTTCGTAATGTTGATTACTCAAATAGGATCAAATTCTAACTTTCATAAACTTTAGGGACTAAAATGTAATTCCAGTAAATTAGGGGTCCTTTAATACAATTAACCATGCCACAGTGCAATTAGACTCAAGAAAAGCAGGCCTGTAAACTTTCAAGTTATTCGGAGTTCATTTACCCATCCAATTAAGCCATCCAAAATTTAGTGATCAATTTGTAAACAATGTAAAACTTCCATTAATGTCTTTTAAAAGACTTAACTAACACCGTACCGATACTCTGTTAGGAAAGTATCGGTACGCTATGCATGAATTTCAAATTCCAGAAACCAAATGACAAGCCCCTATCGATATAGTTTAAGGTTGTATCGATACTGGTTTACCACATTGACTTTGTATCGATACGCCTTAGCCCCGTACCGATACCATTTTTACAACCAAATTCCATTAGCCAATTTCTGTATCGATACGTTGTGTCGTATCGGTATACCCTATTTCACTATGTCAAATTATGCTTACACGTACTGATACGCCATCACCCCGTATCGATACGGCCTAACTTGTAATGACAGAATTTTGCTGGTTTTTGTCTGAATTGACCTATCGGACGATATTCAAATGCAACGAAAATCTACATAAAACATTTCAGTAACATAAACTACTAGCATGCAAATTTTAAGGTCATTTTAATTCGTTTACTAAGTTTTTACCTTTTTGTGCCAAATATGTCATTTTGGTCATTCTTAAACACCACACATAGGTCATTTATAAGCCTTATCCATATTACAAACTATGCATATCACAAATATGCCAAAAGGAACTCAAGTGACTAGTTCAACTATATTATCACCATCTTAGAAGTTCATAAGGACAAAATACATTACTTGTAGCTTGTAGTGACTTGTCTACTCCGACTTCTCCGATCTTCAACAATGATAATTCTTTAATCTAAAATGCATAAAAATTGATACATTAGACTTGCAAAGTCTAACTGGGGTAGTCTTAAGCAACATTAAAACAATGGTTTGCAATTCTAAACCAAGCATAAAACAACATCAATGCAATGAATCTATATTGTCAATGCAATGCTCATACTCAATATCAAATTTTCTTTTGTTTCTTTACTAAGCCTTGGATCGAGTCAAGATAATGGATACGCGAATTCTTACACCTCGCCAAATCGATGAATGGTCTAATCCCTCCGCCTCGCCAATGACCAATACCATAACATCCCTCCGCCTCGCTAAATCAATATAGGTCGTAACCTTAGGACCGTAGTCCACCCGTACACTGAGCTCATAAATTCTATAGCATGATAATTGTATCCAATGTCCTCTCGAATCCAAGGTTTCAATGTCAACATCAATATTCAATATTCAATGATAAATTCAATGATAAATATTTCAATAGTTCCATCTATAAGCAATTTAATAATATCAATGTCTATGACCTCAATGACATTTTCAATGACCAATGTTTCATTTACCATGTTTCGATAGCAATTACTATATCAATTCTGATACACGATGACAAAGACAATACCCATGTTTGATGTACTTACAAAATTTACCGAAACTTACCAATATGTATGTTTACCAATCCGAAGCAATACCCTTAGAGGCAATGTTAGCGATTAAATTAAAATTGACAATAATGAATTCGGGAAGGCTCCTCGCCTATTCATGAGACTCCAACTACACTCACCTTGATAATCTGATGCTTTTACGGCTCTCAGATAACAACTCCTTTGTTCCTAGCTTTCGGGGAAGCCGAAGGATGCTCTTTGTCAATTTCTTGGGCTAGGAATTCAATAGGAGTGTGTTAAAATCAATATTACGATATCGTAATCAAATTAAGAATATCAAAATCAATAACTAAGGCCAAAACTAACATAATCCAAGGATTTTCCATGGATGGCCAAACCTTAACTAAAGATTAAGCTTGCTTTATCCATGGAATTCAATGATTGATTAAGGAATATAGCTTACCCGATTACTAGTAATGATTTGATATCGGTAAAAAAAAGAAAAACAAAGCTTAAGCTTGCTCTCCATTGGAGGTTCTTGCTTGGAGGTAGGAGACGATGATGATAGGGATGTGTGTGCTTGATATTTTGATCGGGTAAGTTCTCTATATTTCTATTCTTCAATTTCCTATAGCCAACTTAGCTTTCCTTCATATGAAGGAAGTTTACCAGATTAACCCACATGTGGGTGAATATATTTGGGGAGGGGCTAATCGCAAGGTTAGTCCTTCAACACTCAATGCTCTATGATATTGCCCCCATACTTCTAATTTTTACGATTAGGTCACTAAAAAGATTTTCGATGAATTCAATAAGGTCCTAGTTCGATGAATTGACTCAATTAGAGTCCAATATCAAAGTAATTGACCTCGCAGTCAACACCAATACAATATTTAGACTTTATCGATGTAATATTTTCGATCACCGGAACCCAATTCCGACTAGACCAGATTTTTGGGTGTTACAGATCGTGTCAAAATCATCATTTCTTTTGTCAGTTTTTACTTCCCAACTTCACAAGGGATCTTAACACCTTTCATTGGCGGTATTCGGTTGAAGTATATCGAGCTTATCAATTGGTATTAGAGCGAGGCTCAATCAAAGGTCTAACCACCATTGAGAAGATCCTTGGAATGCTTGATCCTTTTCCACATTCAACCGACCTTGAAGAGCTAACTTGTTCAACGTCAAGCTCAAGGATTCAAAGATGAACCATCTACCTCCTCTTAATTTCAAAGGTGGCTTTCTCACACATTAAAGATGAGTAACCTCTAAGCTTAATCTCTTTGATTATATGATTAATTATTTTTAATGATTTTTGAATGATCATGCATATTTTTATTGTTAAAAATTTTATAAAAGCATGACATCAAAAGAGGTTTTATGCATAAGTGTGTTTAACATACTCATTTCTATTTTTCCATAAACTCTAAAATGAATTGAATAAATTGAAACTCAAAGATTTTAAACTTTATCATTTTTATTGAAACTCAATATTTTTTCTAAAGTGGCAAAGTATTTGAGCTAAATTTAAAAATGGAATGCACATATTTAGGGGTGCTTTTGTTTTTTAAAAGAATTTACTTACGCTCCATTTTTATTTTAAACCTTAAATAATTTGAATTATTTTTTATACAACAAAAAATGGGAAGATAAGTTGAAAAAATAAATTTCAAAAAGAAAAATAGAAACTTTAATATTTTCTAAAATATTCTCTTTTTTCTAAATTTATTTTTCTAAGGGGAAAATTTTTCAAAAACAATTTTTCAAGTGGTTTTGTTATATCAAAAAATGGGAGATTATTGAGATATTTATTTTGATATAACTCAATGAAAAATGTTCTTAGACGTAAACAAAATTGCAAAAATATTTTAAAGTCCAAAATACTTGAAAATATGTTTAAAATTGTTTAAAAGTGTTTTTGACTCAAACAAATATTTTCAAAGGCATTTAAAAGCCAAAAACAGGCCTTTGGTATTGGTATGATACTCCCAATACCGATACGAAGCTGCTCGTACCGGTACAGTAATGCCATGTACCGATACACTTTTGTTTTAAGATTTCAGAGAGCACTTCGTGTATCGGTACGAAAGCCTCCGTACAGATACCCGAAGTATCGTACCGATACAAATATATCGTGTACCGGTGCGCTCTGCATTTATGTGCAACGGCTCTTTCTTGTTTTTGGCAGGTAATGATACCCACTTTCGAGTACCGATACTCAAGGTTATAGAAATGCATTTATGACTGGAATTAAAGTCTCGAACGACAATAAACGGTTAGTTTTCCATTTCACACTATAAATACAAGCCAAGGACATTTGAAGAAAAAGAGGATGGACATCCAAGCTTAAAGACCAAGAGAGTAGGGTCATTCATTGTATATTTGCTTATTTCTCTTGTAATTAAGTTCAATCATAGTGAGCCAAATTGCGTAAACACACACCTAGATAGGTAATTTGTTAACAAATGTCAAGACCTCGTTATTGAGGGATAAGTTCTACTTGAGCCTTAGAAAAACTAGGGAGGATCTATCTTAACCTTTGAAAAGATAGGGATGTAAAGGTTATTTTTTATCATGTAAAAAGAAAGAATTCATTAGTGAATTGGAAAATCCTTAGTGTGGATGATAAGGTTGTGGATGATAGACCTTGGTTGAGAAGGTCGAACCACTCTAAAATCGATCGTGCCAAAATTATCATTTCTTTTGTCGGTTCTTGCTTCTCAACTTCACAAGAAATCTTTACACCTTTCATTGGCGATATTCAGTTGAAGTATATCGAGCTTATCAGCTTAATTCCTACAAATGCAGTAAACAAACGAAGTGATCTTATATAAGCTTAGTGAAATAGTCAAACATATGATGTACAATAGCATAACATTAGCATAAGTATCAAGCATATACTTAAAAGATTACACAATTACTTATTTTACTTAATTTAGACTTACACTTTAAGAAATCTCATTTGGTTTGATTCATATTACAAAACCTATGATTACCTAGACTTAACAATTAACGGGTCAATTTTCATATTACCAAATAGTGTACGTTATACATTTATGACACTTAGTCCGGTCTTTAAAACTTGTGCACTAACTCGTAGAACCTTATGGCATGTCCACGGATTCTTGGGACGTGAGTCCATATCAACTTTTTTTCTAATAATAATAAAATAATATTTAGAAAAAAAATTAATTTTACAATATTTTAAATTTTTAAAATCTTAATATGATTCATCAAAATTTTAAATCTTATTATAAATTTTTAGTTCCACCTCACATATGTAATTCTTGATCCGCGCACCATACAACCACCAAGAAACTTGTTGGTACGACCAACTAATTTTAACCATATTTCTAATCGCTAAAGACTATCATTGAACTTAATCCAAAACCATAATTACGGAGTAACACAATTTTTAAATTCTAATTACTAATTTAAAACACGGGTATTTATATCATGCATTGACGGTAGTAATATTTTGTTTCTACAAGTGCTCTAATTTTAAGGATTAGGAATTTAGTTTAAGGTTCATCATTTAGGGATTTAGGCTTATGTGCTTAAAATTTAGGGGCTATGGTTTAAATTTAGAATTTAGAGTTAGAATTTAGGGATTATAGGTAAAAACCTAAATCCTTAGCATATTATCCTAAAACCTAAAACTTATCCTCTAAACTCTAAATCCTAACCCTAGACCTTAAATTCTAACCATAAATCCTAAATTCTAAACCCCTAGACTATAAACCCTAAATTGAATTTTTAACTCCTAAAATTAAGACATTTGTAGAAACCTTTTATTTTCACCACAAGTGCATCGTATATTATTCCTTTAAAACACTTGATAAATTATCACTGGATTATTTTCACTGCATATTCAAGTTTCAATCCCTTGTCATGTTGATGTCAAGGATTTTGATCAAACTTTAACTCCAATACACGGTAACCTCGACTCTCTACGCTCATATATTTTTCTCAAGGTATTTTCACCTTTTTTATTAAAATTAAACATCGCAGGTAGTTTTTCAAGTTAAAAGATGGTTCTCATAAACTGAGATTTATAGCCAGGAGCAGAACACAGGCTAAATTAGAGGGGTCATAAAATGTGATTACATTTAATGTAAAATAAACTAAATTTGAACTTATAACAAATCAATCACAAAAAGACTGAATTTGAAGAAAAAAAATTATGAACTTGAAAAAGACGAACCTGAATTAACTGATCTAAATTGGCTCAAACCTGTTTGAGATTTTTTTTTTTACAAAACAATATACTAATAACAAGCTTTATTTAATGCTAATTCACTAAGTTATAAATGAAGTCCATTTAAAACTTGTTTATCGTTCTATTATTATTGATATTGTCGTGTTATTATTTTATTTATTCAGAATGTAAATTTAACTCTTTTTGTTAACGCCTTATATCATCAATATAATAAGAATTAATGTTTTTTAATAATTATAAAATGATTATTATGTAATATCCGTCCATATATATTCTTTACTTTTTGACAATGCACACATAATGATAGTTATGGGTCGGATTTTTGGCCGATCCGCACCCGATCTGGAAATCTAACACCTTCATCCAAACCCGGCCCGACCCGACAGTTTATGATGTTCCACCGACCCGAACCCGAATTCTAGAGTAAAAACATGAATCCAACTCGACCCGACATAAATAAAAATGATCATTTATTATTATTATTCGATAAAATAGAAAACTAATTAAAAAACACAAATAAAGAGAGAGCATTATAATAATTATTCTATTTTTATTAGACAAAATAGTGAGATAGTTGAAATATATATATATAAAGAGATAGACAGTATAGCAATTATACCTAAATATTTAGAATAAAATTAAACTATTATTTCGGGTCAGGTCGGGCATTTTCACCTTAAACTCAAACCTGACTCGACCCGACCTTATCCTCAAAAAATTAGACTTAAACCCAAAATTTTCTTTTAAAAAACTCAACATGTAGGATCGGGTCAGGTCGGAACCCATCGAGTATGGGTCAAATGGCCATCCCTATGCACACACATCTTGTAGATAAAACGATGGAACCTGGATCTTCTTGAATGAACATTACCCTTTTTTTTTTACTAAAATCACTTTATGAGTTCAACATGGCTGTTTGTAATTTGACTAAATTTGTACGTTGGTCATAAATATTTTACAATATTATATTTTTTCATTTAATAATCATACACATTTATTTAGTATGTACACATATATTCGTGGGCTTTTCTAAAAACAAACGGCTTAAAAGCCGACTAAATACAAACTATAAAATTATGGCCATTGGATGAAGCTGGGTTTAATGTGGCCGTTGGATTAAAAAAATAAAAAAAAAAGGATATATGGTTACCCGGTGAACCGGTAACCCTTTTATGATGGTATAATTTGACATATATTGAAAGGGAGCGGGAAAAGGAAATCTAAAACTTAGGGCATCGAAACCAAGAGGACGAAGGTGTTATTTTCATCAACCAATGAAGAAAATCTGAAGGAAATTCGTGGAGGAGATTGGGTTTGAACACGGATTTGGAGGTTGGTTCTTTGTTCTTGCTTCTTGCTTACTTTATTTTCATTTTTTTTATTTGAGCGAAACCACATTGCAAATGATGAAGGATTTTGTATAAACCGTTTGAATGTTCTTCCATAAAAATATCTTTTTACTTTATAATGAATATTGTAGAGGAGATTGGGTTGGAAGAAGGAATTTTTAGGGTTTAGGGTTATTGGAAGTTTAGGGTTCTGCTGCAATAAACAAGTAATATCAATTAAATTGAAATAGAAAGTAGGAACAAAGATAACAATAGTTAAAAGAAGTGTTGAACACCTATATTAAGTAGATTAGAGGCTTGAATAACTCGTTGACTTTCTTCTTGAATAATAAAAGAAATAAGGTTAAATAATTCAGTGATGTTTCACTTGGGAGTGATAAATGTTAGAAATGTAGAGTAGATTGGATTGGAAGAAGGAATGTTTAGGTTAGTTAGTGCTAGTCCTTCAATTTCCCCCCTTTTTAATTGTAGTTGATAAGGTACGAAAATGTGAAAGAAAAATTGTCGAGGAGATTGGATTGTAAGAAGGATTGTGTTGAAATTCATGTAATTGTTATGATTGTTGGTTGAGATGGTTATGGTTTTTGGTTAAAAAAGTGGTTTGCATATGCTCTACAGCTCTAGTATTGAATGTGTTGGAAGGATGTGATTGTTTCTTAAGATCAAATAGGTAATTTGAAGTAGTATGTAATTTTGGAAAATGAGTTTTTATTACACATGGTTGAAAGCAATATTTCTTGGTTGGTGCTATTTGTTGAACTTGAGAACGAAACAGAAACCTCCAAATATCATTACATTTGAATGGAAAATTTAACCATAGGTAGTATTTGCATCAAAGTTTAGGTTTTTAGACATATTCTTATAAGTAGTTGGCAACTATTTATACTTTGCTAAAACTGAAATGTAGCTTTCATATGTCAATGTAAAGAGGTGAAATAGAACAAATCCTTGGATTTCATATGCAAAATCCTAGTCGTGAAGTTCAGATTTTGTAGAAGTGTCATCATTTTTGCCTTTCAATGTTCCATCTTTGATTATTTTAGGTACACGTTGCAGACAATGGAGCATGCGAAGAAGTCCGATAAAGGGGAGGCTAAGGCGCCTAAGATATGTACACCATATTTCCATTTCTAGTAAGTTGAAGTTGAATGTATATAGAATTGTCTAATTTAATAAATATGAGTTGCATAAGCTAATAGTGAAATTTTGTTTTAAAATAAAACAGAATGTAAACATTTCGAGGGGGAATAAGAAAATGAACAACAGTGTAAGTGTGTTGTGTAATGGTTTGTTAAGTGTACATGGTATTTGTATTGGACTAATTGTGGGAGTGATACAGGAAAGAAAAGCATTGGGTTTAAGGTGGAAGCAGATAAGTGAAGATGAGAAGAAGCCTTATGTACAAATGTTCGAGGAGCAGAAGCAAGCTCAGGCTGAATGGAAAGCTAGAGGCAATGTGAAGGAAATTGTAGTTTCTCAAAAAGACAAAAAGGTAAGTGAATTTTTAAAATTATTTATGGAGAAAGAGATGAAAATGTCCTAACATAATGTATATTCGTGTAACAGTTAAGTAATTAATGTTTGTATGAAATGTTGTAGGAGATATCTTCAAGATGTAGCCTCATTAAGCTGTCAGATGTGTTTGAAGAGATGAGGAAGTTGAAGATTGAGGGTATTGTTCATGAGTTAGGGTTTGGTCTGTTAATGGAAATGAAACCGAGAGCAATTTATCGCGACCTATGTCGCACTTTAGTAGAGAATTTTGATGTCCACAGCTCGATGATGGAATTTGATGGACATAAAATTCCAGTGTTGGTTGAAGATGTGGAGGTTGTATTGGGTTTGAGGAATGAAGGATTGGATGTTGAAGTGGGCACCAAAAAATTTGATGTAAAAGAAATGGCATCGAAGCACCGAATAAGGAGGGATACCACAGTGAAGGAACTTCAGGAGAAGATACTTAGCGGTGCTTTTGAGGGAGACGAGTTGAGAGCTCGTGTTCTTCTTTTCATTGTTGGTGTTTTTATAAGTCCAAATGAGAACTTGATGCCTTTCTCAGAACATTTGGGGTTGTTGTGCCCAGCGGGGTTGAAGGGAAATCTCAATTGGTGCAAATATGCATATGAGAGGTTATTTGATAGAGTAGCGAAGTGGAAAGTTCGTGGTGGGTTGGCATACATGACCGGGTGCATCGCGATATTAGAGGTAATTTATGTTTAAAAGTATGTTTTGCTCGAACGTAGTAGTTGTTTCATGTGATTGAGTTTATTGAGTTTTATTATAATGTTTTGATTAATAATAAATGTAGGTGAGTTTATTTGATTTTTGGAGTGGAATCGCGAGCAGAAGAGTTGATGCCGCTGATGGTCGCGGTCGTATACATGCTTGGGGCAACAAGAAGGAAGTAACGAAGATTGTAAACAGCCTCAAGGAAGAAAGACCTGCTAAAAAACCCAAGGTAAGTGGGTTAAACGATTTGGTATTATATAGGATGTTGTGGTTATATGAAATGATTTACTGATGATGTTTGCAGATACTTAGGTATGATGACGAGAATGTGGAAGGGGAAGAAGGGGGAAGATTCAATGGAACAAATGATGTGGTTATGGAGATGCTGCAGATGGTACTATTAGAGTTGGGTGGAATAAAACATAGTCTGGAAGCCCGTGTGGAGAAGGAAAAAGAATTAGAAGAGAGTTTAAGGGAATTGAAGGAGGAATGCAAGAATTTAAATGCCAACATGATAGAATTGCAGAAGTCGTTGAGGAAAGCTGATGTAGAACTTGTTGTTGTTGTTCAAGAAGAAGAAGTGGTTGACAAAGGGGAAGTCAAAGAGTCCGATCCGAACCATGGACTTGATATTAACGAGGACACATTGATGGACGACAATGTCGAGTGGTTGAATGAATAAACCGTTGCTGTCCCGAAAACAAAGAAAAAGGTATAAGCATTATAAGTTATTTTGATCAATGTTTCATCAAGTTAAGGTATGAGATTATTGTTGTTGATATTGTTGGTGTTAACTTGTAGGGCAAGACAATAGAAGTAGCTAATGCAAAGGTTAGTGGCAAAGGAATAAGAGTAGGAATCACAACTCGGAACATGAATAAAGTTAGCGATTGAAGGAAGTGTGATGTGGACAATGTTTGGTTTAAGTAGGGTTTGTTTAGAACATTATATGTTGTGTTTGATTATGCATAATGGGTGAAATTCATATGTTATTCAAACTAATTGTAGGGGTTCAATAATTACTTAGGTTTTCTAATAAAATTTAATTCGTTGAGCGTGCAGTACTTATTTGTGTTATTAAGTATTGAACAACAAATGTGTAAGCATTGCAGATACTGACGTACGTACAAGTACTGGAGGGAGTAGGCGCGTCAACGAAAAGCACTTGCGACTATGTATGGAATACTCCATTACGTGCAGGGTAAACAATCTGAATCTGAAAGTATGCTACAATGATGTTGTTCTGTTCAATATAAGTTGTAAGTTTTTGTATGGGTGCAGTGAAGTCGTCGTAGATTTTGGCCACTCATATTTGTCTATAAGTAATTTAGATACGATACAACCAGGAAGTTGGGTCGGTTTAATGGTTAGTAGGTTTGACTATTCCCCTTAAGCATTTTGCAGCATATTTGAAGAAATTTAGTACGATAGTTGCTATATCTTTTGTTTATGGTTTAGGTTATAGATGCTGTTAGTTTTACAATTGTAGATGAAGATAAAATGAAGCAATCTAAAAGAATGAGAGGGTACATCTCGTGTACATTGAGTGTATGTTTAACATTAAAGAATCTTATGTCTATTATGAACAAATGGATGTGGTTTTGTAAGGATACATGGTTAATAATAAATGATGTATTGTAGTCTCAGCTTCTGGATGGGATAAATGATGGTACAATTACTGATTATTGGCGTAAGATTTTCAAACTGTATGGCCCGTTGACGGACTATAATGTGGTACGAAGAAGCATTACTATATTAAACATCCCATGCACTTTCATGTCAAATGTATATTACAATGGAAATCATTGATTGTTTCAGCTCTTTATCCCCGTGAATGACAAAGGGTATCATTGGTTTATGTGTGTGGTGGATCTTGACGTTGGTGAAGTGAAGCTACTCGACAGCTTGCCAACGACCCGATCCAATGCTGCAAGAGTGTCTATGGCCGAGAACCTGGTAATAAGCGAGAACTACGAGCTTTTATTCTTCCACCGTTTAAGATGTGACATAGTATGTAAAAACATAAAAATGTTTGTGCATGTAGAGGAATAGTTTAGGAGAATGTTTAAAAGATAAGAAGTTTGTCCAAGTGTTTGGCTCACCATTAAGGTCGTTGAGCGATCTGCGCGTGATGGTGGAAAAAGTCAAACATCAGGATAATGGGTACATAGTTGTTATATTACAGTACTTTGTGTTATTTTTGTTTAACAAATTGCAAATGATTACTCGTGGTATTATGTTAACACGGATTTGTATTCAAACAGAGATGATTGTGGTATGTTTTGCATCAAATGGATGCAGCTTTGGAATGATAAGCCTGTAGGGGAAGTGGTAAGTTCATATAATCTTCATTATACTTTGCTTACTTTGGTCATCTGTACTGAAAAAATGGTCTCTAATAAATGCTTAATTTGTTTATACTTGTCTTACTAAACCGTTGGAAAATGGGATCGAATATTTCTTTTGTATGATCTTATCAGTCATGATAAGAATCATTTGCGGAGGTCTATAAATGTTGTTGTATGTCAATGGGTTAACTTCCAGGCAAATGAGCAAAAGGTTCCAAAACATGGCACCTTTTAGCGTCCAGAATGGTAAGGGTTTAGGAAGCTATGCATTGTTTCTTATGTAATTGAATGCATTAGGACGTGTTTTTAATTATTGTAATATTATGCAATTTTGTTTGGTGAAGAACATGTCAGGGGAGGCACAGGTCATTGGATGGCAACGGATCTTTGATTGTTTGTTTGTGGCATTACGTAAAGGAACCCACTTTTTTTATGGGTCGTAACCATGTTTGTATGTATACAGAAGTATATGTAGTAGAAATGTGGTGCAAGCATAAATAGGTTATGTAAGAGTAAACTAAAAACATTTTGAATGTATATTATGCAATTTTGGGGCCATAATGTGTCCGAACGCTTGTACATCAATTTTGCATTATATGATATATTTCAGTGGATAAAATTAGCATATGCACATGATTTCGTATGTCTACAGAGGATATATTTGGTTGTATGTACATGTATTTGAAGCATATCGGAGTGAGATAATCGTTTGGTTGTACTTACAGTTATTTGAAGAATATATACGTGAATTTGTATGTCTGAAGAGGATCTACTGTGTACACGTTTGGAATCTGCATAACAGTAAATAATAAATTGTCATTTGGAAACACGATGAATTTGTAGGTAAAGTATAAACGAAAAGTCAATGAACTTGATGGAATCTTGATTAATACCTTCGATGTCGTGGTCGGAGATATGTTATCAACATGGATTCTACTCATTATTCCAACAATATAGGCCGACCTACGTGGAAGTCAATAGCAAACCCGTGTTAACTTTTCATGTATTGCCATACAACATACGTAAGTAGAAATGACTCACAGTTGCATCAGGTTGGGACATGTCTAGGTCAGGAGGAAAGTCTTCATCGTCGTCGAAGAACGTTGAACTTGTCCCTTCAGTACTTGTTAGAAGTTGAAGCTTCAGTCTCGGGAATGTGTTCTTATTGTGTCCCTCCATTTTGCAGAATGAACATTGATTCCTCCGTTTTGTGGACGTATTAGGTTTTATTTTCTGCTTCCGTTTTGCTTCCTTCTTTTGCGGGTCTCGAACGCTGTGTTGGCTTACCCTATGTGATGAGGACTCATTCAAGGTTATGGACTGCTCAAATTCAGCAATTAGTCGGAGTAACTCATCTTTTGTGCTTTGAAAACTTTCATCTGTTTGAGACGCAAGGTAGCACAACCGCGATGAAAGTGAGCGTAGCGAAGCAAATCGAGACATTTGTTTTAATTTGGGAGGCACGTCACTGTGAAGATAAGATGGAGCAGAGAGCTTAGCATTTTTTGTCCAGCGCGGTAGTATTAAACAATTAGGGAGCTCGGAGAAGTCTTCCAACTTAAAAACGTGCAGTTGATGGTGACATAGAAGTCCGACCGTCTCAAATTTCCTAAAAGAGCATGTAATATTATTTGTTGTGACATCAAGCACAACCTCATAGATTTTTCTCGGATCGTTATACTTTGTCAAACGATACGTTTGCGCGCCTTCAATCTCAAGAGTCGGATGTAGAGCACGATACAGTGTCTCATTTTTCAGTTCCTTCTGAACAATTTCTAAGGATGCGTGGGCGAAGATGTCAGCTGCACTCCCTTCAAGGTCATGCAATTTGGTCATTGGGAAAGGCTTTGAGGAAGAATTTTTGTATTCTTCCCTCAACTCCGTTATGCTCATCTCATTTATACCCTTGTCAATGGCACGGACAACTTCTAGATATGTCTTCTTATGTTTGAGGATAATGTTGAGGGCGGAATTCATAGATTTGCAGCGTTGTATGGAGCGAACATTGGCGAAGAAATGTCCAGTAAGATATGCTTGTGCCCACATACCAACCGTCTAATCCTTCTCCACAACCCACAGATGTTGCTCCACATTAAAATGCTTCATAACTGATCTCCACTCGCGATCGAATTCCTCAATTGTCCACCAAGAGGACATGCATCGTGTAAAGGCGGATGTAAATTTGGGATCACCTACGTTTGCCTGGGCATTTCGAGAAAGATGCCACAAACATATTCAATGTTGTGCACATGGGAACACTGTCTTTATAGCCCTATACATGGCCCTATCACCATCCGTGACGACTGACACATGAGCTTTGTTAGACATTGCCTGCAAAAACTCCCTAAGTACCCACTCAAATGTGTCTGCAGTCTCGTCAGCTAAAATTGCCACACCGAAGAAAATGGTTTGATGGTGGTGATTAACACCAACAATA
Source organism: Hibiscus trionum (assembly GCA_030270665.1). Lineage (NCBI taxonomy): Eukaryota > Viridiplantae > Streptophyta > Magnoliopsida > Malvales > Malvaceae > Hibiscus > Hibiscus trionum. The sequence continues at coordinate 34,326,317 of BSYR01000017.1, forward strand.
GACATTAGAGGTCGTCCATACATGTTACCCTTGTATGTTGTGTCAAATGCAATGACATCACCGAAGCATACGTAGTCGGACCTGGATGTCGAATCTGACCAAAATATATTGTGCAATCCCCCTGATTGGTCAGTGTTGAACTGCATGTACAATCATGTATCTTGCTCTTTCTTGAAGTCAAAGTAAGCAAGAAGAGCATTGGCATCACCGTCACGATATTCATCCGTCGTCGCTTTTTGAAGGGAGTTGTACAAGTCTTTCCGAATGAAACCAACATTGTGGAAACCACCCGACTATTGCATGAAACAATTCATTACTTCTGACATTCTAAGGCCAACGCTTTTCAAAGCTCGTGCCTCAAGTACATCTTCCTTAGTAACTTCTTTACTGGACCGAAGATACGGTTGCATTATAGGTGGGCACAACGGGTGATTATGTTCACTGTGACATACTGATATCTCCCACCTTGATTCTTCTCTACACTTGACAATAGCCTTTGCCTTGCAACCAATTCGTGTTATATCACGTTGCGCACGTTTTCGGTCGGACTCATGAACTTTCGGTCTGCGTTGTCCTCCCCGTGAACAACAAAACTCTTGTGTATGTACATTTCCCATACCATCATGCCTAGTTGTTGCACGACTGACACTAAACCCGTTATTCTTCGCATAAACCCGATAAAAGTTCCACGCCTCGTAACAAGAGTTAAACACCATACCAACCAAATTGTCTGAAGCAGTACATTGATTTTTTGTGCACTCATCTGGTTCACCAATTTGAGTATCTTCCACTCTTATACCAGCCATATTTCTACACCGAAGATTTAAAAAATCTCTACAACGATATGTTGTGTCTTCCTTCATTTCTTACTTGTCTCTGAGGATGAAAGAATGAGAAGTAGTTGTGGAAAACCATTATTATCAGCTGCCACTTTAAATTGCAATTACTTGACAGATGGTCTGGTAGATAATACAATAAATGCTAAAAGATCAAAGGGGTTTCGATACCAATTTACGGAGGTTTCGATACCCCATTCAACATCAACTAAAAGTATATGTTTCTACCAAACCAGCATCTAAAACCAGTTATGGGTTTCGATCCCCCATGAAGAAGACTGAAATTGGGTGTCTCTGGCAAACCGGTATCGAAACCTCATTTTCGGTTTCGATCCCACATGAAGAAGACTCAAATTGTTCGTCTCTGGCAAACTGGCATCGAAACCCCATTTTCGGTTTCGATCCCACATGAAATTGATCGTCTCTTGCAAACCAGCATCGAAAACCCATTTTTCAATTTCGACACCACATTAAGAAGTAGTCAAATTAGTCTGTCTGTCAAACCAGCATCGAAACCTGAGATCATTGGTTTCGATACCCCTTGAGAAATGACTACAACTTTGTTAGCCTTTTGGAAATTAGCATCCAAACCCCATGTGGGGATTCGAAACTGGTTTGAAATACTAAATAGCGGGAAAGAAGTTATGTAAATGAAAACTTCCCTCCTTCATCTCTGAAAACACAAGTTTCTAACCCTAAACCCTAGAAAATTACGTTCGTTTGTTCTTCGATTTCTACACAAATTTTCACTTCTCCTGCTCAAAGCTCCTCAATGGCTTCTAAAAACAAACCCGGTAAAGGTAAACGAGGTCGGATTGAAACAAGTGGTTCTATCCGTTCAAATGAAGGGGAAGCGCCACAACCTCGAAATATTTTGAGCCATTGTTTTCGTGATCCCGTTTGTCTTCAGTGATACCATGAAGTGTACGAGACGAAAAAGATTAGGAAGTAGCAAACCATTGACTTGGATTTTTTGATGTCCCAGGAATATCAATTCAACTTTTTGCCTTTATTTTTGGAATGGGGTTGGATTAGATATCTCGATATTAAACCTCGTGTCTATCACAACCTCGTGAAGATCTTCTATGCCAATGCTACCCTTCAACATGATGGCAGAACCCAAACCGAGGTTGTAGCTATCGAGTCGTATCTAATGGGAGTTGAATTTACAATCACTCCGGCAATTATTGCCCAACACCTTGGTGTGGAGCTACTGGTGAAAAATAAGAATTCGAGTATGTCCCCTTGAAGTTTGATGATGACAGCCCCACTCATCTTCAAATTCATGAAAGACTTCTGCATCTTATGACAACTTGGTTCTTTCGGCCCTCAGGTGGACGATGCACTCGCATGCGTCATACCGATTATTGGTGGTTGCACCAATTTCGGACTGAAAATAAACCCGATATAGCAACAATCATCTTCAAATCTCTTGTGGAAATCATTAGCAACCCTTCAAGAGGCTCCCTCAATTATGGATGTGTGCTAAGCCATATCTTTGAATGTTTAGGGATCGACACCTCCATGGACCCTGAAATCCCGATGCCGAGTAAAATTGATGAAACAACAACTAAGAAGACGGGGTGGATGTTCATTCATGGTGAATGGGTCCATAAAAGAAATGAAGATGAAGCAAGAATTGCCGGAGGAAATGATGATGCAGCCGATGCTCCACCTCCCTTGACACTTGAATCCATCTATGCTGCTATCACGACGGGCTTTCAGAACTTGGATGCTTTTATGCGCAGTAGTCATGCAGAGACTCAATCCCGTCTTGAGAAAGTAGAAGATCGTGTGAAATCATTAGAACATGAATTTCGTCGGCATGTATTTCGACAGACATCGCCTCAGGATGCGCCGGAGCCTGAAGATGGTTAGGCTAGTATGCATAGTATAAGGAGTTTGTTGTATTACATGTATAAAGTTTTGTTGATTTTGTTAGACTGCTTCATGAACATCGTTTGACTCATATTGTACTCTTGTGTATGTGTACCTCCCTTGCATTTCGTGCTGCAGTGTGTTTACTTTCCTTGACAAGTTGATTGTGTTCGTGCACGTAACATTGGATTTTTTGTATACAGAATCCATCCCAGGTACTTCTGCAGAAGAGCACTATGATGCAGATTTTGCACCAGCAGGGCATGATGAGGCATATGCTCCAGCAGAAGGTCATGATCATGCGCGTGCTTATACGCCTCAAGTGACTCGCACTTACATGCGAAAAAAGCTTCATCGCCAAGGCATAATGCCAAGTAATGAAATAGACTCTGAAATTTAGAGACCCATGCGTCCTCCTCAAATGTATGGTGAGTGGTACAGGAACGTACCAGCTGCCACGACGAATAAGAAGCTTCTTATTCTTGATTACAATGGCGTGCTTACCAGTGTTAGGAGAGACGGTATTTGTAACCCCCTTAGCCCGGCCTAGACGAAAGACCCGAACTACAAAGATTACACGAGGAAAACCAAAGTCAACCCGAAAGTCAACCTTGATTCACGACCCTTTTTTTTTCTTTTTAATCTTGTCTAGATACTTGTTAACCCTAAGTGAGTACTCACGAAACACGAATGAGAAGGACACAGCGGTCAGATAACACGTAGGGACTCAATTGCACTTCACACAAGTTTAGGGACCAAATTGTAAATTCTATAAATTAGAGGGACTTCATTGAATTTAAGGTTACCTTTATGAAATTAGTCATGTTACATGCTTCTCTTCCAAATTTCAATTTAAAAATACATCTCAAACTAAAGCAATTGCAATCTCAACATTTAGGACCAAAATGTAAAACATGCAAGCATCAAACAATTCAAAACTGGGTCCAACGGTCACCCGTTTTGAAACACTCACCTGTTGTATCGAAAAGTTGGATCGAAACGGCGTTGACAGTTTCGGTACGCGGGTGCGTTCCGAGACCTGTTCCGAAACATGGCATTCTAGTAGCCAAATCGTTTCGAAACAGCCTCCAACGTTTCGAAACACGAAGGCCATTACAGGCCCCCGTTCCGAAACACTAAAGGGTGTTTCGATACGAGTTGCCCAGAAGCAGCAGCAAATGCTGGTTTTTCACTCAAAAACCTATTCAAACATATGCCAACGACTCTCTAATCATAACAACAAGTCATCAAACATATAAGGAACATATTTGGACCACTCAAACACAATCTTAGCAACAAACACAAAATCCCATTAGTCTAGAGGCATGCTTCCTAATATCAAAATCCAAATAGGCAATCCAACCTCAAAACAAGCAATTAAGGCCATTTACAATTCAAGCAAACCAAAACAAACATGCCACAACCTTAGGGAGTTTAACACGTCTCCCAAATACAATCCTTGGTTTCCCATTGCCAATCTATCAAAACTAAAGTGTATGAAAAACTTCACCATACATGAGCTTGGACTTCCTTGGATGAACTTAGCTTCCTTGATGCCCGAAAACACCTCAATTATCTGCATTATTGGTCAATGAGAGAGCGTAAGCACAAATGCTTAGTGAGGCAAGCTCAAAAGAAAACCAACACAATAATGTGCATTGGAAAAACACTTTCATCAAAAGCTTTTAAACCACATGCTCATTTCTATCTCATGCTTAGAAATCTTTCAAAGCAACTTCTCAATGAAACCACGTGTACCTCAATTCTATCTCATGCATTTACTAATGCAAAACTCATGGCAAAGCCATACACATGCTTGTATCATCAAAGCATTTCTAAAACAAATCTCATATGCATATCTCATAGCATAAATCATTTCAACAAGGTACATGTGTAACAAAACCCATTTCATCATTTATATTGGCATTTAACATCTCATTAATACTCGGATATGCGGACACATTTCTACACTAGACTCTTCCGGTGGAATCTCGCATCACCGTACTCACTTGTCTAGCAACATGGCTTCCGGTGGAATCTCTCATCACCGTACTCACATGGCGGAATCTCTTATCGCCACAAAGCTTGGGTATTTCACCAAGTCCTACCCGATGGAATGCCCATCATCAGAATATCTCCTTTTGGCTTAACCAAAGAGCACGTACGAATTTTTAGTTTATAGTGCACTCTCATCCTATTGATCGATCAATTATATTCGGTAAGTTTCTCAACATCTATGCCAATATAATGTGTTAAAACATCATCACACCTACTGTTTTTCATGCAATATTAACCAAAGGTTTTCTCATCACATTTCAAAACATAAATCATACTTTACTTCAAACCAAAAGCTCAAATCTCTTCAATGCAACATGCCATCTCATGACACCTCTACAAGCATAATCTCATGCTATAAATCATGCATAAAAATAGTAGGAATTATCAATCTCAAACCATGAGCATGTAAAAGCATTTCTAAGGGCAAACACCACTTTAAAGAGAGCAATTCAAACCATACTTACTTCCGAATTTAGGTAGGTGTTTCAAACCTCTCCTAAATCCCCAAAACTTGTACTTTTGTCCTCATGGACTTCTAACCCAATCACACTCACCAATTTACGTCTCGCTTGCTCGCCGAAACGCCAATTAAGCTTCCTGATCAACTCCAAAAGTGTCCGAAGATGTCTCCCATGTTTTAGACACATAAAAGTAGAGGATTAATGCATCATCATGCATTGAAATCTTCAGCCAACATTCCTAAACTCGCTGCTCTACTTAAACACAACATTTCGGCTACCAAACACAACCGAAATCACCCCCAAACTCTTCCAAAACATAACCCAGCCAAGATCCATCACTTCTAATCTTTTCTAAACATCAATTAACATCAAAAACAACCCTAAACTCGTCCTTATACCTCCAGCTATAACAGAACACCAAAAACACCCCAAAAACCACCATTTTCTCAAGGAAAAACTTAGGAAAAACAACCTATTCGGGATTGGATTGATAAAACCTCATTTTTAACATCATTTAACATCCAGAACACATTAGAAAACCATCTCAAAACAGAGCCCAATCAATTACCACGAAAATCTTCAAGATCTCTTCCAAAATCTTGAGTTTTAAGCCAAATTCTTGTTTCCAACATCAAAACCATTCATAAATCTTAAATAAAGGATTGACAACTTGGAAATTTTAGTAAAGAACTGAGTATTTAGAGGAGAAGAACAATCTTACCTCTAAAAGATGATTTCTCCTTGATTTGGGCAAGTTTCTATGAAAATACAATGTAGAAATCAAATGGATTTGTTGAAGGATTGATTAGGAATCAATGAGTGATGGAAATCTCATCAAATGAAGTGGAAATCAAAGTAAATTTTGCTGGAGAAAAAGTGTTTGGTTGATAGGATTTTGAGAGAAAATGGAATGAGAGAAAATTAGAGAAAAGTAGTTATGAAGGTCAAAGGTAGTTTATCACCTTTATTTTATTTAATTAAACCATCAATTAAATCACCCAAATTAAGGAAAAATCTTATGAAAACATTTTTGTTAAATTAGCTCCTTAAAGATTCAAAGTTTCAATCCTTTACAAAACAGTCACTACTAAACTTTGTAAAAACTGCGATTTGGTCACTACATCGAAATGTAGTATTTCCAAACCTTATTTTGTAAAATTGATTTCACCATTCACTTTTATATATTAAATGGGGATTTTTAGATATTTTTCTATATTTTTAAAGCATCCTGAACTATGTGTTCACTAAAACTCTCTTTTATATTCGAACCGTTTATCAGACCGGTCCGATTCAGACCCTAAACTTCTAAGCCCAAAATTAGGGTGTTACCACTCTTCCCCTCTTAAGAAATTTCGTCCTCGAAATTTACCTGGAGGAAAAAGGTAAGGAAACTGCTTCTTCATATCATCTTTTCTTTCCCACGTGGCTTCCTCAACACCACGATGCCTCCACAACACCTTAACCAACTCAATGGCCTTACCTCAAAAAACTTTCCTATCCGAATCCAGAATCTCAACCGGCTCCTCATCATAGGTCAAATCTGGATTCAACTCAACTTCCTCCACAAGCATAACATGCGAAGGATCCGATCTATACCTCCGAAGCATGGAGACATGAAACACATCATGTATCTTTTCCAACTCTTGTGGTACCCTCAGCTTATAAGCAACAGGACCCACACGTTCTATCACCTCGTATGGTCCAATATACCGAGGGCTCAACTTACCCTTCCGGCCAAATCTCATCACCTTCTTCCAAGGTGAAACCTTCAAGAACACACGATCACCCACCGCAAACTCAATCTCCTTATGCTTCAAATCCGCGTAAGACTTATGCCGATCAGAAGCTGCCTTCAACCGCTCACAAATGAGCTTTACCTTCTCGGTGGTTCCTCTCAACAAAGCCGGCATCGAGACCAACTTCTGACCTTTTTCAGCCCAACAGAGAGGAGTTATGCACTTCCTCCCATACAAGGCTTCATAAGGTGCCATTTGAATACTTGCCTGGTAGCTATTATTATAAGCAAACTCCACCAAAGGCAAATGCTTCTCCCAAGAGCCTTGAAACTCAATCACGCAGCACCTCAACATATCCTCAACCACTTGGATAACACGCTCAGACTGTCCATCCGACTGTGGATGATAAGAAGTACAGAAATTCAACCGCGTACCCAAAGCTTGATGCAAGCATTCCCAAAATCGCGATGTAAACCTCGGATCTCTATCCGACACTATAGATTTTTGTACCCCATGCATACGTACAATCTCAGCAATGTACAACTCTGCAAGCTTATCCAAGGTATACGTGGTATGCAAAGGTAAGAAATGTGCACACTTCGTAAGGCGATCCACAATCACCCACACCGAATTCTTCTTCGATGGCGACAAAGGCAAACCAGACACAAAGTCCATGGTGATTCTTTCCCACTTCCATTCAGGAATCCTCAACGGTTGCAACAACCCTGAAGGAAACTGATGCTCAGCTTTAACCCGCTGACAAACCATACACCTACTTACATATTCCGCAACATCTTTCTTCAAACCCACCCAATAGTACTCATCCTTCATATCACGGTACATCTTTGTACTACCAGGGTGCATAGCAAAAGGACTACTATGAGCTTCAGTCAGAATAGTACGCCTCAACTCCACATCATTTGGCACTACTATCCGATTTCCAAAACATAGAACTCCATCATCATTAAAACAAAAATCCGATGGTCTATCCTCAGAAATGTCCTGAACATGTGGCACCAAATAATCATCCAACAACTGCTTATCCTTAATCAACTGAACCAAAGATGGTTTCACTTGCAATTCAGCCACAAGACCTCCATCTCACGAAATGCTCAAGCTAGCAAACATAGCTCGTAACTCTACCGCCACCTTCCTGCTCAAGGCATCCGCCACAACATTAGCCTTTCCCGGATGGTACTCGATCGTTAGATCGTAATCCTTAAGCAACTCCACCCAACGTCGTTGCCTAAGATTCAACTCCTTCTGAGACATCAAATACTTCAAACTCTTGTGATCCGTGTACACAGTACACTTCTCACCATAAAGATAATGTCTCCAAATCTTCAAAGCAAATACCACCGCAGCTAACTCAATATCATACGTAGGATAATTGCTCTCATGCACCTTCAATTGTCGCGATGCATAAGCCACCACCTTACCCTCTTGCATTAGCACACACCCCAAACTAACGTAGGATACGTCACTGTACACCACAAACTCTTTTCCTGATTCAGGTTGAACTAAGATAGGAGCTTGCGTCAAAGCTGCCTTAAGCTTCTCAAAAGCTTGTTGTCTCGCTTCCGTCCACTCATACTTAACATATTTTTGCAACAACTTCATCAAAGGGGCAGCAATCTTTGAAAATCCATCCACAAACCTCCGGTAGTATCCTGCCAACCCAAGAAAACTGCGGACTTCATGAACAGACTTAGGAGGCTTCCAATTAATCACCGCCTCAACCTTCTGGGGATCAACACGAATCCCCTCAACCGAAACCACATGACCAAGGAACACAACTTCCTTTAGCCAAAACTCACACTTGCTCAGCTTAGCATAAAGCTGATTTTCCAGAAGCGCTTGCAAGACAACCCTCAAATGACCTTCATGCTCCTCCTCAGTACGAGAGTACACAAGGATATCGTCGATGAACACCACAAGGAACTTGTCCAAGTATTCATGGAACACTCTATTCGTCATGTCCATGAATGCAGCAGGAGCATTCGTCAAGCCAAACGGCATTACAAGGAACTCATAATGCCCATACCTTGTTCTAAAGGTTGTCTTCAGCACATCCACATCTTTCACCTTAAGCTGATAGTACCCTGACCTCAAATCAATCTTTGAAAACACAGCCGCTCCCCGAAACTGATCAAAAAGATCATCAATCCTCGGCAAAGGATACCTATTCTTGATAGTCAACTTGTTTAGCTGACGATAATCGATGCACATTCTCATAGTGCCATCCTTTTTCTTCACAAACAAGGCATGTGCACCCCAAGGTGACACACTAGGCCGAATGAAACCACGGTCTAGCAACTCCTGAAGTTGTGTCTTCAACTCTTTCAGCTCCTTAGGTGCCATGCGATAGGGAGCAATGGGCACCGGAGTTGTGTTTTCATACAGCTTTATCCCAAACTCCACCTCTCGACTAGGCGGCAATCCAGGTAACTCCTCCAGAAACACTCCAGGAAACTCACGTACAGTTCTTATATCTTGAACATGCAACTCCTTGGAACTAGGATTCAACACAAAGGCTAGGTAAGCCTCCCAACCCTGCCTCAACATTCGACTTGCTTCCAACGTAGACACCACATTGGCAAGAAACTTCACATTCTCGCCCACAACCACTACTTCATAATCATCCACAAGTTTCAACGAAACTCTCTTGCTTTCAAAATCCACCACTGATCGATGCTCTACAAGCCAATCAATACCCAGGATTACATCAAAGCCATAGAATGGCAATTCCATGAGATCAACAAGAAAAACATGATTTTGCACTTTCAAGGGACATCTTCTATACAACTTTCGCGCTACAATTGTCTCACCAAAGGAACTAGTCACACGCATGCCAACATCCAAAGACTCAACAGGTAAACCAAGCATTTGAGCATGTTCACACAATATGAACGAGTGTGTAGATCCAGAATCAATCAAAGAAAGTAATGATAAGGATTGAAAAGTAAATGTACATGCGATCACATCTGTATCATTCCTTCCCTCACGATGGGCATACACTCGAGCCTGTCTGCCACCCTCAGGTTGAACGGCCACAACATGTGCTACATTCCTGCCACCATCATCCCTACGCTGAAAATTACCACGGCCGCGCCCGCGACCTCTCTGTGGCTCAGCTGCTCTCACCAGAGCATGTCCCTCTCTCAGAGGCTGAGGACAATCTTTCTTCAAATGTCCACGGTTCCCACAATTCCAGCATGTCCCAAGGTTACCCCAACACTCGCCACCATGCCGTCTACCACAACGGTTACACTCAGGAGTCCTCTGAACAGCATTAGGTCTTTGTTGACCTCTCCCAGGGTTACCACCCCACGCCTAGCATCATAATGCGGCCTCCGATCCTTATGCCTCTTGTTGCGATCTCTACCATAATCGCATTCAGCCGCTCGCTTTCCGGAGCTAGATCCACCCGCTCGACTAGCCAGACCAAGATTCGCCTCAATGTCCTTGGCTCTAGTGACCAAGACATCGAAATCTGTATAATCAGCCGCAAGCATAAAAGTCTTCACATCCGTTACCAACCCATAACGGAATCGTTCGCACCTCTCTCGTTCATTAGGGATTAACTCAGGCGCATACTGACTGGGGCGGACAAAATGGATTTCATATTCAGCTACTGTCATGCTACCCTGCACAAGAGACATGAACTCTCTTTTCTTCTCATCCAGGTAACGCACACCCAGATACTTCCGCTTGAACGCATTCATAAAGAACATCCAAGTTACCTCATAATCCTCCATCCCAGAGATAATGGTCGACCACCACGTATAGGCATCACCATGCAGCAGTGATACAACACAACCCAACTTCTGCACATTATTGCAGTTCATCTGCCCCAAAATCCGCTTGGTGCTCTCCAACCAAGACTCAGATCCTTCCGGAGACAAGCCCCTGAACTCAGTCCCTTCTAGACTACGAAGACGTTCCAAAGGCAACCTCGCATTGGCATCATCCTGATGCGCAGCTCCATGAGCTCCAGCTACTGCTGCCTGGAAAGCTCCAGCAATAGCCTAAATCAACATGGTCATGTCAGGAGCAGCTTGCCCCTGCGCACCCTCAGGTCCAGCGACCCCAGCGCCGGCACCAGCACCAATGTTATCAGCTCCAGCACCACCACCACCGGGTGGTCCACCACCAGGGGAGGAGGTAAATCTTCAACATTCTCAGCATTCTCATTAGCAGCAGTCGATCTAGTATTGATTCTTAGCTCTCTACATGGCCCCATTATATAGAAAACAATGCACTGAACAAAAACGCAATAACACAATTAGGCACAACAAGATAAGTAATCCAAGTACTTAAGCTCATTTTCGAAAACAATTCCTCTCATTAGTTTTGATATGGCAATGGGATCCTCTATCACACTCCAAGCATAGCATAACATCACAAACACATCTCACTTGAATCATACATTACTATTCACACAACATTCTTTCACCCAAAAGACACATCATGCAATTACACATACGTCATCCACATATCATACCCCAATTATACGAGAACCAAGCTCTGATACCACCAAATGTAACCCCCTTAGCCCAGCCTAGACGAAAGACCCGAACTATGAAGATTACACGGGGAAAACCAAAGTCAACCTTGATTCACGACCCTTTTTTTCTTTTTAATCTTGTCTAGATACTTGTTAACCCTAAATGAGTACTCACGAAACACGATTGAGAAGGACACAGCGGTCAGATAACACGTAGGGACTCAATTGCACTTCACACAAGTTTAGGGTACAAATTGTAAATTCTGTAAATTAGAGGGACTTCATTGAATTTAAGGTTACCTTTATGAAATTAGTCATGTTACATGCTTCTCTGCCAAATTTCAATTTAAAAAGACATCTCAAACTCAAGCAATTGCAATCTCAACATTTAGGACCAAAATGTAAAACATGCAAGCATCAAACAATTCAAAACTGGGTCCAACGGTCACCCGTTTCGAAACACTCACCTGTCGTATCGAAATGCTGGATTGAAACGGCGTTGACCGTTTCGGTACGCGGGTGCGTTCCGAGACCTGTTCCGAAACATGGCATTCTAGTAGCCAAATCGTTTCGAAACAACCTCCAACGTTTCGAAACACGAAGGCCATTACAGGCCCCCGTTCCGAAACACTAAAGGGTGTTTCGATACGAGTTGCCCAGAAGCAGCAGCAAATGCTGGTTTTTCACTCAAAAACCTATTCAAACATATCTCAACGACTCTCTAATCATAACAACAAGTCATCAAACATAAAAGGAACATATTTGGAACACTCAAACACAATCTTAGCAACAAACACAAAATCCCATTAGTCTAGAGGCATGCTTCCTAATATCAAAATCCAAATAGGCAATCCAACCTCAAAACAAGCAATTAAGGCCATTTACAATTCAAGCAAACCAAAACAAACATGCCACAACCTTAAGGAGTTTAACACGTCTCCCAAATACAATCATTGGTTTCCCATTGCCAATCTATCAAAACTAAAGTGTATGAAAAACTTCACCATACATGAGCTTGGACTTCCTTGGATGAACTTAGCTTCCTTGATGCCCAAAAACACCTCAATTATATGTATTATTGGTCAATGAGAGAGCATAAGCACAAATGCTTAGTGAGGCATGCTCAAAAGAAAACCAACACAATAATGCGCATTGGAAAAACACTTTCATCAAAAGCTTTTAAACCACATGCTCATTTCTATCTCATGCTTAGAAATCTTTCAAAGCAACTTATCAATGAAACCACATGTACCTCAATTATATCTCATGCATTTACCAATGCAAAACTCATGGCAAGGCCATACACATGCTTGTATCATCAAAGAATTTCTAAAACAAATCTCATATGCATATCTCATAGCATAAATCATTTCAACAAGGTACATGTGTAACAAAAACCATTTCATCATTTACATTGGCATTTAACATCTCATTAATACTCGGATATGCGGACACATTTCTACACTAGACTCTTCTGGTGGAATCTCGCATCATCGTACTCACTTGTCTAGCAACATGGCTTCCGATGGAATCTCTCATCACCGTACTCACATGGCGGAATCTCTCATCGCCACAAAGCTTGGGTATTTCACCAAGTCCTACCCGATAGAATGCCCATCATCAGAATATCTGCCTTTGGCTTAACCAAAGAGCACATGCGAATTTTTAGTTTATAGTGCACTCTCATCCTATTGATCGATCAATTATATCCGGTAAGTTTCTCAACATCTATGCCAATATAATGTGTTAAAACATCATCACACCTACTGCTTTTCATGCAATATTAACCAAAGGTTTTCTCATCACATTTCAAAACATAAATCATACTTTACTTCAAACCAAAAGCTCAAATCTCTTAAATGCAACATGCCATCTTATGACACCTCTACAAGCATAATCTCATGCTATAAATCATGCATAAAAACAGTAGGAATTATCAATCTCAAACCATGAGCATGTAAAAGCATTTCTAGGGGCAAACACCACTTTAAAGAGAGCAATTCAAACCATACTTACTTCCGGATTTAGGTAGGTGTTTCAAACCTCTCCTAAATCCCCAAACCTTGTACTTTTGTCCTCATGGACTTCTAACCCAATCACACTCACCAATTTACGTTTCGCTTGCTCGCCGAAACGTCAATTAATCTTCCGAATCAACTCCAAAAGTGTCTGAAGATGTCTCCCATGTTTTAGACACATAAAAGCAGAGGATTAATGCATCATCATGCATTGAAATCTTCAGCCAACACTCCTAAACTCGCTGCTCTACTTAAACACAACATTTCGGCTACCAAACACAACCGAAATCACCCCCAAACTCTTCCAAAACATAACCCAGCCAAGATCCATCACTTCTAATCTTTTCTAAACATCAATTAACATCAAAAACAACCCTAAACTCGTCCTTATACCTCCAACTATAACATAACACCAAAAACACCCCAAAAAGCACCATTTTCTCAAGCAAAAACTTAGGGAAAACAACCTATTCGGGATTGGATTGATAAAACCTCATTTTTAACATCATTTAACATCCAGAACACATTAGAAGACCATCTCAAAACAGAGCCCAATCAATTACCACGAAAATCTTCAAGATCTCTTCCAAAATCTTGAGTTTTAAGCCAAATTCTTGTTTCCAACATCAAAACCATTCATAAATCTTAAATAAAGGATTGAAAACTTGGAAATTTTAGTAAAGAACTGAGTATTTAGAGGAGAAGAACAATCTTACCTCTAAAAGATGATTTCTCCTTGATTTGGGCAAGTTTCCATGAAAATACAATGTAGAAATCAAATGGATTTGTTGAAGGATTGATTAGGAATCAATGAGTGATGGAAGTCTCATCAAATGAAGTGGAAATCAAAGTAAATTTTGTTGGAGAAAAAGTATTTGGTTGATAGGATTTTGAGAGAAAATGGAATGAGAGAAAATTAGAGAAAAGTAGTTATGAAGGTCAAAGGTAGTTTATCACCTTTATTTTATTTAATTAAACCATCAATTAAATCACCCAAATTAAGGAAAAATCTGATGAAAACATTTTTGTTAAATTAGCTCCTTAAAGATTCAAAGTTTCAATCCTTTACAAAACAGTCACTACTAAACTTTGTAAAAATTGCGATTTGGTCACTACTTCGAAATGTAGTATTTTCAAACCTTATTTTGTAAAATTGATTTCACCATTCACTTTTATATATTAAATGATGATTTTTAGATATTTTTCTATATTTTTAAAGCATCCCGAACTAGGTGTTCCCTAAAACTCCCTTTTATATTCGAATCGTTTCTCAGACCAGTCCGATTCAGACCCTAAACTTCTAAGCCCAAAATTGGAGTGTTACAGTATTCCTTTTCTGTCTCACTTCTATTCAAAATGTTTACAAATTAGATTACGAAATTGTTTTTTTACGTATGCAGATGTGCGACTCAAACCTGGTGCTCCAGAGTTTCTGTATTATTGTTTTACTGCCTATGAGGTTGCTATTTGGTCTTCAAGGAGAAGGTAAAGTGGACCTCTGCCACCACCCTAAATCAATTGAATTAATCGGTCTTTTAAGATTATTTGTTTTCTTACTTTTTTGTGCCTGACGTGTTCTTCAATGCAGAGAAAACCTTGAGTGGGCACTTTGGAGAATTAACGATCTTAAACCAATACTTGCCTTCATTTGGGTAACTTCAAAAAAATTTTCTTTAAATCATCTTTAAAACATTTGACAAAATTGATGGACTTCATTTGAATTATGCAGGATCAAAGTCACTGCGAACAACATCCCTCCGAACCAAATATATTTACAAAAAATCTGAGGCACGTGTGGGCTAATATGCCTCAGTATAACGAAGGAAACACGCTATTGGTTGACGACTCCGAAGCTAAAATGATTAATAATCCGGTCAGTAAAGAACGCAACCTATTTTGATCTTACTTTCAGCAATATAATCAATGAATCTTTAGAAACTAATTATGTTTTCGATTATGTTCATATTTCAGGAGAACACCTACATAGTCCTAAATCCTACAAGGTAGAAGATGAGACAACTAATAACGCATTAGGTAAAACTTCCGAAATCAAACATATTCATTATAAAGATGAAGCAATTTCTTCAACTGAAACCTAATTATGTAATTATTGTACTTGCACTTGATCATAGAAATAGGTGGTCCCATTCAGGTATATTTACAAAACTTGGCCGCAGCAGACAATGTACAAGAGTATGTGAAGCATCATCCGTTTCTGGATTAACTCCAGGTCAAAGAGTTCGTCAATTGTTCGCATATTGTTCTCTGATAATCTCATCTGTATTATATGTTTGTTCGTCTTTTGTAATTGTGTAAATACAACATACGCTGTTAAATATGTACAGATCTCATAGTAAAAATTTTGTCCTTATTATATGATCAATTTACAGTTTTGGACACAAACAACACACATTTCCAAAAATTATAAAAAAAAAACTCTAAATCCGCTACACTATTCACTTGAACCCTAACAAAAGTAAACAATTCCTGGTAAACAAGCACCGAAACCCCCATATAGGTTGTTTCGATGCCACCTAAAGGACTTAAAATTTGGGGTCATTCTCGGAAGCTAGTTTTGAAACCAACCATAGGAGGTTTCGATGCCCCGAAAAGGACTAAGTTTTTGACAATTCTGCCAAACCAGCACCGGAACCCGATATATGTGCTTTCGATGCCCCTTCTACAACAAGTAAAAAAGTATACTTTTTGGTACGAAATTGTGTATGTCCACATATCCTTTTTCTCTTACAAAAGGTATAAACTTTTTCTACAGGTCACATCGGCACCGAAACCCCATAAGAGTGGGTTCGATGCCCCCTGCTGGAAACAAAAGCACTGAAACCCCATATAGGTGGTTTCGGTGCCCCTTATACGACAAGTACAAAAGTATGCTTTTGGGTAGGAATTTGTGTATGTACACATTTCTTTACAAGTACATGCGCGATTTTGAACCTTGGTGAAATTGTGTACTAAAAAAGGTATATACCTTTTCCTCTTACAAATTTGTACCAATTTGTGTACATTTGCTACTACTAAGTGTATACAGTATCGAAACCCATTCAGATGGTTTCGATCCCAGTAAAAGGAATCTACCTTTTCAGTGTTGTGTCTTTTCACTGTAATCACATGAACTGTTTCCTGTTCACCATGTATAAAGCTGGTTTCGATACCCCCCAGAACGAATCAGCCTTTTCAGTTTCTTGTCTTTTCACTAGAATCACATGAAGGGGTTCATGTTCATGTACATGGTTCAATGAACAGACATTGTGCATTCCTTCTCTCTCAGTTTCCCTCCTTAGAGTTTTCACTTTCCCTCCCAGTTGAATTTCCCTATATATTAACAACTCTTCTCTTTACTCTTTACAACATCTTCTACTCACTATACTCAACCCTTTTTTTATTACACAGTTTCACGAAGGTTCAAAATGGCTCTTGTACTTGTAAGGTCCAAGCTTTACAACATCTTTTGGTATGAAATTGTGTATGTACACACTTCCTTACAAGTACATGAGCCATTTTCAACCTTGTTGAAACCCAATAGAGGTGGGTTCGATGCCCCCTAGTGGACAATGTACAAGACTATGTGAAGCATCATCCATTTTTGGATTAACTACACGTCAACGAGTTCGTCAATTGTTCGCATATTGTTCTCTGATAATCTCATATGTATTATATGTTTGTTCGTCTTTTGTAATTGTGTAAATACAACATACACTGTTAAATATGTACAAATCTCATTGTAAAAATTTTGTCCTTATTATATGATCACATTACAGTTTTGTACACAAACAAAAAACATTTCCAAAAATTATAAAAAAAAACCCTAAATCCGCTAAACTATCCACTTTCACCCTAACAAAAGTAAACATACTCCTAGTAAACAAGCACTGAAACCTCATATAGGTTGTTTCGATGCCACCTAAAAGACTTAAAATTTGCGGTCATTCTCTGAAGCCAGTACCGAAACCGACCATACAAGGTTTCGATGCCCCGAAAAGGACTTAGTTTTTTACAATTCTGCCAAACTAGCACCGAAACCCCATATAGGAGGTTTCGATGCCCCTTACACAACAAGTAAAAAAGTATGCTTTTGGTATGAAATTGTGTATGTACACATATCCTTACAAGTACATGCACGATATTGAACCTTGGTGAAATTGTGTACTAAAAAAGGTATATACCTTATTCTCTTACAAATTTGTACCAATTTGTGTACATTGCTACTATTTTATGTATATACACAAAACCTTATATAGCTTGGACCAAAGTAAATTTTTTGGTATGAAATTGTGTATCTACACACTTCCTTACAAGTACATGAGCCATTTTCAACCTTGTTAAACTAGGTGTAATACAAAAGGTATAAACTTTTTCAGCAGGTCAAACCGGCATCGAAACCAAATAGAGATGGGTTCGATGCCGCCTACTGCAAAAATAGCATTGAAACCACCTCTATTTGGTTTCGATGCCCCTTATACAACAAGTACAAAATTATGCTTTTGGGTAAGAATTTGTGTACGTACACATTTCTTTACAAGTACATGCGCGATTTTGAACCTTAGTGAAATTGTGTACTAAAAAAGGTATATACTTGTTTCTCTTAAAAATTTGTACCAATTTGTGTACATTTGCTAATAATTTATGTCTATACGCAAAACCTTATAAAACTTGGACCAAAGTTAGTTTTTTGGTATGAAATTGTGTATGTACACATTTCCTTACAAAAAGTATAAACTTTTTCTGCAGGTCAAACTGGCACTGAAACCCCTTAGAGCTAGGTTCGATGCCCCCTACTGGAACTAAAAGCACCGAAACCCCATATAGGTGGTTTCGGTGCCCCCTTCTAAATCATATACCAAAGTATGCTTTTGGTTAACAATTTGTGTATGTACACATTTCCTTACAAGTAAATGACCCAACTTGAACCTTCGTGAAATTGTGTAATAAAGTAATGTATATACCATTTTCTCTTGCAAACTTGTACCAATTTGTGTACATTATGCTACTACTAAGTGTATATAGTACCGAAACCCCTTAAGATGGTTTCGATCCCAGTAAAAGGAATCTGCCTTTTTAGTGTTGTGTCTTTTCACTGTAATCACATGAACTGTTTCCTATTCATCATGTATAAAGCTGGTTTCGATACCCCCCAGAACGAATCAACCTTTTCAGTTTCTTGTCTTTTCACTAGAATCACATGAATCGTTTCATCTTCATCGTGTATACAGCTGGTTTCGATACCCACCAGAACGAATCAGCCTTTTCAGTTTCGTGTCTTTTCATTAGAATCACATGAACAATTTCATCTTCATCATATATACAGCTGGTTTCGATACCTCCCCCCCCCCAGAACGAATCAGCCTTTTTAGTTTCCAGTATTTTCACTAGAATCACATGAAGGGGTTCATGTTCATGTACCTGGTTCAATGAATAGACATTGTGCCTTCCTTCTCTCTCAGTTTCCCTCCTTAGAGTTTTCACTTTCCCTCCCAACTGAATTTCTCTATATATTAACAACTCTTCTCTTTACTCTTTACAACATCTTCCACTCACTATACTCAAACCTTCGCTCTAAAATCAGTTCTTCACCATATCCTATTCAATTTCTTCAGATAAAATGAGTTCAAGCAGAGCTTCGAGTCGCAATCCCCAGCCATTCGCAAAGAGGAAACTTGATTTTGACTCAGAATCAAACAACGATGATGATGTCAATTTCGATTCTGACGAAGAGGATGAACAAAGGCATGACACACTCAAAAGAAGCAGATGGTTCAAGAATTTTTTCGAGACCATCGATACAATAAACACAATCAATGACCCTTCTACTACATGGCATTGTCCAGCATGTCAAGGAGGTCCTGGTGCCTCTCACGGGTTTAATGGCATTCAGTCCCTAGTGACACATGCCAAAACCAAAGGCGGACCAAAGCTCAAACTCCATCGCCAACTTGATCAGCTATTGGATGAGGAATTGCGTAGAAGGGGTACTTCGGCTTTTCCTCGTGGTCAAGCTTATGGGGAATGGAGTGGTTTGAGAGATGATCAGAATGATGTTGATACTGTCTGCCCCCCGCCTACAAACGATGAGGAAGAGGATCACCAAATACTCTTGCCACCCATGGTGATGATAATGAACACAAGGCTTCATCAAGATGCTGCAAATGGGAAGGTAGTTATATAACAAAATTGAATTATGTTTTCATGAATATTACAATTCCTTAACTTGTAATCTCTTGCATTTTCTGCTTCAGTGGCTTGGTATGGGAAACCAAGAGCTTCTTGACTATTTCAGGTCATATGACACTGTTGTTAAAGCTCGCCAATCTTACGGTCTTCAAGGCCATCGTGGAATGAGCCTTCTAATTTTTGAGAGCACGACAAGAGGTTATCTCGATGCTCAACGTCTGCATACCCAGTTTGCTGCCCAAGGTTTCGCTAGAAATGTTTGGGAACATTGCCAAGGCTTCTTGTATGGTCCAGGCAGACAGCGCCAACTTTATGGTTATATGCCTGCCAAAGAAGACATCGACAACTTCAACCGCCATTCTCAAGGTTTTCTCTATCATCATTTTCTTCTTTTATACAAGATGAACTTCTGCTCATACTAATGCATACATGTTTTGTTCATTAGGCAACAATAGGGTCAGATATGAGATGCGGTCATATGCTGAGATGGTTGGTCAGTACCAACGAGAGGCTGGTTCAAGTGCCATGGGTGGTAGAGGGCATGGAGGTCGTTTCCCTAGGCATGGATAAGGATTGAGGAGGCGTCATTCTTTTACTTTCATTTTTTTATTTCAATATGTATTTGAAAAACTTTGGAATTCATTTTATTTGTTTCCTAAATATACTTCATCTTTAATTTTCATATGATCCTTCTGTCGTAAACCAAATGTTAATTTTCAACTAATAAAGGGTTTCTTAAAGTCCTTCAAATATTTTCGTATCTGCCAAACAAGTACTAAAACCACAAAATGGTGGTTTCGATGCCGCCTTCAAGGTCATCAATTTTTCCCATTTTTTATTTGTGTATATACATAAATCCTTGTGTATGTAAGTAAATTGTGTATGTACACAATTCCTTACAACAATATTCATTCTCACCCGAACAAAATTAAACATACGCCCCATTTCTGCTCAATCAGCACTGAAACCCAATATAGGCGGTTTCGATGCCACATAAAGGACTTTAACTTTTGCCCATTCTACAAAACCAGCACCGAAACCACGTATAGGTGGTTTCGATGCCCTTATAAAAACTTGTACGAAAGTATGTTTTTTTTTTTGTAAGAATTTGTGTATGTACACATTTCCTTACAAACACATTAGCCATTTCGAGGAACCATGGAAAATTGTGTAATAAAAAAGGTATACACCATTTTCTCTTACAAAGTTGTACCATTTTGTGTATATTTGCTACTAATAATCGTATATACACTCATCCTAATAAAATTTGTACCAAAGTATGCTTTTCGGTAAGATATTGTGTATGTACACATTTCCTTAGAAGTATAAGAGCCATTTTGAATCTTCGTAAAACGTGTAATAAAAATGGTATATATTGTTTTCTCATTCAATTTTTTACCAAATTGTGTACATTTGCTATTAATATGTGTATATACCCAAATCTTTACAAAACTTGTACCAAAGTATGCTTTACGGGTAAGAATTTGTGTATGTACACATTTCCTTACAAGTACATGAGCCATTTTGAACCTTCGTGAAATTGTGTAATAAATAAGGTATATAACTTTTCCTCTTACAAATTTGTACCAGTTTGTGTACATTTGGTAATAATACGTGTATATACACAAATCCTTATAAAACTTGTACCAAAGTATGCTTTTCGAGTAAGAATTTGTGTATGTACACATTTCGTATAACGACATGAGCCATTTTGAACCTTCGTGAAACAATGTAATAAAAAAATGTATATACAATTTTCTCTTGCAAATTTGTACCAATTTGTTTACATTGGGTACTAATACGTGTATATACACAAATCCTTACAAAACTTGTACCAAAGTATGCTTTTCGGGTAAGAATTTGTGTATGTACACATTTCCTACAAGTACATGAGTCATTTTGAACTTTCGTGAAACAATGTAATAAATAAAGTATATATCGTTTTCTCTTACAAATTTGTTCCAATTTGTGTACATTTCGTACTAATATGTGTATATACACAAATCTTTACAAAACTTGTAACAAAGTATGCTTTTCGGGTAAAAAATTGTGTATGTACACATTTCCTTACAAGTACAAGGCCATTTTGAACCTTCGTGAAACTATGTAATAAAAAAGGTATATACCTTTTTCTCTTACAAATTTGTACCAATTTCTGTACATTTGCTACTAATATATGTATATACACAGTTACTTATAAATATTGTACCAAAGTATGTTTTTCGGTAAAAATTTGTGTATGTACACATTTCTTACACGTACATGAGTCATTTTGAACCTTCGTGCAATTGTGTAATAAAAAGATATATACATTCTTCTATTATAAAATTGTATCAATATATATACCATTTCATGTAATAATTTGTGTACCGCTTTTTACCCAGTAAACAAATATGTTGTTTTTTAGCTTGTATTTAAAGGTTGTTCTCTAGAAGTACCCATATATTCGTTTAATTTAGAGAAACTCACAATTGTAAAATTCCTGATAATAATAAACATAATTTTCCGTATGCAAAGGAGCTTAAAAATAAACCAACCAACATAATAATTAAGATTTTGTTAGTTCGGGAAGATAGCAGCTGGCATTGGAATGACCAAACTCTAACTCGATTAAAATAATCAAAATTTTCGATTTCATATGAAAAAATTAATTCAATTTGAATTAAATTTTAATTTTATAAATTCAAGTTAAAAATAGAAAATTTTAAGATATAACAAAGTTCGAGTGACACAAATAACTACAAATTTTTAGTAACTTGTATATTTGCTTTCAAGTTTGAGTCAAATACCTCAACTTTGCATGATATATCTACATCGAATATAAAAAATATACAAAATAATATGTGTATATGGTCATAGAAAACCATTTAAATCTCACTAACTAATATCGTAACATTATAAATATTTACAATTAAATTCAAACAATTCAACTTGACTTGAAAAGTTTTTTAAATAAATTTGAGTTAAAAATAAGACTCAACTAACATTGAATTTTTTTACATGACTCAATCAAATAGCCACCCTAGTCGTATCTAAAAATTACCAATAAGAATAATTAAGAGATGGAAATGAACATTCGATCAAATCGAGTCGAAAAAATTCTTTTTTAAGTTAGTCAAATTACTTTAATCGTAAATATTTATAATGTTAATAAAATCAAGTCAAATAGTAAACATTTATAACTTAAACTTTATTTTTAAAAAATCGAATGAAATTATAAAAATTGAGTCAAATTATTCGAATTTTTGTTCAAATTTATTTATAAATATTTATAATGTTATGGTACTAATCATATATTTCAATAACGACTTTCATATATATTATATATATTGAAAGACAAATTGAACTTGAAGTTATTCAAATTTTCATTTTATAACCGAAACTTTATTTAAAAGAATATTCGAGTTGCATTTATAAAATTATGAGTATGAGTCAAAATTTTTGATTTATTTGTGTCTTGCTCACCCCTATTGGGAGAGGCTTATAGCAAATGACGTTGAAAAGCAAAATAATAATAATAATAAAGGGGCAGATGCTTGCTGAATGCTAACAGTGCTAAACATCTTTGAGCATTGATAAAAAGCTAGAAATAGCCATCACTCCTTTATATACAAAAGCTAAGCTAAGCCCCCAACTTGAAAACTAAAACAACTAGTTCTGCATTCCCCCAAATCCCACCCCAACTATTTTCATGTACACCTACCTAAATAATAATTACAAATTCACAGATATGTACCTGTAAGAAAGGCTATGAAAGGTGGAATGACCCTTGCCCTTCTGTTATTGCGTATAACACCTTCTCTTTCATCTTCTCCTGTAAAAAACAAAACCCGGTTTCTCTTTTTAACTTCATCTTTCATTTTAAGATTTGGTTAAGGTTTAAAGGATTACTTTTGAAGAATAGGGCGGCAACTTCAGGTAATTGGCACAAGTCATGACACTGGGCAGCTCTGTATCAGCACAGTTGCTGCTATGCTGAAGGAAACATTACAATTTAAACAAATGATGATTACATATTACAAGGAAAGGGAAAATATATGCATACAAACTGGGAAAGTAAGGTCTACTTTTTTTATTATACTAACCTTGCGGACAATTGTCAATTTTGGATTTAAAGATGCCAAACCTCCTGGAGGTAGCCGGGGTGCACCAGTCACAAACTGCAGAAATGCTCGCCGTTGCGCATATTCAAATTCTTGTATGATTTCCAGTAGCTGAAATTCAACGTGTGAGTCAGTGACTTGGGTTTTAACGGATGAGAAAAGCAGGGCAAAAAAGGGAAGTGGGAAAAGAAAGGAATGCTAACATTAATGATGGGTGGACTGCTAGCTGTATATCCGTGATCAAACTTGATATGTTCCAGTAGTTCATTGAACTGCTTCAAAAACAACATTAGGATTTAGTAAAGTCAATCCCTCTCTACTCTCTCTCCAAATACACTGAAGAATCAAGAGATAGGTATACATACCGCCCAATAATGATGTTCTCCGCAGAGTAGACGTTCTAGTTCCTCCTCTGTGAAAATACGGAGATGACTAATTGAAAAAACCTGGGATGACAACCAGAAAAAGACAGACTTAAGTATTTTCTATTTCAATTTTTTTGAAAAATAATATCCAAATCCGAGTCCCAAAGGAAAATTCTGGTGCAATATATTTTACTAAGCAAGAGAACCTCAAACATGGGAGCATACAGATGAACTGAACAGACAATAGATCTCGAAACCAAATTACCCCCTGGTAAACTAAATTACGAATAACCTAACCTACTTATGGAAGGACCTCTTGTAGCAAAGAACGATCACACTAAAAAGCAATACAATTTATAAATTAAAGGTGCAAGGAATTGCTCCACAGTTATTCAAACATTATTTTGTTCAAGTTCACAACACATCATGCAGAACAAAATGAACATCTCTTCATTGTTGGTTTCAGTTAATTAGAACACGAAGACAATTAGTATTTTGCTTCTTCTAAAACAAATGCAGTGCATGATGGTACACACCTGGTTGAATCCAGATTTGAAAGCTTCAACTTGTCTGGCAATTCCACTATGTATGGTAGCATCCACAACAAGCTCAACATAATCCTCCAAATTATCCAAATTTACCTTGAAAAATTCGTAACTTATGTGAATAAACTTTTTAATTAAATAAATGGATCTCAGGATAAGTGAATGAAAACATACTTTAGAAATACTCACCACTTTGTGATTACACTCAGATGAAAGAACATAATCAGGATAGCCAGGAAGGGCAAAGTCCAGACAAAGGTCTTCAATCCTGGTATCTCGAAAGCACAAATCCTGTTCCAATGAAGATTTTTCAACAGAAACAAACTCCAGATGCCTTTTCCGATTCACAATAGCATGAAACTCCAGTAGTGTCCTACCAAGCTCAGGGTCGAATGATTGGATGTCAAACAAACTAAGGTCCTACAAAACCAAAATGTTGCATTTCTTAATTGCAGTGCAAGGTTATAAAATGTTTAAGGGAAAGTTCAATCATGATTAAAGTTCAAAGGCCAAAAGTGTACCTGCCCCAAAATTAATTTGTAGAAGGCTTTGGAGAAGGGAACATCCAGGACTCTTCCATCTTGAATAGCCTTTGCAACGATTTGGCCCAAAAGAAAAAACTTTTGTAATACTTGAGGAAACTGTATCCCACTATATGAATCTGATTTAGGTGAACATGGACGAAGGAAAAACCCAAAACTGTTTCGCAAGATTACAGAATCAGTAGGCAAGGTTTCTGAAGTGATGAATGAACTATGGTCCTCTCTCCACATGCCAAGACCAGATTTCTGAAATTCATGACTGACAAGAGTATAGAATTCCAAAGTTGGACCCAGACCGGTGCCAACTTCTTCACTATACTCCACTTCAAGAAGTCCCTTATAACGAGCATGAAGGTCCATCATTCTGGTAGCAGAATCTAGGATTTTATCACGTGAGACTAAAAATTTCTTACGAGGCAAACCACCTGAAGTTGTTTGCCTGTCATTTGAAGCACCTGAATTACTACGTGAAATGACATTGAGATGAACTCTTCGTGGACCAAAAGCCGCCAAACGGAAGTACTTACATCTTGCCTCAAAGCCAAACAAAAAGGGACAAGAAGAAATTAAATCATTACACCACAAAGGCATACCACCAGTAGACAAAGTAAAAGAATCCCGCATCTGCTGCTCTAGTTTTCCTGTCAATCTACTGCTCACAAACTCATTTTGAGGAACTGAATGAACCATCACCTTCAAGTGTTCCAAGTTATCAATCCTACCTTCAGCAAATGCACATATTCTCTCACAAGACATTAGATGAAATGAATATTTGTTGATGCCTTCCAAAATTTTGAGCAGAAACAGTATATCATAAACAGGACTTGACTTGTCCAAATCAGAAGCAAGTTTGCAAGCAAACATGCTGGAAAAAAATGCCATATTCTGCATACAGGCGATCTTGTTATCTGATGTGGAGGACTTTTCTTCTAGATATGTATGTTTCTGAGGATCATCTTGCTTAGATTCCACAGCTCTTTTGTATGTTATTGTGTAGATTCTACTCCATAACTTTGACCATGTTATAAATTCTCTCTCTGAATTTAATAGCTGTTGAAGAATTACTTGATATAGTGTTAAAGTTCGGTCTAGTTGATGTCCCTCTAGATAAAGCAATAATCTAGGTGACAAATCTTCAATGTCACTGCCACCAGATGCAGAACAGGGAGTTTTCATTGTTTTAGTCGACTCTGTAGGAAACTCTTGTTCCTTCCCAGCCGAGCCCTGTAAAATAATCCAATTTGCAGTCAGTGAGAGTGAAGTACCTCTTTTTAAATCAAAGCAGCCCTTATGGTAAAGAGAAGACCACTGATATGGAAATTTAAAACAGTAATTTAATCAAGTTCTTATGATACATACAAGAAGTACGACAATAGTAAGCTAATGAAACATGCCTTATTGGTTTCATCCAAAGACATTGTTTCAGCAGAATTTGAATCTCCGAAATGCACTTGTTCAGAGGTCATCTGTGACAAGTTAGTTCCATCTTCCTGCAGGAAAGCAAAACTGAAAGAATTGAGCAAAACTCAAAACTTATTAAAAAAAATACCATAATAAATATAGAAATGAAAGAAAAGAAAAAACCATGCAACTAAAAGATTCTACTCATTTAAGGTAAACAAACTGCAGGAGTCACCTGCATCTCTGGCAAATCAGTGGACATGCTGTCTATAAAACCTGAACTCTCTCCTGGACTATAATTTGCATTTGATGGTAAAGGATCAGGTAGAATGTCCCTCTGTTCCAATGCTTCCGCATTTAATACCCCATTTTCTGTTCTTTTAGTAAAAATTTTGGGCCAAAGATATTCTTCAATGGCATCTAATGAAGAAAAGGGGTCAACAGCCAAAACATCTTCAGCACAATCAGAGAGGCAGGTCTCCCCTTCCCCCTTCACAAAACGAACCCTAAAACATGGATACATAACACAACGTCCATTTGGGACTGTAGCAAAAGAATTTCTATGCTTGAATCCATGGCTTGGAATAACAGGGAAATTTTCCAAAGATGATAATGCACTTTGTAGTTTCTGTATTAGTATTGACAGTGGCAATTCCTCCAGAAGGATATCTGAATAAGAAAAAAACAACTTCGCGAACACCTGAAACCTCTTCACCAAAACAACCAAATGATCATAACTACCTTTAAATTCCACATTCTCTCTCATGTACAGTCCATCGGATAGGTAATGTATAAGCGCTTTCACAATTCCGCTTTCAATAAATTCAAAAGTGGAAACTGGTTCTCTGCCATTAAGCTTGAGCATAATTTGATGCAATATGCAGTAGAACTTCTCTTCATGATGAGCAGGTGTATCACCATCAACAGGCATGTCTATCAAATTACTCAAGGCGGCAGAGAAGGTTCTGAGGTTTTGAAGAACATCATTCATTCCTTTGTCAGACTCTACTAATTCTGGAGCAAAGTAATTGGTTTTAATATGTTTTGCAAGATTGCAAATAGTATCCTTATCAATCTTACAAGATGGGACTGAGGAAGATGGCACTGTATCAAATGCATAGCACAAGCATCTCTGGAAATCCCTAGCAGAAGACTTTTGGCTTGAATCAAATGATGGCTGGATACCACCGAACACTGGAAGCATCAGTTCCGAGCATTTTTCAGGCATTAGAAGTGCATCAATAGCAAAAAGAACACCCTCCTTTACGAATGAGTTCAGAAAAACATCAGAAAGCTTTTGAAGAATGATCTCAGCAATCTGTAGGGCTAACATCAGCAGATGGTGATCCTTTCGAGTAAACACTCCAGCCAGGAAACTGCCATAAAAAGATTCATGAAAATACATTCAAGTTCTGCTGACTTATCCATAGATATTTTCTAAAAGGAAAAACGTAAGAAAAAGATATCCCTATTCACCTTGGAATGTTGGCAGTCTTAAGCAATTCAGCAAGCATGTCAGGTTTGCTCAGAAAAACTAACTTGCGGATAACAGATAAGCAGCCATGGCAAACATATATGTTTGCACCAGAATTAACAACCTGTTCAATTGGTGAGACATGTATTATAAAACTATTGTAAGGACAAAATAGAGAAATTTCAACTGTACATATCGGGGAGCTAACCTGGACCAGCATGGGAAATAAATCCATTCCAAATCTCTGCAGAAGATCCAAGTGATCAGCTAAAAATGATTCCTTATCCAACACTACCTGATTAGCTTGATCTCCAGTGGAGGTGGGAAGCAGCTCATTGAGCAATTTGAGAACTTCATGTACCTGCCAAAGACAATAGAAATAGTGACCAGGGGCTTTCCTTTAAGAACACTTACTCTTTACTTAATAAATAGAGACATTTGAACTTGAAAGTTCATAGCTAGAAAACCAACTGATAATAGTATTTATGGTTTGAGATGAACCCGGTGCCAATCACCACAATAATAACTGTTACTCACTACAAGGGTAGACTCAAAATAAAAACCCAAACCATTACAAACCAAAATGGAATGCCATTCAGAGAAGTCCAATCTAAGATGCAAACCTGATTGCAATTGCCATCAACTAAGTGTGGAGAAGATATTCCATGAGAGATGTCACAAGTATATAAGACATCTTTCAGTGTGCTGCTTATGTTTAGCTCATAGAGATTCCTAAAAGCTACAAATGACCCAGAAGAAAGCTTGACAAGTAATCCTATCAAGCCCTGCCAAGTACCAACCAACATGGAACAATCAAATCGCCAGTTAACAGGCAGTGAAATATGAATATAGCTAATCACTGGTCAATGATTAAGGAAATTTGCATACATTGTATATTGGATGGGATACAGTAGTCCGGCTGTTCAATTTCATAAGGTGTGTGACTTGATTAATCAGCTCATGCTTACATAGTTCCTCCAGCAGTTCAGAAGACTGACACATTCTCTCAGATATTTTGATCAAGCAAGTCGCAACACTTTCAACAAGCTAGAAATTTGAACATTGTATTAATTCTTAGGCCAATAAAATTATATGAGAAATAAATACATTGAAGGAATCATCAAAAAGAGGAAAACTACAAAGAATTAAAACCTGTTGGTCCTCATGCTGAAGTAAATCACATAATTTGGGAACAGCTTCAGCAAAAGGTGCGGGACCCTCTGAAGGAAGTCTCTTACAAATGTTCACCACAGTGGAAAGTGCAACTCTCTAGCAAATTTGGAATCAAAATTCAACAAAACAGCATATACCCTACTCCCAAAATTAAGAACAAAATGAAAATGAATTACCTGGACACTAATTGAGAAAAAATCTATAAAATTTAGAACAGCCATAATTGCACCAGCTTGTAAACAAGCAAGTGGTTGATCCCGAGATATTTTCTCCAATGCTTGCAAACACTGCATAGCAAAACATTTCTCAGCAAAACCAAGTTTTGTTACTTCAATCTCACTATACTTTCTTACCATAACAAACTAATCGCACTATAACCTAATAAACAAGCTTAAAAACATACCTGCTCAGCTACATCCACATATTCAATAGCCAATAATCTTTCACAAAGAGCAGGAACTGCATCGTGCCTAACAAGGAAACCAGATGATCTAGGATAGACATCACATAAATAAGTCATACCCCTAATTGCCAACAACATTATATTAGCATTACTCTCGTTCTTCGCAAGCTTTACAAGTATAGGTGATAAAGAATCCGCCATCAAACTCGAAAGCGAATCCTCATTACAAAAAGACAACACTTCACAAAGTTCAGTCAACGCAGCCAGTTGACCAGAACCTCCATTTCCTTCTTCGTTCAAATTTGACAAAATACTACTCAACTTCCCATGATCACTCGACGATCTTCTTCTCTGATAATCTCTTAAAATGTGGTGTCGTGGTTGTTGCTCAGCATCGTCGGAATCACATGACCCATAAGCTGAATCTTCTTCCTTCTCATCATCGGATCGGGTAGAACCAGAGGCAGAGGAGGATGTTTCCATGTCAGCATCGGGAGTGGGAATTGGTGAATTGAGATGAGTTCGGATTGAGGAGCAGTTGGAGGAACTTGGTCGAAACTCTAATGAACTACAAGCTCGCTTATCTGCTGGTAATTCGTCGGCCGTTTCCATTCGTTTCTGCCCTCGACTTTCCATTTGAATTCGCTGCTTCTTCTTCTTCTTTCTCTTTTGGACTGACAAATTTCCAAACAAAAGCAATTACACAAACATGTAATATTAAAAATAATAAAAAGAAGAATTAATCGCATTAAACAAAGCGAAAATTCATAGCTTCCTAGGAAGAAAATAAGAATAATCGTCGTAGAACATGAAAAATTGCTGTTCTACAGTAACAACAAAATCATAAAAAGGTTCAGTTTATAGAACTTCGAAAGTGAATTCTTTTTAGAAAATTAAAAAGCAGTCTTTAAAAAACCAAAGGAAATCAAAACAACGAAAATAAATTAGGGTTAGGTTGGGGGACGATTCATCAAAACCATAAAAACAAACGATCAATCCTTAGTACAACTCAAAACTGTTAAAAAAAAATGGGGAAAAGACACAGAAAACAAAGAAATTAACGTGAAAATAAAAGAAAACTAAAATAACAACTAATCGATTAGCTTAAAAACATCTAAGAAAAACAAAACAAATCACGTCAAAGAAAATTTGATCATTTTCTCTTGTTTTTAAGTACATAAACAGAAGAATTATAGATTAATCGGTGTTTCGAGAGAATCGAAGACCTACAGAATTATAATAAACGGGATTAACTTATAGAAAATTGACGATCTTTTCTTCCTCTTCCTGCTGCTGATGTTTATACGATTGTGATGATGATGATGATGATGAAAAACCAGGGGATTATAATCAAGTTCTTTTCCGTATTTATATACCACTGACTCCTAGAGGATCATGTGCTACTCAGTTGCATCAAAAATCGTACACCTTCAAAAATACTAGCTTTTCAGATTATCATCGTGGGCTTTGTGATGAGATGCGAAATTTTCGACCGCAGGATCATTTGAGTTTTTAGGGTTTTTTGGTAAAGTATACAAATAGACACTAAACTAAGTAAAAATATCTTTTTGGACACTAACATTTCAAAAATTATAGAATGGTCATTATAGTTATTAAATTATTACAAAATAATCACTAAAATAGTGGTAATAAAGACTATTTTGTAACAATTTAATAAGTTTTAATGGTAATTTTATAATAGTAAAATAAAGTTTAGTGATTTTTTATAATACTTCGGTAAATTTAATGAGATTTTATAGTTTTTAAAACTTTAGAAATAAAAAAATTGTTTTTATTTAGTTTAGTGACCATTTCTGTTATTTTTGTCTTCTTAGTTATTCTAATTTTAAATTTTTATTTTAGGAAATAACTATAGGGATAGCAACGGGACGAGGTGGGGACGGTTTTGCATTCCTCACTCCATCTCAACACTTGCGGGATTTTGGGTAATCTCATTAGATGCTTCAGGGATTTTTCGTCTCCATATACTCTTCGTGCGAATCCTCGTTGGTTTTCGATTCCTCGTCCAAAAGAAAAATAAAAAAAATTTACTATTTTACTAGTCAAAATATATGGTCAATCTTAATACATTAAAATAAATATTCAATATTATATCTCGAAAATTACAAACATAACTGATAAATTTAATTTTGATAACAATAAACCAACTATTTCAAAAAAATAATAATAACTTACAAGTAACAATATCGGAGATAATTTTAGTTGTATAAAATATCAAGATTTCTGTAAATATTTTTGGGACCCCTCGTGAATTTATTGAGTACGGTTCGAGGACTTCACGGTACGGGTATAACAATTTTCGTTTCCATTTCTATTTGAACTTCAGGAATAATATTTTCATGTCCACATTCCGGTCACTATTGGTGAAAGATTTCAATTATTTCACATATAAATCCCTGGAATTTTTTATTATTACCCACCTGATTGTCACACATAAATAACATTTATTTTTTAATGTATTACACCCTTTTTCACAAAATTTAAAAATTAATTACAACTCACCCTTTGTTGTTCCAATGGTAAAGGATAATGTAATTTATTCAGGTGAACCGGGTTTAAACACCAGTTCTACACGGTGTGTGTGCCTTATTAAAAAAGACTAAGAAAATTGAACAGATATTACCATTGTATCACACCCAGCATATTAAAAAAAATAATTACAAAATTATTCTTTATAAATAACGTTTAAATCGGTTAATGTTTTCTTTCTTATTTTTTTCTTGAACTAGTAATTATGGTAATCAATCAATGAGATGTTTTAAATGACGAAAAATAGGTTTAATATTTGTAATTTTATTTTTAATATAAGGTAAAAGGAAACTGAAAATCATTTAAAATTAATGGGAAATAAAAATAAAAATTATACAGATATTATTATTGGAATTTGGAACTCATTAAAAATATAAAAACTACATTAATAAAAATAAAAATAAAACGGTTTAAGATACTTGTACTAAGCACTAAAGATAGTTTATCAATTTATTTATTTATTTATTTTATGTTAAATGAAATAATTTTATCATAAATTGATTTAATAAACTTTTAAGAGATAAGTACAAACCTCTCACCCCATTTACGCGAGTGATACAAATTTATCATTAATTTTTCAACTGGTAATCTATTTTATCTGTATTCAAAGAAAACTTAATCATTTATACTTTAAATTTTCGAGCAATCAATAAAATATTTTTTAATATAAATAATTTAAATTAAGTGACAACATGTCATAATAAAATTTCAAGATTCAATTACTTTTGAAAAAAAAATAACAAATTGCACTAATGAGAAGATCGATTGGGTGTAACTCGTAAGTTGACACTCAATTTTTTTTTATGTTCAATATAACTTTTATACAAAACTATTAAAATATATCTATAAAGAATATTTATATCATTTTTTAAATATTGACACTCTAATTTAAATTCGGCACTATCTTTTTCAAAATTTTAATATCTTAATTTAAAATTTCAACATCGGTATCAATTATAGATTAATCTAGTATATAAGACTTTATATCTCTTAAGTAAAATTAGAGTTTGAATCATATGAGACTTTACTCTGCAATTCCTTATTTAGATTAATCAATAATAATAATAATCGAACCAGCCTCATTAACTCATTATAATAATGTAAATGAAAAAAGATGTATTGTACAAACAGTAGGATTCTCATACGAAAAGAATAAAAAATATATGGTGTGGGTTTTGGGAGCACCGGATTATACGTAGAGGTGAAGGAAACAAAGCACAACGGGTGGGACACGCAAAAGCTATACTTTGGAAACACAACAACTGGAAGTGGACGACGTGGGGCCATCCATTAAACAGTCGACCGGGTTTTGACCGACTCCAATCCCATATATAAACTTTTGGGTAAACTACTCAAATGGTCACTTTACTTTGCAAAAAGTCGCGATTTGACCATCTTACTTTTTTTCGAAGCAATTAAACCACCAAACTATTTAAATGGTATCAATTTGACCACCAGCCGTTAGAGACTAACGGCAGGGTGACGTGGCCAGTTAAAAAAAATGGGTATAATTGCATATTTAATTTAATCCCTGCTATTTACACATTTCTTTCAATTTAGTCCTACTTTTAAATTAATAAAATAAATAAATTATTTAATTAAGTGGTGACACATGTCAACACCTTATTGGATGACTTTAATTATTTATATTTGATTTTATTAATTTATTTTCCTCCTCCAATCAGGTGGTGACACGTGTCACCACCTGTTTGAAGGAGAAAAACGAAATACAAGCTTTTGCTTGAGAGGGGAATCAAACCTGTGTGCTCATGGAAAAAAGGCAATGGCTTAGCCACTGCACCAAGCTCATCTTTGTGCTTCAAATCACCAGATCTTTTATATATCTCTTCTTGGTTTTTACATCTATAAGCTTAAAGCCCAAACCCTAAACATTAAGTTCACTAATTTATAACCCTAAACCCTAAATATTTCAAATTAATTTCAAGCTATATATTTCAAATTAATTTAAAATATAAAAATCTTAGGTTCAAATCTTAATATGAGATTGTAATACAGGTAAATTAACGATAAGCCTTGAAACACTGAAAACTTGTTTTCAACAAAATCAATTCAAAACTTAATTGGATCGTATAATAATTTACGGTAGTAAATTTAACTCTACTGCTAACCATTATTTTTTTTATAATGTTTCAGTAAAAGAACATTTTTAAATTTGATTTTGATACAAAATGCCAAAAAAATATACAAATTAAAATTTGAAACTCAATTAAATTATATATAAATATATTCGATTATGAGGATTTGATCACATTTGTCAATTCAGACAAGAAAATCAATAACAAGATTTGGAATCCACTTTTTACAACCATGCACGGAGAGGAAAGTTTTTTTTCCAATGACAAATTTATATTTTTCAAATATTTATATTTTTTAAAAAAAGTAGAAGTTTTCAAAATTATAGTTTAAAAAAATTGTAAAAAGTATTAAATTCATATTTTAGCTTAAATTCAAGTGTCAAATTAGAAATTAACTCCTTTTGCTAACATGCCACATTCAAGTGATCATTTTGGATATATAAGACCAAAATGTAACTTCTCAAAGTTAAGTATCAAAATTAGAGAAAAAGGAATAAAATAAGTGACCAAAAAGTGCAGTTTAGCCTGAAATAAATCATCTGTCCATTCGGGTTGAATAAACGACCTTACTCTTCAAACAATAATAATAAAAAACGACCTTACCATCTTGTTTCCAAGTCGTAGAATAATAGGGTGAATGAAGAAAAGCACAAGTTACCTAAACAATGTCATTAACATAACAAATATTCTATGCCCTCCCCTAGAGCTCAAATCTAAATTAAGCTCCCAAGATTCACGAGTTCTTTGAAATGAGAATCTATTACAAAGAACATCTGATATACATACATTACAGAAAATAGCAACTTACAAGATAGGAGAATGCAGATCATCCAAAATGTCAGTTTTCGCATCAACATCGGGATATGATATTCAATGGGGTTTAGATGATCGGAATTGCTGATAAGGTGAATTGCTACTCGGTGCCTTGGATCAGAAGGCATCAGATGGCTTTGTTACTACAGAAATAGCAATATGTTAGAACCATCCATTTCCCCCCATCTAGTGTTAAAGATCTCCAAGCAAAGGCATTAACACAGAAATGCAAGGATTGAAGATTGTGCTTCATAGCAACAAAAAACGTCAGCTATTCACTGCTAAAATGTAATTGTTACAACAATTACTCCATGAGTAAATTCTCAAGCTGTTGGAATAGGGGGCACCATTATATCGTTCTCACTTCTATAACAAGAATTCGGTAACATCAAGAATAAGTAAATAACAAGAGTTAAGCAATATAAACGAGAAAGGTTTCTAAGTGATGTAGCACAGGCAGTCAGCTACTAACTCCTGAGGATCTTATCAGCCTTGATTCACTAACTCTATGGGTCACACCTTCAAGCATGTGAAATGTATAAAGAGATTCAGCATAATTTAAACCACCAATTATGCCAAAAGCGTTTTACATTAAATAAAAAACAGTTCTCAGAATACCAGTTCCCGTAAATACTCTTTAACAGCATCAAGACATATCCTTCAGATCAATGTTTGAATGCAGCAATGGATGAACTCCTAATATAACTTTATTTACATCAGGGTACAAGACAGCCAACAAGGATTTTCCCAAATAGAAAACATTTCCCACATGTAAGGCACCAAAAACAGCAGGACAACAGTAAATACACACTTTCCAAAAGATGGATAAATGTAAACATTCATGACAGTATCCATGCTTTGATGTGCCATGATGCAAAAAAGACAACACACACACAAAGAGAGAGAGAGAGAGAGAGATTACTTGAGAATTCCCATAACTAAAACCTTGCGAGAATGAACCTTGATTAGCAAGCTGCCAGAATTATTTACCAGAAAATCAGATAAAAAGATGGCAAAGTTTGCATATGCATGAACTTGATTTACAAAGAAAAAGGCAAACAATAAGTGGAACCATAGGAACACAACTAAGATGAATGTAGGAGTGATGAAAAACATGTATTTCACCATGACATTTGGGTTTGGTTGGACATCTTTCTTAGCAGATGCATCTCCACCTTTAGCTGAGCCCTTGGTATCACCCTTCAAACAAAATAGTTTGCAAACCAAAGCCATATCAGAGAGGTAGCTTGGAGAAGGCAAGTCTGAGGCTCTAAAATATTAATGAAGTAACAACATGAATTGAAGAAGACAGTATTAACAAACCTCCATCTGCAATGACCCAATCGACCACAAGAACCAACAAGGGAAAGAAAAACATCAATCAGTTCATTATAACTTATTAAAAAGTTAGTAAATGAAACAAATAATATAAACCAGAGAATACCAAACTATGGGAGCCCTCACGTAGCACAGAAATCACAGGTAGAAGAACAAAACGTAGAGATCTTACATATTTCACCATCCATAAGCCAAATTCTTTCCCGTTATTTTCATATGGCCAATTATCATATACACCAGCATTTGAGTCTAAAAAGAAACTCGATGAGCAAATTGATTATTATATGAATTTCAAATGCCCATTAAACAAAGATATGCGGAAGTCACCACTATTAGACTAAAACAATTAGTTAAATAGATAAGTGACCAGGGACGGAGCAACTATGAAGGGGAAAGTTGATTAACTTTGAAATGAATGGGGTATTAAAAAGTAATTAATCCATAAAAAATTAAATGAGTTAATGTTCAATTTCACTACTTTTAAAATCGAAGAGTCTTAAAAAGAAATTAAGCCAAAAAAATGAGAGGACAAGGCTTAATTTCATTAATTTTAACCGACAATCCTAAAAATTATAAACAAGTGGGGGCAAGAGCTTAATTGCAATGGTTTAAAAACTATTAGTAGCCTAGAATGCAACTAAACCATCAAATTTGGGGAGGGGCAACCCACTATGCAGGTTCATCCCTGTAAGTGGCAAATCCATTTGTAAAGTTGTTGAACTGTGCGTCCAACATACTGGATAATGAATTAACAGAGAACAGACTTGAGATAATTACCTCTCGATATCTGGAAAGGTAAATCTTAAGCGGATCGATGTAATCTTCAAACCCTAAAGTTGCCATAGCCCAGAGCAGATCGTCCCCGTTAATTGTCTTCCTCTTCTCCTTCTGACACTTGTCGCTAGCTCT
Source organism: Hibiscus trionum (assembly GCA_030270665.1). Lineage (NCBI taxonomy): Eukaryota > Viridiplantae > Streptophyta > Magnoliopsida > Malvales > Malvaceae > Hibiscus > Hibiscus trionum. The sequence continues at coordinate 34,363,709 of BSYR01000017.1, forward strand.
GTACATCAATTATGACCAATTACACATAAATTTCTGAATGCATCAGAAAAATTCAGCTAAAAGTAAACAGTTGATAAAATAACTTTAAAAAATCAAAAGCTAAATAAAGTTCGTACTCGCTGGTGATGAAACTGATGAACTCGGAGACGCACTCTTGCACAGTCTCTTTAGCATCTTTAGCGATCTTCCCGTTGGCAGGAAGTGCTTTCTTCATGATGCGGCTAATGTTAGCAATAGGAAGATACCTATCTTGCTCCCGTACGTTGGACCTCGGGCTTTGCTCACCGCTGTCGTGACTTCCTCCACCGGGGCTCGCCGGAGCAGGTGCGTCAGCCATGGCGAAAACCCTAACTCCAAATCACCGAACATCCATAATAAAATAATAAAATATCGAAACGAAACCCTAGGAAGAGTAAAAATGGGAAGAAATGGATGTTTACCTAAATGAAAAGAAAAAAGGGCGGGAGATGGAGAGATTGGAGTTGGGGTGGGAAGAAAGAGAGGAGATCGGACGCTGGAGAAAATAGCAAAGAGGAGACGACTCAGATGAGAGAAAGAGGTTTATCAACACCGTTCGTTGAGTTTCTCTTTTTTATTTCATATTTTTTGTTTGATTTTTATATTTCCTGTTTTTTTTTCCTGAGATTTCTGTTTCTGGAATAGGTCGCGCTCCCCCATTCGACGACGTGTTAAGTTAACTCTGTATAAGACTAACCAACGTCGTCGTTTCTATCTGCTACATTTTAGTGTATTTATAAATAGGGCAAGCGGGTAACTATTCTGGTGGTCACTAAACGTTACAATGTTTTCATTTTGGTCATTTTAGTTTTACTTGTAAAAACTTTCATTATTATTTGGGTAGTTTTGCGGTAAGGCGGTTAATATGCGGCTAATATATGGCGTAACCAGATAGAAAGGTGACCGGTTAAAGATAACAAAATCGATAAAAATTACCTATTTTGTTGATCCGAATATCAATATATTCGGTAGCGCCTAATTTGTTGATAATTTTGAGCTGATGGGGCCTTGGAAATTCCCACGATAACAAAATCGGTAAAATTACCTATTTTGTTGATCTGAATATCAATATATTCGGTAGCGTCTAATTTGTTGTTAATTCCGAAAGTATCCATACTTTTTAAAAGTTTATCGATACTTTTTGAACAGCAATGTAACCGCGGTTGGAAAAAAAATGTCGAAAATATCGATACTTTGTGCACAGATTTTTGTATTGAATTTAAAAAAGTATCGAAAAAACAGATACTTTTGTAACACTTTATACAATTTTATCGATACCAAGGGATCGAAAGTATCGTTTCTGTTTCCACAGTACTAATAAAAAGTCTATCCTTTAGAAGCTAATTTGACAAACCGGTTACATTATTAATAAAAAACAATGTAATAGTTAAATCGTTACCAGATTGTTTGTTTGGTGTCGATACTTTTTTTAAGAACATGTCAAAAGAATCGGTAAAATACAAGCAAATTTGACATAACCGGTTACATTACTTAAACATATAATGTAACCGGTAAATCGTTACCGGATATTTTGTTTGGTTTCGATACTTTTTTAAGAACGCGTGCAAAAGAATCGGTACAATAGAAAAAATTAGACATAACCGGTTACATTATTAATACACATAATGTAACTGGTAAATCTTTACCGGATATCTTGTTTGGTTTCGATACTTTTTTTAAGAACGTGTGCAAAAGAATCGGTACAATAGAAAAAATTAGACATAACCGGTTACATTATTAATACATATAATGTAACCGGTAAATCTTTACCGGATATCTTGTTTGGTTTCGATACTTTTTTTAAGAACGTGTGCAAAAAAATCGGTACAATAGAAAAAATTTGACATAACCGTTTACATTATTAATACATATAATGTAACCGGTAAGTCGTTACCGAATAATTTGTTTGGTGTCGATACTTTTTTTAAGAACATGTACGAAAGAATCGACACAATTCAAAAAAGTATCGAAACCTAGGGAATTGTATCGATTAAATATATCATAATGATATAGCCAGTTAAAAAGTATCTACTCTAATACAAACCTTTGTATTGCTTGCATTTACAGAAAACTTAAGAGAGTATTTGAAATCGACCCGAATTTGGTTGCTGCGAAATACAAGGTAGGCGTTCTTGAAGTCGTGTTGTATCAGAATCGAAAGGAAAGATTTTGGGTTTGGGGACTTTGAAGTAAAAGGTATGTTGTCGAAACCCTAGTTTTTTGGTAATGTAGTATTGGGTAGTTGGGGATAATGTTTTGGGTTTAGTGATTTTGAAGTAAAATCGGAATTCGGATCGATTATAGGTCGAAATTGTAATTATATTTAGGAAATAAATATTGGTACTTTGTTCTGAGAACTTATCGGTAGAAATTAATATTGTCGGTAGAAAATGAATATGGATACTTTTTTCAGAGAACTGAAGCGAGATGGGTGCTAAGTGTAACACCCGTGTTTTGGGCTTAGGAGTTAGCCGGGTTCAGCTCGAGTCTAATAAAATTAAATTAAAATAAACCAACTTCAGATAATGACCAAATTGAGTTTTATTAAGTTGGGAAGGACCTATGGGGCTATTTACCCAAATTTTAAATAAAGGAAGACCACTTTATGGTAAAGTTGTCTTCCTCCTCCATTCTTCCTCCTTTTCCCATTTTGAAAACCCCCACCATTTCTAAAACCTCCCAAGCTTGGAATTACTATTCCATCAATTTTAGCACCCGATTTCCACACCATTTTAAGAGGTAATTGTATTTTCTCAACCTCCTCTCCATCCTCTACTTGCTTATTGTCTTAAATTTCAAAAATGTGGGTTTTGAAATATTAGGGTTTATGATGAAAAAATTGGGTTTTAATGGGGTTTTTCATTTGGTCTTAAGAAATTGTGTTGGGTTTTTTGTTAATCATGCTAAAGTATACAACATATATGAATTTGGTCAATTTTGGATGAATTTTCGTAGGGGGTCTTTAGGGCCAATTTTAGGGTTTGAAAAATTGGGTTTTTGAGAGGATTTGTGTGGGAATTGAAGGGCTGATGGTCTAGTCATGTTAGGAGGGTGATTTGGGATGTTTTGGAAGTCTTTTGGATGCTTGAATTTGGGTATTTCAGCCCTTGGTTGTAGGAGTCCGAAAATTGGGTTTTTGGGATGCTATGTGATTTGGAATTTGTGGAAATTGAGTTGTGTTTTGCGATGTGGATTGATGATTGAATTAGCATTGATTTGGGAAGTGATGAATGTATTTTGTTTGGCTAGAAGCAAGGGGAAACGTTGAAGGAGCTTTGGGACCGAATCCGGGTGCGTAGGAGGATTGTTCGATTTGCTAAGGGAGGACGGTGAGTGGTCTAAACTTGTTTTGAAGTTGGTTCGAGCATGAGTAGTGTGTGTGTGTGCAAGTGTGCTTGGTAGGCCGCTTCCTTTTAATCCAAGTAGTTAACTTAGTCTAATTTTCTTTGAATGCTATGTGCTCGATGACTATGCTCAAATGCTTGTGATTAGATGGTGCATGTATATGTATATCATGTTGTGGATATATGTGTTGATGATATGTGGTTGGTGATACATGTTGTGGTTATAATAATTGGCACTAAAATTACCGGTTGTAAATGATCGATCATTAGGATAGTGTGCACACAAATTGAGTCAAAACGTACGTGGCCTTGATGGCGTTAAGTCATCAAGGAGGAGTACGGTGATGTAGCATTCCACCGGAAGCTTATTATATTTCTACGGGATGATGAGTGGAATCCCATCCGTAGGGCATGTGGCGATGAGTGGAATCCCGCACATGCAAGGTCCGGTGATGAGTGGAATCCTACCGAGGTAAAGTGTTGTCAAGGTTTATATCCGCACAATCGGGGTAATTAAAGTGGCCAATTAAACTTGTTTATGTAATGTGATATATGATGGTGATATGTGGTTTGATATATGGTATTGTATATGATAATTGATAATGACGTGAAATCTTGCTAGGATTGAGAGACCATATATGCCACTTGAAAGCCTAGCTAAGTCCACTTGATATTATGCCTATGTTTGATGTATGTAGACTAGGATTAACATGCTTGGACCCTGCATTGTTGTTGTTTTTCACTTTAGAGCACCCTCACTAAGCTTATAGCTTACGCTCTCTATGTTCAACAATGCAGATCATTAGCGTGGCGTTAGTACAAGGCAAGGCAAGAAGGGCTTCCAAGTTTGTAGCTCAAGTATGGTTATCGATTTTGTATTAGCTAGCAATGTGGCAAAGGTCTTGTATGAGCATGTGTGACTCATTTAATTGATGTTGTTTTGGATTGATGTTTGGTTTGTAAGCACGTTACGCTCTGATGAATGTTTCGATGTTTGATGGCATGTTTTAGAATGCTTAGGTTGCCTTGTGTATGAATGCAAACCTTTCAAGTTGTCTTGTTCCTTTTAAGGTCTTTTGAGCTCTTGTGTATGTCAATGTTGCATGAATTGCTCTTTGACATGAATGCTATGCATGAGTGTTTTAGTCCATGTTTAAATGTTTCCCTTGGCTTGTATATGTGTGCCTACGTGTTTGTATATGCTTAGGTGAGTCGAGAGTTGCATCTAGAGTCGTGTTTGAGGTCGTTTAGCTAAGTTTTGTGGTCTTACAGTGCAGGGCGTATCGATACGCCCAAGGGCTGTATCGATACGGCCTTGCTCTGAGAAAACAGTTTTGGCTGGGCATATCGATACGTGGGGTGTATCGATACGGTCCAAACTCTCTGTAATTCAGGTTAGGCTGAGCGTATCGATACGCAAGGGTGTATCGATACCCTCTTAACTCTCTGAAATCTTGGGGAGTTGTAGAGTGCTTGGCGTATCGATACGGTGTTCAAGCGTATCGATACGGTCCAACGGCGTTGACCATAGGGTGTTGACCCCGGTCAAGGCGTATCGATACCCTCTGAAGGTGTATCGATACGCCCTGTTTTAAAAGGGTAAATGGGCTGTTTTAAAGGGCTGTTTGGGTTGGTCGTTGCTATGGTGTCTGTGTTCCCGCTGTCATGTTCCACATAGGACTTAATAAGGCATCTAGACAAGAATAATTAAAGAAAAAAAATAGGGTTGCTAACCGAGGGGGAACCTTAACGGGTTTCGCTTCGGTTTTCCCCGTGTGGCTCTCTCGGACCGGTCATCCGGCCAGACCGGGACGAGGGGGTTACATTTGTTGGTATCAGAGCCTGAGGTTACCGAGACCTCGGGCAGGTAAGTGAGGTAAGCTTAATGTGTTAAGTGCTTATGATGTTCGATGCATGCTTTGCCATGAATCCTTGATGTTTGCTTGATAGTATGCTGTTTTGAAGCATGAATTGTCGTGTCTGGTGTGAGTTGTGCCCATTGCTACTACTACTTAATTTAAAAGGATTTTTGAAAAGAGGAATACTTGAGCACTGTTGGACCCTTGCTTTGACTAACGTAATCCTTATCTGTTTCTTGTTGTAGTTTACCTTGCTAGTTGAACCATGAGACCACGTGGGAGGCCTAGGATGGTTCGACCGGAACCACGGGCAGAGGCTCCGAGAGTCGAGCCAGTTGTGAGAGTTGAGGCTCAAGTGGGAGAGCCAGTGGTTGGAGTGGGAGCTCCTCCATCACCTCCACCACCACCACCTCCTCCACCGGGAGTGGGAGGCGAGGCCGGGCCCGAAGGAATGGGACCACAAGGAGGCCAGGGTGGCCAAGGTGGCCAAGGACCGGCCGGAATCGACTTAGCTCCGTTGGTTCAGGCAATAGCCGGAGCATTCCAGGCTGCAGTAGCTGGAGGTCAGGCAGCTCATCATCAGGGTGAGGGCACTGGTTTGCCATTAGAGAGACTTCGGGGCCTTGGGGCCGAAGAGTTTAGAGGTGCTACTCCGGAGAGGTCAGAGATGTGGTTTGAGAAGACCGTCCGTATCCTTGCTCAGATGGGGTGTACTGGTGATCGTAAGTTGGGTTGTGTTGAGTCCTTGCTACAGGGTGATGCCTACACCTGGTGGGTCACCGTTACTTCGGGGATGGATGAGACCGAGATCACTTGGGAGTTCTTTGAGACAGCTTTTCGGAAGAAGTATCTGGGTCCGCGATACCTCGATGAGAGGAAGAGAGAGTTTATGGCACTACTTCAGGGGAGTATGTCTGTGACCGATTATGAGATCAGATTTGTTAGACTGGGTCAGTATGCACCCGAGCTTGTACCTACTGAGGTGGAGCGTTGTAACCGTTTCCGTTATGGGCTGAATGAAGAAATCAAGACTTATACTCTAGCTTCAGACTACACTGATTTTGATGTCTTGGTCTCGAGGGCCAAGGACTTAGAGCACAGTTTGAGTTTGACCAGGCGGTCAGGTGGATCTAGTTCGGGTAAGAGGTCCAGCAACTTCGATAGAGGTGATGCCAAGAGGCATCGGGACAACCGGCATCAGTTTGATCATAGGCGTGGTGGCGGTAACCACGGTAGGGGCCATCAGGGTCAGAGAGCTGGAGGGAAGTTGCCCACATGTGCTACTTGCGGGAGGAACCACACCGGTGAGTGTTGGGGGAACTACCATTCTTGTTGGAGTTGTGGTGCTAGAGACCACATTAGACGTGACTGTCCACATCAGGTGGGACAGGCACCAGCTCAGGCTCCTGCTAGAGCCAATGACTTTCAGAGAGGCCGCGGGCGCGGTAGAGGTAATTTCCAGCCAAGGAACGATGGTCAGAGAAACTTAGCTCATGTAGTTGCGGTCCAGCCGGAGGGCGGAGGACAGGCTAGGGTTTACGCTCAGCGCGGGGAGCAGCATGACACCGATGTGATCGCAGGTAACTTCTCGATACGGTCTTTGGGTTTGCTTTCTTTGATTGACTCTGGGTCTACACATTCGTACATATTGAGTGAGCATGCACAGTCTTTGAATTTGCCTTGTGAGCTGTTAGAGGTAGGAGTTAGTGTTACTAGTTCCTTTGGGGACACGGTAGTGCTTAGGAAGATGTATCGAAGGTGTCCGTTGATGGTTCAGGGGCATGTGTTTCCAGTGGATATGATGGAACTTCCTTTCTACGGTTTCGATGTGATTCTGGGTATGGATTGGCTCACGGAGCATAGGGCTAGGATAGATTTTGAAACTAAGCGGATTTCTTTGAAGCTCACAGATGATTATGAGATTGTTGTGGTGGGTGAGAATGTGAAGTTCTTATCCAATGTGGTTTCAGTGTTAGAGGCTAAGAGATTAGTTGAGTTAGGGTGTGAAGCATACTTAGCGTATGTGATGAACCCTAACATGTGTGAGGTTAGACCTCAGGACATCCGGACAGTATGTGATTTTCCTAGTGTGTTTCCAGAAGAGTTGCCAGGGTTACCACCGGACAGAGAGGTAGAGTTCAGCATTGAGACTTATTCTGATTCAGCTCCTGTTTCGATTGCTCCGTATCGTATGGCACCGAAAGAACTGAAAGAGTTGAAGACTCAGTTGCAAGAATTGACAGATAGAGGTTTTATTCGACCTAGTTCTTCACCTTGGGGTGCACCAGTATTGTTTGTGAAGAAGAAGGATGGAAGTATGAGAATGTGCATAGATTATAGACAGTTAAATCAGTTGACAGTGAAGAACAAATATCCGTTGCCTAGAATCGATGACTTGTTTGATCAGTTGAGAGGAGCATCGGTCTTTTCGAAGATTGATTTGAGATTAGGTTACTACCAGCTAAAGGTTAGGGAGGTTGATGTACCGAAGACGGCCTTTAGGACTAGATACGGTCATTATGAGTTTTTAGTCATGCCATTTGGGTTGACTAATGCACCGGCAGCTTTCATGGACATGATGAATAGAATCTTCCACCAGTATCTAGATCAGTTTGTAGTTGTGTTTATTGATGACATTTTGGTGTACTCGCGAACTGAAGAAGACCATGACCGACATTTGAGACTTGTTTTGAAGACTTTGCTAGATCATCAGTTGTATGCGAAGCTCAGCAAGTGTGAATTCTGGATCCGTGAGGTAGTCTTCTTAGGACATGTAGTGTCAGCTGAAGGCATTAGAGTTGATCCGAAGAAGATTGAAGCCATTGTTGAGTGGAAGCAACCAAAGTCTGTGACGGAGGTACGTAGCTTCCTAGGCTTAGCCGGATACTATAGGAGGTTTGTAGAGGGTTTCTCTAAATTAGCCGCTCCTTTGACACAGTTACTTCAGAAGAGTGTTCAGTTTGAGTGGACAGATGCAAGACAGAGAGCCTTTGAAAAATTGAAAGAAGCTTTGACCCAAGCTCCGATCTTGATTCAGCCTGAGTCCGGGAAGGACTATGTGGTTTATAGTGACGCCTCGTATGTAGGGTTAGGATGTGTTTTGATGCAAGACCGAAGAGTAGTGGCTTATGCCTCAAGACAGTTGAAGACCCATGAGCGCAACTATCCGACCCATGACATAGAGTTAGCTGCAGTTGTGTTTGCTCTGAAGATTTGGAGGCACTATTTGTATGGTGAGAAATGCACGGTATACACCGATCACAAGAGTTTGAAATACATTATGACTCAGCGAGATTTGAATCTCAGACAGCGTAGGTGGTTAGAGCTACTAAAGGACTATGATCTTACCATTGAGTACCATCCGGGTAAGGCCAATGTAGTGGCCGATGCTTTGAGTAGGAAAATGGCCGTAGACTTGAGGGCTATGTTTGCTAGATTGAGTTTGTCTGGAGATGGTGGCTTGATAGCCGAGCTTCAGGTTAGACCTACTCTAGGTCAGATGATTAGGGAGAAACAGCTCTTAGACAGATCTTTGGCACCTCACGTGCAAGATATAGCCGAGGGTAGATCTTCAGACTACAGTTTCGGTTCCGATGGGGTTTTATGTTACAAAGACAGAATAGTTGTGCCTGAAGACAGTGATTTGAGACGTACGATCTTGACTGAAGCCCACAATAGTCCGTTTGCTATGCATCCTGGAAGTACGAAGATGTACCGCGATTTGAAGAATGAGTACTTTTGGGTTGGCTTGAAGAGAGATGTAGCCGACTTTGTGAGTAAGTGCCTAGTGTGTCAGAGAGTGAAGGCGGAACATCAGGTTCCCTCAGGTTTGTTACAGCCGTTGAGAATACCGGAATGGAAATGGGAGAACATCACCATGGATTTTGTTTCGGGTTTGCCTTTGACTCCTACGAAGAAGAACTCAGTTTGGGTAATAGTAGATCGTTTCACGAAGTGTGCTCACTTCTTGGCAGTCAACACTACCTACACTTTGGATAGATTGGCCGATTTGTACATTGGTGAGACTGTGAGGTTACATGGTGTACCGAAGTCCATTGTATCAGATAGAGATCCGCGGTTTACTTCTAGATTTTGGGAGAGTCTGCATACCGCTTTGGGTACCCGTTTGAACTTCAGCACTTCTTATCATCCTCAGTCAGATGGTCAGTCAGAGAGAGTTATTCAGATCTTAGAGGACATGTTGCGATGTTGTATCATAGACTTTCAGGGTACTTGGGAGAAGCATTTGCCTCTAGTAGAGTTCGCGTACAACAACAGTTTTCAGTCGAGCATTCAGATGGCTCCGTATGAGGCCTTGTATGGCCGGAAGTGTAGAACTCCAGTGTGTTGGGCCGAGGTAGGACAGAAATTGTTACCTATGCCAGATTTGCTCAAGGGGACAACCGACAAGGTAAAATTGATTTGTGATCGCTTGAAGGCTGCTTCGGATAGGCAGAAGTCCTATGCCGATTTGAAGAGGAAGGAAGTTGAATTCTCGGTGGGTGAGAAGGTGTTCTTGAAAGTGTCTCCGTGGAAGAAAGTGATGAGATTTGGCCGAAAGGGGAAGTTGAGTCCGAGGTACATAGGACCGTATGAGATTGTGAAGAGAGTTGGTCCCGTTGCTTATCAGTTGCGCTTGCCATCCGAGTTAGAGAAGATACATGATGTGTTCCATGTGTCAATGCTTCGTAAGTATAGGTCCGATCCATCACATGTTATGCCCGTAGAAGAAATTGAATTGAATCCGGATTTGACTTATGAAGAAGAGCCAGTGGAGATCTTAGCTTCTGACAGTAAAGTGTTGAGGGGTAGATCAATTGAGCTAGTAAAGGTGCGGTGGCAACGTAGAGGTGTGGACGAGGCCACTTGGGAGAGGAAGGAGGATATGGAAAGGCAGTTTCCGTATCTCTTTCAGACAGGTAATTTCGGGGACGAAATTCCTTAAGTGGGAGAGAGTTGTAACACCCGTGTTTTGGGCTTAGGAGTTAGCCGGGTTCAGCTCGAGTCTAATAAAATTAAATTAAAATAAACCAACTTCAGATAATGACCAAATTGAGTTTTATTAAGTTGGGAAGGACCTATGGGGCTATTTACCCAAGTTTTAAATAAAGGAAGACCACTTTATGGTAAAGTTGTCTTCCTCCTCCATTCTTCCTCCTTTTCCCATTTTGAAAACCCCCACCATTTCTAAAACCTCCCAAGCTTGGAATTACTATTCCATCAATTTTAGCACCCGATTTCCACACCATTTTAAGAGGTAATTGTATTTTCTCAACCTCCTCTCCATCCTCTACTTGCTTATTGTCTTAAATTTCAAAAATGTGGGTTTTGAAATATTAGGGTTTATGATGAAAAAATTGGGTTTTAATGGGGTTTTTCATTTGGTCTTAAGAAATTGTGTTGGGGTTTTTGTTAATCATGCTAAAGTATACAACATATATGAATTTGGTCAATTTTGGATGAATTTTCGTAGGGGGTCTTTAGGGCCAATTTTAGGGTTTGAAAAATTGGGTTTTTGAGAGGATTTGTGTGGGAATTGAAGGGCTGATGGTCTAGTCATGTTAGGAGGGTGATTTGGGATGTTTTGAAAGTCTTTTGGATGCTTGAATTTGGGTATTTCAGCCCTTGGTTGTAGGAGTCCGAAAATTGGGTTTTTGGGATGCTATGTGATTTGGAATTTGTGGAAATTGAGTTGTGTTTTGCGATGTGGATTGATGATTGAATTAGCATTGATTTGGGAAGTGATGAATGTATTTTGTTTGGCTAGAAGCAAGGGGAAACGTTGAAGGAGCTTTGGGACCGAATCCGGGTGCGTAGGAGGATTGTTCGATTTGCTAAGGGAGGACGGTGAGTGGTCTAAACTTGTTTTGAAGTTGGTTCGAGCATGAGTAGTGTGTGTGTGTGTGCAAGTGTGCTTGGTAGGCCGCTTCCTTTTAATCCAAGTAGTTAACTTAGTCTAATTTTCTTTGAATGCTATGTGCTCGATGACTATGCTCAAATGCTTGTGATTAGATGGTGCATGTATATGTATATCATGTTGTGGATATATGTGTTGAGCATGAATGTGTTGATGATATGTGGTTGGTGATACATGTTGTGGTTATAATAATTGGCACTAAAATTACCGGTTGTAAATGATCGATCATTAGGATAGTGTGCACACAAATTGAGTCAAAACGTACGTGGCCTTGATGGCGTTAAGTCATCAAGGAGGAGTACGGTGATGTAGCATTCCACCGGAAGCTTATTATATTTCTACGGGATGATGAGTGGAATCCCATCCGTAGGGCATGTGGCGATGAGTGGAATCCCGCACATGCAAGGTCCGGTGATGAGTGGAATCCCACCGAGGTAAAGTGTTGTCAAGGTTTATATCCGCACAATCGGGGTAATTAAAGTGGCCAATTAAACTTGTTTATGTAATGTGATATATGATGGTGATATGTGGTTTGATATATGGTATTGTATATGATAATTGATAATGACGTGAAATCTTGCTAGGATTGAGAGACCATATATGCCACTTGAAAGCCTAGCTAAGTCCACTTGATATTATGCCTATGTTTGATGTATGTAGACTAGGATTAACATGCTTGGACCCTGCATTGTTGTTGTTTTTCACTTTAGAGCACCCTCACTAAGCTTATAGCTTACGCTCTCTATGTTCAACAATGCAGATCATTAGCGTGGCGTTAGCACAAGGCAAGGCAAGAAGGGCTTCCAAGTTTGTAGCTCAAGTATGGTTATCGATTTTGTATTAGCTAGCAATGTGGCAAAGGTCTTGTATGAGCATGTGTGACTCATTTAATTGATGTTGTTTTGGATTGATGTTTGGTTTGTAAGCACGTTACGCTCTGATGAATGTTTCGATGTTTGATGGCATGTTTTAGAATGCTTAGGTTGCCTTGTGTATGAATGCAAACCTTTCAAGTTGTCTTGTTCCTTTTAAGGTCTTTTGAGCTCTTGTGTATGTCAATGTTGCATGAATTGCTCTTTGACATGAATGCTATGCATGAGTGTTTTAGTCCATGTTTAAATGTTTCCCTTGGCTTGTATATGTGTGCCTACGTGTTTGTATATGCTTAGGTGAGTCGAGAGTTGCATCTAGAGTCGTGTTTGAGGTCGTTTAGCTAAGTTTTGTGGTCTTACAGTGCAGGGCGTATCGATACGCCCAAGGGCTGTATCGATATGGCCTTGCTCTGAGAAAAGAGTTTTGGCTGGGCGTATCGATACGTGGGGTGTATCGATACGGTCCAAACTCTCTGTAATTCAGGTTAGGCTGAGCGTATCGATACGCAAGGGTGTATCGATACCCTCTTAACTCTCTGAAATCTTGGGGAGTTGTAGAGTGCTTGGCGTATCGATACGGTGTTCAAGCGTATCGATACGGTCCAACGGCGTTGACCATAGGGTGTTGACCCTGGTCAAGGCGTATCGATACCCTCTGAAGGTGTATCGATACGCCCTGTTTTAAAAGGGTAAATGGGCTGTTTTAAAGGGCTGTTTGGGTTGGTCGTTGCTATGGTGTCTGTGTTCCCGCTGTCATGTTCCACATAGGACTTAATAAGGCATCTAGACAAGAATAATTAAAGAAAAAAATAGGGTTGCTAACCGAGGGGGAACCTTAACGGGTTTCGCTTCGGTTTTCCCCGTGTGGCTCTCTCGGACCGGTCATCCGGCCAGACCGGGACGAGGGGGTTACACTAAGGATCATGAAGATGTTGTTCGTGAAGATGAGACTGAAATGGTTGAAATGGAGCCGGAGAATATCGAAAGTGAGGAAAATCCAAAGCAACCAAAGGGTGGATATATGTACTTCTAGTAAGTAGCAATGTCAAATAATTGTTCTGTAAATTGTAATTGGATGAAAGTATTTAAGAACATTTAAACTTTCCTATCATGACAGTATGAAAGAAGTGCAGAGGATGAAGGATTGTGGTACTTACACTGTCGGTCCGGTATGTAAATTGAATTTATAGTGAATATATTGTAGGTTTAATATTTTAATTGTTGATGGTTTATGCATAATTTTTAGGTGAAAGACATTTTGGTGAAGAAATGGAACACGATGAGTGAAACTGAGAAGCAACCATTTAACACGTTGTCCACAAATGATAGAGAAAAATATTCGGCCAAGAAGAAAGCAGAAGGAAACATTGTGAAGAAGGTATTCGTTAAACTTGTAAATATGTTGATAAATGATATATAAAAACTCTAACATTATATGTAAATAATATAGGAAGTGTCGACAAGGTGTAGCATAAAACGAGTGCACCACGTAATAGAGGAATTGAAAGCGAAGGATAAAGCAAATGTGTTGGAAAAAATGGGGTTTAGATCTCTTATTGGGATGAAGGACCGACCAATTCGGAGGGAATTGTGTCGCTTGTTGATGGGAGATTTTGATTTGCACAAGTGTGATGTTCGATACGACAAATATTCATTTCATTTTGGTGTCCGATGTGTTGAAGCCGTATTGGGGCTACAAAATAAAGAGCAGAGTGTGGATGAAGTTATTAAGAGGGAGGATTGGAAAATACTTGTGAAGAAGTATGGCCTAAAGTCCAAGGTGACATTTGCTACACTTGAGGACGATATAAAAAGCGGCAAGTATGAGGGGGATGATCTGAAAGCCCGGGTACTATTGTACATTGTCGGAGTATTCCTTTGTCCAACGGGTGATACATCCCCGACCAAGGAATGTATGAAGTTGATTTGCGACTCCGGGTTGAAAGGTCAATTAAATTGGGCCTCATATGTCAGTGACAAATTAATTGATGCAATCAAGAGTTTTCAAAAGGCCAAAACCCCCACATACCTCAAAGGATGCATAGCTGTCTTAGAGGTAAATGACTTGAATCTTGGTGTTGGTTTAGAAAACTTTGTAAATAGTTATTATAGAAAATGATAAAGTTTATTATAAATGCAGGTTGCATTGTTTGATTTTTGGTCAGATTCTTCAAGTGTGTCGACCTTCCAAAAAACCGGAGTGGCACGCATCACTGCATGAGGCAAGGGAGAAGTTGCTCGAGTTATGGCAAAGTTAAAGTTGGAATTACCGAAAAAGAAAGTAAGGGTAATTTAAGTATTTATAGATTAGTAAGGACTTAAAAAAGAAAGATGCTCTAATAATGTAGTTTATTTGTGAAGGTTATTGGCGAGGAGGAAGAGGAGAAGATAGAAGATAATGTGAAACAGAATGAAGGGGGAAGTAAATATGAAATTTTGATGGCTGAGTTGGCGGAGGTGAAAAAAGTCGTTTCTGATTGTTTGCAAAGACAATCCAGAATCGAACAGGCGATTGAGAGCTTAAAGGGGGAAGTAGGGGAAAAGGTTGATGGTGTTGTGAAAGAAGTGGTGGAATTGAGTGGTGAATTGAAGGGGGTGATTGGAATGGTAGAAAAAAATGGATGAGGGGATAAATTTAAGTTCTGAAATAAAAAAAAAGAGGAGTTATGTTGAGGAAAAATATGATGAACTTAAAAAAAATGATGAAGAAAATTTAGAAGAATTGAGTAAGAGGGAGGAAAATATAAGAGAAGTCCACCATGAAGATATGAGGACACCGGATCATGCAATAGATGTAGAACTCGATTCAGGGTGTCCTGCACCAAAGAAGAAGAAGAATAAAAAGGTAAAATGAATAATACAAATGACATCTATTTTGATTATTGTGTTGTGGCTAATATCTATTGATATATCGTAGGTTTCAAAAGTCAAAATACCAAGTGGAATTGGTTCAATGGAGGGTGCAATGTGTGATTATGTATGGAATAGTGGGTTGTTAGAAGCTACGTAAGTAATATATATTGCTTTGCGAGTGATATTTAAATAATTTTGGGGGAAAATTAATACAAAAAATTGCTTGTATAGAGATGTTATCCTAGATTTCGGAAGCGAACACGGCACAGTAGGCGACCTTTGGTCGTTAAAACCTGGGGAATGGCTTTACAGTCCGATTATTGATTTGAGAGGCTGGTTGTTGGGTTACGACTCGATGAAGAATAGTTCAGGGAACCGGAAGATTTGCTATTTACCAGCCAATTTTGTGGTAAGTTACATTTATACACATTTTTGTGTCAAATTTGTTTATGGCAGGTCAATTAATAGAGATTGTTTTTTAAAATGCAGGCAGCGTTGATACTGGACTATCAAAATGTGTCGAATCATATAAGCTTCTTTTCTAATACATTGATCGACCATAATAAAATGACCGATTGTAACACGGTAAGATATTTTTGCGTACATGTTGTTCAGTAATTAAATAATAACAATAAATGTTCTAATATCTTGTGTGACATTTATTGTAGATCTTCTTGCCAATAAACGATGGGAATAATCATTGGTGTCTCTTGGTGTTGGATATGGTTGATCGTGTAGCATCGTTTCTTGATAGTCTACATTTATCTTTCCGGCACAGGAATAGAGTGGAACAATACAAGAAAACAGTATGTGTCGATACATTTTGTAATTTATAATGCATAATTTCTTCGTAATCTAATTTAATAATTTTTTTAACGCAACTGGAATGTTTAGATAAATTTAATAAGAACGAGACCTTTGTTGACCAATTTGGGAAGATTAAGGTCCCAGTGACGGATTTAGACTTTGTGGTCCGTAAGACGATGGTGCAAACGAACGAGTATAAAATTTGAGTATTTAATAAGTCAAAAATTTATTGTGCTTATCTAACTATTTGACATTTTGCGGCATTATAACAGATATGATTGCGAAATGTATGTGGTCATGTGGATGGAAGCTATTTTTGATGGGAGGTCAACAGATGATTTGGTAAGTGGTCCGAGAAGGACTTTTTTAAAAAAAAAATTGGTACTGACATTGAGTCCTAATTTGAATGTAGGTTGTTGGGGAATATGATCGTCCGAGAGTTTTAAACGATCTCATAAATCACGAAGTTAATAAAAGGAGAGCTAAGTTCACAAGTGCTTGCCTCGAACGTATGAAAAAATAATTCCTTCTGAAAGCAAATATATGTACATAATGTTACCATAATTTTCCCACTATGTAATTGTTTATCATAGTTACTTTGTTGTAAATTATGTTAACATAATAGCTTCTTTGAAAAAATGTAACAATTTTTTTTGTTTGTTATGAAACTTATTCAGCATAAAGTTTCGATACTTTAATAACGCAGTATACTAAATGCTATAAAAACTAATTATGGAGACTTTAATAACGCTATAAAAAACAATTAAAACAAAACATCGATACTTTTCAAAATAATGCTTGCCATAGTTTACTGGAATTATCGATAATTTCTGAAACAGAAGGAATTACATAGCTTACCGGAATCAAAGTGTCGATACTTTGTTGCCGCTATGAGTACAAATATCGATACTTTTAAACGAAATATATGTATCCGGATAAAAAAAAATCCCGAAAAAATTGATACTTTTTTTTTTCTTTATGATAAAATTATCGATACTTTTTGAAACAGAAGGACTGACATAGCTTATTGGAATCAAAGTTTCGATACTTTGCTGCCGCTATGAGTACAAATATCGATACTTTTAAACGAAATATATGTATCCCGATAAAAATAATTCCCGAAAAAATTGATACTTTTTTCCTTTATGATAAAATTATCGATACTTTTTGAAACAGAAGGACTGACATAGCTTACTGGAATCAAAGTTTCGATACTTTGTTGCCGCTATGAGTACAAATATCGATACTTTTAAACGAAATATATGTATCCGGATAAAAATAATTCCCGAAAAAATCGATACTTTTTTTCCTTTATGATAAAATTATCGATACTTTTTGAAACAGAAGGACTGACATAGCTTACTGGAATCAAAGTGTCGATACTTTGCTGCCGCTATGAGTAAAAATATCGATACTTTTAAAAGAAATATATGTATCCGGTTAAAAAAATTCGAAAAAATCGATACTTTTTTCCCTACATGATAAAATTATCGATACTTTTTTAAACAGAAGGCTTGACATAGCTTACTGTAAAGAAAGTTTCGATCCTTTTTGACGCTATGATTAAAAGTATCGATAAAATTAAACAAAATCAATGTTTCCGGTTGCGTCTTTACCGTTTTCATTACTGACTACATCAATGTTACCGGTACATTTGTCAATGTTTCCGGTAGCGATCTGAATCTGGAATTTAGGCGGGATTTCTATTTAACCCAGCCCTAAACTTAAATCCTCCATTTCCTAATTTTATCGATACTATAGCAGATATCTCTTCAACTCCAACGACGATTAGCACAGTTCAGAGAAATTGCACCGTTCAACCTGGGTATAAAATCAACACCGACGAGGACGATTACTACGATCAGATTTACAGGTTAGTAAAAGAGACTGATTTTGCGTACTTTAGGGTTAGGGTTTTGCACGATTTTGGAGTAACCGTTCCTCTTATGCATATAACAGTTGTAATGGCACCCAAAAAAGTGGCACCCAAAACGTAAGAGAGGTACTGCTTCCAAGATAAAGTCATCTTCTAACGCAAGGTCTGATGCTCAAGTAAGTTCTTCTGAAGCAAATATGTCTTTTGAAACGCAAAACTTTAGAAGCGAGGAAGAGAAAGTGAAATATGATAGCAATTTCAAAACAAGAAAGATTCGTCCAGAACGTGTTATTGACATGGACTTCTTCTTCGATGAGAAAAACAAATTTGGGTTTAAACAAACATTTACAGATTGGGGCTGGCTTGAACTGCTTGGTGTAGAACCAAAATATTACCCCAATCTTGTTAGAGTTTTCTACAGTAATGCAACATTAGACCTCCAGCCTAGTACTGCAAAAATATTAGGAATTACGACTTATATCATGGGTAAGGAGATATATATAGATCCGTCCTCTATTGCTGCTGGTATAGGAGTGAAGAATATAGGAGATTCCGATGAACATGTTTTAGATCCTACCATTAAATGTGTGGATCGGAATAGTCCCATTAACCTTGGTGTGGAGGGCAGATTGTTCCACCTTCTTGTCACTTGGTTTCTTCGGCCTTCCGGTGGGAAATTTTCACAAATTCGAGATAGTGATTACTAGTGGTTGTCTAAGTATGAATCAAAAACCGCTCCAAACATAGCAAAACTGATATATGAGACAATTCTAAATATAGTGAAAAAGGGTGCTTCCACTACAACCTCACTACCATATGGATGTATAATTAGCCATATATTGAGGAAGGAAGAAGTGCAATTCAATCTTGACTACCCTCTTCGACTATCCCGGAAGATCGACATGTGTTCATTGACAAAAGCGGGATACGATTTTATTGAAAATGTCGGTTGGGTAAACAAATATGTCATTAGAGCGGAACAAGACAACGACCAAGTGGACAACATTGAAGCAGAAGACCAGGAGCGGATGGAAGAAGATGAGCTCGAAGGGGTGATTACGATGAAGTCGGTTATGGCTTACATGGTTCATTTCCGCGAGCATATGGATGCTCGTTTTTGCGAGATTAATGACCAAATCAGCCAAATGCGAGCAAATATTTCGTCACTTCGTGCTGACTTCTCCAACTTCCGTAATCAATGCCTTCAAAGCAAATACCAACCTATAGGTAAAATAACCCTTTAAATTTACTATTGACATACGGTTAATTGACTATTGGCATGCTTATAACAGAAGTGGAGAATCCAGTGGTGCCTGAAGAGGAGAATACAGAAGTGGAGAATCCAATGGTGCCTGAAGAGGAGAATGATGAAGAGGTAGACAGTTCAGATGATGATGAGAGTGAAGACCCTAACAGATATATCATTTCTCTAACACAGAACAAAAAACTTGTCATTTTTTATGTCAACGGAGTCCTTACATATTATACAAAAGAAACTCCCAGAGGTAATTAAATGTCTTCAAATTTGTTTACGAGTGTGTTAAGCTATAAAGAAAAAATTATGTTGAATTTATTTTCATGTTGTAGATGTTATAATGAGGCTAGGTGTACAAGAATTTATGCATTTTTGTTTAGAGAACTTTGTTGTTGGCATATGGTCATCGAAGTTGAAGTACGCACCGTTATGATTAAAATTGTTAACATTTTCATATTGTTCTTAACGAATTTGATGTTTATCGTGGTAATTGTTCACGATTGCAGGCATAACATTGATCTTGCTCTTAACAAACTAACTGTAGAATATGAACAATATATATTCATCTGGGTAAGATGCTTCTTATTTGCGTTCGATAATTGAATTTGTTATGATTCTTACAAATTGGTGTTTCACAATTTACTATAAACAGGATCAAGCAAAGTGCAAACAGGAAGAGGAATTAACCTTCTGCAAAGATTTGCATGACGTTTGGAATGAGTTTCCTCAATTCAACTCGGACAATACACTGTTGGTGGATGATTCTACCGAAAAAATGAAATATAATCCAGTGAGTTATATTTTTTCCATGCAATTTATTTTTAAGGTAATAGGCTATTATTTTGTTAATTGATGTTTTCGGTATAGCAATACAGTTACATATGTCCGCATCCCTATAACCATTCATCTTGCAACGACAATGCGTTAGGTATGACAGTTACATATGTGACTTATTCCATTGGTTTATTAATATATTGAACATGTTGACAGTATGCTAATTTGGCTTATTTTTATATATCCACAGAAAAGGGCGGAAGCATCCGAGAATATTTCGAAAAGTTGGCGAAGGAGCATAATGTTCGCGAATTTGTTAAAAATAACCCTTTACAAATTTGAATTTTATTTCATTTCTATATGTAACAATCTTGAATTATATATTGTTGTATGTCGGATACATATCATATAGTTACAATGTCTGTTGATCGGTACTTGCTGTATTACAAATGTCCTCGTTGCCCTGAGACATAAAAGAGTGATTGATATTATAATTAACCATAAACAATTGAAGACATAATTGTAGAATAGATATAGTAACTCACATTAGAATCCTCATCTACGCGGCCGTAGGACCATTCCGTATCGTTATCAAAAAATTCAGACGAGGTAGGTTGTGTAAACGAATCCAGACCCAACTTTAATTTAGTACACGTTAATTTGTTATGTCCCTCAATCTTGCAGAAAGAGCATAGCCTACTTTTCTTCTAGACCATCTTCTTCTGGACTACTTTTCGATTTCCTAGTCTTCGTTTAGGGTCGCCAACGCGAACCCCATTATCAACATTGCGTCGTTTGCTTGAATCTTTCAAACCGAACGAGTGTTCAAATTCGACAGTTAGTCTTTTCATCTCATCTCTTGCGGTTATGAAAGATGCATCTGTCTTTGATGCAATGTAGCAAAAACGACTTGACGAGCAACCTTCGCATCCTTAGTCCATCGACTTAGAATCAAAGACTTTGGAATACATGTGTAATCCAAGTGCTTCAAAACATGTAGTTGATGGCAACATGGAATTCCTACAGTCTCAAATCTCCTACACGAGCATGTGACGCTTTCCGAGACAACATTAAAAGATACGTCAAATCTCATGTTCTTTTCATTGTACTTTGACAGAACAAAATGTTGACATTCATCTGATAAGGACTAAATTTGTTCGTCAATCCGGTACAAGGTCTCCTCTTGCAGTTCGTCTTGGAAGAGCCGAAATGATACTCGCGTATAAATTTCACCAGCATGGCTTTCTAGGTCTGTCAGTTTAGTGATCTGGAAGGGCGTTGTCTGCGAACTTAAGAAATCTGCTTGCAACTCGTTGATACGCATTTTACCAATAGCTTGTTCAATTGTACGAACAACATCTACATATATCTTCTTCTTTATCAGGGCACGTCCGAGTGCAGCATTCAAGGACTCGCTTCTTTGTGTGGATCACAAGTTCGCAAAGAAATGACCCGTTTGATATGCTTGAGCCCATAAGTTCCGAGTATTTCCCTTCTTAATCACCCATGGATGCTTTCCGACATTGAATTCGGAAATCATTGCAGACCATTCAATATCAAATTCGCTTGTTGTCCACCACGAACTCATACATCTATTAAATGCTGTGCTAAATTTGGTGTCACCAATGTTAGCTTGTACATTGCGAGATAGATGCCACGAACATAATCTGTGCTTAGCATAAGGGAAAACACATTTGATAGCCCTCTGCATTGCCCTATCCCCATCTGTCACAACTGAAAGAGGCGATTTATTCATCATGGCTTGTAAAAAATTTCGCAGCACCCACTCGAATGATTGAGTCGTTTCGTCAGCTATGATCGCAGTAGCAAATACTATTGTGCTATGGTGATGATTGACACCGACAATAGGCATAATTGGTCGTGCATAGTAATTACCTTTGTAAGTTGTGTCGAACACAATAACATCACCGAAGCAAGTGTAATCTGATCTCGATGTTGAATCGGACCAAATAAGATGCTGCAATGCCCCTGATTCATCTGTGGAGTATGTCATAAAAAACCCCATATCATCTTCTTTCTTGTAATCAAAGTAAGCAATGAGTGCATTCACATCCCCATTGACAAGCTCCTTTGCTTTACCTCTATCAAGTGCATTGTACAGGTCTTTACTAGTAAATCCAACATTATGAAAACCCCCTGCCTGATTCATGAAATAATTCATTACATGTGATGTCCCAACACCAACATCTTTCAACGCTGTTGCCTCAGCCACATCAGCCTCACTCACATCTCTATTTGAACGCATAAATGGTGTCATAAGAGGTGTGCACAAGGCATGATTATGTTCGTCGAAAGACTTACTTAGAACCCACTGATCATTTGTTTTTGTTGTTGTGATAACGATTTTGGCCTTGCATCCTGTTCATGTGACTGGCGTATGAGCACGTTGACGATTAACAGTTTCGACTTTCAATGACCGAAACCCTTCTTTTGAACAACAAAATTCTTGTGTCTTCACATTCCCTTCGCCATCCAGCCGTGTTGTTCCTCGACGTGCACTAAAACCATGTTTCATTGCGTATTCCTTGTAAAAATTCCAAGCTTCCTCACGTGAAGAAAAGAGCTGACCTACCAACCGTTCCGATTCATCAACGGTCAACTTTTCATCTTGTAAATTCCCACTAGCATTAACATCGTTGGATGGAGTATCTTCCATTTTGGTAAACACGATCAGTTGAAGTGGTCCAAACTTTGCCTGGACATGAGTTGTGTGTTGCTTTCATTTTCAGGTAGTAAAATCGGTAGGTGGTGGTGGTTGATGGTGGTTGAAAGCAGTAACAACATTTATTTCTTCCTTCCTACAAAGTTAGTTGTGCAATAAATTGTAGTATATTATCGATACTTTCTGCCCATTATTATAAAAAAATATCGGTACTTTCAGAAAAAAAAAGGATTCTCATAGCTTACTGAAATAAAGTTTCGATACATTTTCCCCCTTTCAGTAAAAGTATCGATCATGTTGTAAAATTTCATGATACGATAGCAAATCTGCTCGAAAATATCGATACTTTATGTCCGTTACGATAAAAAATATCGATACTTTCAGAAACAAAGGATTCTGATAGCTTACTGGAAATAAAGTTTCGATACATTTTCCCCCTTCAGTAAAAGTATCGATCCTATTGTAAAATTCCATGATACGTTAGCAAATCTGCTCGAAAATATCGATACTTTCTGTCCGTTACGATAAAAAATATCGATACTTTCAGAAACAAAGGATTTTGATAGCTTACTGGAAATAAAGTTTCGATACATTTTTACCCCTTTCAGTAAAAGTATCGATCCTATTGTAAAATTCCATGATACGTTAGCAAATCTGCTCGAAAATATCGATACTTTCAGCCTCTGTGAAAACAATTATCGATACTTTTTATTCACAAAAGGATTCCTATTGCATACTGGAACAAAAGTTTCGATACGATTTAGACACTATTAATAAAAACCCGATACTTTTGAAAGAAAATCAATGTTTCCGGTACGAATTTCGCTCGGAAATATCGATACTTTTACAAAAATATCGATACTTAACAAAAACTAAAGGATTCCCATAGCTTACTTGAAACAAAATTATCGACACATTTTTCCAAGTTTGAATGTAATTATCGATACGTTTGCAAAAACATTAATGTTTCCGGTAATTTTTTACTGTTTTCATTATTCATTACATCAATGTATCCGGTTTATTGTTACCGTTTTCATTATTTACTACATCAACTTTGTATTGTAGTGTTATGTCTTTTCACTTGTATCACATGCACCGTTTACTGCTCATCCTGTATAAAGCTGAAAGCCTTAATCCCCGGAACGAATCTGATTCTTCCTTTTCAGGTTCGTGTCTTTTCACTTGTATCACATGCACCGTTCATGACCTTCATTTATTGGGTAGTTCTCCTAGTTCTCCTCATTTATTTCTATAACCCCGGAAACAAGGAGACGAACGAATCTGATTCTGCCTTTTCAGTTTCGTGTCTTTTCAATTGTATCACATGCACCGTTCATGTTCATGTACCTTCTCCTCAATTATTTCTATAACCCCAGAAACGAGGAGACGAACGAATCTCTGAATCTGCCTTTTCAGTTTCATGCCTTATCACTTTCCCTCCCACTTTCCCTCCCAAACGGAAATTGCCTATAAATTAACAACTCCTCTATTTACTCTTCACAACATCTTCAAATTAATCTACTCAACCCTTCGTTTACTTCTATAATCAGTTCTCCTTCACCATCTTCTATTATACAATGAGTTCTAGCAGAAGTTCTGGTAAAAATCCTCAGCCTTTGGCAAAGAGGAAGATTGATTTCGAGACATCATCAAACATCGATGATGATTTCTATATTGATTCTGATTCTGATAATGAGGAGGAACAACTAAGCCATGAGTCAATGAAAACCAGCAAATGGTTCAACAAGTTCTTCCAGTCTTTCGATCAAATGAACTCTATCAACGACCCTTTTACTCAATGGCTGTGTCCAGCATGCCAAGGAGGTCCTGGTGCCTCTCACAAGTTTCGTGGCCTTCAGTCCCTAGTCACACATGCAAAAACCAAAGGAGGACCAAAGCTGAAAATTCATCGCCACCTTGGTCAGCTGTTGGAGGAGGAATTGCGTAGAAGGGGTACTTCGGCTACTCCTTATATTATTAAACTTTTCATTGGGAACTCTTTTTTTCATAAATATAATTGATATAAACGATTTAATAGAAGTATCCATACTTTTTCGAAAGTATCCATACTTCTAATAAAAGTAACGAAACATTTAATATACGTATTCATACTTTTCCTGCAAGTACTCATACTTTTTAACGAAAGTATCCATACTTCTAATAAAAGTATCGAAACATTTAATATAAGTATCCATATGTTTTATTTAAGTATCCATACTATCGAGCCATAATTGAACCAGTTCCAATGTTTTTATTAAAATATCGATATTATTGTTTAAAGTATCGATTCTTATTCGTTACCTATTACGTTACACTAGTACCTGTTTGTTTAAATGTTTAATATTAATGTAAACGATCAAATAATAACAATTTAGGCGCTACCGAATATGTTGATATGAGTATCAACAAAATCGGTAATTTTACCGGTTTTGTTATCGTGGGAATTTCCAAGGCCCCATCAGCTCGAAATTAACAACAAATTAGGCGCTACCGAATATATTGATATTCGGATCAACAAAATAGGTAATTTTACCAATTTTGTTATCGTGGGAATTTCCAAGGCCCCATCAGCTCGAAATTAACAACAAATTAGGCGCTACCGAATATATTGATATTCGGATAACAAAATAGGTAATTTTACCGATTTTGTTATCGTGAGAATTTCCAAGGCCCCATCAGCTCAAATTTATCAATATTTTAAGCACTACCGAATATATTGATATTCGGATCAACAAAATAGGTAATTTTACCGATTTTGTTATGTTTGACCGATAACTTAAATTTGCCGGTTACCATTTTTTTCATGTTTTTTACCGGATACATTATCTCATATCAACATATGCGGTAGCGCTTTACCAGATACATTATTTATCTTATAATGTTTCCGATAACGCTGTTTCTTAGCCGTATATTAGGCGGCCGCACATTAGAATTCTCCTTATTATTTGTTAAATTTTTAATTTGTTTTTATTAACAACACCACCCTAAAAAATACAAAGTACGTTAAAGTTCTCTTTAAAAATAAAAAAACATTAATTTTCTAAATTTATAACCACCATTAAAATTAAAATTTTAATAAATAGAGCCGTTAACGATAAATTTGAACATTAGAAAGGATTCTTATTCAGTATTTGGTCGGATATGGCTTGAGTTTAGTGATATAATGGAAGAGACAATCTTGGATGAGGATTGACATGGGAAGAACACAACGGGGTTGGTGGGGGCTGAGGCTCCTCCAAAATTTAGAAAATTATAATTTAATTTTGTAGATTTAAAAAAATCAATTTAACTCTCGCAAATTTTTTACAAATTCAGGTTGAGCTTCAAATTTTTAACATTCTTCATTAAATCCTTCCTATAACTTTTAAAAATTCTCATTGAGCTTCAAATTTTTAACATTCTTCAAATTTTAATTTAAATCTTTATTTTTTAAAAAAAAGTTTTAAATTAATCGTCAAACTCTACCACAAGTACTACCACCGAATGATTTAACGATTTGTGTGGTGCAGGTTTTTTATTTTGGAGATGAATTCTGGTGATTTGAGATGTTTGTTGATGGGGTTTGATTGGAGATCGCTGGTGATGGTAGGTAGGTTATGAGATTTTAGCAATGTACATGGCTTAAAGCAAATAAGAAAAAAAAGCGAGTTCGATTTGAAGTTTTAGCAATGGTGTGGCGGCGGACTACGGAGCGTAGAAGGTAATAAATTATAAGATAAACTACATCATTAGTATGTCAACTTAATGAATCGTCTTATTTTAGGCAATAGACAAATAGTAAGAAAATGTGACATTTTTTAGTCAATGATACTTTTATTCATTTTTATCTCACATTTTTATTAAATTTAAGGTTTTTTTCACAGAGACTGTCATTTTTTTTAATATCTAAACACACACGAATTCATCTCATCATCCTCTGTCACTTTATATTTTAAATTTTTTTAAAACTAATGAAACTTACACAAAAAAATATCAATTTTGAGGTTTGGTGACTTTTTCAGTTTTAAGAGATTTGGGGTGCACGACCGGAAATTTGAACAATGAAAAAAACAAATAATACATTTGAAAATTAGTCTCATTAAACAATCGTAGGCGAAGATTAGATCATTAGAAGGTCGAAACTTTAGATGAATTTTCGTCGATGTGGTTGATTCACATGATATTTCTAATATAGCTTTGCGAGTTTGTGAAGCTACAAATGATTGCGGCAATTGGAATGCAACAAATTTTTGATGAGAACAAGATCTCTAATTTGCTTGCAGAAACTGATGAGAGATGGTCGTTGGCTTGGTCGTTTGAAGGCCCTCAGCGCATTCGACAATTCGTTTGGTTAATCCTTCAGTCTCGACTACTTACAAATTGCGAGAGGGTTCACAGAGGCATGTCATCGGACAAGTCGTGTGTTGTTTGTGGTCATGCATTCGAGGATATTATCCATGTTCTCCGAGATTGTCAACTCGCACGTACCCTTTGGCTGCAAATTATTCCGGCTCGAATTGGTTCTTGCTCGAGTCTCAACGCGGAACTTTGGGCTCTACTTGATGGGTTGTGACTTTTATGGGATAAAGGTTTCCGTCGCATTATGGTTGCATCGGATTGTCTTATCGCAGTGAATCTCATCTCGAGCCACCATCAATCCTAGAAGTCTTCTTTAGCTAGACGTATCCTAGAAGTCTTCTTTTACACTCCACAAGAAACAAACAAAGTTGCTGATTTCATTGCTAAATCGAGAGTGAACCAACCCTTGGGGCTGCAGTCTGTAGACCATTCCAAGACCAAATGAAGAAATCCATCGATTGTTATAGAAGGGGGCGTAGTGGCAAGCAACTTTAGTTACTCTTATGTCACAGACTTATTCTTTCAAACCAATCTGTGCGGCGCTAACACTCTCGACACGATGTTAGCAAGCCTTACTCGCGTAACGCTATGGCAAAACACAAGGAGCAAGAGAGTTTTACAAGGAAAGAGCCTTGTATTGAACAAAGAAAGCTTACAAGGATACTTTACACTACACAACTCTTGGATCTCTTGGATGATTTACAAATGAGAGGGGTGGTCCTATTTATAGGCTCCCACCTCCTAAACGGACAGCTAGGATCGATTCTCGGGTCTTCTAGGTTCCTCTGGATGAGCCTAGATTGTTGTGGAACATTCTGGAACCCCTTAGATATGTGTGGAGACGTTTGGGGCTCTCTAGGCTGTTCTATATCCTTCTGTGGATCATCTTTGGCCTTAAAATGCCCAAGGCACTTCATTTTGTCCTAGTTGGCCCGAGTGCACTTGGGTGGAGCTCTTCGGGTGCGCGTTGCGCACCTAGGTGGGGCACCTCGGTGCTTCTCGGTGCACCCTGGTAGGGGTGCCCCTCGGTTGGCTGTGGTGTACACTGGTGGGGCGTGACACCCTCCCCCACCTAATCTCACGACGCCCTTGTCGCGTCTTCGTCGAATTGGGGTGCTGAGTGCTTCCCTCGACTCCTAGCTTGCCTCGCCTTTGCCCTCGGCTTGTCGGCATCATTGGAAGACCTTCCCTTCGACCCTTGTCCCTTTGTGGTCTTCGAAGTCATGTTCTCCCCTTGAACATGCTTGGTGGCCTTCCTAGACACGATCACCCCTTTGTGTCCATCCAACCCCTTGGATGGCTTGGCCATACGGACGGCATTTTCAAGTTGAAGTGCTGAGAGCATTCATGTCCCTTGCTTGGTGACCCTTCGTGTTGGTACCACACACGATGTTGCACCCTTCGTGATGCACATGCTATTGGCGAACGGCATTGGTATTGCCTTGGCTTGCTCGAAGAACTCGAGCCCTAGGACGATCGGGTAGTCGTCCATCGACACAATCAAGAAGTCCATGCGCCCTGACCATGTACCAACGATTGTCTTGACTCCTCGAGTGAACCCAAGGATGGGTTGGGCGGTAGAATTTACGGCCTTGACGGATCCTCCCCCTTTCACAACACTAAGACCAAGCCTCTTTGCTTCCTCCAAAGAAACAAAGTTATGGGACGCACTTGTGTCGAGCATGGCTCTTGATGCTTTTCCATTAACGGCGACGTCCACGTATAGTAACCCCTTGGCTTGGGTCTTTGGGGCGGACTGGATGCCATTCAAGAGCTATAGTGATCCCATTTTTGCACCTTGGCCCCCTTCAGCATCATTACCATCGTCGGCATTGCTTCCCTCTTGATGCCTTGCTAGGAGCGAACTAAGAGCTTGACATTGTGAGCACTCCCGAACCCAATGATCGCAATCACAGATAAAGCAACTGCTAGGCGGTGATTTCTTGGCACTATGAGAGTCTTTAGACCTACTTCGGTCCTTGTCCCTCCATGAGAACGAGCCTTTGTGCTTCGGTGTGTCCTCATCCTTGCGACTCACTTTGTGTGGGATCCTATCTCTTCCCCCATTGGAGTGACCACTCTTCTTATCCTTTGGCTCGTTGGTGGGCTCCTTGTGGGTGGAATAGTCGATGAGGCTTTCGGCCACGACAATGGCGTCGGCGAGGGTTTGTACTCCCCTTCGTCTTAGCTCGACCTTGGCCCAACTTTGGAGACCATCTATGAAGTTGAAGAGTGAGTCCTTCTCTGAGAGATCGGGAATCTCGAGCACCAAGCTAGTGAACTCCTTCACGTAGTCATGGATGCTCCCCGATTGCTTGAGCCTTCGCAATCGTGCCCTTGTTTCATCCTCGGCATTCTCCGGATAGAATTGTCGTTTAAGCTCCTTTTTAAAATCAACAAAGGTAGAGATGGTGCATGTACCTCTCTCAACATCGAGACGCCTTCTCCTCCACCAAAGCATGGCGGTGTCGGTAAGGTATAAGGTTGCGGTTTGGACCTTAGAGGCATCCTCCCTGATGCCAATGACCTCTAGATATTGCTCCAAGCCATACAAGAAGTTGTCCACTTCTTTCGCATTGCGTGTTCCCGCAAAGGTTTGAAGCTTGGGCACCTCGACCCTTCTAGCCTCCACGGTGGTGCTTGGCCCTGCTGCCATAGCACGTTTACACAAGGCCAGGTCGCCTTGCAACGACTCTAGTTGGGCGTGCATGCTGGCAAGTTCACGTTGGAATGACTCACGTACCTTTGTGAGTTCTCCCATGAGTGCTTCGCGGACTTCACCTATTTCTGCGCACAAGGTCTCCTCTAGCTTGATCTTCATAGCCCTCTCGGCCGTGTGGATCTCGGCATCCTCCGCCTCGAGGCCTTCAATCTACTCTTGAAGGTCGTCCACGTGGGCACCCATGCCCGAAACGCTTTCCTCCACACGAGTCAAGCGCAACTCAAAGCTAGAGAGTGTGTCCTTGGACTTGGCACGAGGCCTTGTCTCCACAGGGTCGGTCCTTACTTCACCTGCACGTTGGTCATGTGTAACCTCGGTGTCCGACGGGCTAGCAACTTGGTTTTTGTCTGACTTGGCTATACTCCCAACGATCGTAACACGCTCTGATACCAACTGTCACGGACTTATTCTCTCAAACCAATCTGTGCGGCGCTAACACTCTCGGCACGATGTTAGCAAGCCTTACTCGCGCAACACTATGGCAAAACACAAGGAGCAAGAGAGTTTTACAAGGAAAGAGTCTTGTATTGAACAAAGAAAGCTTATAAGGATACTTTAAACTACACAACTCTTGGATCTCTTAGATGATTTACAAATGAGAGGGGTGGTCCTATTTATAGGCTCTCTCCTCCTCAACGGACGGCTAGGATCGATTTGATCCAACGGTTACAATGTTGCCTCCCAAAATATCTAAGACTCCTACATTATTCTGGATAAGTCCTTACTTACTTACATACATCTCTAATACTCTAAAGTATTCTAGAATATTCTGGAGATGTCCGGAGTTATCCCGAGCCTTCTGGACTTGTCCCAAGCCTTCCTGATCATTCTCGGGTCTTCTAGGTTCCTCCGGATGAGCCTAGATTGTTGTGGAACATTCTGGAACCCCTTAGATATGTGTGGAGACGTTTGGGGCTCTCTAGGCCGTTCTAGATCCTTCCTTGGATCATCTTTGGCCTTAAAATGCCCATGGCACTTCATTTTGTCATGGTTGTCCCGAGTGCACTTGGGTGGAGCTCTTCGGGCGCGTGTTGCGCACCTAGGTGGGGGCACCTCGGTGCGCCTTGGCGGAGGTGCCCCTCGGTTGGCTGTGGTGTGCACTGGTGGGGCGTGACACTTAGCTTTGTTGCTATTTCAATTATTACCAAAAATAAAAAAGAGAAGGCTTAACCGTCAAATATGTGCCCAGACTATACCCTTTTTTCCAGTTAGGTGCCCAAACTATTTTTTGGGTCAACTAGGTGCCTAACATTTCATTCTGTAACTCATTTAAGGTTCGCTGTTAACTTTTTCCGTTAAAAGACATGTGTCACCTCCAGAAAAATCCAAAATTATATTAAAAATAAATAAAATTAATTAATCTTAAAAAATCTTTAAATTTTCCAGATTTTACAAAACAACCCCTAAATTCCAAAATCCCTAAACCCCCAAAATCTAAATTTCGATTTGGACTATCGCTGATTGCTACGCCGCCGCCCACCAAATCGGTCATCGGACCAACACGACTATTTCCCCCACCATCTCGTCGCCAGAAATCAATCGACGCCGTGCAAATCGACGAAATTGTCAAATAATTTTTTCGAATGATTCGCGCCGAACGACGGCAAAAGGGGCGACGAACGGCGTGTGAGTTGTTTGGCGAGGGGAGGACGCTTCATTCCGCCGCCGGCAACGTGGCCGGCGGAGGCGGGAGTGGTCGGATTTGGGGACTATTTTGGGAATGTTTAAAACTTTCATGATACATTTTTATTTTATTTTATTAATTTTATTTATTTTTAATATAATTTTGGATTTTTCTGGAGGTGACACGTGTCTTTTAACGGAAAAAATTAACGGCGAACCTTAAATGGGTTACGGAATAAAATGTTAGGCACTTAATTGGCCCGAAAAATAGTTTAAGCACCTAATTAAAAAAAGGTATAGTTTGGGCACTTATTTAACGTTTAAACCAAAAGAGAAATATGTAAACGTTTGAGTATCAATTTCGTCGTGACCAACGACCGATGATATACAACAATTAATTCAATTATCAAAACGAAACTACTTTTAAAACTTAACTACTAATGATGTAATTTTCCTAAATTATAAGCATTTGAATAACTTAAATTTCTTTATCAAGTTCTCTGATTTTCTCAACAATCAAACAAAATATTAGAACAACCCCCGCACATTTAATATAGGCTAAACATGTAATTTTGGCCTCCAGTTTGACCCAAATTAGTTATTTAGTCCTTCGCACGAAAATGCAGTCAATTAAATCTTTTAGTTCGCAAATTGCAGTAAATTGGACCCTTGACCAACATTGACCAATGAAACCGTTAACTGTTGCATATATAGCCGTTAACTAACTGCATGCCATGTCACGACTAACATGTCAAAAATACTGATGTGGCATCACAATTTTTTTAAAAAAATAGTTATTTTATTTATTTATTTTTATATTAAATTTTAACTAATCATATGATGACACATTGCATCATCGGATTGATTTTAAAGTAAAGAGTTAAATTATTTTATGGAGGAGTTAGAAATTAAACCCAAATTTAGTAGGTGAAAAGCTTAGCGCTTAACCATCAAACCAACCTCTAACTTGTCAATAAACATTAAAGGTAATATATAACTTCATCAAAATAGCGCTGTTGTTGCTGCTGCTTCTTCGACATTTTTGTCATATTTTCACCATCTGAGAGAAAAATTTGGTTCTACGGGATGAAAGACAAGTTGTAGTAGAACAATTTCGTGTTTAACAACCAATTCTCGGTCTGTACCACTGGCGATATTTTTCGATCAGTAGCAACAGACCGGTAGGAAACAAAGGAGGTGCTGGCAGAGCCGTTTTTGAGATTTTAGTGGCCCAGGGGCGAACTAAAAAATTAGGTCTCTAATAATAAATATTAAAAATGAAATTTAAAAGTATGCCCCTTAGAAAAAAAATAGGTTTCTAATAACAAATATTAGAAAAAAATAAATTTTAAAAGTATATTCCTAATAACAAATATTAGAAAAAAAAATCATGTCCATATTGGACCCCTAATAACAAATATTAAAAAATTAAATTTTAAGAGAATGTCACTAATAACAAATATGGGGAATTAGGCCCCTAATTATAAGTATTAGAAAAAATCGGGTCTAATAATAAGTATTGAAAAAAATTAAGAGTATGTCACTAATAATAAATATTGAAAAAAATAAATCCTTAATAATAATTATTGAAAAAATTAAATTCATTATAACAAATATAGAAAAAAATATATCAAATATTATAAGAAAAAATAAGCCCTGGGCAGACGTCCCTCCTACCCATGCCCAAAAACCACATTGGGTGCTAGTCACTTGAGCTGCATCCCCGGTTTGTCAATGCTCTGCAGTAGTTAGGAGGCTCTTAAGGTGAGAAATAAAAGAACAATTAGAAATGTTCTTAGCTGGTTGTAATTTAAATTTTGTTGTTTTTGGATAGTTTATTGTGGATAAAAAATCTTTTACTTTTTTTAGTGACTTTATATATGCCTAACATTAAAAAATACAAAAAAATAAATTTCAAGCCATAATTCTAGATTTTAAATCTTAAATCTTATACCCTATACTCTAAAAAATACACCCTACCATAAATTCCCTAAAGCCTAATCATAAACTCTAACCTTAAACGCTAAACCCTAAACCCTAAACATAATTTTAAGTATGATGGCATAAGTAGGGGCACCAAAAAGGGGCAAAAGATTTTCATCCGTTTATTGGAGTCATACTATATGAGAATTAAGAAGTTCGGTTAATCAGAAGATCGAATTCCCAATTCCTCTATAACACAATTTTAACTCGTTACTTTAAAACCAATCAGATGTGCCACGTTTCATTTGATAAAATTTAATATAAAAATATTTATAAAAAATAATTATTTTAAAAAAAAATTTGTGATGTCACATCAGCATTTTTGACATGTCAGTCGTGACGTGGCATGCAGTTAATGATCACATATGCAGTAGTTAACGGTTTTGTTAGTCAACATTAGTCTTGGTCAAAGGTTAATTTGTTGTAATTTGTGAATTGAAAGGGCTAATTGACTGTATTTTCACGCAAAGAGCTAAATTATTAATTTAGGTCGAATTCAATGGAAAAAATATCTCTTTACCCTTTAATATACTTCCTATTGAGAAATTATATATAAACTTTCACACACCTAATTTTATTTTTATAAAATCTCTTACAATTTGGAAGACATAATCCCTAAGATTAAAAATGTAGAGGATATTCCAAAAACAAAATACTACTAAATTTGTTGAAAGTTCTATAATCGACTAGATAGGGTACATATATATATTAAGGGTGTTCATTTTCGGGTATTCGGATTTTTGGGTATTATTTTTTTTGACTTATTCCCGACCCACTTTAACCGGTACTCGCTATTCGGGTGCCCGCAAAAATCCGGGTACTCGGGTAACAAGTATTCAGATGTTTTTTTTTACAATTTTTTAAATTACTTAATTTTATAAAATAAAACCACACATAATAAAAGTTCGAATTATATAATCCAAACATAAAATTTAAGATTCAAAATATCAAACCCAAACAACTTTAGAATACAAATTAAAACTTTTAATCCCTAATAATAATAATAATAATAATAATAATAATAATAATAATAATAATAATAATAATAATAATAATAATAATAATAATAATAATAATAATAATGTCTCTAAGACAAATGAAATATATAGACTAATAAATAATAATGATGCATCAATTCAAATCTTAAACAATATCTCTAAGAGATATCTTAAATTTTTAATAATTTTATATATAAATATAAAGGCTAAAGGGTCAAATTTGCCCCTGTAGTAATTCGAAATCAGCAATGTTGCCCCTACTTTTTTTTTCTCCGTAATTTTGCCCTCAAAGTCAGTCAATTGTAGCAATGTTGCCCTTTGACCGATTTTGACCGTTAAATGCTGACGTGGCAGTTAACGGTGCTGACAGGGCAATTTTACCCTCGAAGTCATTCATACAATTTTACCCTCGAAGTCATTAATTGCAGTACTTTTACCTTTGGTTTATTTAGTTTTTGAATAAAATTGGATAAATAATTTGGTTTTTTCGAGTTGAACTTTAACAAACAGAATATATGTAACACCCGTGTTTTGGGCCTAGGAGTTAGCCGAGTTATAGTTCGAGTCAAATAAAACTTAATTAAAATAATCCAACTTCAAATAATGACCTATTTGAGCTTTAATAAGAAGGGAGGGACCTATGTTGCAATTTTACCAAAAACTTTTAAAAAGCTAGACCACTTTATAGAAAAGTTGTCTTCCCCCTTTTCCCATCTCCCTTTCACGTTGGAAACTCTCCCCACCCTTTTCAAACCCTTTCAAACCTTAGTTACTATTCCATTGGATTGCTACTTCGATTCAAGGTGTTTTTCAAAGGTAAATATGTTTTCCAACTCTCCTCTTTATCCCCTATCCAACCATTGTCTTAGATTTCAAAAATATGAGGTTTTGGAAATTAGGGTTTATATTAAAGTTTGGGTTTTTAAAGGGGTTTTTCAATTTGTTTTGATAGATCATGTTGGGGTTTTGTTTAAGCTCAATGAAATACACAATATATATTAATTTGGTTGAGTTTTGATGAAAATTCGTAGTATGGTCTTAGGGCAAGTTTTAAGGTAGTAAAACTTGAGTTTTGGGAGGTTTAATGTTGAAATTGAAGGGCTGTTGGTCTACCTATGATATGAGGGTGTTTTGGGATGTTTTGGAAGTCATTTGGGTGTTGGGAAATGGAATTTTCAGTATGGCTTAAAGGGAGCACGAAAATTGGGATTTTGTAAGAATATGAGGATTGGGAATTTGAGGAATTTGGTTTATGTTTGTGAAGTAAGTGGATGGTTGAGTTTAACATTGAATTGAGAAGTAATGTGTATGTTTTGTTTGGCTAGAAACAAGAGGAAGCGTTGAAGAGGCTTTGGGACCGAATCCGAGTTCGTAAGAGGATTGGTTCGAATTGCTAAGGAAGGGCGGTGAGTGGTCTTAACTTGTTTTAAAGTTTGGTTCGAGCATGAGTAGTGTGTGTGTAAAGTGTGCTTGGTAGGCCACTTCCTTACAATCCAAGTAATTGTTTTAGTCTTGTTTTCCTTAAATGCTATTGTGCTTGCTTAGCTATGCTCTTGTACTTGTGATTATATGGTGCATGTATATATATATATCATGATGTGGATATATGTGATGAGCATGAGTGTGGTTGATGATATGTGACTAATGATGATAATTGGCACTAAATAATTACCGGTTGTAAATGATCGATCATTAGGATAGTGTGCACACAAATTGAGTCAAAACGTACGTGGCCTTGATGGCGTTAAGTCATCAAGGAGGAGTACGGTGATGTAACATTCCATCGGAAGTTTTTTATATATTTCTACTGGATGATGAGTGGAATCCCATCCGTAGGGCGTGTGGCGATGAGTGGAATCCCGCACACGCAAGGTCCGGTGATGAGTGTAATCCCACCGAGATAAAGTGTTGTTGAATTATAAATTCGCACAATCGGGGTAATTAAAGTGGCCAATTAAACTTGTTCATGCATTGAGATATATGATGGTGACATGTGATTGTGGTATATGGTATTGTTGCATGATGTGGATGCTGATGCTTAAACTTGTTAGGATTGAGAGACCATATATGCCACTTGAAAGACTAGCTAAGTCTACTTGATTTCATGTCAATGCTTGATATATGTGAGATTAGGATTTAACATGCTTGAACCCTGCATTGTTGATGTTTTTCGTTTTAGAGCACCCTCACTAAGCTTATAGCTTACGCTCTCAATGTTCAACAATGCAGATCATTAGCGTGGTGTTAGCTCGGAGCAAGGCAAGAAGGGCTTTCCAAGTTGTTGCTCAAGTATGGTTAATTTTGTAGTAGTTAAGCAATGTGGCAATAGGGGGTGTTTGTATGAGCCTTGTATGACTCTTTCAAATGATGTTGTTTTGGATTGATTATGGATTGTAAGCATGCTATACTCTGATGAATATTGGTGTGTATGATGGCATGCTTTAGGATGTGCTAGGTTGCCTTGATGTGGGTGTAAACCTCTTATATGCTTGCTTTGTGCCTTAAAGGCTTTGAGTTCCTTGTACATATTGAGTCCTTTGCATAAGTTCCTTGTTGTTTATACATGTTGGGTGCTTGTATGGCTATATAGTGGTATGTAAATGTTGTATGAGTGCTTGTTTGGGTCTAGGGAAGTCCTAAATTGCATCTAGGTTCGAGTCTTGATTGTTTTTGCTGAGTTTGGGAGGCTATGTTGTGCAGGGTTATCGATACAGTTAGTACGGTATCGATACCGCCTTCTTGTTTCAGGCATCGTGTATCGATACACAAGGGGGCGTACCGATACCATTTTGGTCACTGGAGCTACTGTCCATCTTGGTATCGATACGGGCCTCTGGTGTATCGATACCATTTTGGCCACTGGAGTCACTGTCCATCTTGGTATCGATACGGGTCCTTGGCATATCGATACAGCCTCTTCTAGTTGACTCTGTCCAGTTGACCTAGTCAAGGGGTATCGGTACACCCCTTAGGTGTATCGATACCGCCTGCAGTATAAGTTTTAATTGAGTTCGTTTGTGTGTTTCGTGAATGTTGTTCCGTTGTATGACCACTTAGGATCTAATAATCATCTAGACAAGATTTAAAATGAAAAAAATAGGGTTGCTAACCGAAGGGGAATTCCTTAGGGAGTTTTCACTCGATTTTCCCCGTGTGGCCCACTCGGACCGGTCATCCGGCCAGACCGGGACGAGGGGGTTACAATATATGAAAAATCGATTAACAAATTGATGTAAATATCCTTTGAGTCCCTAGTAATTTTAAAAATAAGCAAAATGAGAACTCTCACAAAAAATCAAAATATTATTCAATTTTTTTTAAAAAAATCTATAAACTTAATAAAAATAATTATGATATTAAAAAAATATTGAAAATAAACCAACGAGAAGCGTGTTAA
Organism: Hibiscus trionum; assembly: GCA_030270665.1. Classification (NCBI taxonomy): domain Eukaryota; kingdom Viridiplantae; phylum Streptophyta; class Magnoliopsida; order Malvales; family Malvaceae; genus Hibiscus; species Hibiscus trionum. The sequence continues at coordinate 34,401,028 of BSYR01000017.1, forward strand.
TTGAACGGTGAACGCGAACTATTCTATTCGAACGACGTTCGATTGACACACTTACCGACGATTGGTTGTTAGGAAAAAATGTACGGTGAACAAGTATCATGTGGCTCAGGGTGAATTCTGCTTTATCTTCTGGATATCCTTGTATTTATCTCCCATGCCCTATCTCCCATGTCGTTTTCGCCGAACACCACTAATGGCGTTTTCTGAGATCATCGTACATTTTTTCCTAACAACCCATCGTCGGTAAGTGTGTCAATCGAACGTCGTTCGAATAGAATAGTTCGTGTTCACCGTTCAATTAACACGCTTCTCGTTGGTTTATTTTCAATAAATTTTTTTGAATATCATATTTATTTTTATTAAGTTTATAGATTTTTTAAAAAATTGAATAATATTTGATTTTTTGTGAGAGTTCTCATTTTGCTTATTTTTAAAATTACTAGGGACTCAAAGGATATTTACATCAATTTGTTAATCGTTTTTTCATATATTCTGTTTGTTAAAGTTCAACTCGAAAAAACCAAATTATTTATCCAATTTTATTCAAAAACTAAATAAACCAAGAGTAAAAGTGCTGCAATTAATGACTTCGAGGGCAAAATTGCATGAATGACTTCGAGGGTAAAATTGCCCCGTCAGCACCGTTAACTGCCACGTCAGCATTTAACGGTCAAAATCGGTCAAAGGGCAACATTGCTACAATTGACTGACTTTGAGGACAAAATTACGGAAAAAAAAAGTAGGGGCAACATTGCTGATTTCGGATTACTACAGGGGCAAATTTGACCCTTTAGCCAAATATAAATATATATTTTAAAACTTTAATCGGGTAGTCGGGTTGGATCAGTCGAATATTTTTGAACACTTGGGAAGGGTTGTGGGCCCCAACTTCCACAAAAATAAAATTTTACCTATAATTTATATGATAAATTTTGAAAAATATTAAATAAGTATATTTGATCGGTTGATCAAGCTGTCCATTTTTACTTTCAAAAGAATTTATTAAAAAATCAATAATATTTTAATTCCGTCCCTGAACTAGACGGATCAAAAGATATATCCATTTCCAAAAAACCAGAAGCCAAGTGGAACATTTCTTTGTTCTGAATGCTTATTCATCGTACAATAGTAGTATTTATTAATTGAACAAACACGACACAAATTTGGATCAACAAGTTTTTCCCAAACTGCAAAGACACAACCACAGTACCATATATTATTATATAGTCTGGAAGTTAAATACGGAAACATCAGACAGCAACAAGATCATGTTCGAAGCTTTCGTGAGTTTCCTACTCAGCATCCGCGAATCTAAAGACACAGGTCAAAGAAAATGTTAGATTGAAATGGGAAAATGCAAGAAAATTTGGGGGAGGGATGAAATGAAAGATTGGTTAATACTCACCCAAGCTCCGACAGCTTCAAATGAGACTCAGCATAGTCAGCAAAGAAGGCATCCTCATCCTAGCAAGGCAGAACAACAAACATTATTCATAACCAAAAGTTCTAATGAATTAGATACATACATGTACCGAAATCAAACCGACAGCGGAAGGAGGAAAAGAGTGCCCCTATATAATTATTAATCAACATGTGAATTCAAAAACCCACTACATAATTTGATCAATCTCGAATGTACTGTCAACTGAAGTAAAGTTGGAATACGATTCATAAAGCAAAAAAAGCTGAAATACATAAAATTACCCACCGCAGCATATTTCTGGACAAGAGGGCGGAAGACAGGATCTTCCACAAGTGCTTTGTCGGATGGCAACTGGATCAGACCTTCTTTCTCTCCACTGACAAGTTCCCTGTCTCAAACAAGAATGTAAAAAACACGGGTCACAATGCAAACATTGTGGAATTGAATCCATCCAGCAATCAACTCTCAACAATAAGTTATGTAAGTCCTTTACTTGAAATAGGAGTTGTCAAAAATGAGAGGATTGGAAGTCCAGGGTCCTTCAAAGCCAGAACGCTCCTTATGGCACCTGCCCTGTAAATTGTAATAATATCAGCAGCGCATGATAGAACGCATTGAACTTTGATCGAGCAGTTGGTGAACATAATCTCAGTCATCAACTTTACCAGTGTATGACCACCGGATAAAGCAACAATGTCTTGATCGGTAAGACCCATGTGGCCGAACACATCTCTCAGGTGATCCGAACCTGAAATCAAACAAAAACTTTTAGATTACACTTTTTCATGCATGATTTGAAGTTGTTAAAACAACTGACCTTTGGTAGCCTGCGGCAGGCGACCCTCTGGAGGTGGTTCGTTTTTGTCCTGAAGAGTTAACCATACATTTTGATTAATGATTCCTTTTTTTTTTTGGGGGGGGGGGGGGGGGGGGAAGCATTCGTATATTTAGTGGAGAACAAGGTTAGATGAAGAAGAAATGGAAGATTCATGGAACGCATACCGGCCTCCCAGGGTGAAAAGGAATCTCAGGACCTCCCGAAACTTCAACAGCAACAACTCCGGCCAACTTTTTCACCCAACAATGTGGCGAAATCGACGAATGATTAGTATAGTTAAACCTAAAGAAAACAGTGATCGGGGATAGCATACCTGGTAGAAATCGGCGTAAGACAAGATGGGAAACTGTTGCTTAATGGGCTCTAGAAGCCTAACAGCTATGTCGAGGCCGTTGTTGGCTTCATGAGCCAGCTCATCCCGGTGCCTTATCGTCCCGAACGGCCCTCCGGTTTTGGTTTTCACGTCGAATGTTCCAGCCGAGTGCCATCTGTTTCACATCAATCAACGTTGATAATAAAGTCCAACCCTAAACCAAAAATAATAATAACATTAAAATAAAGAAAAAAGAAGAAGAAGGTTACGCTAAACGGAGGATGATGGGAGCACAGTGCTTCTCGGCAATGAGTCCCCGAAGCTTCCTCTTACATTTCTGTACAGCTTTTTCATACTCTTCGCTCACTGTCGGGTAGCACTTGTTCGCCATTTCTGAGGATTAAGAAACAAGAAGAAGTTACTTGTAATAAGTGGATCTGATTCTGCTTCTTGCGGGTTGTAGAAGATATATGTAGGAAAAGATTTTGTTTCGGACCAGAAGATTCTAGTGTGTGTGCATGCCTCTAGAAGGCTGCAGATTATACCCTGGATCCCTTATTTGTTGCCACTTGGTTCTAAACCATAGTCCGCGTATTATTTTAACGACTAAAAAAGTAACATCTAGAATGGTCATTAAACTACGCGCCCCTAATTTTCTTTCTCGACCAAGTTTCCTTGAGTCTCATATTTTCTTTTCGATCCTCCTTTTTGTCTTGTTGATTGACCGTCGGGTCGGGTGTTTTCTGCCGTTGTCGGTAGTTAACGGTTGTCGAAACAATTGAGGACGGTGGCGTCTGGTGGATTGCTCTGTGGAGCCGCGGCTTAGCCAGAAAGTTAGGTGGTTTTTGCGTCACGAGTCTCCTCGGGTGTTCGGAGGACGGACATCACTTCCATCGACCTTCTCTTCCGGTGTCGGTCTTCTTTTTTTTGGTAACGACTCTGATCACTCTCTGTCCCCATGTTCGGCGATACCCCGCTCCTGGTTTGCTCTCCCTTCCCCTCGTCGTTCCCCTCTTCTGGTGGCTCCATACCTCTTCTTTTTCAGCTTTATTATCTGATGGTCATCGAAACTGATGTTTGCTGCTTGTTTTACTGAACCGTAATGAGCTTTTGTTTATTCTTTCTGTGTGTCTTTGTTGGGTTGCGGTTTTGGTGTTGATGTTTCAATGCTTCGGATAACTTTGTTTTTTGCTTAATCTGTCGCCTCGCTTGTGTTTATGTGTTCTCTGTACCGTCTCTGAGCTTGCATGGTTGGTTTCGGAGATAAGTTTGGTACTGGTATAGTGGTTGGGCTTGTTGTCCGAATTAGACGCTTCTGGTTCTCTCATCGGTTTTGTGGAGAGTTCTGATGTTCTGGTTTCCAGTCAGTCGTAAGGTTGCTAATCCTTTTGGCTATTTCTCTGATTCTGTGGTTTTTTTCATTTGTTCCTGAGTTGCTGAGTTTTGCGGGTCTGTGGCTCTACTGGAGCAAGCGTTGGTAATCTGGCTATTTCCCCAGCGGTTTGCTCATCTAATTTTGTCTCTTTAGAGACTGTCTGAGGTTTTTTTGATCGAACAAGGTTGTCTTTTGGTTTTATTGCATAATGACTACTCTGGCTTGGAATGTTCGAGGTCTGGGAAATAAAGAAACAGTTAGAGCCCTTCGCTTCTCCGTAAGCAAGCACACACCTGACATCATTTTTCTCAGCGAAACCAAGCAAAAAAAGAGATATTTGGAGAAAATAAGGATGAAGATGAAATTACGACATTCCTTTTATGTAGAACCTTGCGGAATAGCAGGTGGGCTAGCCCTTTGGAGGAATGACGAAGTCTCTATTTCTATTCTCAATCATACCAAAAATATCATCGATACGAAGGTGGTGTTTCAGAATGGTGATAACTGGTTTGGTACCTTTATCTATGGTCCCCCATATAGAGAGGAAAGACATGATTTCTGGGAGCGGTTATCAAGTCTCAGAAGCTCCTCAAGCACCAAATGGCTCATTATAGGTGATTCCAATATGGTATCAAGGAAAGAGGACAAAGAGGGCGGGAACCCAGTGAACCCAGAAGAAGCAAGGATCTATAATGACTTTGTTAATTCTGCGGGTCTCATTGAATTACCTATTAAAGGTGGCCATTTCACCTGGTCTAACCAAAGAAGCGGTGATGATTCCATACTAAAAAAGCTGGATCATATCCTCTGCTCCACCGACTGGAGTCTTGAGTTCCCTAAGGCGTTGGGAGTAATGGAGGTTGCTGTCGCTTCGAACCATGCTCCTATTGTCATGTTCTCCAAGGGCTTTACCAGGAAATACCGGAAGGATTTCAAGTTCGAGTCGAAATGGCTCCTTGATGAGGAATGCTCCAAAGCAGTTTCTAATGGATGGACTATTTCGCCTGGGGAGAGAATGTCTTCCAGGTTTGGTAGAAATATCCGCAACACGAGATATGTCCTTATTAAATGGAACAAAAGAAAACAGAAGCAGCGGAACGAGAAGAAGCAGAAGCTAATGGCCAGGATCAAGTTTTTCCAAGGAAGGAAACTCACAGAGTCGGAGTTGGAGGAATACAAGAAGCTTCAGAAAGATTTAGATGCTGAATGGGAAAGTGAGGAAAGATATTGGCATTACCGATCCAGAATAAATTGGTTGAAATGGGGAGATAGGAATACAAAATTTTTTCATGCCACGACCATTCAACACCGCAGAACAAATGCCATCGTGAAATTGAAAGATGAGAATGGAACCTGGCTTGAGGAGCCTGAACATATAGCACACTTCTTGCAAAACCACTTCCAGAAAGTTTTCACGAGAGATCATTCGGTTGACTTTGGAAGTCTCAAAAACTATATCCCACTTTTGGTAACCGATGCTATGAACCATGACCTTCAGAAAGAAGTGACAGAAGAAGAGATTAAAGAAGCTGTTTTCGGAATGGGGGCTACAAAAGCCCCGAAACCCGATGGTTTTCCAGGGTGTTTCTATCAAACCTATTGGGAGACGGTGAAGGAGGATGTGATAGATATGGTCTTAGATTTTTTCATAGAGGGTAATCTGGGGGTGGGGCTAAATAAACAAAACATAGTGCTCATCCCCAAGAGAACCACTCCAACAGAGGTTTCTCATTTCAGACCGATTAGCCTATGCAATTTCTCCCTCAAGATCATAACTAAGATTCTTGCCACGAGACTGAAGGCTATTCTCCTTGATTTAATTCCTCAATATCAGTCAGCATTCGTTCAGGGTCGTTCAATCTACGACAACATTATTCTTGCAAATGAGGCTTTCCATGCAATTAAACGGGCGAGAAAGGGCAGAAAAGGCCTTATGGCCCTCAAAATTGACCTCGAGAAAGCTTACGACAAGGTTGAATGGGACTTGCTTCACTTTGTTATGAGCAGGATGGGTTTTGATGAGTGGTGGACTAGCAGAGTCATGAAGTGCGTGACGACGATCTCTTTCTCACTTGTGCTGAATAGGGAACGCGTTGGGGAACTTAATGCCAGTCGGGGGTTGCGACAGGGCGACCCGTTATCCCCCTTCCTATTCACCTTCATATCCAGCATCTTGAATTGGATCATTGATAAGGAGACTGAGATGAATCAATTCACGGGTATGAGAATTAAACGAAGATGCCCAGTGATGAGTCATTTGCTCTTTGCTGATGATTGCCTCTTGCTCTCAGAAGCAAATACAGGAAATTGTGCAGCTACTCTTCGGATTCTTCAATTATTCCAGAACTCAACAGGACAATCTATTAACTTCCAGAAATCTTCTATTTTTTTTCTCTCCTAATGTCAGCTGCAATTTGAAATTACATCTGTCAAATGTGCTGGGTTTCTCTCCGAAGGAGAAGGATGCTTGATATCTTGGACTTCTATCCTTCTGGGGGAGGAGTAAAAAAGAAGCTCTAGGTTCATTAAGGAAAGAGTTCAAAATAGACTCAAGAGCTGGAGGGCAAAGTATCTGAATTTGGCAGGTAAGGAAGTTCTTATTAAGGCAGTGGCTCAAGCTATCCATACGTATGTCATGCAATGCTTCCTTCTACCCGTTACCTTTTGTGATGAACTCAGTTCGATGATCGCTAAGTTCTGGTGGAATAATAGTCCTGACAAGGATAGGAGTATCCATTAGATAAACTGGAAAGATCTCTGTCGCCCCAAGGATAAAGGGGGAATGAGTTTCAAGAATCTAAGAATGTTCAACAAAGCCCTCGTTACAAAATTGGCATGGAAAGTGTTAAAGAATCCGAAATCTTTTCTAGCTCAGACTCTCCGGGGAATTTATTTCCCTAACGGAAACATTTTCGATATCCCTAAGTGCTCTAACCATCTTGGGGATGGACATGAATTAAGGAAGGCATCATGACTCTGAAAGAAGGAGGCCTTTGGAGAGTTGGTAACGGGAGATTCATTTCCACGTGGAAGGATAACTGGGTCCCAGATCTTCCTGGCTTTCGAGTTTCCACTCAAACGCCTCAGGACTCACTCGCACCATCGGTTAGCAGTCTCATGAACTCGGATGGCCGTTCATGGAACTTGTCAAAGATTAGGGATATGTTCGATCTGTCTGAAGTCAAGGCAATTAGCTCTATCCCGATTGGAGGGTCACACGTTCAGGACTCCTTTATTTGGGCTGGTACGAGGAATGGGGAATACTCAACGTGCTCGGGCTACAGATTCATTGAGGCCTCTTCGCAGGACCGGGGAAATCCCTTCTCTAGCGAAGATCCGGGTTCTCAGAAGGATTTTTGGAGGTCTATTTGGAGTCTTGGGATTCCTACAAAAATTCGTTCCTTCTTGTGGAAGCTTTGCCATAATATTGTGCCAACAAAAGGTACCTTAGCTTCTCATTTTCATGGCAACTTCCATGACTCTAATTGCTGCCCTCGATGTGGGAAAAGAGGAGAATCGATTGAACACGTCTTGTTCTTTTGCCCCTTCACACAGGGAGTTTGGAGGGCTTCAGGTTTCAGCTATTGTCCGTCCTCCACAGGTTTTCCCAGTTTTCCAAAATGGTGGAGTAAGATTAATGATTTTCGACGAATTGGCAATTTTGACGATGGATGTTCCCTTGTTGACGTTCTCCTGTGGCAAATTTGGAAGTCTCGGAATGCTTGGGCCTTCGGGAATCAAAAGAATCTTCCTTGGGATGTCTGGTTGCGGGCGGAACGAGCTTTTATGGAATATCAACAAACTCCCCCTTCTTGCCATACTGGGGATCACCGTCTTTGTCCGGATCCGGGGTCATGGACACCACCCCTTATGGGCTCAATCAAGATCAATTGTGACGCCGCTTTCGACCCAAAATTAGGGAGTGTTTCAGCTGCGACTATTGCTCGGGATTGTTCAGGTTCGTTCATTCAAAGTATCTCTGATTTCTTTGTTGCTTCGTCTGCTACAGTGGCAGAAGCTTTGGCAATCAGACTGGGTGTTTCTTTGGCCTTAAGGCGTGGTTTCAGACATATTGTCATCGAAACCGATTGTAAAGCTGTTATTTGTAGGCTTAATGAAGGAATTTCTTCTGATTGGGTCACTGCAGCTGTGGAAGAGGACATTCGGTTGTCATCTAGAGATTTCACTTCCTGTACTTTTTCCTTTGTTCCCCGCTCTTGTAATCAGGCAGCCGATCGGCTAGCCAAGTTTGCTAAACGATGTAAGAGCCTAACTCTGTGGGACCCCGACTCTTGTCCGTCTCATGTTCTCTTGGTGTAATGTTTCTTTGAAGCTTGAATGAAGTTATCTTTGAACAAAAAAAAGAATGGTCATTAAACTTTCACGTCAACACTATAATTGCCAAGATCTATTAAATAATAAATTAAAAAGTATTAGGCTTTGTTTTGTGTTACGTTTGGAGTGCCAAACTAACTTTTTTTTCCCTAAAAAAATTCTAAAAGCAACAAAAAGTACTCAATTTTTTAGTGTCAAAATTTTGGTTTGCCTCCCATTTTAACTTCACAAACCTTGCCAAAAGTTAATTTTTCTTGCTTTTGCAAAACTTTAGTTTGTCCACCACAACAAAAAACAAAGCCTTAATAACATTGTTAATATGGGTTCTTTAAGGACAAATTAACCCCAATAACGTATTTTTTGTTTTTATATATTATTTCGTATATAAAATAAAATAACCATTGTTTAAATAAAACATGAATAATTAGATTGAACAAATTCATATTTAACTATTTAATTAACTAAATATATACATGTAATTAATAATTTATTTGGTTTAAACATCCAAACTCAATAACCAAACTAAATAGTACACGGGTAGTAGCAACATTCTATTGGTTGCTGAAAAAAAAGGTAAATAGTATAACTTTGGTGGTGTTCACCATTAATATAATGTAAAAAAAAACACTAATAGCATCTAGATAATCATTCTAGTTTGTATTGTTTATTTTTAGAACACATTAATCTTCAACTTGGTTTAAACACCTAAACCCAATAAACCGAACTAGATAGTACATAAATAATAGCAACATTCTCTTGGTTGCGAAGAAGTATCTGAATTGACATAATGTAAAAAAAAATTATAGTTAATTAAACAATCACTTTGGTTATTGTTTTTAAAAAATAATTTAACTCTTTTAACGTTTTATTTTAAGTTAAAATAATTATTTTTAGATAAAAACTGCTAATTAATTAATGATACAATGAAGTGACAAACTTACATAACAATGTACTGTTATAACAATATCATATATACAAAAACATTCGGTTGATACAATGACTTATAGGTCCAAAAATAAATTTAGGGTAAAGTTTACATACAGATCAAACACTTGGAATGCTTTTATTTTTGTCAGCAAATTTTTAAATTTTAGTTTAGGTTATCAAACTTTTAGTCTGCTTTCATTTTAGTTCCTCCCATTCCCTGACACTTAACTTTTCTTCCTCCTCTCACCATTTTCCTCCATGACTGAACACATCTATAATTAAATCCCAAAACCATACGAAGTCCTACCTTTCTTTATAAGGTTTTGATATCATTTTGGTCTTTCAAGTTTTTTGTTTTCAACGTTTTACTTGAATCGGTGCTCTTGATTTCAAAAATTCCTTAAATCTTCTTACTTTTCATTGTTTTCTTCAAGTGGATGTTGATTTTTCGAAGATTAGAGTTTTTAAATTTCATCAATGGGGCCTTAACTAGTAATCGTAAAGACTTCGGTTATAGAATATTTCGGTCCCCATTTCATCAATGAACCCCATTTCTAATAGAGCCCAAATTTTCTTTGATGGACCGAAGCCCGAAAAAATCAACTTACCAAAATGTTTTTCAATATATTATTTTAATAAAAATAAAACTAACTGGCTAAATCATCATTTTCTAACAAAAGGGGTCAAATTTTAAAAGTTAAACGACCAAAATGAAAGCATCATAAAATTATATTAAAATACAAAATTATTTTTTTGCTGACATATAACTTTATAAAATTGTTTTTATGTAAAAATTATTTTAACACTAAACAATATTGATAATAAAAATGCTTAAAAAAACAAAAGTGAGAATTCAATCAAACATTTCTTGACATCATACCTACACAATTTGCATGGATTCAAAGAGCATTACTTCACCAAAATAACATCCACTAAATTATAATAAAAAAAATCATCCAGCATTGAAAAAACAAAACTCATAGAACATGGAAAATAAGAGGGTATATGCAGATTCAAATAAGTCTAAATTCCTTTTCTTATCCCCCAAAGCCAAAAAGGAAATGAGAATGAGAACATGAATCAACAAAAACAAGCACAACAATATAATAAAGACCAATGGCAATTGTAAACTATTCTCATATTATAGAAACTATTTCACTAGCCATAGAATGCGGAAACAGCGAGGGAGGACAAAACAGAGAGTATTATACGAGCACGACATTTCACTAATTTTCCCTTCCACCCACAAAAACACAAAAAAGCAAAACAATTAAAATGACAACATCCAAGACAAGAGTCTAAAACAAAAGGATCACACAAGTTTTGATATTACTAAAGCAAAAACTAAAATCACTGAGACACACCCAACCACTTTGAGAAGTTCTCAAACTCAGTGTAATCACTGTCCGAGATCATAGTCTGATACCAAGCTTTGCCTGCTGCCTTAATTGCTGTTGCCTCCTCCTGAACAGTTGAAGAGGAACAAATATGGACTCAAAAACACAAACATAGATATTGAAGAAAAGGAACCATAATTCATGGGTATGAGAATTAAACGAAGATGCCCAATGATGAGTCATTTGCTCTTTGCTGATGATTGCCTCTTGTTCTCAGAAGTAAATACAGGAAATTGTGCAGCTACTCTTCGGATTCTTCAATTATTCCAGAACTCAACAGGACAATCTGTTAACTTCCAGAAATCTTCTATTTTTTTCTCTCCTAATGTCAGCTGCAATTTGAAATTACATCTGTCAAATGTGCTGGGTTTCTCTCCGAAGGAGGAGGATGCTCGATATCTTGGACTTCCATCCTTCTGGGGGAGGAGTAAAAAACAAGCTCTAGGTTCATTAAGGAAAGAGTTCAAAATAGACTCAAGAGCTGGAGGGCAAAGTATCTGAATTTGGCAGGTAAGGAAGTTCTTATTAAGGCAGTGGCTCAAGCTATCCATACGTATGTCATGCAATGCTTCCTTCTACCCGTTACCTTTTGTGATGAACTCAGTTCGATGATCGCTAAGTTCTGGTGGAATAATAGTCCTGACAAGGATAGGAGTATCCATTAGATAAACTGGAAAGATCTCTGTCGCCCCAATGATAAAGGGGGAATGGGTTTCAAGAATCTAAGAATGTTCAACAAAGCCCTCGTTACAAAATTGGCATGGAAAGTGTTAAAGAATCCGAAATCTTTTCTAGCTCAGACTCTCCGGGGAATTTATTTCCCTAACGGAAACATTTTCGATATCCCTAAGTGCTCTAACCATCTTGGGGATGGACATGAATTAAGGAAGGCATCATGACTCTGAAAGAAGGAGGCCTTTGGAGAGTTGGTAACGGGAGATTCATTTCCACGTGGAAGGATAACTGGGTCCCAGATCTTCCTGGCTTTCGAGTTTCCACTCAAACGCCTCAGGACTCACTCGCACCATCGGTTAGCAGTCTCATGAACCCGGATGGCCGTTCATGGAACTTGTCAAAGATTAGGGATATGTTCGATCTGTCTGAAGTCAAGGCAATCAGCTCTATCCCGATTGGAGGGTCACACGTTCAGGACTCCTTTATTTGGGCTGGTACGAGGAATGGGGAATACTCAACGTGCTCGGGCTACAGATTCATTGAGGCCTCTTCGCAGGACCGGGGAAATCCCTTCTCTAGCGAAGATCCGGGTTCTCAGAAGGATTTTTGGAGGTCTATTTGGAGTCTTGGGATTCCTACAAAAATTCGTTCCTTCTTGTGGAAGCTTTGCCATAATATTGTGCCAACAAAAGGTACCTTAGCTTCTCATTTTCATGGCAACTTCCATGACTCTAATTGCTGCCCTCGATGTGGGAAAAGAGGAGAATCGATTGAACACGTCTTGTTCTTTTGCCCCTTCACACAGGGAGTTTGGAGGGCTTCAGGTTTCAGCTATTGTCCGTCCTCCACAGGTTTTCCCGGTTTTCCAAAATGGTGGAGTAAGATTAATGATTTTCGACGAATTGGCAATTTTGACAATGGATGTTCCCTTGTTGACGTTCTCCTGTGGAAAATTTGGAAGTCTCGGAATGCTTGGGCCTTCGAGAATCAAAAGAATCTTCCTTGGGATGTCTGGTTGCGGGCGGAACGAGCTTTTATGGAATATCAACAAACTCCCCCTTCTTGCCATACTGGGGATCACCGTCCTTGTCCGGATCCGGGGTCATGGACACCACCCCCTATGGGCTCAATCAAGATAAATTGTGACGCCGCTTTCGACCCAAAATTAGGGAGTGTTTCAGCTGCGACTATTGCTCGGGATTGTTCAGGTTCGTTCATTCAAAGTATCTCTGATTTCTTCGTTGCTTCGTCTGCTACAGTGGCAGAAGCTTTGGCAATCAGACTGGGTGTTTCTTTGGCCTTAAGGCGTGGTTTCAGACATATTGTCATCGAAACCGATTGTAAAGCTGTTATTTGTAGGCTTAATGAAGGAATTTCTTCTGATTGGGTCACTGCAGCTGTGGAAGAGGACATTCGGTTGTCATCTAGAGATTTCACTTCATGTACTTTTTCCTTTGTTCCCCGCTCTTGTAATCAGGCAGCCGGTCGGCTAGCCAAGTTTGCTAAACGATGTAAGAGCCTAACTCTGTGGGACCCCGACTCTTGTCCGTCTCATGTTCTCTTGGTGTAATGTTTCTTTGAAGCTTGAATGAAGTTATCTTTGAACAAAAAAAGAATGGTCATTAAACTTTCACGTCAACACTATAATTGTCAAGATCTATTAAATAATAAATTAAAAAAGTATTAGGCTTTGTTTTGTGTTACGTTTGGAGTGCCAAACTAACTTTTTTTTACCTAAAAAAATTCTAAAAGCAACAAAAAGTACTCAATTTTTTAGTGTCAAAATTTTGGTTTGCCTCCCATTTTAACTTCACAAACCTTGCCAAAAGTTAATTTTTCTTGCTTTTGCAAAACTTTAGTTTGTCCACCACAACAAAAAACAAAGCCTTAATAACATTGTTAATATGGGTTCTTTAAGGACAAATTAACCCCAATAACGTATTTTTTGTTTTTATATATTATTTCGTATATAAAATAAAATAACCATTGTTTAAATAAAACATGAATAATTAGATTGAACAAATTCATATTTAACTATTTAATTAACTAAATATATACATGTAATTAATAATTTATTTGGTTTAAACATCCAAACTCAATAACCAAACTAAATAGTACACGGGTAGTAGCAACATTCTATTGGTTGCTGAAAAAAAAGGTAAATAGTATAACTTTGGTGGTGTTCACCATTAATATAATGTAAAAAAAAAACACTAATAGCATCTAGATAATCATTCTAGTTTGTATTGTTTATTTTTAAAACACATTAATCTTCAACTTGGTTTAAACACCTAAACCCAATAAACCGAACTAGATAGTACATAAATAATAGCAACATTCTCTTGGTTGCGAAGAAGTATCTGAATTGACATAATGTAAAAAAAAATTATAGTTAATTAAACAATCACTTTGGTTATTGTTTTTAAAAAATAATTTAACTCTTTTAACGTTTTATTTTAAGTTAAAATAATTATTTTTAGATAAAAACTGCTAATTAATTAATGATACAATGAAGTGACAAACTTACATAACAATGTACTGTTATAACAATATCATATATACAAAAACATTCGGTTGATACAATGACTTATAGGTCCAAAAATAAATTTAGGGTAAAGTTTACATACAGTGATCAAACACTTGGAATGCTTTTATTTTTGTCAGCAAATTTTTAAATTTTAGTTTAGGTTATCAAACTTTTAGTCTGCTTTCATTTTAGTTCCTCCCATTCCCTGACACTTAACTTTTCTTCCTCCTCTCACCATTTTCCTCCATGACTGAACACATCTATAATTAAATCCCAAAACCATACGAAGTCCTACCTTTCTTTATAAGGTTTTGATATCATTTTGGTCTTTCAAGTTTTTTGTTTTCAACGTTTTACTTGAATCGGTGCTCTTGATTTCAAAAATTCCTTAAATCTTCTTATTTTTCATTGTTTTCTTCAAGTGGATGTTGATTTTTCGAAGATTAGAATTTTTAAATTTCATCAATGGGGCCTTAACTAGTAATCGTAAAGACTTCGGTTATAGAATATTTCGGTCCCCATTTCATCAATGAACCCCATTTCTAATAGAGCCCAAATTTTCTTTGATGGACCGAAGCCCGAAAAAATCAACTTACCAAAATGTTTTTCAATATATTATTTTAATAAAAATAAAACTAACTGGCTAAATCATCATTTTCTAACAAAAGGGGTCAAATTTTAAAAGTTAAACGACCAAAATGAAAGCATCATAAAATTATATTAAAATACAAAATTATTTTTTTGCTGACATATAACTTTATAAAATTGTTTTTATGTAAAAATTATTTTAACACTAAACAATATTGATAATAAAAATGCTTAAAAAAACAAAAGTGAGAATTCAATCAAACATTTCTTGACATCATACCTACACAATTTGCATGGATTCAAAGAGCATTACTTCACCAAAATAACATCCACTAAATTATAATAAAAAAAATCATCCAGCATTGAAAAAACAAAACTCATAGAACATGGAAAATAAGAGGGTATATGCAGATTCAAATAAGTCTAAATTCCTTTTCTTATCCCCCAAAGCCAAAAAGGAAATGAGAATGAGAACATGAATCAACAAAAACAAGCACAACAATATAATAAAGACCAATGGCAATTGTAAACTATTCTCATATTATAGAAACTATTTCACTAGCCATAGAATGCGGAAACAGCGAGGGAGGACAAAACAGAGAGTATTATACGAGCACGACATTTCACTAATTTTCCCTTCCACCCACAAAAACACAAAAAAGCAAAACAATTAAAATGACAACATCCAAGACAAGAGTCTAAAACAAAAGGATCACACAAGTTCTGATATTACTAAAGCAAAAACTAAAATCACTGAGACACACCCAACCACTTTGAGAAGTTCTCAAACTCAGTGTAATCACTGTCCGAGATCATAGTCTGATACCAAGCTTTGCCTGCTGCCTTAATTGCTGTTGCCTCCTCCTGAACAGTTGAAGAGGAACAAATATGGACTCAAAAACACAAACATAGATATTGAAGAAAAGGAACCATAATTCATGGGTATGAGAATTAAACGAAGATGCCCAATGATGAGTCATTTGCTCTTTGCTGATGATTGCCTCTTGTTCTCAGAAGTAAATACAGGAAATTGTGCAGCTACTCTTCGGATTCTTCAATTATTCCAGAACTCAACAGGACAATCTGTTAACTTCCAGAAATCTTCTATTTTTTTCTCTCCTAATGTCAGCTGCAATTTGAAATTACATCTGTCAAATGTGCTGGGTTTCTCTCCGAAGGAGGAGGATGCTCGATATCTTGGACTTCCATCCTTCTGGGGGAGGAGTAAAAAACAAGCTCTAGGTTCATTAAGGAAAGAGTTCAAAATAGACTCAAGAGCTGGAGGGCAAAGTATCTGAATTTGGCAGGTAAGGAAGTTCTTATTAAGGCAGTGGCTCAAGCTATCCATACGTATGTCATGCAATGCTTCCTTCTACCCGTTACCTTTTGTGATGAACTCAGTTCGATGATCGCTAAGTTCTGGTGGAATAATAGTCCTGACAAGGATAGGAGTATCCATTAGATAAACTGGAAAGATCTCTGTCGCCCCAATGATAAAGGGGGAATGGGTTTCAAGAATCTAAGAATGTTCAACAAAGCCCTCGTTACAAAATTGGCATGGAAAGTGTTAAAGAATCCGAAATCTTTTCTAGCTCAGACTCTCCGGGGAATTTATTTCCCTAACGGAAACATTTTCGATATCCCTAAGTGCTCTAACCATCTTGGGGATGGACATGAATTAAGGAAGGCATCATGACTCTGAAAGAAGGAGGCCTTTGGAGAGTTGGTAACGGGAGATTCATTTCCACGTGGAAGGATAACTGGGTCCCAGATCTTCCTGGCTTTCGAGTTTCCACTCAAACGCCTCAGGACTCACTCGCACCATCGGTTAGCAGTCTCATGAACCCGGATGGCCGTTCATGGAACTTGTCAAAGATTAGGGATATGTTCGATCTGTCTGAAGTCAAGGCAATCAGCTCTATCCCGATTGGAGGGTCACACGTTCAGGACTCCTTTATTTGGGCTGGTACGAGGAATGGGGAATACTCAACGTGCTCGGGCTACAGATTCATTGAGGCCTCTTCGCAGGACCGGGGAAATCCCTTCTCTAGCGAAGATCCGGGTTCTCAGAAGGATTTTTGGAGGTCTATTTGGAGTCTTGGGATTCCTACAAAAATTCGTTCCTTCTTGTGGAAGCTTTGCCATAATATTGTGCCAACAAAAGGTACCTTAGCTTCTCATTTTCATGGCAACTTCCATGACTCTAATTGCTGCCCTCGATGTGGGAAAAGAGGAGAATCGATTGAACACGTCTTGTTCTTTTGCCCCTTCACACAGGGAGTTTGGAGGGCTTCAGGCTTCAGCTATTGTCCGTCCTCCACAGGTTTTCCCGGTTTTCCAAAATGGTGGAGTAAGATTAATGATTTTCGACGAATTGGCAATTTTGACGATGGATGTTCCCTTGTTGACGTTCTCCTGTGGAAAATTTGGAAGTCTCGGAATGCTTGGGCCTTCGAGAATCAAAAGAATCTTCCTTGGGATGTCTGGTTGCGGGCGGAACGAGCTTTTATGGAATATCAACAAACTCCCCCTTCTTGCCATACTGGGGATCACCGTCCTTGTCCGGATCCGGGGTCATGGACACCACCCCCTATGGGCTCAATCAAGATAAATTGTGACGCCGCTTTCGACCCAAAATTAGGGAGTGTTTCAGCTGCGACTATTGCTCGGGATTGTTCAGGTTCGTTCATTCAAAGTATCTCTGATTTCTTCGTTGCTTCGTCTGCTACAGTGGCAGAAGCTTTGGCAACCAGACTGGGTGTTTCTTTGGCCTTAAGGCGTGGTTTCAGACATATTGTCATCGAAACCGATTGTAAAGCTGTTATTTGTAGGCTTAATGAAGGAATTTCTTCTGATTGGGTCACTGCAGCTGTGAAAGAGGACATTCGGTTGTCATCTAGAGATTTCACTTCATGTACTTTTTCCTTTGTTCCCCGCTCTTGTAATCAGGCAGCCGGTCGGCTAGCCAAGTTTGCTAAACGATGTAAGAGCCTAACTCTGTGGGACCCCGACTCTTGTCCGTCTCATGTTCTCTTGGTGTAATGTTTCTTTGAAGCTTGAA
Source organism: Hibiscus trionum (assembly GCA_030270665.1). Classification (NCBI taxonomy): domain Eukaryota; kingdom Viridiplantae; phylum Streptophyta; class Magnoliopsida; order Malvales; family Malvaceae; genus Hibiscus; species Hibiscus trionum. The sequence continues at coordinate 34,418,487 of BSYR01000017.1, forward strand.
TGAAGTTATCTTTGAACAAAAAAAGAATGGTCATTAAACTTTCACGTCAACACTATAATTGTCAAGATCTATTAAATAATAAATTAAAAAAGTATTAGGCTTTGTTTTGTGTTACGTTTGGAGTGCCAAACTAACTTTTTTTTACCTAAAAAAATTCTAAAAGCAACAAAAAGTACTCAATTTTTTAGTGTCAAAATTTTGGTTTGCCTCCCATTTTAACTTCACAAACCTTGCCAAAAGTTAATTTTTCTTGCTTTTGCAAAACTTTAGTTTGTCCACCACAACAAAAAACAAAGCCTTAATAACATTGTTAATATGGGTTCTTTAAGGACAAATTAACCCCAATAACGTATTTTTTGTTTTTATATATTATTTCGTATATAAAATAAAATAACCATTGTTTAAATAAAACATGAATAATTAGATTGAACAAATTCATATTTAACTATTTAATTAACTAAATATATACATGTAATTAATAATTTATTTGGTTTAAACATCCAAACTCAATAACCAAACTAAATAGTACACGGGTAGTAGCAACATTCTATTGGTTGTTGAAAAAAAAGGTAAATAGTATAACTTTGGTGGTGTTCACCATTAATATAATGTAAAAAAAAAAAAAACACTAATAGCATCTAGATAATCATTCTAGTTTGTATTGTTTATTTTTAAAACACATTAATCTTCAACTTGGTTTAAACACCTAAACCCAATAAACCGAACTAGATAGTACATAAATAATAGCAACATTCTCTTGGTTGCGAAGAAGTATCTGAATTGACATAATGTAAAAAAAAAATTATAGTTAATTAAACAATCACTTTGGTTATTGTTTTTAAAAAATAATTTAACTCTTTTAACGTTTTATTTTAAGTTAAAATAATTATTTTTAGATAAAAACTGCTAATTAATTAATGATACAATGAAGTGACAAACTTACATAACAATGTACTGTTATAACAATATCATATATACAAAAACATTCGGTTGATACAATGACTTATAGGTCCAAAAATAAATTTAGGGTAAAGTTTACATACAGTGATCAAACACTTGGAATGCTTTTATTTTTGTCAGCAAATTTTTAAATTTTAGTTTGGGTTATCAAACTTTTAGTCTGCTTTCATTTTAGTTCCTCCCATTCCCTGACACTTAACTTTTCTTCCTCCTCTCACCATTTTCCTCCATGACTGAACACATCTATAATTAAATCCCAAAACCATACGAAGTCCTACCTTTCTTTATAAGGTTTTGATATCATTTTGGTCTTTCAAGTTTTTTGTTTTCAACGTTTTACTTGAATCGGTGCTCTTGATTTCAAAAATTCCTTAAATCTTCTTATTTTTCATTGTTTTCTTCAAGTGGATGTTGATTTTTCGAAGATTAGAATTTTTAAATTTCATCAATGGGGCCTTAACTAGTAATCGTAAAGACTTCGGTTATAAAATATTTCGGTCCCCATTTCATCAATGAACCCCATTTCTAATAGAGCCCAAATTTTCTTTGATGGACCGAAGCCCGAAAAAATCAACTTACCAAAATGTTTTTCAATATATTATTTTAATAAAAATAAAACTAACTGGCTAAATCATCATTTTCTAACAAAAGGGGTCAAATTTTAAAAGTTAAACGACCAAAATGAAAGCATCATAAAATTATATTAAAATACAAAATTATTTTTTTGCTGACATATAACTTTATAAAATTGTTTTTATGTAAAAATTATTTTAACACTAAACAATATTGATAATAAAAATGCTTAAAAAAACAAAAGTGAGAATTCAATCAAACATTTCTTGACATCATACCTACACAATTTGCATGGATTCAAAGAGCATTACTTCACCAAAATAACATCCACTAAATTATAATAAAAAAAATCATCCAGCATTGAAAAAACAAAACTCATAGAACATGGAAAATAAGAGGGTATATGCAGATTCAAATAAGTCTAAATTCCTTTTCTTATCCCCCAAAGCCAAAAAGGAAATGAGAATGAGAACATGAATCAACAAAAACAAGCACAACAATATAATAAAGACCAATGGCAATTGTAAACTATTCTCATATTATAGAAACTATTTCACTAGCCATAGAATGCGGAAACAGCGAGGGAGGACAAAACAGAGAGTATTATACGAGCACAACATTTCACTAATTTTCCCTTCCACCCACAAAAACACAAAAAAGCAAAACAATTAAAATGACAACATCCAAGACAAGAGTCTAAAACAAAAGGATCACACAAGTTCTGATATTACTAAAGCAAAAACTAAAATCACTGAGACACACCCAACCACTTTGAGAAGTTCTCAAACTCAGTGTAATCACTGTCCGAGATCATAGTCTGATACCAAGCTTTGCCTGCTGCCTTAATTGCTGTTGCCTCCTCCTGAACAGTTGAAGAGGAACAAATATGGACTCAAAAACACAAACATAGATATTGAAGAAAAGGAACCATAATTCATGGGTATGAGAATTAAACGAAGATGCCCAATGATGAGTCATTTGCTCTTTGCTGATGATTGCCTCTTGTTCTCAGAAGTAAATACAGGAAATTGTGCAGCTACTCTTCGGATTCTTCAATTATTCCAGAACTCAACAGGACAATCTGTTAACTTCCAGAAATCTTCTATTTTTTTCTCTCCTAATGTCAGCTGCAATTTGAAATTACATCTGTCAAATGTGCTGGGTTTCTCTCCGAAGGAGGAGGATGCTCGATATCTTGGACTTCCATTCTTCTGGGGGAGGAGTAAAAAACAAGCTCTAGGTTCATTAAGGAAAGAGTTCAAAATAGACTCAAGAGCTGGAGGGCAAAGTATCTGAATTTGGCAGGTAAGGAAGTTCTTATTAAGGCAGTGGCTCAAGCTATCCATACGTATGTCATGCAATGCTTCCTTCTACCCGTTACCTTTTGTGATGAACTCAGTTCGATGATCGCTAAGTTCTGGTGGAATAATAGTCCTGACAAGGATAGGAGTATCCATTAGATAAACTGGAAAGATCTCTGTCGCCCCAATGATAAAGGGGGAATGGGTTTCAAGAATCTAAGAATGTTCAACAAAGCCCTCGTTACAAAATTGGCATGGAAAGTGTTAAAGAATCCGAAATCTTTTCTAGCTCAGACTCTCCGGGGAATTTATTTCCCTAACGGAAACATTTTCGATATCCCTAAGTGCTCTAACCATCTTGGGGATGGACATGAATTAAGGAAGGCATCATGACTCTGAAAGAAGGAGGCCTTTGGAGAGTTGGTAACGGGAGATTCATTTCCACGTGGAAGGATAACTGGGTCCCAGATCTTCCTGGCTTTCGAGTTTCCACTCAAACGCCTCAGGACTCACTCGCACCATCGGTTAGCAGTCTCATGAACCCGGATGGCCGTTCATGGAACTTGTCAAAGATTAGGGATATGTTCGATCTATCTGAAGTCAAGGCAATCAGCTCTATCCCGATTGGAGGGTCACACGTTCAGGACTCCTTTATTTGGGCTGGTACGAGGAATGGGGAATACTCAACGTGCTCGGGCTACAAATTCATTGAGGCCTCTTCGCAGGACCGGGGAAATCCCTTCTCTAGCGAAGATCCAGGTTCTCAGAAGGATTTTTGGAGGTCTATTTGGAGTCTTGGGATTCCTACAAAAATTCGTTCCTTCTTGTGGAAGCTTTGCCATAATATTGTGCCAACAAAAGGTACCTTAGCTTCTCATTTTCATGGCAACTTCCATGACTCTAATTGCTGCCCTCGATGTGGGAAAAGAGGAGAATCGATTGAACACGTCTTGTTCTTTTGCCCCTTCACACAGGGAGTTTGGAGGGCTTCAGGTTTCAGCTATTGTCCGTCCTCCACAGGTTTTCCCGGTTTTCCAAAATGGTGGAGTAAGATTAATGATTTTCGACGAATTGGCAATTTTGACGATGGATGTTCCCTTGTTGACGTTCTCCTGTGGAAAATTTGGAAGTCTCGAAATGCTTGGGCCTTCGAGAATCAAAAGAATCTTCCTTGGGATGTCTGGTTGCGGGCGGAACGAGCTTTTATGGAATATCAACAAACTCCCCCTTCTTGCCATACTGGGGATCACCGTCCTTGTCCGGATCCGGGGTCATGGACACCACCCCCTATGGGCTCAATCAAGATAAATTGTGACGCCGCTTTCGACCCAAAATTAGGGAGTGTTTCAGCTGCGACTATTGCTCGGGATTGTTCAGGTTCGTTCATTCAAAGTATCTCTGATTTCTTCGTTGCTTCGTCTGCTACAGTGGCAGAAGCTTTGGCAATCAGACTGGGTGTTTCTTTGGCCTTAAGGCGTGGTTTCAGACATATTGTCATCGAAACCGATTGTAAAGCTGTTATTTGTAGGCTTAATGAAGGAATTTCTTCTGATTGGGTCACTGCAGCTGTGGAAGAGGACATTCGGTTGTCATCTAGAGATTTCACTTCATGTACTTTTTCCTTTGTTCCCCGCTCTTGTAATCAGGCAGCCGGTCGGCTAGCCAAGTTTGCTAAACGATGTAAGAGCCTAACTCTGTGGGACCCCGACTCTTGTCCGTCTCATGTTCTCTTGGTGTAATGTTTCTTTGAAGCTTGAATGAAGTTATCTTTGAACAAAAAAAGAATGGTCATTAAACTTTCACGTCAACACTATAATTACCAAGATCTATTAAATAATAAATTAAAAAAGTATTAGGCTTTGTTTTGTGTTACGTTTGGAGTGCCAAACTAACTTTTTTTTACCTAAAAAAATTCTAAAAGCAACAAAAAGTACTCAATTTTTTAGTGTCAAAATTTTGGTTTGCCTCCCATTTTAACTTCACAAACCTTGCCAAAAGTTAATTTTTCTTGCTTTTGCAAAACTTTAGTTTGTCCACCCCAACAAAAAACAAAGCCTTAATAACATTGTTAATATGGGTTCTTTAAGGACAAATTAACCCCAATAACGTATTTTTGTTTTTATATATTATTTCGTATATAAAATAAAATAACCATTGTTTAAATAAAACATGAATAATTAGATTGAACAAATTCATATTTAACTATTTAATTAACTAAATATATACATGTAATTAATAATTTATTTGGTTTAAACATCCAAACTCAATAACCAAACTAAATAGTACACGGGTAGTAGCAACATTCTATTGGTTGCTGAAAAAAAAGGTAAATAGTATAACTTTGGTGGTGTTCACCATTAATATAATGTAAAAAAAAAAAACACTAATAGCATCTAGATAATCATTCTAGTTTGTATTGTTTATTTTTAAAACACATTAATCTTCAACTTGGTTTAAACACCTAAACCCAATAAACCGAACTAGATAGTACATAAATAATAGCTACATTCTCTTGGTTGCGAAGAAGTATCTGAATTGACATAATGTAAAAAAAAATTATAGTTAATTAAACAATCACTTTGGTTATTGTTTTTAAAAAATAATTTAACTCTTTTAACGTTTTATTTTAAGTTAAAATAATTATTTTTAGATAAAAACTGCTAATTAATTAATGATACAATGAAGTGACAAACTTACATAACAATGTACTGTTATAACAATATCATATATACAAAAACATTCGGTTGATACAATGACTTATAGGTCCAAAAATAAATTTAGGGTAAAGTTTACATACAGTGATCAAACACTTGGAATGCTTTTATTTTTGTCAACAAATTTTTAAAATTTTAGTTTAGGTTATCAAACTTTTAGTCTGCTTTCATTTTAGTTCCTCCCATTCCCTGACACTTACCTTTTCTTCCTCCTCTCACCATTTTCCTCCATGACTGAACACATCTATAATTAAATCCCAAAACCATACGAAGTCCTACCTTTCTTTATAAGGTTTTGATATCATTTTGGTCTTTCAAGTTTTTTGTTTTCAACGTTTTACTTGAATCGGTGCTCTTGATTTCAAAAATTCCTTAAATCTTCTTACGTTTCATTGTTTTCTTCAAGTGGATGTTGATTTTTCGAAGATTAGAGTTTTTAAATTTCATCAATGGGGCCTTAACTAGTAATCGTAAAGACTTCGGTTATAGAATATTTCGGTCCCCATTTCTAATAGAGCCCAAATTTTCTTTGATGGACCGAAGCCCGAAAAAATCAACTTACCAAAATGTTTTTCAATATATTATTTTAATAAAAATAAAACTAACTGGCTAAATCATCATTTTCTAACAAAAGGGGTCAAATTTTAAAAGTTAAACGACCAAAATGAAAGCATCATAAAATTATATTAAAATACAAAATTATTTTTTTGCTGACATATAACTTTATAAAATTGTTTTTATGTAAAAATTATTTTAACACTAAACAATATTGATAATTAAAATGCTTAAAAAAACAAAAGTGAGAATTCAATCAAACATTTCTTGACATCATACCTACACAATTTGCATGGATTCAAAGAGCATTACTTCACCAAAATAACATCCACTAAATTATAATCAAAAAAATCATCCAGCATTGAAAAAACAAAACTCATAGAACATGGAAAATAAGAGGGTATATGCAGATTCAAATAAGTCTAAATTCCTTTTCTTATCCCCAAAGCCAAAAAGGAAATGAGAATGAGAACATGAATCAACAAAAACAAGCACAACAATATAATAAAGACCAATGGCAATTGTAAACTGTTCTCATATTATAGAAACTATTTCACTAGCCATAGAATGCGGAAACAGCGAGGGAGGACAAAACAGAGAGTATTATACGAGCACGACATTTCACTAATTTTCCCTTCCACCCACAAAAACACAAAAAAGCAAAACAATTAAAATGACAACATCCAAGACAAGAGTCTAAAACAAAAGGATCACACAAGTTCTGATATTACTAAAGCAAAAACTAAAATCACTGAGACACACCCAACCACTTTGAGAAGTTCTCAAACTCAGTGTAATCACTGTCCGAGATCATAGTCTGATACCAAGCTTTGCCTGCTGCCTTAATTGCTGTTGCCTCCTCCTGAACAGTTGAAGAGGAACAAATATGGACTCAAAAACACAAACATAGATATTGAAGAAAAGGAACCATAATTCATAGAATAACAACAAGAAGACTAGAATCGTTAATATGAATACCACAACAGATTCAAATAGGGTAAAAGTGAAACCCCAAAAAATCATTCTGTGTCAGCAGCATTAATGCTCAACATAAGGTGGAATCAATAATGCATAAAATTCATCTAAAATATAACTTCACTTGATAAATGACTCAAAACAAATGGTGCAAACTTGCACCAAATGATAAACATAAAGAAAACACAACTCAAGAACAGAGTTCACAAAATATAAGTATCAGTATCCAAATGCAAAACACAAACAAAACGTGTGACACAAATTTGATATAGGCTTCTAACTTCTAAGAGCTCTACACTTAAAAAGACTAATCTCATAAGCAAAACAAGTTATACCATAAATTAATAGAACGAATATGAAGCAGTATTAAGAAATAAAAACATAAAATTTAACAAAACATAAGTAAAAACGTGCGATTCCATTCAAATATAATATAACACGTAATCCTAAGCCACAGATAATTGCAATTATATCATTAAGAAAACACAAAATAAAAAAACCAACATTAAATACCTTAGTGATGGGTTTCCTTTTCTTGTCAAGCTTCTCCTTTTTAGCCTTAACACGTTGTGCCTCAGCTAAAAGAGACATCCTCTTGGCGGTCTTGGCATACGGGTTCAACTTCAGCATAGCATTCAAGTTCTTAAGTGGGTTCTTCTTCATAGGTGCCCTCTTGATCTCCTTCTTAATTGGTTTCACAACCGACTGAACCTCATCAGAGTTAATGATCCTACCCAGATCAGCATTCACCATCTTAGATCGAGGCAGGATATAGCCTTTCTTCTTCTCAGAAGGCTTATCGAATGACCCGTAAATCGAGTCCAGCTTCTCATAAGCCGATTTGGTCCAAATAACGAACCTTCCGAGGTGTCCACCAGGTGCCAGTTTCAAAAGATTAAGCCTCTCGACATTGGCAACCTCGACTCCAGGAATGTTACGGAAGGCTTTAACGAGCTTAGCTCCCTCAGTCCCGTAAACAATCAAAGGACCTTTGCGGGAAATGTACCTCCGGTTTCTCATTTTCCCTTTCCCGGGTCGGATTCCTTGGCTGTCTTTAGCCTTTTCCACATCAGGATATGCTCCGATCTGTTTCAAAACCTTAACCGCACCCGAGGTTTTCTCTACGCTCTCCACGGCATCAGAAATGACTAGCGGCATCTCCGGGACAGACTCAATACGGTGGCCACGTGCCATGACGAGGGAAGGGACAGCAGAAGCGGCGATGGCAGAGGCAACAGCATAACGCTTCTGGTTAACATTGATTTTCCGGTGCCAGCGGCGCCAGATCTTGGTAGGAGCAAACATGCGTCCACCACGACACATGTTTCCGAAAGCACCTTGGCCTGCACGGTGAGTACCACCGCCAGGAACACGAGGGATACGCGAGACGGCACGACCGGTACCCCAGGATTCAGCTGAGGTCTGGTGACCAGCGCGTTTGGAGACAGCATAGGGTTGACGGCTGTTTTTGGAGATGTTGTTGTGGACGAAGGTGACGATGTCGGGGCGGATCGAGGCTTTCATGACATGGGCGAGAGGAACAGTTGGGGAGGCATCAGTAGCCATGTCGGACTCTATGGTCTGAACGGAGACCAGAGGGCGCGCGGCGGCTGCCATTGTTTAGGGTTTGGGTTGAGAGGGAGAGTGAAGAAACAGGAGAAAAGAGATGAGCGCTAGGGTTTTGAGATGTGTGGATTATTTATATTCTGTTTTATTAGGAAATGGGCCAATGAGCCGAATTTAAATAGGATAGGACTCCGAACTTAGCCCGTCCAATTAATTGTAAATAAATTGATGAAAATATTTTCTAAAAAAAACCTCAATTACTTTAAACCTTTTTAAATAAGTCCTTATATTTTGTTGTATTAAGAATAAACACTTATTTCAAATGAAATATTGCTTATATAATTCCAAGAGCATTAAATCCCACATTTTACATATTTAAATAACAATTTCATATAGTGAAGGACCATTATATATATAAAGAGATCCTCTTACCGTGTGTGATTTTTAAACGGTTAAATACGACTAAATGGATGATTAATAATAAGAAATAAAAAAAATATTTAAGGAGACAAGATAAAAGAATTAATCCTAATTATTGAATTACTCCAGAAAATGTATAAAAATAAATGTCATCTCATTTTCCAAGGAAAACAATTAGAAATATTTTTACACGTTTCTTGTAAATATCTTTGGTAAGAAATATCAGAAAGATCATGTCATAGATTTGATTTGTAGGAAGCCCCTTTAAACTCAACTTAAGAAGGTGGAGTGCTCTATTGGTCCATATATGTCTGCTAATGAAAGTTCAGATTTTGAAGTGTTGGGACCATATATGTCTGCTAACATGGAAGAACTGCAACTATGTTAAATAGTTGAGAGGGTATTGCTAAAGATATCCTTGCCAATCATAGATTTTGAATGTCATGGACCATTCATACTCAGGGCCTTTGTTAAATAGTTGTTGATTAGCAAGGAAGTATTGCTAAAGATATCCTTGCCAATCATCCCTACCCTTTTGATTTTTTAACTTTATAAGACTCTTGTTCAACAATCTTGACAAGAGGGAGCTGCTGGAGATCCTACACATCAGAGACAAGTTGGTCAGAGGGATCTTGAGGGGGGAAATTGCTCTTGTCTTAGCTCATTCCGGAGAATGGATTAGAAGATTCTAATGAGTTTCAGATTTAAATTAGAATTTTAACTAAGTTTTAGCTAATTAATTAGATTCAGATTAGTAAATTTGTTATAGTCAATATTTTTGAAAATAAATTTAATGAGTTTACTAAAGGATGAAATTAACTTTTGAGTAATTATTAATGGACCGATTTAATATTAAGTTAAATGATGATTATTTTGCGAGAATTGTAAATTATTAATGACGACAATATTGTAAAATGAATTAAAGTGATATTTTTATTGCAATTATTAATTTAGTTATTAAATATATATTTTTTCTCTCATTTCTAACAAAAGATAACTATTATTATTTTCTTAAGATAAGAAAAACATATCTAAGTTTTTCTCTCATCAATTCTTTTTGAAATTCACGTACAAAGGGTGGAGGAGATTTTTAACTTCCATTTCCTTTTTCAAATCATTTGGGTAAGTTCTTGATTCCTAATATTTTATATTTAACTTCTATCAATTTTATTGTCTTTTAATATTAAAAATGTATTTTAATGTAGGCTTAAAGGTCAAATTGACCCTCAACAAAAAATTCAAAAAAAAGAACTAATTAAGCCTTTATAAAAATTTTGCACTCAATTTAGCCCTTATAATTCAAATTACACTCAATAAGGCCCTTCTGTTAGTTTGACCATGTTGATCGTCAATGCCCTCTAATGGTCAAAATATAGACATGTACGTAGCACGCTCTAGATGTGTCACATCATCAAAATTAATTTTTAAAAAAAATTTACAAAAATATAAAAATTCATTAAAATTGTAAAAATTAAAAATTAAAAATGTAAAAAATATTAAATTAATTTATTTTTTCCTTTATTTTTTTAATAAAAAACATAAAATAATATTTTTTTCTAAAAAACCCCCAAAGTCTCATTTCTTTAAAAAAAAGCCTCATAAATCCCTAAATCAAGCATTAGCACCGATTCAACCACCGACCACTCCCCGTCGCAGGAAAACCTTCGTTCTCCCTTAATATTTCTTCTCACCAGCACAAGATCAACAACTTTCACCGTCAATTAAACTGATTTGAGGAATTGGGAATGTAGGGTTAGGGTTTAGGGTTAGAGATTTGAAAATTTGGAGAATTTTTATTTTTTTTTTGAAAATTTGGGATTTTATAATTAAAAATATATTTTAAAAAATTATACAAAATTTAGATATTATTTCATTATAAATATTTATAAATATTTTTAATAATTATTACAATTATTTATATTTTTTGATTTTAAGTAAAAAAATATTTTTTTATAATTTTATACATAATTTTAATTTGTTTACACATTTAAATATTTTTAGATTTTTCTTGATTTTTTAAATATTTTTTATAGGCTTAAGGGTCAAATTGTCCCTCAACAAAAAACCAAAAAACCAATTAAGCCCTTATGACAAATTTGCACCCAATTTAGCCCTCATAATTCAAATTATACTCAAATTGGCCCTCAATAAAAAATAAAAAAAATCAATTTAACCCTTCTGTTAAGTTGACATGTTGGGTTTTGTGGTGCTCGATTCTTTCAACCGTTCTTGCTCGCCAAGTGGTGGAGAAGTGGAATTTTGGGTGAAAGAGGTGTAGAAGCTAAAATGAATAAAGACAAGATGATTTATAGTGTGTTGAGTGGATCGCAAGATCGATATAAACCAAGAGGGGGGTGAATTGGAAATTTAAAGGTTTTGTGGTGGAAATTGCAAATTAAAAATAATAGACAAGGGATTTAGAGTGGTTCAAGTTCCAAATGAACTCTACATCCACTACCTTAGCTTCACTAAGGATTTGCAACAATTCCACTAATTGTTCTTCCCATTTTCTAGGCTAAGGAGGCAACCCTTACAATTTTGGTTGATTTTTCTACCCAAAAATCAACCCAATCCTCACACAAGTGAACAAAGAAATTTGTTGGCTAATAAGGTATCTCTCAATACAAATGATAGCTCAATTACAAGCAGTCAACCCAATTGAACAAGATATGAATGAAAATTACAATTGGGGTTTCTAGACAAATAGGAATTTTGACACAATTGCTTGGATTTGATGAATATATGTTTTCTTGAAGATCAATAGTTGTTGCTGATGCTTTTAGATGTGTCTTTTATACCTCCTCATTGATTTCTAGCCGTTTGGGTGGTTGGGAACATAAATGGAGCCGTTGGAACCCTCTCTTACCACCATAAATGCACTTCTGCAGCTATGCGTATCGGTACGCGGGAAGGGGTATCGATACCTGTCTCAGAAAAGAAAGAGCCGTTGTGTGCAATAAATGGGGCATATCGATACGCGCGTAAGCGTATCGGTACTGGGCATCGAAACGGTAAAGGCCGTATCGATACCTTTTTCTCAACTTAGCTCACTGTCAAAATCCGTATCGATATGGTAGTTAGGGGTATCGATACTGGTCAACGACATTTTAAAGTTTGGTTACTAACCAACTGACACCAACGGTCATATTCTTAAACCGACTTAATATTTAAAAATTATAAAGCCCGTATCGATACGAGGGTTTGCCGTATCGGTACGATATTCAAACTCTTTGAATTTTAACACAGGGGCGTATCGATATGAGGGTTTGCCGTATCGATACGTGTTCCGACAGTAACCAAGTTTGGCAAAAAGGTATCGATACGCTTGGTAGTGTATCGATACACCTGAACGATTTTCAATGGTTTTGCCTTGGAACACTTAGAAAATATTTTGAGTTTGAGTTTTACAAATCAGTTTTAAAGTGTTGGTGTTTTGAAACTTATTAAGGGACTTATAAAAACAATTTTAAGTTTTTCAAAATGATCCTTAAAGATCTAGTTATATCAAAATCAAACATAGGTTTTACAATCTCCCCCTTTTTTATATAACAAAACCAAAACTTAAAATTTTTGACATTTTTGAAAAACCTTTACAAAGTTAACTCCCCCTTAATATAAGCTTGGTAACCTTTGAGTTAAAATCAAAATATTTGAAGTGTGAGCTAGTTTCTTCTCCCCCTTTTTGTTAGATCAAAAATTCTTTGAGACAATTAAATGCATAAAGAAATCAAAGGTATAATAATAATAAGCAACATAATTTTATTCATCATAGCATCAAACTTGAAATCCAAACAAAAGCAAAAAGAAATCAAAGCATAGGTTTTAATCCTAAAACAAACTTAATCCTAAGAACATAAAGCATAGGTGCATAAAATAGAAAATCCTAAATGATATGAATGATATGCAAGAAGAAACGTCTAGGCATTGTCTTCGTCATCTTCATCATCTTCATCATCATCTCCCATAGGCTCATTAGCTCGCATACTATTACGCCACTCATCATGGAAAGCGACAATGGAAATATTCAAAGATTTGTGCCCGCTTTCAAGGGATGTGAGGCGATTCTCCATACCCATCATCCTTGTATCAAAGGTAGTTTCCATTGAAGTAAGACGAGTATTCATGTCCGTGCGCAACCTGGTAAATTGCTCATTGAGATAGGTCATGAGAGCATCCATGGAGGGTTGTGGGACTTGAGGAGCTTGAGGAGCTTGAGCCTCTTCAAGCATGGCAGCGGCTTCCGGTGGTAACTCGGCAAGACGTATCCATTCACCATTAAAATACGAAAACTTTGCCTGAGCAAGAGATCGCTCATCAATGGGATCAGTGAGAGGAGTTGGGTAATCATAAGAGCAATCAATATCCTTTTTAATAAAGAAATAACTCAAAGTCGTACCATATGTAAAGGAGGTGACGAGAGTTGTGTGACGATTTTGCACGAGGTAGACGATCTCTTGGAACATAAGACGAGCTAGATTTGATCGCTTTCTCTCACGGAAGCATCGAATCCAAAAATCATCCACTTGATGGATGGTGGAATATTTTCCTCCGGAGGGACGAAACCACCACGACACCATCAAATGTAAGATCCGGTCTTGAGCATTTAGGGCGGTGACGGATCCACTAAGAACATGCCCTAATGCATGCTCATTGTCAAGGCCTTCATCATCTAATTTGAAAACCTCACAAATGGATTTGACATCAAGAATAATTTTCTTCCCCATGAGGTAGGAGCTAATTGCAACAACTTCCCCATCACGACTAATACATCTTGCATTAACATAGAAAATCAAAACCAAAAGGCGATAGAAAACACCGGGAATAGAGATGAAATCCATGAAGTTCCATTGACGAAATAACGGAAGATATACAAACTTAAAACGCTCGGAATTGAGAAAAGGAACGGATATTACCCTTTCAGCACGGATCTTATAGTTCCCATATTGACGAAAGTGAGTTAGACCCGAATTGCCTTCAAAGCATTGCTCATAGATGATTGAGTAGTTTGGACGAGCAATAGCTCCAAGGGTGGAGGATTCACCGGCTTGATTAACCCTTGAACGTTTCCTCGATGGTTCTTTTGGTGCCATGATCTAAAAGAGAAATTAAGCAAAAAGGATTTCTTCAATTTGAGTAAAAATCAAGGTAAAAAAAATTGAAGAGAATTTGAAGAAAAACAAAGTTTTTGATAAAAGATGAAACAAAAAAATCAAAAAAAAAAATCAAAAGAAATTTAAAAAAAAGAAAAAAAAGAAAGATTACCTTGATAGAAACTTGGAAGATTGAAGAAAGACTAGCACAAAAGATGGGAGAGAGAGAGCACAAAGCCTTGCTTGATTCAAAAACTCTTTTAGAATTGAGTTGAGGTGTGAAAAATATGAAGGAGGAAGGGCCTTTTTATAGGCAAAAACGGCTAGGGTTAATTAGGTTTTGAAGAGTTTGAATTTAGGTAAAAGTTGAACTCATTAAAGGCTAATTTAATGCCATCAGCGCAGTCGAGTATCGATACGCCTGAGGGTGTATCGATACGGGGATAGAATTGTCTTTTCCGTAAAAATGCCCGTTGGAAAGTTGTATCGAAACGAAGGGGTCCATATCGAAACGACCTGTTTCGATACGAGTTTAATCGTATCGATATCCGTGAAATGAAGTGAATTCTGGGAAACAGAATGAAGAACAGTTATCGATACGTATAGAGCCGTATCGATACTGTATGCCTAGAAATGCATATTTGGTTCAAAGAACAACCAAAGGCTCGAACTTAACATCTCCTAAAGGTATGCAAATGATGAATGAGCAGTTCTAAGCATATTTTAACAGAAGCATACTCCCCCTAACTATAGGCATGGATGAAATTAGAAGTCTAAGTATACAATCATGGCATTTCACAAGATCAAGCATATTTAACCACAAAAGAGGTCCTAAAAAGGTCAAGATAGGCTAGCTAGACCTAACTCTCTCATAAGGGACCAAAAACGCTCTTTGTCTAAGGGTTTTGTAAATATGTCCGCTAATTGATTCAAGGTGTCTACATACTCTATAACCACATCTTCCTTAAGGACATGATCTCTAATGAAATGATGCCTTATTTCAATGTGTTTGGTTTTAGAGTGTTGGATGGGATTTTTTGTTAAACATATTGCACTAGTGTTGTCACATTTTAGGGGTATGGTTTCAACTTTAATTTCATAATCTAAGAGTTGTTGCTTCATCCAAAGGACTTGAGCACAACAACTCCCTAAGGATATGTACTCGGCTTCGGTGGTAGATAAGGCTACACTATTTTGTTTCTTAGAGAACCAAGATATGAGCATACTACCTAAGAATTGACAAGTTCCCGAAGTACTTTTCCTATCGATTTTGCAACCCCCATAATCCGCATCCGAGTAAGCATGAAGGTTGAAGGTAGAGTCTCTAGGGTACCAAAGACCTAAACAAGGAGTGTCTCTAAGATACCTAAAGATCCTCTTAACGGCTATAAGGTGAGACTCTCTAGGACTAGCTTGAAACCTAGCACACAAGCAAACACTAAACAAGATATTCGGTCTACTTGCGGTAAGGTAAAGCAAAGATCCAATCATAGAGCGATAAAGCTTAGAGTCAACACACTTACCTCCTTCATCTTTGTCAAGCTTTGTAGATGAGCTCATAGGAGTGGCTTGAGGCTTTGCATTCTCCAAGCCAAACTTCTTGAGCATATCCTTTATGTATTTTGCTTGGTTGATGAAGGTGCCATCCTTCTTTTGCTTGATTTGGAGTCCCAAAAAGAATGAGAGCTCCCCCATCATGCTCATCTCAAATTCACCTTGCATTAACTTAGCAAACTCTTGACAATGACATTCATTAGTAGAACCAAAAATAATATCATCAACATAAATTTGAACCACTAAGATGTCATTTTTATACATTTTTATAAAAAGTGTAGTGTCCACCTTACCTTTTTCAAATCATTTTTCAATCAAAAAATTTGAAAGTCTTTCATACCAAGCTCTAGGAGCTTGTTTTAAACCATAAAGAGCTTTGGTAAGTTTGAAAACATGATTTGGAAATTTTGAATCTTCAAAACCCGGTGGTTGTTCCACATACACTTCTTCATTTATAAAACCATTTAAAAATGCGCTTTTAACATCCATTTGAAAAAGCTTGAAATTATGATAACATGCATATGCAAGCAACATCCTAATGGCTTCCATTCTATTTACGGGTGCATAGGTTTCATCAAAATCTATTCCCTCTTCTTGAGTGTAACCTTGTGCTACAAGTCTAGCTTTATTTCTTACAATGTTACCACTCTCATCTAGCTTGTTCCTAAAGACCCATTTAGTTCCTATTGTAGATTGATTACTAGGCCTATCAACTAATGTCCAAACATTACTTCTCTCAAATTGATTTAACTCTTCTTGCATAGCCATAATCCAAAAGTCATCTTTCAATGCTTCTTTTATATTTTTAGGCTCTATGCATGAGATAAATGCAACATGATTCATTAATCTAAGAGAAGAACGAGTGGTTACCCCCTTGGATGGATCACCCAAGATTTCACCATCTTTGACATAGTTCAACTCCCTTGGGTAGCTCACTTCCTTTTCCTCAATAGCCAAGTCCTTCAAGGCTTCAAGAGGTGGATCTTGTGTGTCCTCTTCTTTTGTTGGAATCTCATCCTCCTTTGAAGTTTGACCTCCATCAAAGGCATTTATGATTCCTACATCATCATCATCACAAGAATCCTTCCTAGGAAGGAGGTTATCATCGAATACAACATGAATAGATTCTTCTACTACTAAAGTTCTTTTGTTAAATACACGATAGGCTTTAGAGGTTAAAGAGTAACCTATAAAAATGGCTTCATCACTTTTTGCATCAAATTTACCTAAGTTGTCTTTTCCATTATTTAAAACAAAACACTTGCAACCAAAAGGGTGAAAATAGCTAATGTTAGGCTTTTTAGATTTTAAAATCTCATAAGGTGTTTTCTTTAAAATTGGCCTAATCATTACTCGATTTACAATATAGCAAGCGGTGTTTGTGGCTTCCGCCCAAAAATATTTGGGTAAATTGTTTTCACAAAGCATAGTTCTAGCCATTTCTTGCAAAGTTCTATTTTTCCTCTCAACTACCCCATTTTGTTGAGGAGTTCGAGGAGCCGAAAAATTATGGCTAATACCATTTTCATTTAAAAAATCTTCAAACCCTAAATTTTGAAACTCGATTCCATGATCACTTCTAATATGTGAAATTCTATGTTCAAGATCATTTTGGGTTAGTTTTGAAAATGTGATGAATTTTTCCAAAGCATCTTTAGTACTTAAAAAGAGAACCCAAGTAAATCTAGAAAAATCATCAACAAGTACAAAAGCATAAGACTTACAACCCAAGCTCATAGTCATAATTGGCCCAAATAAATCCATATGGATAAGTTGTAAGCATCTACTAGTAGAAACATCATTAATGGATTTAAAGGAAGACCTATGTTGTTTACCCTTAGAGCATGCATCACAAATTTTATCATTTGAAAATTTTATCTTGGGTAAACCTCTAACTAGGTTAAGAGAGACTAGTTTTTCCAAAACACTTATGCTAGCATGTCCTAGTTTCCTATGCCACAACCATGCATCATTTTCATTTTGAGCAACTAAGCATGCATGAGATGTATGTATGTCATCTAGATGCACCATGTATATGTTTCCTATGCGATGACCTATGAGCATAATATTATTAGATTTAATGTCTACAATTTTGCATCCATTTTTATCAAATAAAACATTAAATCCTTTATCACACAATTGACTTATGCTCAATAAATTGTGTTTAAGACCATCGACATATAATACATTTTCAATGAGAATAGTAGAGTGATTACCTATGGAGCCAATACCTTTAATGTGGCCTTTGGAGTTGTCACCAAATGTTACTACTCCTCCACTTTTTGGCTTTAGATCCATGAATCGACTCTTGTCTCCGGTCATGTGCCTCGAGCATCCACTATCAAGGTACCATGAATTTTGACTTTGTGCTTTGGCCTTGTAGCAATGCTCCCCCATGGAGGAATCTTCCTCAAGTGCCATGAGGCAAAGGTTAGCCACTTCTTGTTCGTCATCCTCCGATGACTCCTCATCACTCCAAGTAGCAAGCTTGGCTTTGAGCTTTTTTCCTCTTCTCAAAGCCCTTCTTCTTGAGTTGAGGGCACTCCGAACGTATGTGGCCGGGTTGTTTGCACTCAAAGCAAATGATTGGATCCTTTCCTTCTTCTTTGTTCTTGCTTTTGAAGTCCATCTTCCTTTGGATTTTTCTTCCCCGGTTGGACCTCATGAAGCGTGAGAATCGTTTGGCTATCATATCCAATTCCTCAAGTTTATCCTCCTCACTAGATGAGCTCTCATCATGTTGTGAAGCTTTAGCCTTGAGAGCTATTCCCATCTTCTTCTTCTTCTCAACCTCAAGCTTCTCTATCCTTTTCTCTTCTTTCTTCTTCTCATCTTCCCTTCCTTGCTTCATGATCTCATGAGTAAGGAGAGAACCCACAAGCTCATCAAGCTTCAAAGTTTTCAAATTCTTTGCTTCGATGATAGCGGTTCTCTTCCCATCCCAAGACTCGGGAAGTGAATAGAGTAGCTTCTGGACGAGTTTGTCTTCCAGTATGATCTCTCCAAAGCCCTTTAGCCCATTGACAATCGTGGAGAAACGATCAAACATCTTTGACACCGTCTCATCGAGCTCCATCTTGAAGTTTTCATAACTAAGATTGAGAATTCCAATCTTAGTTTTCTTTAACATCGTTGGTGCCTTCATAAGTAGTATCAAGAGTGTCCCACACTTCTTTGGCACTTTCAATTGATGAGACCTTTGAATAGATATCCGGACCGAAGGAACAAAATAGCATATGGAGAGCTTTATCATTGACTTGAATCTTGTTCCTCTCCTCTTCACTCATCTCCACTTTCTTCTTCAAAACCATCTTGCCTTCACCATCTTGCTTCAATGGAATATATGGCCCATCTTCAATGACATCCCACACTAGATAGTCATTTGACTTGATGAATAGACGCATTCTATTCTTCCAAAAAGAATAGTTATCACCGTTGAAGAAAGGAGGCTTTGTAGTGGATTGTGACTCGTACATGCCCGAACCGGAGGTTGAAGCCATCTCTTGATATTTTGATGATCACACTCTTCCAAGGAACTCCTCTTGTGGTTGTTAATCCTCAAAGAGGTAGGCTCTGATACCAATTGTTGACTGCATCGCAAGATCGATATAAACCAAGAGGGGGGTGAATTGGAAATTTAAAGGTTTTGTGGTGGAAATTGCATATTAAAAATAATAGACAAGGGATTTAGAGTGGTTCAAGTTCCAAATGAACTCTACATCCACTACCTTAGCTTCACTAAGGATTTGCAACAATTCCACTAATTGCTCTTCCCCTTTTCTAGGCTAAGGAGGCAACCCTTACAATTTCAGTTGATTTTTCTACCCAAAAATCAACCCAATTCTCACACAAGTGAACAAAGAAATTTGTTGGCTAATAAGGTATCTCTCAATACAAATGATAGCCCAATTACAAGCACTCAACCCAATTGAACAAGATATGAATGAAAATTACAATTGGGGTTTCTAGACAAATAGGAATTTTGACACAATT
Organism: Hibiscus trionum; assembly: GCA_030270665.1. NCBI lineage: Eukaryota > Viridiplantae > Streptophyta > Magnoliopsida > Malvales > Malvaceae > Hibiscus > Hibiscus trionum. The sequence goes on from BSYR01000017.1 coordinate 34,438,188, forward strand.
GCTTGGATTTGATGAATATATGTTTTCTTGAAGATCAATAGTTGTTGCTGATGCTTTTAGATGTGTCTTTTATACCTCCTTATTGATTTCTAGCCGTTTGGGTGGTTGGGAACATAAATGGAGCCGTTGGAACCCTCTCTTACCACCATAAATGCACTTCTGCAGCTATGCGTATCGGTACGCGGGAAGGGGTATCGATACCTGTCTCAGAAAAGAAAGAGTCGTTGTGTGCAATAAATGGGGCGTATCGATACGCGCGTAAGCGTATCAGTACTGGGCATCGAAACGGTAAAGGCCGTATCGATACCTTTTTCTCAACTAAGACACATTTTGATCATATGTTGTATTACAATTGAAGCATTAACCATTACTTGATGCTTGGAGGTCCCTTTTATACTCCTTATTGAGTTTGTATTCGTTACTACCTGTTGGGGTTGAATTGGAGCCGTTGGAGACTTTATTTCCCACATTAATTGCAGTTCTGGTGTTGTCCGTTTCGAAACAGTCGAGCCCGTATCGGAACGGCCTTCTTCAGAACTAGCCGTTGGAGGCTGATGCAGCTGGCCATATCGAAACGCCTATGACCGTTTCGAAACCCTTATAGCCGTATCGAAACGGTTGCCACCCGTTTCGGTACGTTTGACAGTTAGGCTGCAAATTAAATTACCGTTGGGAAATATCCGTCGGGGGTTTATGATCATTGAGGCCATTGCCACGTAAGCGTATCGAAATGGGTAAGACCGTCTCGAAACGCCAAGCAAAATGCTCACCCAGATTAAAGTCCGTTTCGAAACAGGCAGAGCTGTTTCGGAACGTTTTGCCACTGTAATGACTCGTATCGAAACACCTAGAGGCGTTTCGAAATGCTTGGATTGTTTTGTTGAATTTGGCTTTGAAAACATATAAAACCTTTTAAAATATCCCATAAATATAGTTTCAAGTTGTTTGGACTTTAGAAATGGTTTTGAATATTTTTTAACTTTGCCCAAAACATTTTTCAATTATTATATCAAAACATTAGTTCTACAATCTTTCCCTTTTTGATATAATAAAACCAACTTGAAAAATTGTTTAGGATTCTCCCCCTTCAAGTTTAAAAATGTGAATAAGAGATGAAAAATTGTAAAGAAAGTAAAGCTCCCCTTTTTCATTTAAAGTTACAATTTTTTAAACCAAACTCTCCCATTTTTGTTATATCAAAAAGAATTCAAAAAACATTAAGTTCAAAATAACTTAGGAGGTTTGAAAAAGATTATGTTGAGTTTTAGGGTGCTCGATTCCTTCAACCGTTCTTGCTCGCCAAGTGGTGGAGAAGTGGAATTTGGGTGAATGTGGTGTGGAAGTATAGAACTAATGTTTTGATATAATATTTGAAAAATGTTTTGGACTAAATTGAAAAGAATTTAAAATATGTTTTTAGTCAAAAACAACTTGAAAATATGTTTAAGTGTTTTTAAAGGCTTTGAAATGATTTTAAAGTACATTTAAAGTAGTCAAAACCAGCCTTTTCATGTGCCCGTACCGATACGCCTTAGGGTTTCAACTACCTGAATTTTCCAGTAGCCAAAACCCGTACCGATACGCTTAGCCGTATCGATACGATGTGTTTTGAAATAGCCCAACGGCTAGTCGCGTACCGATACGCCTAACTACCCCAACGATCATTTTCCCAACGGTCTTTTAATTACAGGACTGTACCGATACGCTAGGTAAGCGTATCGATACGCATCAGCTGAAGAAGCCTAACGGCTAATTCCTCATTGAGACCGTATCGATACAGTTTGACGAGTATCGATACGCCAAGCTGCAGAACTGCATTTATGGTGGGAAATAAAGGCTCCAATGGCTCCAAATCAACCCCAACGGCTACAAACTCATCAAGGAGTATAAAAGGAACCTCCAAGCATCTTGTAATGGTCAATGCTTCAATTGTTACAACATTATGATGTTAAAATTTGTCTAGAGCTTAAATTGTTTATTTCTTGCTTAGACAACACTTGTGAGCTAAACATTGTTAAATTTGTTCAAGTGTTTAGGTTTTGGGTGAGAGCTTAGTATTGCAAACACATACCTATTAGAGGGATTTCTAGTTTGCTAAGTCTTTCTCTTGTAAGAGAGTGTTTGATCAAGCTTTGGGTAGAAAGCTTGATCGTTGTAACGGTTTCCTCCTAAGCCGATTAAAGGGGACGGAATTCTTAGTGAATTTGTTTGGAAATCCTTAGTGGGAAGCTAAGGTAGTGGATGTAGACCTTGGTTAGAAGGTTGAACCACTATAAATCCTTGTTTCAAATTGCCAAATTTTCACCTCCCACTAAAACACCCAATTAACCAACTTCTCCACACTTGGCGAGCAAAAACGGTTGATCGAATCGAGCCCCTCACATCACAACAATTGGTATCATAGCTTGGCTCAATCGAAGGGGATTCACATCCTATTGAGAAGATCCGACAAGCTCGATCAACATTTCACCAACCGGCTCAAATGGCGTAATCCATCGACAAACCGCCCTTCTTCGACGGAAATCACTATGCACATTGGAAGACAAAGATGAAATTCTTCTTGAAGTCAAGAGACTACAAGCTATGGGACATAGTTGAAGATGGTCCGTTCGTGCCTCAAGGAAGCAAAGCGGAATGTAGTACCGACGATTGCAAGAAGATGGAGCTTAATTGCAAAGCCTTGCACATGCTCTTTTGTGCATTTGGCCCAACCATCTATGAGAAGATGTCTTCTTGTGAGAGTGCCAATGAGGTATGGGACAAGCTTAAAGTCACATACAAGGGAACCGATGAAGTCAAGGAGACCAAGATTGGGCTCCTCACCTTAGAGTATGAGAACTTCAAGATGAATCTGGAAGAGAACATCGAGAAGATGTTTGATAGGTTCTCCACTATCACAAATGGACTTAAAGGTTATGGAGAAGCCATCCAGAAGAGAAGATTGTTTGAAAGCTCATCTACTCCCTTCCCGAGTCATGGGACTCAAAGAGGACCGCCATCATCGAAGCCAAGAATCTCAAAACCTTGAAGCTTGATGAACTCATGGGGTCACTTCTCACTCACCAAATAATGAAGAAAAACAAAGAAGGGGAGAAGAAGAAGGAAGAGATTAGAGCGATGGGGAAGAAGAAAATCATGGAGCAAGGCATCAATGCAAGTGTCATTCCTCTCAAATCCTCCACATGCCATCATGTAGATTCAAGTGAGGAGGAAAGTGAAGATGAAGAGATGGCCTATCTCTTCAACAAATTCACCCGGTTCATGAAGAGCGAAATGGATAAATCCAAGCATGAATCGAGGAAGAAGATGAAGGAATCCCACAAATCCAAAAGGAGGGGATCATCTTCAAAACAAGCATATGTGGCCACATGGAGTGATGAAGACTCCACCGATGATGAAGTATCCCACCTAAGCTTGATGGCCCTCAATGAGGGGGATGTAACTTCTAACTCATCTATTTCAAATTCTTATACATTTGATGAGTTACAAGATGCCTATGATGATTTGCTTTTGGAATTCAAGGCATCATTTTCCAAGAACAAAAAGTTGATTTCAAAAATAAAAATTGAAAATGATTTGCTTTCCAAAACAAATATTGAACTTGAAGCAAAATTGAAAGATTTTGAACAAAAATGTTTTGATTTACAAAATTTGCTTCTTAAAGTTCAAAAAGAAAAAGATTTGATTTCCAATGAACTTGAAAAGAAAAATAATTTTGGAAAATCAAATTTTTATGTAAGAAAATCTAGTGCCCCTAGATTTGTGAATGGAAAATGTTTTAGAAGTGTTTAGGTCCCAAAAGGACTAACCACTTCAACTAAAAAGGATGAAATTGAAAAATGGATTCCTAAGGGGACTAAATTTTGTGCTACTAATGTCTATGGATCCAAAGCAATTTGGATACCAAAAATTACTTGATTGTATTATGCTAGGTGTGATGAAGAGTGATCAACAAGTCAAAAATTGAGGGGGAGCTCCATGCACACAAAGGAAGAACACTTGAAGAAGGAAGGCTTCACATCCTCCCTTGAGTTCAAGTGTGGTAAAATCTAGTTGCTTTTGCTTTTAGTTGATTTATTTTCATTTATGTCAACTAGATAATCATATATGTTGAACTAACATTCTTATGATGCTTTGAGTAAGAGGGAGCCAATCTTAAACCAAAATTTTAAGTGTGTAAATTTTTTTTTGCCTCCTATGTTATTTTGAGCTCAATGTCATTTTAAATTCCTTTTGATATAACAAAAAGGGGAGAAATTATTATAAAAATTGAATTTTCAAATGAATAAGGGGGAGCTTTATTTGATTTCATATCTTTAATCTCTTATTCACAATTTTAAAGTTAAAGGGGGAGAATCCCAAACAATTTTTCAAGTTGGTTTTATTATATCAAAAGGGGGAGATTGTAGAACTAATGTTTTGATATAATATTTGAAAAATGTTTTGGACTAAATTGAAAAGAATTTAAAATATGTTTTTAGTAAAAAACAACTTGAAAATAAGTTTAAGGGGTTTTAAAGGCTTTGGAGTGATTTTAAAGTACATTTAAAGTAGTCAAAACCAGCCTTTTCATGTGCCTATACCGATACGGTTTTGGACCGTACCGATACGCCTTAGGGTTTCAACTACCTGAATTTTCCAGTAGCCAAAACCCATACCGATACGCTTAGCCGTATCGATACGGTGTGTTTTGAAATAGCCCAACGGCTAGTCGCGTACCGATACGAGTGTATCGCGTACCGATACGGGTGTATCGCGTACCGATACGCCTAACTACCCCAACGGTCATTTTCCCAACGGTCTTTTAATTGCAGGACCGTACTGATATGCTAGGTAAGCGTATCGATACGCATCAGCTGAAGAAGTCCAACGACTAATTCCTCATTAAGACCGTATCGATACGGTTTGACGAGTATCGATATGCCAAGCTGCAGAATTGCATTTATAGTGGGAAATAAAGGCTCCAACGGCTCCAAATCAACCCCAATGGCTAGTAACGGCTACAAACTCATCAAGGAGTATAAAAGGGACCTCCAAGCATCTTGTAATGGTCAATGCTTCAATTGTTACAACATTATGATGTCAAAATTAGTCTAGAGCTTAAATTGTTTATTTCTTGCTTAGACAACACTTGTGAGCTAAACATTGTTAAATTTGCTCAAGTGTTTAGGTTTTGGGTGAAAGCTTAGTATTGCAAACACATACCTATTAGAGGGATTTCTAGTTTGCTAAGTCTTTCTCTTGTAAGAGAGTGTTTGATCAAGCTTTGGGTAGAAAGCTTGATCGTTGTAACGGTTTCCTCCTAAGCCGAGAAAAGGGGACGAAATTTTTCGTGAATTTGTTTGGAAATCCTTAGTGGGAAGCTAAGGTAGTGGATGTAGGCCTTGGTTAGAATGTTGAACCACTATAAATCCTTGTGTCAAATTGCCAAATTTTCACCTCCCACTAAAACACCCAATTAACCAACTTCTCCTCACTTGGCGAGCAAAAACGGTTGATCGAATCGAGCCCCTCACATCTCAACAGGAAGCTTAAAAGATAAAGTGACACAATGATTTATAGTAGTTCAACCTTCTAACCAAGGTCTACATCCACTACCTTAGCTTCCCACTAAGGATTTCCAATCAATCCACTATTGATTTGTTCCCTTTTCTAGGCTTAGGAGGAAACCCTTATACACCGATCAAGCTTTCTACCCAAAGCCTTGATCAAACCCTATTTACAAGAGAAAAGATAAGCAAACTTAAATCCCTCTAATAGGTATTTGTTTGTCTAAAACACTTGAGTAAATTTGACAATTTTGGCTCACTAGTGTTTGTCTATACAAAGAAATGACAATTTAAGTACAAAGACAATTCTTGATCATTTGTTGATTGAAAATTGAAGCATTAACCATTACTTGATGCTTGGAGGTCCCTTTTGTACTCATCTTTGAGTTTGTAGCCGTTACTAGCCGTTGGGGATGAATTGGAGCTGTTGGAGATATAATTTCCCACCATATATGTAGTTCTGCTACTACCCGTATCGAAACGCTCGAATCCATTTCGATACGCTATTCAAGTAGAAAGATTCGTTGCAACACCCATATCAAAACGTTGTTGGCCGTATCGAAACGCCTACTACCGTATCAAAATGATCCGCATTTAAATGTTAGTTGGGAAATAGCCGTTGGGGTTATGACCGTTGTGGTCGGTGCAACGTAGGTGTATCGAAACGACATAGCCCATATCGAACCGCTTGGCAAAATCCTCATCCATAAAAGACTCGTTTCGAAACGTTTTGACACTGGAAGACCCCGTATCGAAACACCTAATGGTGTTTCGAAACACCTGGATGGTTTTGTATAGTTTAGCTTTGAAAACATGTAAAAACCTTTGAAAACATCCCCTAAACATAGTTTCAAGTAGTTTGGACTTTGGGAATAGTTTTGAATTCTTTTTAACTTAGTCCAAAACATTTTTCAATTATTATATCAAAACATTAGTTCTAAAATCTCCCCCTTTTTGATATAATAAAACTAACTTGAAAAATTGTTTGGGATTCTCTCCCTTCAAGTTTAAAAATGTGAATAAGAGATCAAAAAATTTAAATCAATTTGAGCTCCCCCTTATTCATTTGAAAATTCAATTTTTCAAACCATTTCTCCCCCTTTTTGTTATATCAAAAAGAATTCAAAATACTTTTAAGTTCAAAAATAACAATAAAGGTAAAAAAAATTGTTAAAAATACGAATTTGGTTTCAAAATGGCTCCCCCTTACTCAAAGCATCATGAGAATGTTAGTCCAACATATATGATCATAATCTAGTTGAAAAAAATAAAACAAATAAAAGCAAAAACAACTAGATTTTACCACACTTGAATCCAAGGGAGGATGTGAAGCATTCCTTCTTCAAGTGTCTTCCTTGTGTGTATGGAGCTCCCCCTCAAAGTTTGACTTGTTGATCAATCTCCATCACACCTAGCAAAAAACAATCAAGTGATTTTTGGTATCCAAATTGCTTTGGATCCATAAACGTTAGTAGCACAAAATTTAGTCTTCTTAGGAATCCATTTTTCAATTTCATCCTTTTTTGTTGAAGTGGTTAGTCCGTTTGGGACCCAAACACTTCTAAAACATTTTCCTTTTACAAATCTAGGGGCACTAGATTATCTTACATAAAAGTTTGTTTTTCCAAAATTAATTTTCTTTGCAAGCTCTTTGGAAATCAAATCTTTTTCTTCTTGAACTTTTTGAAGCAAATTTTGTAAATCAAAACATTTTTGTTCAAACTCTTCGAGTTTTGCTTCAAGTTCAAGTTTGGTTTTAGAAATCAAATCATATTGAATTTTCAACTTTGAAATCATTTTATTGTTTTTCAAAATATGATTTTTAAACTCTAAAACCAAATCGTCATATGCAACTTGTAATTCATCAAAAGAGTAAGAACATGAAGTAGATGAATTAGAAGTTACCCTTGAATCTTCTTCAATGGCCATAAGGTAAAGGTTGGCTTGTTCATCGTCGGTGGAGTCCTCATCACTCCAAGTAGCCACATATGCCTTCTTCTTATGGCTTGAAGTGCTTGCCCTCTTCTTCTTTATGGATTCTCGTTCAAGCTCTCTCAAGGCTTTCTTCATGAACGGGGCACACTTCTTGAAGATATGAACTATCTCTTCTTCTTCATCCTCCTCTTCACTTGAATCTACATGGTGGCAAGTGGAGGATTTGAGAGCAATTACATTAGTGTTGATGCCAAGCCCTTGAGGTTCTTCTCCCTCATAGCTCTAATTTCTTCCATCTTCTTCTCATTTTCTTTATTTTTCTTCATGATTTGGTGAGTGAGAAGAGACCCCATGAGCTTATCAAGCTTTAAAGTTTTCAAGTTTTTAGCTTCGATGATGGCGATCCTCTTTGAGTCCCATGACTTGGGAAGTGAGTAGATGAGCTTTCGGACAAGCTTTTCTTCCGGGATGGCTTCTCCATAGCCTTTGAGACCATTGGTGATAGTGTAGAACCTATCAAACATCTTATCGATGTCTTCTTCCGGATCCATCTTGAAGTTCTCATACTCTAAGGTGAGGAGCCCAATCTTGGTCTCCTTTACTTCATTTGTCCCCTCGTATGTGACTTCAAGCTTGTCCCATACCTCCTTGGCACTCTCACAAGAAGAAATCTTCTCATAGATGGTTGGGCCAAATGCACAAAAGAGGATGTGAAAGGCTTTGCAATTAAGCTCAATCTTCTTGCGATCTTCGGCACTCAACTCCGTTTTGCTTCGTTGAGGCACGAATGGACCATCTTCAATTATGTCCCATAGCTTGTAGTCTCTTGACTTGATGAAGAAATTCATCTTTGTCTTCCAATGGGCATAGTGAGTTCCGTCAAAGAAGGGCGGTTTGTTGATGGATTGCGTCATTGAGCCGGTTGTGTGAAATGATGATCGAGCTTGCCGGATCTTCTCAATAGGATGTTAATTCTCTTCGATTGAGCCAAACTCTGATACCAATTGTTGAGTTTTAGAGTGCTCGATTCTTTCAACCGTTCTTGCTCGCCAAGTGATGGAGAAGTGGAATTTGGGTGAATGTGGTGTGGGAGCTTAAAAGATAAAGTGACACAATGATTTATAGTGGTTCAACCTTCTAACCAAGGTCTACATCCACTACCTTAGCTTCCCACTAAGGATTTCCAATCAATCCACTATTGATTCGTCCCCTTTTCTAGGCTTAGGAGGAAACCCTTATACACCGATCAAGCTTTCTACCCAAAACCTTGATCAAACCCTCTTTACAAGAGAAAAGATAAGCAAACTTAAATCCCTCTAATATGTATTTGTTTGCACAATTTAGCTCTCACCCAAAGCCTAAAACACTTGAGCAAATTTGACAATTTTGGCTCACTAGTGTTTGTCTATACAAAGAAATGACAATTTAAGTACAAAGACAATTCTTGATCATTTGTTGATTGACAATTGAAGCATTGACCATTACTTGATGCTTGGAGGTCCCTTTTATACTTCTCTTTGAGTTTGTAGCCGTTACTAGCCATTGGGGATGAATTGGAGCCGTTGGAGAGATAATTTCCCACCATAAATGCAGTTATGTTGCTACCCGTATCGAAACACTCGAATCCGTTTCGATACGCTCATCAAGTAGAAAGAGCCCTTGCAACACCCGTATCAAAACCCTATTGGCCGTATCGAAACGCCTAGTACCGTATCGAAACAATCTGCATTTAAATGTTAGTTGGGAAATAGCCATTGGAGTTTATGACCATTGTGGTCGATGCCACGTAGGCGTATCGAAACGGCATAGCCGTATCGAAACGCTTGGCAAAATCCTCATCCAGAAAACACCCGTTTCGAAACGTTTTGACACTGGAAGACCCCGTATCGAAACCTAATGGTGTTTCGAAACACCTGGATGGTTTTGTGTAGTTTGGCTTTGAAAACATGTAAAGCCTTTGAAAACATCCACTAAACATAGTTTCAAGTAGTTTGGACTTTGGGAATAGTTTTAAATTCTTTTTAACTTAGTCCAAAACATTTTTCAATTATTATATCAAAACATTAGTTCTACAGATTACAAAAATGAGAATTTTGGTTTTAAAATGGCTCTCACTTACTCAAAGCATCATCAAAATGTTAGTCCATCATATGTCATAATCTAGTTGAAATAAAAAAATAAATCAAATTAAACAAATAAAACAACTAGATTTTTACCACACTTGAACACGAGGGAGGATAAGGAGCCTTCCTTCTTCAAGTGTCTTTCTTTGTGTGCATAGAGCTCCCCCTCAATGTTTGACTTGTTAATCAATCTCCATCACACCTATCAAAAGACAATCAAGTAATTTTTGGTATCCAAATTGCTTTGGATCCATAAACGTTAGTAGCACAAAATTTAGTCCCCTTAGGAATCCATTTTTCAATTTCATCCCTTTTAGTTGAAGTACTTAGTCCTTTTGGGACCCAAATACTTCTAAAAACTTTACCATTTACAAATCTAGGGGCACTAGATTGTCTTACATAAAAATTTGATTTCCCACCATTATTTTTCTTTTCAAGCTCTTTGGAAATCAAATATTTTTCTTCTAGAACTTTATGAAGCAAATTTTGTAAATCAAAGCATTTTTGTTCAAACTCTTTGAGTTTTGCTTTAAGTTCAATTTTGGTTTTAGAAATCAAGTCATTTTGAATTTTCAAATTTGAAATCATTTTCTTGTTTTTCAAAATGTGATTTTTAAATTCTAAAACCAAATCGTCATAGGTATCTTATAATTCATCAAAAGAATATGAACATGAAGTAGATGAATTAGAAGTTACCCTTGAATCTTCTTCGATGGCCATAAGGCAAAGGTTGGCTTGTTCATCGTCGGTGGAGTCTTCATCACTCCAAGTAGCCACATAAGCCTTCTTCTTATGGCTTGAAGTGTTTGCCCTCTTCTTCTTTATGGATTCTCGTTCAAGCTCTTTCATGGCTTTTTTCATGTAAGGGGCACACTTCTTGAAGAGATGAACTATCTTTTCTTCTTCATCCTCCTCTTCACTTGAATCTACGTGATGACATGTGGAGGATTTGAGAGCAATGGAATTTGTGTTGATGCCAAGCCCTTTGAGCTTCTTCTCCCCCATAGCTTTAATTTCTTCCCTCTTCTTCTCATCTTCTTTGTTTTTCTTCATAATTTGGTGAGTGAGAAGTGACCCTATGAGCTCATCAAGCTTCAAAATCTTGAGATTTTTGGCTTCGATGAAGGTGGTCCTTTTTGAGTCCCATGACTCGGGAAGAGAGTATATGAGCTTTCGAACAAGTTTTTCTTCCGAGATGGCTTCTTCAAAACCTTTGAGTCTATTGGTGATGGTGGAGAACCTATCGAACATCTTCTCAATGTTCTCTTTCGGGTCCATCTTGAAGTTTTAATACTCTAGGTTGAGGAGCCCGATCTTGGTCTCCTTTACTTCGTTTTTCCCCTCGTATGTAACTTCGAGTTTGTCTCAAACTTCCTTGGCACTCTCGCAAGAAGACATCTTCCCGTAGATGTTGAGGCTAAGTGCACAAAAGATGAAGTACAAAGCCTTGCAATTTAGCTCAATTTTCTTGCGATCGTCGGCACTCCATTCCGCCTTGCTTCGTTGTGGCACGAACGAGCCATCTTCTATGATATCACAAAGCTTGTAGTCTTTAGATTTGACAAAGAACATCATCCTCGTCTTCCAATAAGCATAATTGGTCCCGTCGAAGAAGGGCGGTTTGTCGATGGGTTGTGCCATTGAGCCGGCTTTTTGAAAAGTTGATCGAGCTTGCCGAATCTTCTCAATAGGATGTTAATCCTCTTCAATTGAGCCAAGCTCTGATACCAATTGTTGGGTTTTGTGGTGCTCGATTCCTTCAACCGTTTTTGCTCGCCAAGTGGTGGAGAAGTGGAATTTTGGGTGAAAGAGGTGTGGAAGCTAAAATGAATAAAGACAAGATGATTTATATAGGTTCAACCTTCTAACCAAGGTCTACATCCACTACCTTAGCTTACCACTAAGGATTTCCATTCAATCCACTATTCATTCGTCCCCTTTTCTAGGCTTAGGAGGAAACCCTTACAAACCGATCAAGCTTTCTACCTAAAGCCTTGATCAAACCCTCTTTACAAAGAGATAAAAATAAGCAAACTCAAATCCCTCTAATAGATATTTGTTTGCACAATTAAGCTCTCACCCAATCCTAAAAACACTTGAGCAAATATAACAATTTTGGCTCATTAGTGTTTGTCTATACAAGGATATGATAATTAAGCACTAAGACACATTTTAATCATATGTTGTATTACAATTGAAGCATTAACCATTACTTGATGCTTGGAGGTCCCTTTTATACTCCTTCTTGAGTTTGTAGCTGTTACTAGCCGTTGGGGTTGAATTAGAGCCGTTGGAGACTTTATTTCTCACATTAATTGTAGTTCTGGTGCTGTCCGTTTCAGAACAGTCGAGCCCGTATTGAAACAGCCTTCTTCAGAACTAGCCGTTGGAGGTTGATGCAGCTGGCCGTATCGAAACGCCTATGGCCGTTTCGAAACCCTTCTAGCCGCATCGAAACGGTTACCACCCGTTTCGGTACGTTTGACAGTTAGGCTGCAAATTAAATTACCATTGGGAAATAGCCATTGGGGGTTTATGACCGTTGAGGCCATTGCGACGTAAGCGTATCGAAACGGGTAAGACCGTTTCGAAACGCCAAGCAAAATGCCCACCCATATTAAATTCCATTTCGGAACAGACAGAGCTATTTCGGAACGTTTTGCCACTGTAAAGACCCGTATCGAAACACCTAGAGGCGTTTCGAAACGTCTGGATGGTTTTGTTGAATTTAGCTTTGAAAACATATAAAACCTTTTAAAATATCCCATAAATATAGTTTCAAGTTGTTTGGACTTTAGAAATGGTTTTGAATTATTTTTAACTTTGTCCAAAACTTTTTTCAATTATTATATCAAAACATTAGTTCTACATGGCCGTTAGTTAATATGATGGTGACACGTGGCGCACTCTAGGCATGCCACATCATTAAAATCGTAAATAATCATTTAAAATTTTTTAAAATATATTTAAAATTATAAATTAATATATTTAAATTTTTTTAAAAAATAATATTAAAAATCTGAAAAATATTTAAAATTATAAAAAATAAAATTTAACAATAAAAAATATTATTTAAAAAATTCAAGAAAAATCTAAAAAATATTTAAATATGTAAAAAATTAAAATTATGTATAAAATCATAAAAAATTTACTTAAAATCAAAAAATATAAAATAGTTGTAATAATTATTAAAAATTATATAAATGTTTATAATGAATAATATTTAAATATTTTAATTATAAAATTTCAAAATTTAAAAAAATTTCAAAATTCCCGAAGTTTTCAAATCCCTTGCCCTAAACCCTCACTCTACATTCCCAAGTCCTCAAATCAGTTTAATCAACAGTGAAAGTTGTCTGTACTGTGGCAGACGACGGTGCTAGTGAGAAAAAACATTAAGGGAGAACGGGGTTTTCTTGCGACGGGGAGTGGCCAGTGGTTGATTCGGTGCTAATTTTTGATTTAGGTATTTATGAGGTTTTTTTAGGAAATGAAACTTTTGGTTTTTTTAGAAAAAAATAAGTTTTATAGTTTTTTGTAAAAAAATAAAGGAAATAAGAAAAATAAAATAAATTAATATTTTTACATCTTTAATTTTTAGATTTTTTTTATGAAATTTTTAAATATTTTTTAGAATTTGTTTTTAAAAAAATCGGTTTTGATGAATATATGTTAACCGTTAGAGAACAATAACGGTCAACGTGGTCAAACTAACAGAGGGGCCAAATTGGGTAATTTGAATTATGAGGGTTAAATTGGGTGCAAAATTTTCATAAGGGCTTAATTGATTTTTTCATTTTTCGTTGAGGGCCAATTTGACCCTTAAGCTTTTTTATATTTTTAATTTTTAAATATTTTTTATAATTTTAAATATTTTTTCTTCTTCAGATTTTTAATATTTTTTATTTTAAATATATTATTTTATAATTTTAAATATTTTTAAAATTTTTAAATGATTATTTATGGTTTTGATGAGGTGACATGTCCAAAATGTGCCACATGTCACCATCATAATAACTACTTTTGAGTTAACGACCAACTTAACGAAAGGGCTAAATTGATTGTAATTTGAACTTTAAGGGACTGGTTGATCTTAATTTGAATTTTGAGGGCTCAATTGGGTGCAAAATTTTCATAAGAGCTTAATTGGTTTTTTGATTTTTCGTTGAGGGCAAATTTAACTTTTAAGCCTTTAATTTGTTGATTGGGTTTTTGAAAGATAAAAGAGTAATTGTGATTTGATAGATAAAATAAAAATGTTTTAATTGGATTGAGAGGTAATTTTAATGGGTTAGATGAAATCTGATCTCAATTTTATGAAATCAGCACCATAATTAATTGAATTGGTTAAGTTTAAATTTGTGTTCTTGAAAAAGGATGATAAGTGGTGTGGTTAATTGAATTATTTGATCATTCGATGAAATATTGTAAGGATTTTTTTTAAAGCTGAAAAAAGGGGAAAGAATTGAATGGCCAAGGCAGGGAGTGGTGCGGTCGCTACAGCCCTGTTATGCATATATTGCGGTCTGCCGAAGGCTTGGAGGAGTTAAGTGATTCCCTTATGTCTGCTGCTCCATTTGGTTATATATATTATAAATATTGATTATAAGTAAATAAATAACATAAACCCAATAATAATAGTCTATCTAAATAAAGTCCATTCCAAATGTCCATTACATAGAAATCCAAGGCCCAATTCAGATTTTAAGAGCCCAAATTACATTTGATAACAATTCCTTTTATCCCATTTACAACTGTTTACAGTCCATATCCCGCCCAATAAAACAAAAACCAATATGAAATTCATTTTTTCCGCCTAAATAGGGATACGAGTCGCCTAGCCATTGGTCCGTTAACAACACAAGGATTGTGCTTTCTCCAAGCCTTATCTAGATCCGGTTACTGCTGATATCATTCTCGTGTCGTTATGGATGACGTCACGATCCACCCACATATAAAAGGAGAGAGAAAAATTGTCAGATTTTTAATGATAATTAAGAAAGAAATTATTACGGGAGATTCTAATGTAAGGCGGACTAATATACGACTAAGAAACGGCGTTATCGGAAATATTGTAAGATAAATAACAAAATAGGTAAAGCGCTACCGGATATGTTGATTTAAAATAATGTATCCGTGATACAAGGGTGTTGCTGAAGAAATCAACTTTCCTCGTTCATTCACGGATCTAGGATAGTAGCACGTATTTTCTCTGCAATAGAAACAAACCTAGATTTTTATATAGGTGTCAAAAATAAATCAGAAATGAGAAAAAGAAGAAAATTGCTGAAATAATTTAAGGATGAAGATGATATCTTCAAACATTCAACAATAGCAGCAACGTTCTTGGACTTGACACGACGAACTCGAAAGAACCTGCATAATCTGTTATGCAAACCCGAATCGAATCTGTTCTTCGTAGTCGATAGATGAACAAATTCCAAGAAAGAACTCGAACAATCTGTTGAACGAACCCGAACCTTATCTTGAATTTATTCGAATAAAGTACTTGGACCCGTCAATTATCTAACAATTGGGAACCCGAAGTATCAAGGAAAATAGTTCTAAAAAGAACTAAAATTGAGATAAAATCTCACAAAGTTTTTATTCATCAAAATGTTTTATATATCTTTTCAAATGAACATGCATTACATATTTATAGTAGATGAAAATAAAAAAAATAATAATAAAAAGAACACTAAATTCAGCATGGGCGGCATATTGATCCCATTTCCAGCCGTGTATTTGGAATTTGAGGGGCTGCAAATTGGACGGCAATTCAATTGAAATTCAATTCAAAGTGGGGCAGCAGCTTTTGATTTATTAAATTCAATTCTTTAAGTGGTGGTGGCAGCACTTTTAATTCCAAGCACATGCTTGGTGCAGTTTTGGGGCCCTTTTGGATTTTATTATTCAACAATTAATGGCAGGTGGGTGGCAATGCATATGTGCATAAAAGCATTTGAAATTCAAAGAACAAATTTGCTTGTTCTTTTCTCTTAACTTTGCCGCACTAAAGGAATTCCAATGGCTGCACTTGAATATTTTAAAAGTCCACAATTTGTTTTTGCCCTTTAATTATAAGTGCATCTCCACGTGAGGGCTGCAGGGGTTGCTGATTGGTGAACTCCACGTAATTGGCTACACACACATTCACCATGTATTTGCAGGTTCACGTGCACACAACACTGTACACACACATGAAAATAAACATATTAAAAGGAAATAATTTATAAGTTATATTATACTAACACAAAATATTGTTAACATAATATATATATTATTTAAACATTCGTAATAAATAATAAAACTTAAACAAATATAAAAAACATTATAAGGCATATCAAACTTATTCAAAACACACCAATCATACTAATATAAATATAAGAAATGTTACACATCAGTATGTAACAAATGAAAAAGTAAACTTCCCTGAAAATTTAAAGTTGCATCGTTGGGTGGCCTAAACGTGCTCACATCATCTCCCCCTTCTTTAATGCGATTTGTCCCCAAATCGACCTTTATTACAAAAGGGAACAATTTTGACTTTCGCTTGGCAGGGAACTTCTTCAGTCGTCTTGCACGGCACATTCGCCATCCTCTCGAACCAAGTTCTTTTACAAAGAACACAAATGGAAATGCCTTCTTTCTTGTACTTCTCCGAATAATGCACGACATAAAGTTAGACAATGTTCGTTGCACATTTATAATCCTGCAAACAACGACATACAAAGGCAACTCCAAAGAACAACAAGAATCTTGATGATCATCCAAAATCACAACATAAGGTTGTTCACAATCTAATGTACATCCAAAGAAGTCAACATATAAAAATGAAAAATTAATAGTACAGTAGGAAGGAACGTCAAACCGTGGTATAGAAGGTTGGTGAATTTCTGGAAAGAATTTTAATGCACTAGACATACCAACAGTATCAACCTTGGGAACTTCACATGGCATCACCTTATTAACCTGCAAGTTAGAAGAAGAGATAGAAGAAAACGTAGAATCAGATAAAACCTTTGAGTTCACTTCTTCTTTGTCACAATCATTCTTCTCTTTGCTGGCTTTCCAAGCTGCAGTACTCGCTTTCAAACGAACTTCGTCTTCATATACTTCGCTTGGAGTCATAGGTGCCAAAGTTACCTTTTTGCCCTCATGAGTAAAAGAGTATCGATTGGTGTAACAATCGTGCAAAACTCTCTTATCATACTGCCACGGTCTTCCTAACAACAAATGACAAGTATCCATAGAGCACACATCACAAGTTACCTCATCCTTGTATTTACCAATGAAAAATGATATAACAACTTGTTCGGTAACTTTGATTTCAACACCATCATTCAACCCTTGTAACTTGTACGGATTGGGATGTGGGGTCGTCTTCAGTCCTAACTTGTCAACCATGAGAGTACTAGCAATGTTAGCAAAACTACCACTATCAATAATCACAATACATATCTTGCCGTTCACATTGCATCTCGTATGGAAGAGGTTGTTTCGTTGCGGTTCATCCTGTGGTGGTTGATCATTTAGACTTCTATCGTCAACAAGTTTTTCATCGGTAGCAAATGTCTGTACATCATCATTACTTATCTCTTCATGGACAGAATGGGAACCACCCCCATCTAATTTATCCAATTGAGAATGTATAGGTTTCAATACATTTGCCATTACTCGTTGCATCATACGCTCTAAGGCTTGCATCTGAAGATTCAGTGGTTGTTGTTTATCAGAACCTGTCATTTTCACACAAAGAAAACAAACAAACAAAAACAAACAAACTAATGGGTTAAAAAAAAATTAGTCCTCACCAATCACACAACAAAAATTTTTACTAGTCACTCCAAAGAATTTGCACTCAAGAAAATAAGGAATTAACACTCAGCACTCGTGTTTCACTCGGGAGAATACTTGAATGGCTCTTTTTGTCTCCCCTTCTTGTAACACCCTAAAATAAAGAGTGGAGGTTTATAAGAGAAGCAAGTAAAAAAAGATTAAGGATTAGATAAAATGAAAGGAAAATGAAATAAAAGAAAATAAGTGTTATTCGCGAGGTTTGAACCCTTGACCCGAGGCTTGGTGAGCCTAAAGTTTAACCGCGTGTGCTAAGAATCATCTTTGGTTATTTTGTCCCTCTATTTGTTAATAAAATTAATTTTTTAGTTATACCAAAAAAAATTAAATTGATTAAAGCCCCCACCTATCGAGAAAATTTCTTCAGATCTGAAATTTTGGATTACCAAGAGCCCTCTCACCTAACCCCGCCGTCACCATGTCCGATCTAGGCCACCGCCGGGCCGTGGCCTTCACCGCCGTTGCCACCGTGTCCGCCAGCTCTCCCCGAACGCAACCGCGGTAACCACTCGCGGTTATCAGCCGCCGTCCACCGTGGGAAGCCGTTTGCGTGCTTCGTCGGAGAAGCCCAGCGTGCCCTCTGTTTTGCGCGTTTTCCGGTCACCTCTGCCGTGCCTTGGTCGCGTAACCACCAGATCCGGGATCTTCGCACCACGGCGAGCAAATCCCAACCGGCCGACCACCGATCCGCCGTCGTTAAGTTCCTCGCCGGAGTTGCGATGTTTATGTGCGTTATCCCTTCGTTTTGGGTAAGCCTTGTAGCTATTTTTGGTGATTATTGGTTTGAGATTCGTTAAAAATAGTTTCTCCGCTTGAGTTATGGTCTAAATCGACCTCTAGAGGCGACGTTCACGTCGCCGGCGTGCTACCGACGAGCCACCGGCGAACCACCTCTGCTTGTGGGTTAGGCAAATCCTAGGAGGCATGTATGGGTGTTAGTGGGGTTGGGCCATTTGGGTTTGTTGGGCCGAGTGTGTGTGTTGAATGGTATTAGTGGTTGGGTCATGTGTGTGTGAGATGATTTGGGTGAGCCCAAGTCTTGTGTAGCATTATCCTTTAAACCCAACCGACCCAAACCGAACTGGCTAGTCTGAATTGAATCAGACCATGTACCGTTGACCCGACCCGACCCCAGTTGACTAGTTGACCAAAGTCAAATCTTTTGACCGTTGACTTTTGGGGTTGACTTTGACCAAAAAGTCAAATTTTCCGAAAAGTCATATTTTATGTTTTTCGACGTCCTGAGTCCATTTTTGAAGCCAGTTTTGCAAAATCTTGACCCGAAAGCCTCTGAATCTTACTTTGAACCCGAGAGTGCATGAGTTAAATATTTAAAATAAGAGCAATGTACATGAGGACTGATTAATGGTATTGTTTTATTGAAGGTATTCGAAGTTCCTCATATTCGGGATGTTGAGGATGTCGCATTCGGGTTCGAGAGTGATCGAACAGAGTATCATAGTCGATCGATAAAGCAAGTATTAAAGGTAATACACTACTACCTCTTGTATGCTTTATGAGCATATTGGTATTTGTTAATGCATGCATAAAAAATGATGATAAGTACTGTTAATTCTGCTCAAGTCAAACCGAATATGGAAACGAGTATGATATTCTAGATAAGATTGTAATGCTTGAATAAGAAGATCAATAAATCAGAATAATATGGAGTTCAATAAGTAGTTAATAAGACAATTAATCTCCAAATCCGGCTATTAGTGTCAAATGATCAATGTTAAAAATATTTGGATATAAAATTACGAAAATGCCTTTAAAGTATGAGAATGACTAAAATATCCTTGGAATTGGGAGAGATCCAGAAATTTACAATGGATATGGTAAAACAACTCTATTCGTCTGGAAACCTCGATATACTTGTAAAGTTATGGAAAACAAGAATTTAACCTTCGAGATTGTAAGGTGTTAGGTTTCTTGAATTTGGAATAAATCTCCGAATGTGAATTTACGGGAAACTATCTATGCCTCCGAATTAATCAAGCGACTCAAAATATTGAATTGATTGAAATGGCTAAAAGTATTGGAAATACTATTATGGTTAAAATTAATTGGAATGATAGTATTGACAAAAAGGGATGAAGTATTCTCGGACATCGAGGTTTGAAATTAACTGGAAGGAGGGATAAACCCTTGAGTTCTGAAATGAATGAAGTGGTTGGAGGTACCGAAATTTTCTAGAATGGCTGAGACACCCACGAATATTTACATGATTGAAATACTATAAATGGTTCAATCGACAGAAATGATGGATATCTCGAGTTTCAGAATGACTGAAATACCCATTGACTGAAATAAGTAAATTTACCTTTGATGAAATTCTAGAAATGCTAATAAAGCTGAAAATGACTGAAATGCCCTCAAGGGCTGAAGCATGACTTACGTATGTCAAACACTCTTGATATTAATATAAGGGTGGAAGTCTTCCCGCACAGAGTATTAGTTCGACTATTCCGTGGCAAGTCTTGTGGTGAAATATGAAAGCAACCGTTCAGATATACGATACAGTTGAACGCATCAGAAGGGTTGGTTAGTACTACAAGGTTGGAATATGTTAGTTCGAATGGTTTTGGAGGCTCGATAAACTTCTGGAAATCTTAATTACTGTAAATCATAAATTTCTCATGATCGAGCTAAGTTACAAAATCACCCCTGATATTAAATGACCAAAATGCCCTCGTTGGCCAAAGTAATCAAAATAGCCCCGAACGTATCTGATATAGTGAAAGGTCTTGACGTAGAAATCTCTGAATGCATGGTTGGATACCTGATGAACAAGTAGAATTTCTGAGCTACCGTTTACGCCCTGTTGGTATAAATTACCAAAATGCCCGTGTATGATAAAATGATCATAATGCCCTGGTAGGCTTAAATGGCTAAATCACTCATGATATGCCTAAACTCTCAAGATCTTGATGTATCATCTCCTGATTATCTGGTTTGAACCGTTAGTACAAACCTCTCTTTTAATAGGGGCCTTGTTTCAAAGATCCGTTCAGTTGTCAAAAGTTTAATGTGTTCTCTTCCGTAAATGTCAAATATCTCCAAGGAATAATCTGTTCCACCTAGTGTGTTCCATGTGTGCTACACGACTGTTTTTGCATACTGATTTACATGTTATAATACCGAGCACGTGCACATGACAGACATACTTGAATCTACAGGAACATGACATGGTTTATAAACTAAATATGACTGTATTGTATTTCTGATATATGCATATGCATCCGATATGACAAATATGCTATATGGATAATGTGTTACTAAAAGTATAGTTATTGATTAATAAACTATTGATGATCTGATTCACCGGGGTACTTGGGAAATGATACGAAGTTGCTAACGGCTCAGCCCTAATCCAGCTGGTAAGTCCGCCCGTTTTCGGATCCTAGGCTTCGGCCAGGTCCGCCCGATTTCGGATCCTAGGCTTCGGCCAGGTCCGCCCGTTTTTGGATCCTAGGCTTCGGCCAGGTCCGCCCGTTTTCGGATCCTAGGCTTCGGCCAGGTCCGCCCGTTTTCGGATCCTAGGCTTCTACCAGGTCCGCCCGTTTTCGGATCCTAGGCTTCGGCCAGGTCCGCCCGTTTTCGGTTCCTATGCTTCGGCAAGGGCCGCCCGTATTCTAAGGTATATCCTTAGGATGGTACCCGCGCCCAAGGGGCTCAGGTTAATGCCTGTACATGATACCGCACTGGGGAAACTAAATACTGGAGTATGGTTGGAGGGTAAATAAAGAATTAAAAATGAACTTTACTGCTACTTGAAACAAATGTATTTGAAATAAAAATGTTTACTGCATTATTATATTTCATGCATTAATGTTGCACCGTTGGAACACACTAGGCACCAAACTCCTTGATTCCTACCTCATATGTTACTAGCCTATATGATTATCGTCTAATTCTCGATGTATGAATAAAGAGCAAGTATCGTTATTCTCGAGTATGATGCTGCCTCGAAATAGTAGAACAAAAATGGAGACTGTTACTACGTGGAACATCCTGAAAATGTTATTTTTACCATATATCTGCATGAGCTTATAGCATCTTTTGGTAATTTTGTATTACTGAGCTTTTCCAAGCTCACGCTGTCTTTACCATCGCAGGTTAAAGGAATATATCATGGTATAACGTTTGACATCAGTGTTCGGAGTTCTCTCGGCGTTGCTTTTGGAGTACGGTACTGTATAGTTAGTGGGCATGTATGTCATGTATTGTTCTATGATAGTATTTGTAAAGCATTTTCTAAAGTTTTTATTATGTGTTTAAATGACATCCCGAAATATTATTTTAAAACAGAAGTTGGTTTTACAGTTTAATAAGTGTTTTGAGAAAAAAAAAGTTTCTACGTATATTTTTACTGTGAGTCGCTCTTGTGACCCTGATGTGACTTCCTAGGATCCGTTGTAACGCATAGGCGGGTCTAGGGGGTTACATTTAGTGGTATCAGAGCCTAGAGTTGCGTCATTCTGGGTAGATCGGTCGATCGTCTGTCATAGGATGTCTGGTCTATGCATGCCCCTAGATCATAACCGTACTCCTCCGTGCCGAGACTCCAATGTTGAATCCTTTCCTGTAATAAGTGCATCTAACCCTTCTGTCCAAAATAGATTGATCTGTACTAGAAAGGAATATCGGTAATGTTTGTATATGAATTAGATTGAGAATGAAGGTTTGATCATATGAGGTAACTGATAAGATTACATGTAAGGTAGCTCGGTGATGATGATTATGTTTGAGAATATCCTGATAAAAATTTGATAAAAGTAGTATGAAATTAAAAGAAAGGTGTTTGTGAATGTGACGAAAGTGTAAAGTTCTATGGTGACTCTAAAATATTCGAAGGAAGCAATTGTCTAAAAATTTCATTAAAGGTAAGTGACATCCGTTTAAAACTTTGGTTATGTTTGATTGTCTTGAAGAAAGGCCTTATCCTTAAAAAAAAGTGGCATGGTGTTCCGCTATATATCGATTCTAAATGAAATTTGAGGTTAACATCTTGATTTCAGAAGGCTCTGTTTTAGGCCTTTGAGTACCCGTATGGATTCTAGATATAGTTCTTCATTCGTAAACCGATGATCAATCTAGTAGAGAAATTCGGTTTCTATAGGAGATGCTTCTGGGTTGTATGATTAACTTTTGTGGCAGTTGAGAAGGTTTCTTATCCCTGATTGAAACCATTTAAAATAACAATTATGAGACAAGTGTTTACTTGGCACCATATGAAGTTCGTTATGGGTTTAAATATTGTATGATGATTAGTTGGTCCAAGATGTATATTGGGACGACTTTGGATCAGCCTAAGTGTCTGAGGACACTACCATATTGATCTGTAACCGTCTAAGATCCCCGAGAAACAATGATACTCTAATGGATAAGTTTCAGTACAAGAATGGATAAAAGAGTAGTTTTTGTATTTCTCTGACCATGGTAAATTTCGAGGACGAAATTTTTTTTTAGGGGGGGAGAATTGTAACACCCTAAAATAAAGAGTGGAGGTTTATAAGAGAAGCAAGTAAAAAAAGATTAAGGATTAGATA
Source organism: Hibiscus trionum (assembly GCA_030270665.1). NCBI lineage: Eukaryota > Viridiplantae > Streptophyta > Magnoliopsida > Malvales > Malvaceae > Hibiscus > Hibiscus trionum. The sequence continues at coordinate 34,461,204 of BSYR01000017.1, forward strand.
AAATGAAAGGAAAATGAAATAAAAGAAAATAAGTGTTATTCGCGAGGTTTGAACCCTTGACCCGAGGCTTGGTGAGCCTAAAGTTTAACCGCGTGTGCTAAGAATCATCTTTGGTTATTTTGTCCCTCTATTTGTTAATAAAATTAATTTTTTAGTTATACCAAAAAAAATTAAATTGATTAAAGCCCCCACCTATCGAGAAAATTTCTTCAGATCTGAAATTTTGGATTACCAAGAGCCCTCTCACCTAACCCCGCCGTCACCATGTCCGATCTAGGCCACCGCCGGGCCGTGGCCTTCACCGCCGTTGCCACCGTGTCCGCCAGCTCTCCCCGAACGCAACCGCGGTAACCACTCGCGGTTATCAGCCGCCGTCCACCGTGGGAAGCCGTTTGCGTGCTTCGTCGGAGAAGCCCAACGTGCCCTCTGTTTTGCGCGTTTTCCGGTCACCTCTGCCGTGCCTTGGTCGCGTAACCACCAGATCCGGGATCTTCGCACCACGGCGAGCAAATCCCAACCGGCCGACCACCGATCCGCCGTCGTTAAGTTCCTCGCCGGAGTTGCGATGTTTATGTGCGTTATCCCTTCGTTTTAGGTAAGCCTTGTAGCTATTTTTGGTGATTATTGGTTTGAGATTCGTTAAAAATAGTTTCTCCGCTTGAGTTATGGTCTAAATCGACCTCTAGAGGCGACGTTCACGTCGCCGGCGTGCTACCGACGAGCCACCGGCGAACCACCTCTGCTTGTGGGTTAGGCAAATCCTAGGAGGCATGTATGGGTGTTAGTGGGGTTGGGCCATTTGGGTTTGTTGGGCCGGGTGTGTGTGTTGAATGGTATTAGTGGTTGGGTCATGTGTGTGTGAGATGATTTGGGTGAGCCCAAGTCTTGTGTAGCATTATCCTTTAAACCCAACCGACCCAAACCGAACTGGCTAGTCTGAATTGAATCAGACCATGTACCGTTGACCCGACCCGACCCCAGTTGACTAGTTGACCAAAGTCAAATCTTTTGACCGTTGACTTTTGGGGTTGACTTTGACCAAAAAGTCAAATTTTCCGAAAAGTCATATTTTATGTTTTTCGACGTCCTGAGTCCATTTTTGAAGCCAGTTTTGCAAAATCTTGACCCGAAAGCCTCTGAATCTTACTTTGAACCCGAGAGTGCATGAGTTAAATATTTAAAATAAGAGCAATGTACATGAGGACTGATTAATGGTATTGTTTTATTGAAGGTATTCGAAGTTCCTCATATTCGGGATGTTGAGGATGTCGCATTCGGGTTCGAGAGTGATCGAACAGAGTATCATAGTCGATCGATAAAGCAAGTATTAAAGGTAATACACTACTACCTCTTGTATGCTTTATGAGCATATTGGTATTTGTTAATGCATGCATAAAAAATGATGATAAGTACTGTTAATTCTGCTCAAGTCAAACCGAATATGGAAACGAGTATGATATTCTAGATAAGATTGTAATGCTTGAATAAGAAGATCAATAAATCAGAATAATATGGAGTTCAATAAGTAGTTAATAAGACAATTAATCTCCAAATCCGGCTATTAGTGTCAAATGATCAATGTTAAAAATATTTGGATATAAAATTACGAAAATGCCTTTAAAGTATGAGAATGACTAAAATATCCTTGGAATTGGGAGAGATCCAGAAATTTACAATGGATATGGTAAAACAACTCTATTCGTCTGGAAACCTCGATATACTTGTAAAGTTATGGAAAACAAGAATTTAACCTTCGAGATTGTAAGGTGTTAGGTTTCTTGAATTTGGAATAAATCTCCGAATGTGAATTTACGGGAAACTATCTATGCCTCCGAATTAATCAAGCGACTCAAAATATTGAATTGATTGAAATGGCTAAAAGTATTGGAAATACTATTATGGTTAAAATTAATTGGAATGATAGTATTGACAAAAAGGGATGAAGTATTCTCGGACATCGAGGTTTGAAATTAACTGGAAGGAGGGATAAACCCTTGAGTTCTGAAATGAATGAAGTGGTTGGAGGTACCGAAATTTTCTAGAATGGCTGAGACACCCACGAATATTTACATGATTGAAATACTATAAATGGTTCAATCGACAGAAATGATGGATATCTCGAGTTTCAGAATGACTGAAATACCCATTGACTGAAATAAGTAAATTTACCTTTGATGAAATTCTAGAAATGCTAATAAAGCTGAAAATGACTGAAATGCCCTCAAGGGCTGAAGCATGACTTACGTATGTCAAACACTCTTGATATTAATATAAGGGTGGAAGTCTTCTCGCACAGAGTATTAGTTCGACTATTCCGTGGCAAGTCTTGTGGTGAAATATGAAAGCAACCGTTCAGATATACGATACAGTTGAACGCATCAGAAGGGTTGGTTAGTACTACAAGGTTGGAATATGTTAGTTCGAATGGTTTTGGAGGCTCGATAAACTTCTGGAAATCTTAATTACTGTAAATCATAAATTTCTCATGATCGAGCTAAGTTACAAAATCACCCCTGATATTAAATGACCAAAATGCCCTCGTTGGCCAAAGTAATCAAAATAGCCCCGAACGTATCTGATATAGTGAAAGGTCTTGACGTAGAAATCTCTGAATGCATGGTTGGATACCTGATGAACAAGTAGAATTTCTGAGCTACCGTTTACGCCCTGTTGGTATAAATTACCAAAATGCCCGTGTATGATAAAATGATCATAATGCCCTGGTAGGCTTAAATGGCTAAATCACTCATGATATGCCTAAACTCTCAAGATCTTGATGTATCATCTCCTGATTATCTGGTTTGAACCGTTAGTACAAACCTCTCTTTTAATAGGGGCCTTGTTTCAAAGATCCGTTCAGTTGTCAAAAGTTTAATGTGTTCTCTTCCGTAAATGTCAAATATCTCCAAGGAATAATCTGTTCCACCTAGTGTGTTCCATGTGTGCTACACGACTGTTTTTGCATACTGATTTACATGTTATAATACCGAGCACGTGCACATGACAGACATACTTGAATCTACAGGAACATGACATGGTTTATAAACTAAATATGACTGTATTGTATTTCTGATATATGCATATGCATCCGATATGACAAATATGCTATATGGATAATGTGTTACTAAAAGTATAGTTATTGATTAATAAACTATTGATGATCTGATTCACCGGGGTACTTGGGAAATGATACGAAGTTGCTAACGGCTCAGCCCTAATCCAGCTGGTAAGTCCGCCCGTTTTCGGATCCTAGGCTTCGGCCAGGTCCGCCCGATTTCGGATCCTAGGCTTCGGCCAGGTCCGCCCGTTTTTGGATCCTAGGCTTCGGCCAGGTCCGCCCGTTTTCGGATCCTAGGCTTCGGCCAGGTCCGCCCGTTTTCGGATCCTAGGCTTCTACCAGGTCCGCCCGTTTTCAGATCCTAGGCTTCGGCCAGGTCCGCCCGTTTTCGGTTCCTATGCTTCGGCAAGGGCCGCCCGTATTCTAAGGTATATCCTTAGGATGGTACCCGCGCCCAAGGGGCTCAGGTTAATGCCTGTACATGATACCGCACTGGGGAAACTAAATACTGGAGTATGGTTGGAGGGTAAATAAAGAATTAAAAATGAACTTTACTGCTACTTGAAACAAATGTATTTGAAATAAAAATGTTTACTGCATTATTATATTTCATGCATTAATGTTGCACCGTTGGAACACACTAGGCACCAAACTCCTTGATTCCTACCTCATATGTTACTAGCCTATATGATTATCGTCTAATTCTCGATGTATGAATAAAGAGCAAGTATCGTTATTCTCGAGTATGATGCTACCTCGAAATAGTAGAACAAAAATGGAGACTGTTACTACGTGGAACATCCTGAAAATGTTATTTTTACCATATATCTGCATGAGCTTATAGCATCTTTTGGTAATTTTGTATTACTGAGCTTTTCCAAGCTCACGCTGTCTTTACCATCGCAGGTTAAAGGAATATATCATGGTATAACGTTTGACATCAGTGTTCGGAGTTCTCTCGGCGTTGCTTTTGGAGTACGGTACTGTATAGTTAGTGGGCATGTATGTCATGTATTGTTCTATGATAGTATTTGTAAAGCATTTTCTAAAGTTTTTATTATGTGTTTAAATGACATCCCGAAATATTATTTTAAAACAGAAGTTGGTTTTACAGTTTAATAAGTGTTTTGAGAAAAAAAAAGTTTCTACGTATATTTTTACTGTGAGTCGCTCTTGTGACCCTGATGTGACTTCCTAGGATCCGTTGTAACGCATAGGCGGGTCTAGGGGGTTACACTTCTGTTCTCACACGCTCTGTTTGCCTTTTCCCTCAATCTCTCGTATTTAGTTCTTTAAAGGAAACTAATTCCGATGTTCAGATTCTTCAAGTGTTATCAAATTGAAATAACGGGTAACGGGTGGATATTGTTAGAACAAAGATAAGGGTTAGGAGAAAAGAAAAAAAATAATAAAAAAAATGAAAGTTGAGAATTTGGGCAAAAAAAAAAATAACAATATGAAATGAAAGAAAGGATGCTAAAAGAACAAGAATTTAGCAACTTACGCAGTAGAAATGCTTACCACCATCTTATCTCCGGAACAAACAAGAAAAGTTGATTTCGGGTGATTTCAAAGCATTTCAAGGTAAGATAGATACATCCTCCAACATATCAAAACCTTTCAACAATTTTTTTTTTGGTTTTTTTATTTATTTATTATTCTTCACAACTCATCACTCTTTTTTTTTTGAATTTTCGTATATATATATAATTCTGGATTTTTTTTTTGATTTTTTTTGGATATATATATATATATATATATATATATATATATATATATATTGTCTGGTAGTGCAGAAGATGCTATAATCCGACCAAAGCTCTGATTACCATATGATACAAGGGTGTTGCTGAAGAAATCAACTTTCCTCGTTCATTCACGGATCTAGGATAGTAGCACGTATTTTCTCTGCAATAGAAACAAACCTAGATTTTTATATAGGTGTCAAAAATAAAGAAAATAAGAAAATAAATCAGAAATGAGAAAAAGAAGAAAATTGCTGAAATAATTTAAGGATGAAGATGATATCTTCAAACATTCAACAATAGCAGCAACGTTCTTGGACTTGACACGACGAACTCGAAAGAACCTGCATAATCTGTTATGCAAACCCGAATCGAATCTGTTCTTCATAGTCGATAGATGAACAGATTCCAAGGAAGAACTCGAACAATCTGTTGAACGAACCCGAACCTTATCTTGAATTTATTCGAATAAAGTACTTGGACCCGTCAATTATCTAACAATTGGGAACCCGAAGTATCAAGGAAAATAGTTCTAAAAAGAACTAAAATTGAGATAAAATCTCACAAAGTTTTTATTCATCAAAATGTTTTATATATCTTTTCAAATGAACATGCATTACATATTTATAGTAGATGAAAATAAAAAAAAATAATAAAAAGAACACTAAATTCAGCATGGGCGGCATATTGATCCCATTTCCAGCCGTGTATTTGGAATTTGAGGGGCTGCAAATTGGACGGCAATTCAATTGAAATTCAATTCAAAGTGGGGCAGCAGCTTTTGATTTATTAAATTCAATTCTTCAAGTGGTGGTGGCAGCACTTTTAATTCCAAGCACATGCTTGGTGCAGTTTTGGGGCCCTTTTGGATTTTATTATTCAACAATTAATGGCAGGTGGGTGGCAATGCATATGTGCATAAAAGCATTTGAAATTCTAAGAACAAATCTGCTTGTTCTTTTCTCTTAACTTTGCCGCACTAAAGGAATTCCAATGGCTGCACTTGAATATTTTAAAAGTCCACAATTTGTTTTTGCCCTTTAATTATAAGTGCATCTCCACGTGAGGGCTGCAGGGGTTGCTGATTGGTGAACTCCACGTAATTGGCTACACACACATTCACCATGTATTTGCAGGTTCACGTGCACACAACACTGTACACACACATGAAAATAAACATATTAAAAGGAAATAATTTATAAGTTATATTATACTAACACAAAATATTGTTAACATAATATATATATTATTTAAACATTCGTAATAAATAATAAAACTTAAACAAATATAAAAAACATTATAAGGCATATCAAACTTATTCAAAACACACCAATCATACTAATATAAATATAAGAAATGTTACACATCAGTATGTAACAAATGAAAAAGTAAACTTCCCTGAAAATTTAAAGTTGCATCGTTGGGTGGCCTAAACGTGCTCACATCAATCCAGTAGAAAATATTAAAAAATATTAAAAAAATAGTAACCGGCAAACTTAAGTTATCGGTAGGTATAACAAAATAGGTAAAATTTTACTTATTTTGTTGATAAAAGTATACATATTAGGTAGTATTAAAGTTTAAGCTGATGGGGCCTTGGAAATCACACGACAAAAAAATCGCTAAAATTACTTATTTTGTTGATAAGAGTATCAACATATTCGGTAGTGCTTTACATATTTTGTTATTAAAGTTTAAGCTAATGGGGCCTTCGAAAGTATCTATACTTTTTTAAAAGTATCCATACTTTTTTAAAAAAGTATAGTATAACAAAATAGGTAAAATTTTACTTATTTTGTTGATAAGAGTATCAACATATTCGGTAGCGTTTTACTTATTTTGTTATTAAAGTTTAAGCTGACGAGGCCTTCGAAAGTATCTATACTTTTTTAAAAGTATCCATACTTTTTTAAAAAAGTATAGTATAACAACATAGGTAAAAATTTACTTATTTTGTTGATAAGAGTATCAACATATTAGGTAGTATTAAAGTATCGATACTTTTTGTTGATACTTTTTTAAAAGTATCGATACTTTCGAGCCACATTGCAACCGGTTACATTGCTTTTTAAAAAAGTATCGATACTTTTAGAAAAATAAAGATACTTTCGAAAGTATCAACAAAATAGGTAATTTTACTTGATATGTTGATACTCTTATCAACAAAATAAGTAATTTTACTAGATATATTGATACTCTTATCAACAAAATAGGTAATTTTACCTATTTTGTTATGTTTAACCGGTCACCTATTTAACCCAGGGGTGTTCATTTCGGATACCCGATCCGATCCGATCCGAAAATTTGGATATCCGAAAAATCCGGATCACCTAAATAGCGATCCGTATTCGATCCGAAAAAATCGGATATCCGAATTTTCGGATCGGATACTCGGATATCCAAATATCCGAAATTTATGAATTTATTTGATTATTTTTTAATTTAATAGTTTTATCCATGAAAAATTTAGGTTTTCGAATGTAAAAATTAATAAATTATTGAATATAACAATATTGTATCCATGAAAATTTCAAATTTTCATATATAACAAGTAAAAATATCGAATATAATAAGATTTATTCCTATAAAAAAAATTGAATTTTCGGATACTGGATTATCGGATATCCGATTCGAATGTAAAACCACTATCCGTATCCGATCCGAAATTTTCGGATATCCAATCCGAATTATCCGTAAAATAAAAAACGGATCGGATATCCGAAATTTCGGATCGGATCAACGGATAATCGGATCGAATCAATCGAATCGGATTTTTTTGAACACCCCTAATTTAACCGTCACGCCGTATATTAGCCGTATATTAACCACCTCACAGCAGAACTACCCAATTATTACAAAATTAAAAGTGGGAGAGAGAAATTATCTTTTTGAGAGCCGAACAACCATTGGAGAAAGACTAGTCGCCAGCTGAGTCGCCGGTGGAGAATGAATGCTCGACGATATCAAGACGCTGTTAGAATGTAGATCGTTGCTGGAATTGATATTAAAGAGGTACATTTTCATCTTCTCTTTTAGTTCCTGCGAAAAAGGAAACATACATCAATGATATACATAAAAAAAACATAAACAATTCAAAAAGAAAAGCAAATCTAAAGAGAGAGCAAATTGAAACTCAGATAAGGACTTATCTTTGTTGACATGAGTGGATTGGGTCACGGTGGAGTTAAAAACGAGCTGGGAACATGTAGCTTTAGGTTTTAGGCTGGGGAAGAGGAAAGTTCCTGCTGGATCGGGAAGGTTTTAGTTTAGGTCGAAAAATGAAGGTTTTAAAGTTTTTTAGGGTTTTGAGGCGGCGACGGACGACGGCCGAAAATCACCTCAAGGCAGCTAGAGAAAAATTAGGGATGGTCAGTGGTGGTCGGCGGTCACCTGTGGCGGTCAAAAATCGCCTCCCGACAACTGACGAAGAATGGTTGGTGATCGAAGTTGGGCTGAGATAGATTGATGCGGCGAAGGTGTTGGTTTTTTGGTTGTGTTCATCCATGTTTTTCATTTTCATGAAGAACAAGAATGAACACCAATGAAAGTTGGTGTTTTGATCCTTATTTATGGATTTTATGGGAAATAGAAAGTTCGTGGGCATATAGTTTAGAAAGAGAGAGGGCAAGCTCGGCTGAGGAGAGAGAAGGGAAATGGAAGAAAAGGGAATTTTTGGCATGATGAGGGCCTTATATAAGCAAAACGGTACAACACCGTTTTAGTGCCGGGTTAGACTGACCTGCGAACTTAAATCGAGTCGAACTTTAGGATCGCGCCCTTTTATCTGAATTTTTGTGATTATTGCCCCAATTTTATAATTCTTTCATTTCGGTCCCTATTAGTAATAAAAATAAAAAATTCATTTTCAATTTGTTCAATTTAGTTCTTCTCTTTAATTTATTACTTTATTTAATTGCAATTTAAATTCCAACATGTGTCATGTGGTTTAATTAATGCATATAGTATATCGTTAGGTAATTTAAGTACCTAGTTTTTTAAAACTAATTAAAGCCTTAGTTTAGGTTTTTTTAATTAGTCTTTCAATAATTAGAATAAGGTAGATAATTGTAAAAAATTAATGAGCATTGATTAAGAAATTTTGGAGTTCAAATTTAAATGATATTCAATGAAATGTTATTCAACACAAACTCTTAAATAAAATATTCAATATTCATTAAAATTTTAAAAAATTAATAAATAATTTAGATTAATTAAATAGAGACTTAAAAGTAATGGAATATATTTTTAGAATATGAAAGGCGATGCCTTGAGCGTATAGGGATGTTTCTAATTTTATATTCGAAGTAAAAATATATTTCATTATAAAAAGAATATTTCTATTTTGAACATAAACCAGTTAATAATTAATGATTAAATTAAATTCAAATTGTTCTTCCAAAACGCCGTACAAAATTAAAGGTACCGATATCGGGCGTTTGTGGGTGATAATCCTTCCCCACACATAATCGACTTCTAACCCTAATTTTAAAAAAAAATCTCTAATTATTTTATGATGCTTAGTATACCAAAGTAACTGATGGTGACTCCAAATCTTTTTAAAATCAAATTCAAAGAAAACCCCTAATTTTCAAGATTATTCGTCCAAGCTATATATATATAATATGCTTAAAAGGGGAAGTGAATGGAAAAGCGGCAGTGGCCTGAGTATTAAAAGAAAATGGGGAATTGATCCCCTGCAGTAGCGTGAAGGGGTAATAGGGAAAGAAATGATTTTTTGTTCAAATATTTGTTGTGTGATGTGCAAGGGGAAATATTTTATTTAAGGGGTTATTTTGGTGTGGTCCTATTAATCTTGACCTTTGCATTTTCCTTTGGAGGTTGACAAGTGTATGGACGATTTTTTGTTAGGCGTTGAGGTGTTGGCGTCGAGACGTTGACATCGAGGCGGAGGCATATTGGTGAGTGCAAATGTGTTTTGGTACTCTAAGAGGTTTGAATTATGACTTTGAGGGTTTATTTTAATCCTAGCAAGCTTAGCTAAGTTCAGAATTAAGTTTTTCTAAATTCGCCGTTTGAATATCGGATAAATATGAAAGTATGTTTTACATGATTTGATTTGAAAGCACGAGCTGAAAATATTTACTATTTCTGTGCATCATTATTTGATATGCTATGATTTATCAAGCATGAAAATGCCTACGTGCATCGTTATAAGTTTTCTAAAGGGAATATAGTAGTTGCCAAGGGCAATGCTATTTGAATACAAAATCGATTTGTTAAATGCATAAGGATAGCTCTTTCTGTTACAATGCTTGATAATCATGATTTATCATGTTTTATAAACATGAGTTTGATTTAAATGAGTATGCATGTTGCATAACCATTGATTTAGATGCTATGAGCATGATTTGAATAAAGGAAAGTGGATGAATAAATGTGGCATTGAAAATTAGTAAGTTCTCATATATGTATGATCTATATTGGCTATGTGACACACTAAAAATGTACCGGATATAGTTGGCATGATATATGATTAAAAGTGCACTATAAATTGTAAATGGCTAAGAGCCTAATCGATCGTTCGTTCTGCGGCTTTGAGGCAAATGAAAGACATTATCCGGGCTGATGGTATCCCCGACTTTGAGATAATTGAAAGACATTATCCCGGGCTGGAGGCATGAAAAGGTAATTGAAAGACTACTACCACCGTTAAAAAGGCAATTGAAAGACTATTACCACCGTTAAAAGGTGATTGAAAGACTATCACCACCGTAATTTGAGTATCCGATGAGATTTATGATTAAATGTTGACGATTTTGATTAGTCACGTTGTTGCCAATATATAAGTATATGATGGAAAGCAAGACTAAAAGCATGATGCATATGTTTCAAACAAGCCTGTTTTGTTTAAATGATTTGAGAATGATGAGTTGGAATTGCTTTAATACGAGTTTCTAATATATGTTTTGATTTTGAAAATGCATTGGCGTTTTACTTTTTGAGCGCACTCACTAGGCATTATATGCTTATGCTCTATTTTCTTTCGTCGATGCAGTAAATTAAGCAAATGCAGGGTTGTGGTTCGTGGCAAGGAATGATTCCAACACAAGAGTATAAAGAGTATGTTTATGTAAAGCCCCGGTTTTGGGCCTAGAGGTTTTTGTGATGGTTTTAGGGTCTGTTGGATTGAGATTAGAGATTTAGGTAAGTTTCAGGATGAGTTCAGGGAAAACATATTTGGGAAGGTGATAAAAATATGGAAAATTATCTAAAATCCTTTTTAAATATATAAAAGGTTTTGGTGAAATTAATTTCGGAAAATGAGTTTCGGAAATGTGACATTTTGGACTAGTGACCAAAATGTAAAGTTTGAAAACTGGTTTTAGTGACTGTGTAGAAATATATGTTTTGATATAATAATTGAAAACTGTTTTGGACTTAATTAAAAAGAATTTAAAATACTCTCTAAGTCAAAAACAACTTGAAAACAAGTTTGAGGATGTTTCAAAAGGTTTTGGCAATGTTTGAAACATTTTTAAGTAGCCAAACCAATGTTTTTAATGTGCCCGTTTCGATACAGACATAATTTGTATCGATACGTTTTGAAACTGCCAGAACCCGTTTCGATATAGGGCTCACATGTTTCAATACGGATAGGTGTTGTTTCAAAACACCCTTTGGTGTTTCGATACGCTTACGTGGCATACACCCCAACGACTATTTCCCAATGACTATTTGAATTATAGGTTGTTTCGATACGACACTAAGCATTTCGGTACGGGGGTTCCGATACGACCCAAGGTGTTTCGATACGACCTCTTCAGTGCGCATAACAACTCTTTTTGTTTTAGTCGTGTTTCGAAACAAGTAGGTACCGTTTTGAAACGGGCAATTGCAGAACTGCATTTATGGTGGGAAATAAAGTCTCCAACAACTCCTATTCAACCCTAACGGTCCTTAACGGCTACACACTCAATTGGAAGTATAAAATGGACCTTCAAGCATCAAGGAAAGACTAATGCTTCAATTGTCAACAACTATATGATGAAAAATTTGTCTTAGGGCTTAAATTATTCATTCTTTGTATAGACAACACTTGTGAGCCTAAATTGTCAAATTTGCTCAAGTGTTTAGGATTGGGTGAGTGTTTAGAGTTGCAAACATCAACCTTGTAAGAGGGATTTTAGTTTGCTTTTCTTTATCTCTTGTAGAGAGGGTTTGATCAAGCTTTGAGCTAGAAAGCTTTGATCATTGTAAGTGTTTCCTCCTAAGCCTAGAAAAGGGGACGAATCAATTAGTGAATTGGTTGTGAAATCCTTAGTGGGAAGCTAAGGTAGTGGATGTAGTTGCTTGTTAGAAGGTTGAACCACTCTAAATTATCGTGTCTTTTATCTTTTGGCTTCCACACCTCAATCACCCAAATATCCAACTTGTCCACCACTTGGCAATCCATAACGATTGAAGGAAATCGAGCCTATCAAGCCTAACAGACTGTTTTGTAAAGAGTCAAAACTTTGAATCTTTAAGGAGATTTTGACCAATTGGTTAAATCTGAGTTTTCCCTTAGTGAGGCTTATTTTAAAATGTATTTTAATTAAGGAAATATAAGAAGAATTAGTTAATAAGTTGGTTATTTCATAAAATGAGAATTTGACGTAACTTTCATTCTCTCATATTTTCTCTCAAAATCCTTTTAGCCAAATAACTCTTTTTCATCAGAGATTTCTAGGTAATGATCTTGTATTCCTTAATATTTAATTTCTTAAATGATTATTCCATTAGATTTCTAAATATCTTATTAAATCTCATTGTTTCTCAAGAGAAAACAACCAATTAAGGGGAAACTCAATCATTGGAGGTAAGGTTCGTTCATCTCCTCTAATGAAAGGTTCTTTACTAAAATTCCCAAATTTTTGACTCTTTAAATGTTGTTTCTATTAAGGTTTTTGTGATTTAATTGGAGGAAATGATGAAATCAAGGTTTAATTGATGGATTTACATGATTTTCGGATTGGATTTGTTTCGATGGGTTTATGATTGATTTTAATCATGATTTTAAAGTTTGATAATGTTAAGATAAAGGTTTTAAAATTTGTAACCCCGGAACTATGTGAATCTTTAATTGTTTAGGTTGCTAGATTTGGGTTTTTGTGGAATTGTGGTGGTTTTATGAATGCTGGGGGTATAAGGATGATAATATGATGATTTTGGATGTTAATCAATGATGATTGGTGGTTTGAAATGTTAGGTTGTGGCTGAGTTAGGTTTAGAAGTTTTTTTGGTGGTGATTTCAGATGGTTTTAGTTGTCGATTGATAGCCGTTAGCAAGAAAACGTTGAGGATTGTTATTACTGCGTTTATGAATGAATTGTGATGCATTGTGCCTCTTTTTTGTGTGGTTAAAACAGGGGAGGTTGATTTCGTAGCTATCAGTAAAGCTTTGGAGGCTTCAGACGCTTGAATTCGCGTCGGTGAATTGAAGTTTCGCGTGTAAGTGAGTGAGAACGAAACCTATAGCTTTTAAAAGGTTTGAAGGTGGTTTGGGAACTTAGATTTGAGCTTGAAACACTTGTCTAAGTTCGGAAGTAAGTATAAGTGGATTTTCTCTCTCGGTCATGCTTTTACGAAATGGTTTTATGCACTTGGTTTTGATTACATGTACCTACTGTTTATGCATGTTTTTAAGTATGTGATATACTGTTTTTAATCACGAGATGATGATGGATGCACGTGGTAAGTGATCCATGTAAGTATGTGTATTATACTTGTGTTTTAAGCATGGTTTGATGCTTTGGAAAATGGTTTATGTTGATGCATATGAAAATAGTGAGGTATATGGTTATAATGAATTATATTGGCAAGTGATGTGGTTTTAAAATGTTATCGGATATAGTTGGCCGGCCATAGAATTGAGTGCACTGTAAATAAGACGCCTTTGATGTCGAGGAGGTTGGTGTCCCGTCTCCATCCAAGTACCCTAACGATCAAGGAGGTTGGTTTCCCATCTCTCGTTAGTGGGTTAACCATCTAACCGATGATTAGGGTTGTTGCCCCCATTGGTTGTGATTATATCGTTATTCCGGTTAAGATGGCTTGAAGTGTCGGGAGGACACTTGTTGAATCCGTGTATCCGATATGATATTTTGGAAATGAAACTTGGTTAATGATCACTTGTAAGCCAATATAATTGTTGATGTATCATGATAAGGGTTATGTTGTATAATATGATTTATACATGTTTACTCTTTAAGTTTTGCATATGGTTGTTATGATGGGAAGGCTTAAATTGAGGTTTAGCCATGGTATTTGCTGTTGATTAATGATACATGAGGCACATGGTAATATGCTAGTTTTGGAAAGGTTTAAGTGAATGGTTTTCAAGGCATGATGTTTTATAAATGGATTGAAATGATGATTTTAATAGTTTTGAGAAATTGGATTTAAATTGCATTGATGGTGTTTTGTTTTGAGCATTCCTCACTAAGCCTGCTTACACTCTCTTTGTCCATCAATGTAGAGAATTAAAGGAGTGGAGGCAACAAGTGAGCAAGGAGGATCCAAGGACTTTGTTCTTTGAAAGTATGATTTCAAACAAGACTTTTAATAATAAAGGCAAAGAGGTTCATTGTTGATTTGGGAGTGTGTTTGTTAAACTTCATGTTTTGAACAAGTTTATATTGATGTAAACTAATAAATTGATTTTGTTATAACAAAAGATTTAAAGACTAAATTGAAAAAGAGAAAATGAATTTTTAAGTCCTCAAAACCTCTCTATATGTTTAAAGAAAAATGTACAAGTCAAAATCTCAACTTATCAAATATTTTTTAAGTGTTTACCAAGTCAAAACAGTGATTTTCGAGTCACCGTTTCGGAACGGCCTTTGGCATTTCGGAACACTTTGAAACTGTTAACTTCTATTTTGGAACTAGCTTTCCCGTTTCGATACGGGCGTATCGAAACAGCTAGTTGTGTTTCGAAACGGATGAAGAACAACGGAACGGTTTGAACCGTTTCGATACAGCCGTATCGAAACGACCTCAAACGTTTCGAAACGTATTTCAAACTTGGTTTCCAAAATATGACCATTGAAGTTTTATGACTGATTTTAAAATTATTGTTAAGGAGTATCGAAACGCTTTTAGCAGTTTCGATATGGGTTTTGACAGTGGAAAAATGTTTCGAAACATGTTTTGGAATATGCTCTTATTGTATCGAAACAATCGTGCCCATTTCAGTACGTTCTATTTATTACACCTTGTTAAGTTGAGAGGGGCTCGATTCGATCAACCAATGTTGCTCACCAAGTGGTGGAGAGGTGGAAATTTGGGTGTTAGGGTTTAGGAAGCAAGAATAGAAATGGACACAATGATTTATATTGGTTCAACCTTCTAACCAAGGTCTACATCCACTACCTTAGCTCCCCACTAAGGATTTCTCAATCAATCCACTATTGATTCGTCCCCTTTTCTAGGCTTAGGAGGTAACCCTTACACACAATCAAGCTTTCTACCCAAAGCCTTGATTGAAACCCTCTCTTACAAAGAGATAAACAAAGCAAACTTAAAACCCTCTAATAGGTGTTTGTTTGCACAATTAAGCACTCACCTAAAACCTAAAACACTTGAGCAAATTTGACAATTTTGGCTCACTAGTGTTTGTCTATACAAGAATTGACAATTTAGGCATTAAGACAATATTTGATCATTTGATGTTTGACAATATGATCATTAACCTTCTCTTGATGCTTGGAGGTCCCTTCTATACTCCCAAATGAGTTTGTAGCCGTTACTAGCCGTTGGGATCAAATTGGAGCCGTTGAGGACTTTAATTCCCACCATAAATGCAGTTATGCAGCTCCCCGTTTCGAAACGCTCGAAGCCGTTTCGAAACACTCTCAATGTAGAAAGAGCCGTTGCAGTCTGTCATGGTACTCGTTTCGGAACACCCCCTTGCCGTTTCGAAACGCGTATCGAAACGCTATAGGCCCGTATCGAAACGCCTGCATTTAAAAGTTAGTTGGGAAAATAGCCGTTGGGGTTTATAGCCGTTGTGGTCAATGCCACGTAGGCGTATCGAAACGGCCTAGCCCGTTTCGAAATGCTTGGCAAAAATCCTGTCCAAGGAAGGCCCATTTCGATACGAGTATCGAAATGATTTTGCCACTGGAATCCCCTGTTTCGAAACGCCCTAAGGTGTTTCGAAACACCTGGACAATTTTGTTTAGATTGGCTTTGAAAAACATGAAAAACCCTTTTTAAAAGCTTCCCTAAACATAATTTCAAGTTGTTTGGACTTTAGAAATGTTTTAAATACTTTTTAAATCAGTCCAAAACATTTTTCAATTATTATATCAAAACATTAGTTCTACAATCTCCCCCTTTTTGATATAATAAAAATCATTTGAAAAATTGTTTGGGATTCTCCCCCTTTAACTTTAAAAATGTGAATAAGAGATTGAAGATATGAATAAGAAATAAAGCTCCCCCTTATTCATTTGAAAATTCAATTTTCAAACCATTTCTCCCCCTTTTTGTTATATCAAAAAGAATTTAAAACATTAAGTTCATAATAACAATAGAGGTAAAATTTTGACAAAAATAAAAATTTGGTTTTAAAATGGCTCCCCCTTACTCAAAGCATCGTAAAAAAATGTTAGTCCAAAATTTATGATCATCTAGTTGAATAAACTAAAAATAAAACAAATAAATGCTAAAACAACTAGATTTTTTACCAACACTTGAACCCAAAGGGAGGATGTGAAGCCTTCCTTCTTCAAGTGTTCTTCCTTGTGTGCATGGAGCTCCCCCTCAATGTTTGACTTGTTGAACATCTCCATCACACCTAGCAAAAGACAATCAAGTGACTTTTGGTATCCAAATTGCTTTGGATCCATAAACGTTAGTAGCACAAATTTTAGTCCCCTTTGGAATCCATTTTTCAATGTCATCCTTTTTAATTGAAGTGGTTAGTCCTTTTGGGACCCAAACACTTCTAAAACATTTTCCTTTTACAAATCTAGGGGCACTAGATTGTCTCACATAAAAATTTGATTTTCCAACATTAATTTTCTTTTCAAGCTCTTTGGAAATCAAATCTTTTTCTTCTTAAACTTTTTGAAGCAATTTTTGTAAATCAAAACATTTTAATTTAAACTCTTCAAGTTTTGCTTCAAGTTCAAGTTTGGTTTTAGAAAGCAAATCATTTTGAATTTTTAACTTTGAAATCAATTTATTGTTTTTCAAAATGTGGCTTTTAAAATCTAAAAACAAATCATCATAGGCATCTTGTAATTCATCAAAGGAATAAGAACATGAAGTAGATGAATTAGAAGTTACCCTTGAATCTTCTTCGATGGCCATAAGGCAAAGGTTGGCTTGTTCATCGTCGGTGGAGTCCTCATCACTCCAAGTAGCCACATGTGCCTTCTTCTTATGGCTAGAAGTGCTTGCCCTCTCCTTTCTCTTAGGTTCTCGTTCAAGCTCTCTCAAGGCTTTCTTCATGAACGGGGCACACTTCTTGAAGAGATGAACTATCTCTTCATCTTCATCCTCCTCTTCATTTGAGTAGACATGGTGGCAAGTTGAGGACTTGAGAGCCATGGCACTTGCATTGATGCCAAGCCCTTTGATTTTCTTCTCTCCCATAGCTCTAATTTCTTCCCTCTTCTTCTCATCCTCTTTATTCTTCTTCATGATTTGATGAGTAAGGAGTGACCCCATGAGTTCATCAAGCTTCAAAGTCTTCAAATTTTTGGCTTCGATGATGGCGGTCCTCTTTGAGTCCCATGACTCGGGAAGTGAGTAGATGAGCTTTCGGACAAGCTTTTCTTCCGGGATGGCTTCTCCATAACCTTTAAGACCATTGGTGATGGTGGAGAATCTATCAAACATCTTCTCGATGTTCTCTTCCGGATCCATCTTGAAGTTCTCATATTCTAAGGTTAGGAGCCCAATTTTGGTCTCCTTGACTTCATCGGTTCCCTCGTATGTGACTTCAAGCTTGTCCCATACCTCCTTGGCACTCTCACAAGAAGACATCTTCTCATAGATGGATGAACCAAATGCACAAAATAGAATGTGCAAGGCTTTGCAATTTAGTTCCATCTTCTTGCGATCGTCGGCACTCCACTCCGCTTTACTTCTTTGAGGCACGAACGGACCATCTTCAACTATATCCCATAGCTTGTAATCTCTTGATTTGATGAAGAACTTCATCTTTGTCTTCCAATGGGCATAGTGGGTTCCGTCAAAGAAAGGCGGTTTGTCGATAGATTGTGCCATTTGAGCCGGTTGAAGCACTAGTGATCGAGCTTGCTGGATCTTCTCAATAGGATGTGAATCCCCTTTGATTGAGCCAAGCTCTGATACCAATTGTTGAGTTTAGAGGGGCTCGATTCGATCAACTAATGTTGCTCACCAAGTGGTGGAGAGGTGGAAATTTAGGTGTTAGGGTTTAGGAAGCAAGAATAGAAATGGACACAATGATTTATAGTGGTTCAACCTTCTAACCAAGGTCTACATCCACTACCTTAGCTCCCCACTAAGGATTTCTCAATCAATCCACTATTGATTCGTCCCCTTTTCTAGGCTTAGGAGGTAACCCTTACACACAATCAAGCTTTCTACCCAAAGCCTTGATTGAAACCCTCTCTTACAAAGAGATAAACAAAGCAAACTTAAAACCCTCTAATAGGTGTTTGTTTGCACAATTAAGCACTCACCCAAAACCTAAAATACTTGAGCAAATTTGACAATTTTGGCTCACTAGTGTTTGTCTATACAAGAATTGACAATTTAGGCATTAAGACAATATTTGATCATTTGATGTTTGACAATATGAGCATTAACCTTCTCTTGATGCTTGGAGGTCCCTTTTATACTCCCAAATGAGTTTGTAGCCGTTACTAGCCGTTGGGATCAAATTGGAGCCGTTGAGGACTTTAATTCCCACCATAAATGCAGTTATGCAGCTCCCCATTTCGAAACGCTCAAAGCCGTTTCGAAACACTCTCAATGTAGAAAGAGCCGTTGCAGTCTGTCAGGGTACTCGTTTCGGAACACCCCCTTGCCGTTTCGAAACACGTATCGAAACGCTATAGGCCCGTATCGAAACGCCTGCATTTAAAAGTTAGTTGGGAAAATAGCCGTTGGGGTTTATAGCCGTTGTGGTCAATGCCACGTAGGCGTATCGAAACGGCCTAGCCCGTTTCGAAATGCTTGGCAAAAATCCTGTCCAAGGAAGGCCCATTTCGATACGAGTATCGAAATGATTTTGCCACTGGAATCCCCTGTTTCGAAACGCCCTAAGGTGTTTCGAAACACCTGGACAGTTTTGTTTAGATTGGCTTTGAAAAACATGAAAAACCCTTTTTAAAAGCTTCCCTAAACATGATTTCAAGTTGTTTGGACTTTAGAAATGTTTTAAATACTTTTTAAATCAGTCCAAAACATTTTTCAATTATTATATCAAAACATTAGTTCTACAATCTCCCCCTTTTTGATATAATAAAAATCATTTGAAAAATTGTTTGAGATTCTCCCCCTTTAACTTTAAAAATGTGAATAAGAGATTGAAGATATGAATAAGAAATAAAGCTCCCCCTTATTCATTTGAAAATTCAATTTTCAAACCATTTCTCCCCCTTTTTGTTATATCAAAAAGAATTTAAAACATTAAGTTCATAATAACAATAGAGGTAAAATTTTGACAAAAATAAAAATTTGGTTTTAAAATGGCTCCCCCTTACTCAAAGCATCGTAAAAAAATGTTAGTCCAAAATTTATGATCATCTAGTTGAATAAACTAAAAATAAAACAAATAAATGCTAAAACAACTAGATTTTTACCAACACTTGAACCCAAAGGGAGGATGTGAAGCCTTCCTTCTTCAAGTGTTCTTCCTTGTGTGCATGGAGCTCCCCCTCAATGTTTGACTTGTTGAACATCTCCATCACACCTAGCAAAAGACAATCAAGTGACTTTTGGTATCCAAATTGCTTTGGATCCATAAACGTTAGTAGCACAAATTTTAGTCCCCTTTGGAATCCATTTTTCAATGTCATCCTTTTTAATTGAAGTGGTTAGTCCTTTTGGGACCCAAACACTTCTAAAACATTTTCCTTTTACAAATCTAGGGGCACTAGATTGTCTCACATAAAAATTTGATTTTCCAACATTAATTTTCTTTTCAAGCTCTTTGGAAATCAAATCCTTTTCTTCTTGAACTTTTTGAAGCAATTTTTGTAAATCAAAACATTTTAATTCAAACTCTTCAAGTTTTGCTTCAAGTTCAAGTTTGGTTTTAGAAAGCAAATCATTTTGAATTTTTAACTTTGAAATCAATTTATTGTTTTTCAAAATGTGGCTTTTAAAATCTAAAACTAAATCATCATAGGCATCTTGTAATTCATCAAAGGAATAAGAACATGAAGTAGATGAATTAGAAGTTACCCTTGAATCTTCTTCGATGGCCATAAGGCAAAGGTTGGCTTGTTCATCGTCGGTGGAGTCCTCATCACTCCAAGTAGCCACATGTGCCTTCTTCTTATGGCTATAAGTGCTTGCCCTCTCCTTTCTCTTAGGTTCTCGTTCAAGCTCTCTCAAGGCTTTCTTCATGAACGGGGCACACTTCTTGAAGAGATGAACTATCTCTTCATCTTCATCCTCCTCTTCATTTGAGTAGACATGGTGGCAAGTGGAGGACTTGAGAGCCATGGAACTTGCATTGATGCCAAGCCCTTTGATTTTCTTCTCTCCCATAGCTCTAATTTCTTCCCTCTTCTTCTCATCCTCTTTATTCTTCTTCATGATTTGATGAGTAAGGAGTGACCCCATGAGTTCATCAAGCTTCAAAGTCTTCAAATTTTTGGCTTCGATGATGGCGGTCCTCTTTGAGTCCCATGACTCGGGAAGTGAGTAGATGAGCTTTCGGACAAGCTTTTCTTCCGGGATGGCTTCTCCATAACCTTTAAGACCATTGGTGATGGTGGAGAATCTATCAAACATCTTCTCGATGTTCTCTTCCGGATCCATCTTGAAGTTCTCATACTCTAAGGTTAGGAGCCCAATTTTGGTCTCCTTGACTTCATCGGTTCCCTCGTATGTGACTTCAAGCTTGTCCCATACCTCCTTGGCACTCTCACAAGAAGACATCTTCTCATAGATGGATGAACCAAATGCACAAAATAGAATGTGCAAGGCTTTGCAATTTAGTTCCATCTTCTTGCGATCG
Organism: Hibiscus trionum; assembly: GCA_030270665.1. Lineage (NCBI taxonomy): Eukaryota > Viridiplantae > Streptophyta > Magnoliopsida > Malvales > Malvaceae > Hibiscus > Hibiscus trionum. The sequence goes on from BSYR01000017.1 coordinate 34,482,199, forward strand.
TCGGCACTCCACTCCGCTTTACTTCTTTGAGGCACGAACGAACCATCTTCAACTATATCCCATAGCTTGTAATCTCTTGATTTGATGAAGAACTTCATCTTTGTCTTCCAATGGGCATAGTGGGTTCCGTCAAAGAAAGGCGGTTTGTCGATAGATTGTGTCATTTGAGCCGGTTGAAGCACTAGTGATCGAGCTTGCTGGATCTTCTCAATAGGATATGAATCCCCTTTGATTGAGCCAAGCTCTGATACCAATTGTTGAGTTTAGAGGGGCTCGATTCGATCAACTAATGTTGCTCACCAAGTGGTGGAGAGGTGGAAATTTAGGTGTTAGGGTTTAGGAAGCAAGAATAGAAATGGACACAATGATTTATAGTGGTTCAACCTTCTAACCAAGGTCTACATCCACTACCTTAGCTCCCCACTAAGGATTTCTCAATCAATCCACTATTGATTCGTCCCCTTTTCTAGGCTTAGGAGGTAACCCTTACACACAATCAAGCTTTCTACCCAAAGCCTTGATTGAAACCCTCTCTTACAAAGAGATAAACAAAGCAAACTTAAAACCCTCTAATAGGTGTTTGTTTGCACAATTAAGCACTCACCCAAAACCTAAAACACTTGAGCAAATTTGACAATTTTGGCTCACTAGTGTTTGTCTATACAAGAATTGACAATTTAGGCATTAAGACAATATTTGATCATTTGATGTTTGACAATATGAGCATTAACCTTCTCTTGATGCTTGGAGGTCCCTTTTATACTCCCAAATGAGTTTGTAGCCGTTACTAGCCGTTGGGATCAAATTGGAGCCGTTGAGGACTTTAATTCCCACCATAAATGCAGTTCTGCAGCTCCCCGTTTCGAAACGCTCGAAGCCGTTTCGAAACACTCTCAATGTAGAAAGAGCCGTTGCAGTCTGTCAGGGTACCCGTTTCGGAACACCCCCTTGCCGTTCCGAAACGCGTATCGAAATGCTATAGGCCCGTATCGAAACGCCTGCATTTAAAAGTTAGTTGGGAAAATAGTCGTTGGGGTTTATAGCCGTTGTGGTCAATGCCACGTAGGCGTATCGAAACGGCCTAGCCCGTTTCGAAACGCTGGGCAAAAATCCTGTCCAAGAAAGGCCCATTTCGATACGAGTATCGAAACGATTTTGCCACTAGATTCCCCTGTTTCGAAACGCCCTAAGGTGTTTCGAAACATCTGGACAGTTTTGTTTAGATTGGCTTTGGAAAACATGAAAAACCCTTTTTAAATGCTTCCCTAAACATAATTTCAAGTTTTTTGGACTTTAGAAATGTTTTAAATACTTTTTAAATCAGTCCAAAACATTTTTCAATTATTATATCAAAATATTAGTTCTACACACCCCAACGGCTCTTTTTATTTTGGTCTGTTTTGAAATAGGGTCGGGCGTTTCGGAACGGGTGGTTGCAGACAGCATTTATAGAGGGAAGATAACATCCCAACGGCTATAATAATGAAGAAAACAACCCCAAAGACTAGAATTCAATGAGAAGGTATAAAAGGGACCTCAAAAAGCACCAACAACAACTATTGATCCAAAAAGAATCATCCAAACATCAAATCCAAGAAATTGTGCAAAAATCCCTTATTTTATTGTAAACCCCAAATTGAGTTGTGTGTAATTCCATTCTTACTTTCCAATTTGGGTTGAGTGCTTGTAAAAAGGGCTACATTTGTATTGAGAGATACTAGTCTTTAGCCTTAAATTTCTTTGTATTCCTTGAGTGAGGATTGGGTCAAATTTTGGGTAGAAAATTTGACTTGTATTGTAAATGTTACCTTCTAAGCCTTGAAAGGGGAAAGAGCAATTAGTGGATTATTGGAAAATCCTTAGTGGTAGCTAAAGTAGTGGATGTAGAGTTTAGTTGGAACTTGAACCACTCTAAATTCTTTTGTCTAGAAATTTCTAATTTTCCACTCCACCACCAAAATTCTTAAAAATCCAATTCACCTCCTCTTGGCTTAAATCGATTCTTCGATCCACTCAACAATTGGTATCAGAGCCTATCTCTTTGAAGGATTAACAACCACAAGAGAAGATTCTAGGAAGAGTGTGATCAACTACATAGAAAGCCATGTCATCTACCTCCAGGTCAAGCATGTACGAGTCTTAATCAACCACCAAACTGCCTTTCTTCAACGATGACAACTACCCTTTTTGGAAGAACTAGATGCGTCTCTTCGTTAAATCTAATGATTATCTTGTTTGGGATGCTATTGAAGATGGTCCCTCTATTTCGATGAAGAGAGACGATGAAGGAAGACTTGTGCCAAAAAGGAAAAATGAAATGAGTGAAGAGGAAAGAAAGAAGATTCAAATCAACGACAAGGCTCTTCACATGCTATTTTGCTCTTTTGGTCCCGATATCTACTCCAAAGTTTCCTCCATCGAAAGTGCTAAAGAAGTGTGGGATACACTTGAGACTACATATGAAGGAACAAGTGATGTAAAGGAAACAAAGATTGAAATTCTCAATATTAGCTATGAGAATTTCAAAATGGAGCCCGACGAAACTGTTTCAAAGATGTTTGATCGTTTCTCAACAATCGTCAATGGGCTAAAGGGTTTTGGAGAGATAATTTCGGAAGACAAACTAGTCCGGAAGCTACTCTACTCACTTTCTGAGTCTTGGGATGGAAAAAAACCGCCATCATTGAGGCCAAGTATTTGAAGACACTCAAGCTTGATGAGCTAGTTGGTTCTCTCCTAACTCATGAGACCATGAAGCAAGGTAGAGAAGATGAAAGGAAGAAAAAAGAGTAGAGAAGCTTGAGGTAGACAAGAAGAAAAAGCTAGGATTGGCTCTCAAATCTTCTCTACATGAGGAGAGCACTTCTAGTGAGGAGGAAGATCTAGAAGAATTGGCTATGATAGCCAAAAGATTCTCACGATTTATGAGGTCCAACCGAGGTAGAAAAATTCAAAGAAAAATGGACTTCAAGACCAAAAACAAAGAAGAAGAAAAGGATCCTATCATATGCTATAAATGCAAGAAACCGAGTCATATTCGTTCCGAGTGCCCTCAACTCAAGAAGAAGGGCTTTGAGAAGAAGAAAAAGCTCAAAGTCAAGCTTGCTACTTGGAGTGATGAGGAGTCATCCGAGAATGAGGAACATGAAGTGGCCAACCTTTGCCTCATGGCTCTTGAGGAGGATTCCTCCATGGTAACCTCTAACTCATCTTCATTTGATTTTACATTTGATGAATTGCATGATGCTTATGATGAGTTACAAGAGGTATATGATGAGTTAGTTGAGAAGTATAAAGAGTCCGTCTTAAGAAATAAAAAGATCATTTCAGAATTAAATGCTAAAAATGACTCACTTTCTCAAGCTAACTTGAAATTTGAGAAAAAGATCTTAGGTTTACAAGATGAACTTGAATTCTTTCAAAATGAAAATGTAGATTTAAATAATCTTATTTCTCAATGCAATGTAGAACGCCAAAAGGTGTTAGGTGAGCTTAATAAGCTCAAAGAGTCTTTCAAAAGTGTTGGAAATGTGAAAAATGAAATAGGTGAACCATCTAGAACAAACCAACCTAAGAGAAAGACTTATAACTACAAACAAAGTGCCTTCCATAGGCATAATAGAACTAAAAGAATTAGAAGTGTATGGGTTCCTAAGGAACTTGTCAAATCTAATAATGTTGATGCCATGTCACCTTGGATTCCTAAGGGAACCAAGCTTTTGGAAGCTAACACTCGTGGACCCAAAATGATTTGGGTACCAAAAATCAACGTTTAATCTCTTTTTTTTTGTAGGGGGAGCATTGCTACAAGGCCAAAGCACAAAGCCAAAACTCATGGTACCTTGATAGTGGATGCTCGAGACACATGACTGGAGACAAGAGTCGATTCATGGACTTAAAGCCTAAAAGTGGAGGAATAGTGACATTTGGTGACAAATCCAAAGGCCACATTGAAGGTATTGGCTCCATAGGTAATCACTCTACTATACTCATTGAAAATGTTTTGTATGTCAATGGTCTAAAACACAATTTATTGAGCATTAGTCAATTGTGCGATAAAGGATTTAATGTCTTGTTTGATAAAAATGAGTGTAAAATTGTTGACATTAAATCAAACAAAATAATGCTCATTGGTCATCGCATAGGTAACATTTATATGGTGCATCTAGATGACATTCATACATCCTATGCATGTTTTGTTGCTCAAGATGAAAATGATGCATGGTTATGGCATAGAAAACTAGGACATGCTAGCATTAGTGTTTTAGAAAAATTAGTTTCCCTAAATCTAGTTAGAGGTTTACCCAAGATTAAGTTCTCAAATGATAAAATATGTGATGCATGCTCTAAGGGTAAACAACATAGATTATCATTTAAACCCATTAATGATGTTTCTACAAGTAGGTGTTTACAATTGATTCATATGAATATTTTTGAGCCTATTAGAACTATGAGCTTGGGTGGTAAATCGTATGCTTTTGTACTTGTTGATGACTATTCTAGGTTTACTTGAGTTCTATTCTTAAGTACAAAAGATGATGCTTTAGAAAAATTCATCACGTTTTCAAAATAACTCAAAATGATCTTGAACTTAAGATTTCTCATATTATGAGTGATCATGGAACCAAATTTCAAAATCTAGGTTTTGAAGAGTTTTTAAATGAAAATGGTATTAGCCACAAATTTTCGGTTCCTCGAACTCCTCAACAAAATGGGGTAGTTGAGAGGAAAAATAGGACTTTACAAGAAATGGCTAGAACCATGCTTTGTGAAAACAATTTACCTAAATATTTTTGGGCGGAAGCCACAAACACCGCTTGCTACAATGTAAATCGAGTAATAATTAGGCCACTTTTAAAGAAAACACCATATGATATTTTAAAATCTAAAAAGCCTAACATTAGCTATTTTCATCCATTTGGTTGCATGTGTTTTGTTTTAAATAATGGTAAAGACAACTTAGGTAAATTTGATGCTAAAACTGATGAAGCTATTTTCTCAGGGTATTTTTTAAACTCTAAAGCCTATCATGTATTTAATAAAAGAACTTTAGTAGTAAAATAGTCTATTCATGTTGTTTTCGATGATAACCTCCTTCCGAGGAAGGAATCTTGTGATGATGATGATGTAGGAATCCTTGATGCCTTTGATGGAGGACAAACTTCAAAGGAGGATGAGATTCCAACTAAAGAGAAAGATGCACAAGATCCACCTTTTGAAGGACTTGGCTCTTGAGGAAAATGAAGTGAGCTACCCAAGGGAGTACAACTATGTCAAAGGTGGTGAAATCTTGGGTGATCCATCCAAGGGGTAACTACTCGCTCTTCTCTTAAAATGCTTAATCATGTTGCATTTATCTCATGCATTAAGCCTAAGAATATTAAAGAAGCTTTAAAAGATGATTTTTAGATTATGACCATGCAAGATGAGTTAAATCAATTTGAGAGAAGTAAAGTGTGGACATTAGTTGAAAGGCCTAGAAATCAAGCTACTATAGGAACTAAATGGGTATTTAGTAATAAACTAGATGAGAGTGGTAACATAGTGAGAAACAAAGCTAGGCTAGTTGCTCAAGGTTAGGAGGGAATTGATTTTGATGAAACCTATGCACCCGTAGATAGAATGGAAGCTATTAGGATGTTGCTTGCATATGCATGTTATCATGATTTCAAGCTTTTTCAAATGGATGTTAAGAGTGCATTTTTAAATGGCTTTATAAATGAAGAAGTGTATGTGGAACAACCATCGAGTTTTGAAGATCTAAAATTTCCAAACCATGTTTTTAAATTGTCAAAAGCTTTATATGGTTTAAAACAAACTCCTAGAGCTTGGTATGAAAGACTTTCGAGTTTTCTAGTTGGAAAAAGTTTTGAGAAAGGAAAGGTGGACACAACGCTTTTTATTAAAAACAATGGCAAATATATATTAGTAGTTCAAATTTATGTTGATGATATTATATTTGGTTCTACTAATGAATTGCTTTGTCAAGAATTTTCTAAGTTGATGCAAGGTGAATTTGAAATGAGCATGATGAGGGAGCTCTCATTCTTTTTGGGACTCCAAATTAAACAAATGAAGGATGTCATCTTCATCAATCAAGATAAGTAAATCAAGGATATGCTCAAGAAGTTTTGCTTGGAGAATGCAAAGCCTCAAGCCACACCAATGAGCTCATCTACAAAGCTTGACAAAGATGAAGGAGGTAAGTGTGTTGACTCTAAGCTTTATCGCTCTATGATTGGATCTTTTCTTTACCTTACCGCAAGTAGACCGGATATATTTTTTAGCGTTTGCTTGTGTGCTAGGTTTCAAGCTAGTCCTAGAGAGTCTCACCTTATAGCCGTTAAGAGAATCTTTAGGTACCTTAGAGATACTCCTTGTCTAGGTCTTTAGTACCCTAGAGACTCAACCTTTAACCTTTATGCTTATTCGGATGCGGATTACGAGGGTTGTAAAATTGACAGGAAAAGTACTTCCGGTACTTACCAATTCTTAGGTAGTATACTCATATCTTAGTTCTCTAAGAAACAAAATAGTGTAGCTCTTTCTACCACCGAAGCCGAGTACATATCCTTAGGGAGTTGTTGTGCTCAAGTCCTTTGGATGAAGCAACAACTCTTAGATTATGGTGTTAAAGTTGAAACCATACCCCTTAAGTGTGACAACACTAGTGCTATATGCCTAACTAAAAATCCCACCCAATACTCTATAACCAAACATATAGAAATAAGGCATCATTTCATTAGAGATCATGTCCTTAAGGAAGATGTTGTTTTAGAGTTCGTAGACACCTTAAATCAACTAGCGGACATCTTTACAAAACCTCTAGATAAGGAGCGTTTTTGGTCACTTAGGAGAGAGTTAGGTTTAACTAGACTATCTTGACCTTTTAGGACCTTTTTGTGCTTAAATTTCTTGATTTCTTGTAAAAAGCCATGCTTCTGTGTTTTTACTCCTAATTTCATCCACGCTTATAGTTAGCAGGAGTATGTTTGTGTTTTAGCATGTTATTCCTGCTCATTCATATTATTTATGCATCTATGACTTCATAAAATTCAATTTTTGTGCAATATTAGAGCCTCATCTGCACCTCCAAGCCTAGGCGTATCGAAACGGGTCAATCTGTTTCGATACGGGTGCCTTAATAGAATGGCTTGTGACCAGGGTGTTTTGAAACGCCAAACAGGGTTTCGAAACGATTTGTCTTTGCCAAGAACTGTATCGAAACGACCCAAAAATGTTTCGATACGGGTTACCACGTGGGATTCGATACGTTCCAAGCCGTATCAGAACGTTCAACAAGTTTCGAAACGTCAGTCAACGTTTTGGTACACACATTTCGGAACGATCGTGCCTGTTCAGAAACGCCTCTGCGGACAGCTTTTTAAAGGGCTTTAATTGATAAAGTTGCTTTTCATTAAAACTCCTAAAAACCCTAAACCCAAATTTTCCCTATAAAACCCTCTAAACCTCATTGTTTTTCATCAAATCTTGAGGGCTTTTACTCACAAGTTAAAGTCTAAGCAAGCTTCAACAAAATTGTGCAACTTCTTCCATTCATTCATCCAAAATCTCTATTTGAGGTATTTTCATCTTTTTCTTTTTCCTTTAATTTTTATTCGAATCTTAGGTTTTAAAATATTAGTTTTGCATAGTTTTTATGTTTTGCAACTTGGGTTTTTCAAAATTTGTAATTTTTTTCAAAAACTCAAAGTTTTTTATTCTAATATATTTGTTTTTACTCGTATTTTTTTCTATGTTTTTCAAAAGTTATTTCTTTTTCAAATTTTTTTTATATGTATATATGTTTTTAAAGTGTTTTTTTAAAACTAAATGAGATTTTTCATTGGATTGAATTAAGGATTAATATGCATACATTTAATTTTTCAAACGGGTGAAACTTCAACCCAATCGAACATCCATCCTAATCTCACCCTTCTTTTTCAAAAGTCTTCGGAATCAAGAGATAAAGGACCATTTCAAAATCTTCAAAGATATAGCCGTTCGCCGAGAGCGTGTTGTGGATATCGCGTTCCTTGACTCCGAGCGTTTCGAATTCCGCTATCTAGCTCGTTTGCGAGAATGGAGTTTCTTGGCCTTTTTGAGCATTCCAGATGTTGTGTACAAGCATATGGTCCTCCTTTTCTACTCCAATGTTGTTCTTGTTGATAATGAAGATCATACCAAGGTGATTGACATTGAGTCGTACCTTTTGGGTAAGAAGTTCATCATTAGTATATCCATTTTAGAGAATGCTCTTGGGCTCAAGGATGAAGGCATTGAGGATGAGAACCACTTTGGTGCTCACACTGGATCCGTTCTCTCTTTGGATGCTCATGACCAGTTCCTTTATTTGATGATTTCTTGGTCCATCCGCCCTTCCGGAGGTAAATTATCCCATGTCCGTCAAGTTGACTATTTTTGGTTAGAGTGTTTTCGCCGAGAAGAACAACCAAATCTTGTCAAAATCATGTTCACCGAGATGGTCCATAATGTGAAGATTTGTGAAATCGATGCTCTTACCTCTTTCACTTATGGGGTTGTTTTAAGCTATGTCTTTTGTACCCTCAACATTGATTGCACCTATGATTCTCCGGAACCTCGCAAGCGCAAGATTGGTGAATCCTCTCTCGTTAAGTTCGGGTTTCGCTACACACTTGGCCAATGGGTTCGTGTTGATAGGCAAGCTCCGCCACCTCAAGTTGAACCACCACTTCAAGCTCCGGCTCCTAACAATGAAGCTCTTATGACATTCCTTACCGAGCGGTTCAACTCGATGGATACGAACATGTCTTCGGGATTTGGTGCTATCAACACTCGTTTGCAATCCGTCGAGGATCGTATTCTTGCAAATGAAAATCGTCTCACCGCTCTTGAGAATCAACAATCATCGATGGACTTGTCTTTCTCTACTTTCTATGGTGATTGGAGGAACTTTCGTTGTGCTCAAGCTAAAGACGATGATTCTCTTGATGATGATGGTGGTGACGATGATGACGAGGCTTAGGATTTCCATTGCATCTCATATTAGTCTATCATATTAGGAATAAGTTTGCACCTTTCATTTTTTTTCTCTTTCATGCTTTAAAAACCTATGCTTTGTTTATTTTGTGTTTGGGATTGAGCTTAGACTCTATTGCTTTAAGTATTTGTGTTTGGTTATTTGAACTTAATTCTATCTATATTATGTTGTTTGGTTTTTGCTTATAACCTTGTTTCTTCTCATGATTAGCCTTGTTTATTATTCTTGTTGATCTAACAAAAGGGGAGAGAAGTAATATAAGAGCCAAATTTTTGTGGTTTTGAGTTTCAAACACTTGATTTTTAAATCTCTTTAAAACTTTAAAACCCATCTTACATTGAGGGGGAGTTAGAACGTCTTCAAGATTTCAAAATTCTTAAAAATTCAAACTTGGTTTTATTATATCGAAAAGGGGGAGATTGTAAAACGAATAAATTGATTTTAATATAACAAAAGATTTAAGGACTAAATTGAAAAAGAGAAAATGAATTTTTAAGTCCTCAAAACCTCTCTATATGTTTAAAGAAAAATGTACAAGTCAAAACCTCAACTTATCAAATATTTTCTAAGTGTTTACCAAGTTAAAATAGTGATTTTCGAGTCACCGTTTCGGAATGGCCTTTGTCGTTTCGGAACACTTTGAAACTGTTAACTTCTGTTTCGGAACTAGCTTTCCCGTTTCGATACGGGCGTATCGAAACAACTAGTTGTGTTTCGAAACAGATGAAGAACAACAGAACAGTTTGAACCGTTTCAATACATCTGTATCGAAACGAACTCAAACGTTTCGAAACGTATTTCAAACTTGGTTTCCAAAATATGACCGTTGAAGTTTTATAACTGATTTTAAAATTATTGTTAAGGCGTATCGAAACACTTTTAGCCGTTTCGATACAGGTTTTGAAAGTGGTAAAATGTTTCGAAACGCGTTTCGGAACAGGCTCTTATCGTATCGAAACGATCGTGCCCATTTCGGTACAATCTATTTATTACACCACAACGGCTCTTTCTATTTTGGTCTGTTTCAAAACAGGGTCAGACATTTCGGAACGGGTGGTTGCAGACTGCATTTATGGAGGGAAGATAACATCTCAACGACTATAATAATGAAGGCAACAACCCCAACGGCTAGAATTCAATGAGAATGTATAAAAGGGACCTCAAAAAGCACCAGCAACAACTATTGATCCAAAAAGAATCATCCAAACATCAAATCCAAGCAATTATGCAAAAATCCCATATTTTATTGTAAACCCCAAATTGTGTTGTGTGTAGTTCCATTCTTATTTTCCAATTTGGGTTGAGTGCTTGTAAAAAGGGCTACATTTGTATTGAGAGATACTAGTCATTAGCCTTAAACTTCTTTGTATTCCTTGAGTGAGGATTGGGTCAAATTTTGGGTAGAAAATTTGACCGGTATTGTAAAGGTTACCTCCTAAGCCTTGAAAAGGGGAAGAACAATTAGTGGATTGTTGGAAAATCCTTAGTGGTAGCTAAGGTAGTGGATGCAGAGTTTAATTGGAACTTGAACCACTCTAAATTATCTTGTCTAGAAATTTCTAATTTTCCACTCCACCACCAAAATTCTTAAAAATCTAATTCACCCCCTCTTGGCTTAAATCGATTCTTCGATTCACTCAACAATTGTTGTTTTGAAGTTGTAAATGGCCTTTATATGTTGGTCGTGCTTGAGATTAATGTTTTGAATGTTGGATGGTTTATTCTCTAGGAAGCATGCCTCTAGATTTCCTTTGAAGCACGATGGTTGATTTTTTATGATAATTATATTTTGGATTGACATAGTTTGGTCTCTAATATTCATGTGATTATGTTTAAGGCATGTTGGTATGATTTTGAAACCTTAAAAGCATGAAAAACCAGAAAAATGGGGCATTTCAAGCCCATGTGTACCGATACGGGTAAGTGAAATTTGACAGGGCGTATCGATACTCAGAAAGGTGTATCGGTACGTGTAAGGGTATTTTGGCTAGGCGTATCGGTATGAGAAGGGGTGTATCAGTACAATTTTGAGCTATTGGAATATGAAATCTTGGAATTGTAAAAGTGTATCGATACACTTGCTAATGTACTGATACAGGCTACTGTTATTTCAGTTAATGTGATCTTTTGAGTTTATGATTCTTCCATTTTTGTCCCTGATATTTGTGAATGCAATTAAATAAGTTTGAATGATCAAATTGAGTTGAGTTTTGACACCGTGGCATGATATATGACTAATTAAAAGTTTGTAACTTTAAATTGCCTAAAGTTCTTGTAATTTGTAAAAAATTACAATTTGGTCCCCCGGAACATGTATTGTTGAGTTGATCAATCGATTGCAAATGGACAAGAGGGGGGTGAATTGTCGATTAAAATTTGAAGGGAGAAAATGGATGAATGAAAAATTGGACACAAGGCAATTTATAGTGGTTCAAGTTCCTAAATAAACTCTACCTCCACTACTTTAGCTCCCACCAAGGATTTTCAATCAATCCACTAATTGATTCTTCCCCTTTTCTTGGATGAGGAGGAAACCTTACAAGACCGATTAAGCTTTCTACCCAAAGCTTAATACAACTCACTCTTTACAAAGAAGAAGTTTGGTAAACCTTACAATTACCTCTCAAAGGTTGATGTTTACCCAAATACAATTAATCACACCCCAAACTCTCAATAAGATTTACAATGAAAGACTCAATTGAGTTGGGTACAATGATTTGACTCTAAAATGCTCAAGGTTTGGATTTGAATGCTTTGATGTTTCTTGAAGGCTCAATAATTGTTGTTGTAGCATTTGGGACTTGTTTTTATACCATTGCATTGATTTCTAGCCGTTTGGGTGGTTGAGGTCATTAATCTAGCCGTTGGGCTGCAATTTCCCGCAATAAATGCTCCTCAACAACCTACCGTATCGGTACGTTTCGTGGGCGTATCGGTACCTGTCTCAAAGAAGAAAGAGACGTGACTAAAAAACAGGGTGTATCGATACGTTTGAAGGGAATATCAGTACGATATTAAGGGGCGTATCGATACGAAATGATGTATCGATACGGTTTTTTCTCACTGGAATCCTGAATTGAGTTTTGCTAAATAGCGTATCGGTACGGTTCAACGGTCATTTGAATTTTTGGATTCCAATAACGGACAAGCCAACATTCGAAAATTAAATGCAAAGATTTTTACAAAGGTCAACATATCGTATCGATACAGTGACATATTGTATCAGTACGCTATAGCAAAGAATGTTTTTATATGAAAAAAATGTATCGATACGGTCCCGATACGTATCGATACAATATAGCTTAAAGTCTTGCCCAGATGAATATCTTATCGATACGAGGTTAAATTGTATCGGTACGCTATGAATGATCAAAATTCTAGTGTTGAAAATCCGTATCGATACGCCTTAGGGTATCGATACGCTTGGGCATTTTGTTGCCTTTTGGCTTGAAAACACTTAAAAAATGTGAACCCTTTTAATGTGTTTTGACTTGAAATAGTATTTGGTTCAAAATAGCTCGTTAATTTGTGAGTCTTTGAAAATACTTAAAAAATTTATTATTTTGCAATTTAGTCCCTAAGGTGAATTGTTATATCAAAATCAATTTTGGTTTTACAATCTCCCACTTTTTGATATAACAAAACCAAATATAAATTTTTAAGTTTTGAAAACTTTGAAAAGCTTACTCCCCCTTAATTTAAGATAGGTTTTCAAAATTAAATTTCAAATTTTCAAAATTGGCTCTATATAATACTTCTCCCCTTTTTTGTTAGATCAAACATAATAGCACAAATGTAAGGATAATAGCAACATAATATCATTAAATTCAAAGTGCAAACTTAATAATTCAAAGCAACCAATAGTTCAAAAATATAAAGCCAAACTCAAATCCTAACAACATAAATGAAAGCATAGGGTCCTAATAGATAGGTGCATAAACTAGAAAAAACTAAATGAGATGTGATGAAATGCACGACTACTCGTTCCCACCATCGTCGTCATCCTCTTCCTCTTAATCCTCATCATCTTGATTCGGTTGAGGCCTCCTAGTTTGATTGAGCCAAGCACCATGGAAGGCGGTGAGAGAGGCATCCATGGAATTTTGTTGAAGAACAATGGTTTTGACTTGATCCTCATAAGATGTGAAGCGAGTATCAAGACCCTTGACTCGATCTTCCAATAATGTGAATTGAGTGTCAATAGCGGCAAACCCGACTTCCATGTTGTTGAATTTCTCATTAAGAAACGTCATGAGAGTATCCATGGAGGATTGAGCAATAAAAGCACCTTGAGAGCCTTGTGGAGCTTGTGTAGCTTTGGCTTGAACATCTTGGCGGGAAGCTCGAGGAACACGAACCTATTCATTGTTGAGGTAGGTAAAGTGAGCATGAGTGAGGGAACGTTCATCTATGGGTAGGCCAAGGGTTTCGGGATAGTCATGGGTACAATCTATCTTAAGGGAGTGAAACAAATGACTCAACACGTTGAATAGTAAAAATATTTGACTTGGTCGGTGTGACGGTGTTGAACAAGATAGACAAGATCGACAAATATAATTTGACAAAGATTACGGCGCTTACCCTTACGGAAACACCTAAGCCAAAAATCATCAACTTGACGAATAGTTGAAAATTTCCCACTCGAGGGACGAATAAACCATGAAATTATGAGATGAAGTATACGGTCTTGGGCATTTAAAACATTGACAGAACCAAGAGGACCATGACCTAAATAATTTTCATCATCAATCCCGACGTTTTCAAAACTAAAAGCTTGACAAAAGACATCTTGATCAATTCTAAAAGTTGTGCCCATAAGATGAGATTCAATGACAACAACATGTTCTCTCTGAGCATCATGGATATATTTTGCATTTGAAAAGAAGATTATAACTAGATTTCGATATAAGATCGGAGATAGGCTAAAAAAGTTCATAAGTTTCCATCTTCTAAACAAACCAATATATTCAAATTTAAAACATTCAGAATTTAAAAATGGGATTGAAACTACACGTTTTTTCCTAAGAGTAAAACCTTGGAATAGCTTGTAACATGATAAATCCAAAGGGTTAGGAAAACTATTTTGGATTATGAAAAGGGAGGTTTGATTTAGGATTACCCTCACCGTCTTCGATAGGATCGGAGGATGTAAAGGCTAAATATCGTTTCGCTCTCTTTTTGGGTGCCATAATCCTAAAAATATCAAAATAATTCGAACATGTATGCAATTATCATAACATTCAATCCAAAGATAAATTCTAATAATTCAAGGTATTGATTAAAAATACTATATTTTATAAGTTAAAAATATATACAAGTATAGAAAAAATTCTGGTTAAAAAAATTGAAAAACAGATTATAAAAATATACAATGTAAATTTATATTCAAATAAAAAAATTCGGATTTTGAAGAATTTTTGTAAAAACTTGAAAACTCATTCTATATGTATATGTTTTATACAAAATTCTATTAAATACAACCATTAAATTTGAACGAAAATTAAGAAGAAAAGAAATTAAGGTTTATACCTTGAATGAGGAAATTTGCATGAACAAAGGATGAATGATGCACAAATTTTTTGCAAAGCTTGAGCCTTGATGTGTTGATGAAAAATCCTCAATTGATTTTAAGTTTGATGTGAAAAATTTGAGAGATTGAGAGTTTTTTATAATGAGTTACAGCTAGGGTTTTTAGAGAAAAGGGGGAAGTTTAATGAAAAGGGGATTTCTCATTTAAATGCCCAATTTAAGCTTTTCGCTGATACCGTATCGGTACGCTCTACAAGCGTACCGATACGCTTTTCCCTAATTTTAAATTAATTTTTAATACCGTATCGATACGCGTGATCGTATCGATACAGTTTGACCTGTATCACTTCCTATTGATGAACCCGTATTGATACGCCTGAAACTGTATCGATACGCCATTACCAGAAAGTGCATTTTGGACAGTTTCAAGTCCAAAAATCTAACTTTAAACGTCCCTAAATGCATGTGAATGACATATGAGCAAGAATTAATGACTAAAATTAATGCATACTCCCCCTAGCAATATGCATAAATGCAAAATGATGCAAATTAACATAAGCATGAATACCAACCAATTTCAAGCAATTTTTTTTACCATTTGGGACCTAAAAAGGTCAAGAAAGGCTAGTTAAACCTAACTCACTCCTAAGGGTCCAAAAGCGCTCTTTATCTAAAGGTTTGGTAAATATATCCGCTAATTGGTTTAAGGTATCAACATATTTTAGAACAACATCATTTTTCAAAACATGGTCTCTAATGAAATGATGTCTACTTTCTATATGTTTGGTTCTAGAGTGTTGGATGAGATTCTTAGTGATACAAATGGCACTAGTTTTGTCACACATAAGGGGTATTGCATCTACTTGAACACCATAATCTAAGAGTTGTTACTTCATCCAAAGGACTTGAGCACAATAACTCCCTAAGGATATGTACTCCGCTTCGGTGGTAGATAAGGTTGCGCTGTTTTGTTTATTAGAGAACCAAGATATGAGCATACTACCTAAGAATTGACATGTTCTGGAGATACTTTTCCTATCTATCTTGCATCCCCCATAACCCGCATCCAAATAAGAATGAAGGTTAAAGGAAGAATCCTAAGGATACCAAAGACCTAAGTTAGGTGTGTCTCTAAGGTATCTAAAAATTCTCTTAATGGTTACTAAGTGTGATTCTCTAGGACTAGCTTGGAACCTAGCACACAAGCAAACACTAAACATAATATTCGATCTACTTGTGGTAAGGTAAAGCAAAGAACCTATCATAGATCTATAAATCTTAAGATCAACACACTTACCTCCTTAATCTTTGTCAAGCTTTATAGAAGAGATCATAGAAGTGGCTTGAGGCTTCACATTCTCTAAGTCGAACTTCTTGAGCATTTCATTCACGTACTTTGCTTGATTGATGAAGGTGCCATCATTCCTTTGTTTGATTTGGAGCCCCAAAAAGAATGAGAGCTCCCTCATCATGTTCATCTCGAACTCACCTTGAATTAGCTTAGAAAATTCTTTGCAGTAACATTCATTAGTAGAACCAAAAATGATATCATCAACATAAATTTGTACTACTAAGATGTCATTACAATATCTTTTTTATGAAAAGTGCAGTATCCACCTTGCCTTTTTCAATCAAAAAGTTTGAAAGCCTTTCATACCAAGATCTAGGAGCTTGTTTTAAACCATAAAGAGCTTTGGTTAATTTAAAAACATGATTTGGAAATTTAGGATCCTCAAAACCGGTGGTGGTTCAACATACACTTCTCCATTTATAAAACTATTTAGAAAAGCACTTTTTACATCCATTTGAAAAATCTTGAAATCATGGTAACATGCAAATGCTAGAAGCATCCTAATAGCTTCCATTCTAGCTACGAGTGCATATATTTCATCAAAATCAATTCTCTCTTCTTGAGTGTAACCTTGAGCAACAAGCCTAGCCTTGTTTCTCACTATGTTACCACTCTCATCTAGTTTATTCCTAAAGACCCATTTAGTTCCTATAGTAGATTGATTATTAGGCCTATCAACTAATGTTTATACTTTACTTCTCTCAAATTGATTAAGTTCTTCTTGCATGGCTAAAATCTAAAAATCATCTTTTAATGTTTCTTTGATATTTTTAGGCTAAATGCATGAAATAAATGCAACATGGTTCATTAATTTAAGAGAAGAGTGAGTGATTACCCCCTTGGATGGATCACCCAAGATTTCACCACTCTTGACATAGTTGAACTCCCTTGGGTAGGTGACCTCCTTTTCCTCAAGAGCCAAATCCCTTAAGGCTTCAAGAGGTGGATATTGTGGTTCCTCTTCTTTGGTTTGAATCTCATCCACCTTTGATGTTTGTCCTTCATCAACGGCTTCAATGATTCCTACATCATCATCACAAGAATCCTTCTCCGAAAGAAGGTTATCATCGAAAATAACATGCATAGACTCTTCTACTACTAAAGTTCTCTTATTAAATACACAATAAGCTTTAGAGTTTAAAGAATATCCTAAGAAAATAACTTCATCACTTTTAGCATCAAATTTACCTAAGTTGTCTTTACCATTGTTTAAAACAAAACACTTGCAACCAAATGGATGAAAATAACTAATGTTGGGCTTCTTAGATTTTAAGATCTCATATGTTGTTTTCTTTAAAATAGGCCTAATCATTACTTGATTTATAATGTAGCAAGCGGTATTTGTGACTTCCGCCCAAAAATATTTAGCTAAATTATTTTCGCAAAGCATGATTCTAGCCATTTCTTTTAAAGTTCGATTTTTTCTCTCAACTACCCCATTTTGTTGAGGAGTGCGAGGTGCGGAAAAATTATGACTAATTCCATTTTCATTTAAAAATTATTCAAAACCCAAGTTTTGAAACTCGGTTCCATGATCACTTCTAATGTGAGTAATTTTAAGTTCAAGATCATTTTGAGATATTTTAGAAAATGTGATGAATTTTTTAAAGCCTCGTCTTTTGTACTTAAGAATAGAACCCAAGTAAACTTAGAATAGTCATCTACAAGCACAAAAGCATATGATTTACCACTCAAGCTCATAGTTCTAATTGACCCAAAAAGATCTATATGAATCAATTGTAAGCATCTAATAGTAGAAACATCATTAATGAATTTAAAAGAAATTCTATGTTGTTTACTCTTAGAGCATGCAACACATATTTTATAATTAGAGAACTTAAGTTTGGGTAAGCCTCTAACTAGATTAAAGGAAACTAATTTCTTTAAAATACTAATGCTAACATGTCCTAATTTTCTATGCCAAAGCTATGAATCATGTTCATCGTATGCAACTAAGCATGCATTGGATGTTTTTATTTCATCTAAGTGCACCGTATAGATATTAATTATCATATGCCCTATGAGCATCAATTGATTTGTTTTAATGTTCATTATATACAATAAATTTCAGATTTAAAATTCAAATTTAAATAAAGATCTATTAAAATTTTAATCATTTAACCCATGTAAAATGATGACTAAGCGAAAATAATACATGTGACAAAATTTTATATCATTGTTGTTGTTAACTTTAAACGAATGAAGTACTAAAATAAAATCGTAACGTTGGATATCAAAACAGTAACGTGATAATAGCTGTGTATTATTTAAGTAGTTTTCCCTTAAAAATATATACTATAAATTAGGGAAAATTACACCGGTGGTCCCCAAACTATTATCGTCTTCCTATTTTGGTTCCAAAACTATTTTTTTTTGGCAAAACCGTCCCTTCTGTTACATAATTCTCTTGTTTTGGTCCTCCGTCGTTAAAAACTAACGGAATTGCTGACGTGGAATTTTTTTCTTATTTTTTAAATATTTTTATTATTATTTTCTTTCTCCTATATATATTATTTAAATTTTTTATTCAGACTAATGTGGTGGTGACACGTGTCACCACCATAACAAAGAAAATAAATTGAATATGAAGAGGGGAGCTGGGATTCAAACTCGCGTCCCCACGTCCCCAATCATTAAGCCAATGGGTTAACCATTGGGCTAAACTCCAATTATTGATATGTTTTAGCACAAATCACATTTAAAACAATCAAATGAACCCCCAAAACCCCCAAAAATATGACATGATCATAATAGGAACACAATTAATTTTGGTTTTACTTCAAAAAGGAAAAGCAAACTTTTTTTTTACTTAAATGTAGGGGCACACCACAAACCACAAGGAAACCGAACATTGATCGAGAATTTGAGCAGTAGTTAGTTACCACTGACCACAAGGAAGATCTCGGCATATGGTCGAACCCAACTTTCATTTTAAAATGATGCAATAAATATAGAATCTTATTATCAGCAATTAATCTTCCTGCAATGGATGTCAGATTTAAATGGAAGTAATTAGATCAGCTTCTGTTTGCAGAAAATAAATTAATGAACTTAAACCAATATTAAAAGCAAAACACAAAACATAGATAAATCCATCAGATGTTTACATCTCAACTTTTGTATACATTCCCTCATCCGACCGACCAAACCAACACCGAAGGATGCAACAAAAGAAATTGCATGGGAAATGAACATCTCAAGTTAAGATTAAAATGCACCAGATGAGATTAATGGTTGTGGAGGAGAATCTCTCGTGTAAACTCCATTAGATTGTCCAAAGTAGTAAGCTTGGAGGAGCATAACCACAGATGGGAATGGAAATGAAACATTGTTTACAGAAGCAGCAAATTTGCTTGAATTATTAGATCCTTGACAGGTTGTGTTTTTCGGACAGGGGATCGTTCCGAGTCCTACAGTAAAGAAAAATTTCCTGTTGACCATTTTGGGTACATTAGCAAGGAATTCAGCATTGGCCAAGCTACGAAACTTGCCGCTAAAGTTTGCAACAAATCCTGTAACAGTAGCATTAATAGAAGGGAGGGTTTGTTGCATTAAAGTAAGATTTTTAGATAATTTGTGATTGGATGAATGTTCATATTCAAGAATTTCGACTGTGGTCGAAGGTGCCTTGTCCAGTGAAGTAAGGTTGAAGGTACTATTTCTTTGGTTTTTTGGGGTTCATTTGATTGTTTTAAATGTGATTTGTGCTAAAACATATTAATAATTGGAGTTTAGCCCAATGGTTAACCCATTGGCTTAATGTTTGGGGACGTGGGGGACGCATGTTTGAAACCCAGCTCCCCCCTCATATTCAATTTATTTTTTTTTGTTATGGTGGTGACACGTGTCACCACCACATTAGTCTAAATAAAAAATTTAAATAATATATATATAGGAGAGAGAAAATAATAAAAAAAATATTTAAAAAATAAGAAAAAATTCCACGTCAGCAATTCCGTTAGTTTTTAACGACGGGGACCAAAACATGAGAACTATGTAACAGAAGAGACGATTTTGCCAAAAAAAATAGTTTTAGGACCAGAATAGGAAGACGATAATAGTTTGGGGACCACCGGTGTAGTTTTCCCATTATAATTAGAAACTACTGCTACGTGTCACTGAAATGATGACGCGGCAGATCTTGAGGTTTCAGCTTCTCCGAAGGGATAAAGAAACGAACGACCCAGAAATTATGAGTTCAATAATATTTTTTTGGTTCTTTGGAAGGAAAATCATCAACTGTAATTGGAATCTACACTTGTGAGATGCTAATGGATATTCGAGCTGGGTTTGGGAGCTTAAAATCGCAAAGCTTTTGGGCAACTTCCCAGAAATCTTGTATTTCTTCATGTAATCATCCCTCTTCTTATTTCAAAACTTTCTGCTCCAAAAAGGATCCTCAGCAGAACGGCGATAACAGCGGTATGAAATGCCGATAAAATTTAAAGGCTTAATATCTGAATCAACCCACCATGGATTTCACTTATATGTCAAATTGGGTATTTTGTTCTATGTTTGGTTTTTTGTTAATTTGCTTGCCTGTCTTTGTTGGAAAGTAATTTTAGTTTCGGTTGTTTTGTGGTGTACATTGCCAATCTGGGTTAACTGATAAAAAGGAAAAATTGGGATTCCGATCTATTAACCGACTAACCTGGATTGGATACCGCAAAGGGCATTATAGTTGAAAAGTATTGTCTTCATTAGATACTCCTTAGCAGGGATTTAAATTGCGTTTGCGGTGTGTTTTCGGCCGGTTTACGTTTATTTATTGTGGTCGCGGACTTAACGGATGCTATTGCGGACGTAGTTTGTGGGTATCGCGGTTTCGGACGGTGCATAGACCACTCTATAGCCGCCGCTATTGCGGTTGCAGTCCGCTATTTATATTCATAGCAGTTAGCTATTTGCTCTTCACTAGTCTCTAAAGAATTTGTCAATTGGAGATGCATTTCTCTTGGTTGAAACCGTGGAACTCTCATAAATGAAAGGTTCTTGATTCGTTCTAAGGAACGAACATCTAGTGGAAAATCTTTGAGGGGTCGGTGGATCCTCAAAGAGGACAATACCTTAGATATAATGTGTGTCTGCAAAGTGACAAACCCGATACATAAAGCAACACTGGGAATGTCATGAAACTCGGTCCTTAGAATAGCGGCAGCTGATGATGTTGAAGTTCTAGATTAAGGAAATAGAGGTTTGTTAGTTTGTGTTCAAGAACATGATTCACAATTACTCGGAAATCTGAAGTGCCTTTTAACATCCAACTCCAAGATTAAGTAGTTACGATATCTATCTAGTATTAAGATTCTTGTCAAGTTTAGCCTTATATCTATCCAATTTGCCTGTAATCGTCGCAAAGTTCAGGTATACTTGGAAAGCACATCTAAAAGATTATTTCCTTTAGATTAAGACTTGTGTATGCACAATGAATACCTTAGAACTGAGAAAAAGGATAGAAGCAATAATGCTATACTAGAAGCTACAGCTCTGCAGGCACTCTTGAGAGGCTACATCCAATATATACGCAGTTCGTATCATAGCATTGTAACCCCTTGTACTTTCTTTTAGATTAACTTCTGTATGCACAATAAATATTTTAGAATTAAGGATAGAGGCAATACACTTATACTTGAACCTGGAGCATAATTTGGTTCATGCAACCTCTTAAGACATGGTATCTAACTAATATAGGGTTTGAATTTCAACACTGCAACCGGAAACCCATCCCCTCTCTCTAAAATGTAGCTTCTTTTGTACAAATAAAATGTCATGCAAGATATCGGCTCTTGCTGGCATCCTGTTACCTGCCCTTCTTCGAGACCCTTTTCGGTTTGCTTCTTTTTAGAGTTGTCACACTGTAAGTTCTTAACCTTATCATTTCTCCTCATTGCTGTAATGTTCATGCATTGGTAAATTAGCGCGCACACACACACACATATATATATATAAATCATACACGTGTACAATCTTTGTCCTTGCATTCTGCAATCATGTTTGCATTGAACACAAGATTTATCTTCGAAAGTCCATGTTTATTCAATAACTCTATTTTCTGCATGCCTGTAAAGTAAAATACTAACACAATACAACTTTATTACGGTATTAAGTGATAATTGGAGCATATTGCAGTCTAGGGGTGTTCATGGTTAACCGTTGTAGTATGTTGGTTAACCATGAATACCCCTATTCATCTAGATCTCTATTCCTGTTGATATTTTAGGCTTAACTGTTGGTGCAAGATCACTTTGTTATGATTTAACTACTCATTAATTTAAGATTGCACTAACATTGCTGCTTCTACTCGATTACTCTTTGAACATACTCAGGTGATAAATTCTCAACTGACTGGGATAAGGCATGGTCAAATTTCAGGAAGCAAAGCAAAAACTCCTTCTTTTCAGGGTTTTCTCCTAACAAGTATGTTACTTGGAATCCTAGACAATCAAACTATCCCTTGTCCGAAGAGGTCGATCCGATAAAGAGAGCAGAGAGGTCAAATCTCATGTTATGGACAAGTCCGGGGTTTACTTTAGTAGGAGCAATAATAATAGTCTCATTCCTTTTGTTGTATACCATTCTTGCACCGGTTAAGTGAAATAATAGTACTTCTAACACATGTAACCCAAGACATCACTCACCACTAAAGAGAAGGCTGTCATTTGCTGTAGAAAGGATCATTGTGTTAGAATGAAATGGGTATTTGCAGAAAGATAACTAGTGTTTTTTTATTGCCAATGACTCTACATTCAACTGGGATTCAAGAGCTTAAATCTTTTCCTACACAAAAGCAAAACAGATTCATAATACATGGAACTTTGATTTGGCAATGATATAAAGGAACAGAAATAGTTGGACAACAGTAGAGGTAAGTGTAAATCAAGTTATAGCATAACTTAAGAGACTCTTTTCCTCAAAAGAGAATCATGCTTAATTGCTTCAAATCTTAAAAGAACAAGAAAACCACAACCATACTCACAATACTCTTCTCAATGTAGATTGAACAAAAACCGAGCACCAAAAATCAGATACAACGTCCAGTTTCATCATGCGACGCTTAGGCGAACCTTAAAAGAGAATATAATGATGGATGACACAGCAAGCTCAGCAGTCTTAAGCAAATTTGCTTGCTAGATTCGATACTATAAAATGCATGTGGACCGAAAACTGCAACTCAATGCGGAATTGATCACATATGCGTGAAGAAATAGAGCATGTTGCTATGCAATTTGCTACATAACCGGCTAGGGCTGGGCATTCGATCGAGTCGAGTCAAAAAAATTTGAGTTATTCAAGTTTGCAAGTTATGTTTTACGATTTAAACTTTATTTGAAAATTTTCAAATCAAGTTGAATTTATAAATTTCGAGTCGAGTTTTCGAGTTTCTCTACAAATTTAATTGTACGTATATATTTCTATGTGCATACATGTAACGGTGCACATATATATTTCTATATGCATATACTTAGGGTTGGATGGTGCACATATTGATTCTAATTTTAACGGCTTTCTATATGCATAGATGATATACATATTTCTAATTTTAACGGCTTTTCTATATGCATATACGATATACATATATTTTTCATATTTTCACATGTGATATGCATAATATATCATTCAAATTTGACAAACTCAACTCGAGTATGAAAATTGATCAACTAATTACTAAAAATTTCGAATTATTCGAATTTTTATTTCATAACTCAAACTTTATTTGATTTTTTTAAAATTGAGTCGAGTTTATGAAATTACGAGTCGAGTCAAAATGAATCGATTTTTTCGCCTCGAGTCGAGTCAAAACGAATCGATTTTTTTCGCCTCGAATAATTTAATTTTTTCAAGTCCAGTCGAGTATTGCAAGACTTGGTCAATCATCACTTGTTTTGTCACATTTCTAGATTTTGATCTTCTGATGAGATTTGGCTTACTTGTTACATTGAGTATTGCAGGAGGACTTGATCAATCAAAGGGTCACTCCAAATATATATGTATTCAACAGTCTCATGATCTGGGATACTTTTTCTAAAAGTATACATGTATTCCAATGCTTTATGCAAAATCATCCCTATGTCCGAAATGTTTTGGACAGATACTTTTAGAAAAACAAAAAGTCGATGCAACATAGCTTGTTGCACTGTCCAAGAAACAATTTCAATTTCTATAACATGTTCAATGAACCTTTTATGATATATTTTTCTCTTAACAATGCATGCATTAGGTCTTTGCAGATGCAATGTTATGGAAAATGGCACTGAGAATTAAAGAAGATATGGTATCAGCTGGGTTTACCCCTAACACAGTTACATGGTCATCATTGATCAGTGCATGTGGCAATGCATGCAGGTCTAGTTGTGCAGGCATTTCAATTAAAGAGATGATTATCTCTGGATGTGAACCTAATTCACAATGTTGCAACATTCTTCTACATGCTTGTGTCGAGGCAAGCCAGACTATGACCGGGCTTTTCGCCTTTTCCGCTCCTGGACAGGAGGCCAGGAGGGAAAGATAGATAGTACGTTAAGCACAAAACAAGTAAACAACAAAACGTCGGTTTCTACTACATTGAAACACATAACTAATTCACATCATCCAAGCACCAAAAAGTTTTATTTCAAACCTGCGACGGCAACATATAATATTTTAATGAAGGCATGCTGTACTGACTATTATCGAGCAAAAGCCTTAATGGATGAGATGAAGTCTCTTGGCCTTTCACCTAATCATGTAATCTGGACAACTTTGATCGATATATGTGGAGGTTCAAGCAAAGTAGAAGGTGCAGTTCAGGTTAGGTATCCTTTCATAAAGGAATTTATCTTATTTTCCTCTTCCATTTATGTTCTTTCTCAAACTTCAGTACATTATTGCTTCATGTTGTATCTTTTAGAATCCAGACAGAGCTTTGTTACTGCATATTAGTCCACAGATTCTTAACATTGGCACTATTCCAGTATTTTATGTTTGCAGAAGTTCTATGCAACTACATACTCATGTCATAATGGTTTTTTCTTTCAGTGCAGATCTTGAAAACAATGCATGTGACTGGAATTAAACTGGATGTTGTCGCATACACAACAACAATCAAGGTACAAAGCTGTTTCACATATGTAACTGTAGGTTAGTACGTGTAAGTATGGGAATATATTATGTATCTTGTACTTATGGAAAGTTACTTTTAGTAGAACATCTTTAGAGATCACATCTAGGGTAGTATCATGTAAATTAACTATAGAATCTTTAGTTACCTAGAATACTAAGCCAGTCTTTTGTATATATATTTCTACTCTTCTATGAATAAAATTAAGAGAGAATTTCATACAATTCTACATGGTATCATTTGAGGTCGATCCTTTCCGTTTATTCTTTTTCCTTCTTCGATCGATTTTCTTTCTTCTCGATGGACCAAGAAAGCTCAGAAGTTAGTTCTCCAACCATCCCTCATTCTTCTGATTTCACTTTGTCCGATGCCTCTCTTTCCCCTATCACATCCTATAAACTCAATGGCAACAATTACCTTCCTTGGTCTCAATCAGTTAGGCTATATATCACTGAAAGAAAAAAAGCTTCCTATCTCTCGGACTCATAATCTATTCCTGATTCGTCTGATCCTGCCTATTCCAATTGGTTGAGTGAAAACACTATGATTATGTCTTGGTTAATTAACTCCATGGTTCCTGAAATTGGAGAAAATTTCATGCTTTACAAAACTGCAGCTGAGATCTGGAGTGCAGCTCGCGATACCTACTCGAGTGTTGATAACACCTGTGAATTGTTTGGTGTTGAAAATCAGATCAAGGATCTCAGACAAGGAGAGATGATTGTTGCTCAGTACTTTGGAGTTCTCACTAAGTGCTGGCAACAACTCGATCTATATGAAGCAAATGAATGAAATGCAATGATGATATCAGCTTCTACAACAAGCTTAAGAATCAAAACTGCAGCTGAGATCTGGAGTGCAGCTCGCGATACCTACTCGAGTGTTGATAACACCTGTGAATTGTTTGGTGTTGAAAATCAGATCAAGGATCTCAGACAAGGAGAGATGACTGTTGCTCAGTACTTTGGAGTTCTCACTAAGTGCTGGCAACAACTCGATCTATATGAAGCAAATGAATGAAATGCAATGATGATATCAGCTTCTACAACAAGCTTAAGAATCAAAGGAGGCTCTTTCAATTTATGTCTGGTTTGAATGGTGAATTTGATAGTATAAAGTGCAGAATCTTAGCTACTAAGCCTCTTCCACTGGTTCGGGAGGCATTTTCAAAAGTTAGGAGGGAGGAAAGCAGGCGCTCCTTGATGGTGCCACAAGTGGTTCAAGCAGATGCCTCTGCTCTTCTTACACATTCCACCTCTGGAAGTGTGCAAAAAAAGGGCAGACCTTGGTGTACCCACTGCAAAAGGGCAGGTCATGTGTTGGAAACCTGTTGGAAGCTGCATGGGAAACCAACAGATTGGAAACCCTCTCCATCCAGATTTCAGAAGGCAGCTAACATTGTTTCTACTAAGACTTCGACCAGTAGCTTTAGCAAACAGCAAATTGAGGAACTCCAACACCTCTTTAGTCGCCTCTTTTCTACCACTCCATCAACAGCTTTAACATCCACTGAAGGTAAAATTTCCCCCTTGCACTCTGTCCATTCCTCCTAATCGATAGTCGATTCTGGTGCCTCTGACCATATGACAGGGAATCCCAAGCTATTTCAGTCTTTCTCCAGCAACATTCTTCCTTGCTCCATTAAAATTGCAGATGGTTCCCTCTCTAAAGTACTGGGAAGAGGTTCAGTTTGAATCAATGACAAAATAGTTCTTCATAATGTGCTCTATGGTCCTAGTTTAACTTGCAATTTGTTATCTGTCAGTGCATTGGTTAAAGATGTTAACTGTGATGTTAAGTTTGGAGTTGCGGGTTGTGTTTTTCAGGAACAGAGCTCGAAAGTGGTGATTGGCAATGCTAGGTTGTATAATGGGCTCTATATCCTTGATGCTTTACCTGATTTCAGTTCTTCTTGCTCCAGTGGCCTTCATACCTCTGTTTTATCTTCTAGTTTACTTTTCAATGATGTGTTGATGTGACATTTTAGGTTGGGACATCTCAATTTTCATTACCTTAAAAAGTTGTTTCCCAAGTTATTTATCAATAAAAATCCTTCTTTTTTTACATGTGATGTGTGTCAAATGGCTAAACATACTCGACAGACTTATGTTTCTTGACTCTTTAAACCTACTTCACCCTTTTCAACTATACGTAGTGACATTTGGGGCCCTTCTAAGGTTAAGAGTCTTTCCGGATCTAGATGGTTTGTGTCCTTCATAGATGATTACTCTAGGACCACTTGGACATTCTTAATGAAAGAGAAATATGATATTGAACACATATTTAAGAATTTTTATGCCATGATCCAAACTCAGTTTGCTACCCCAATTAAAATTGTAAGGAGTGATAATGGGAGTGAGTATCTTAGCAAGTCTCTTGGGTACTTTTTAGGGAAAAAGGCATTTTTCATCTTACTTCTTGTGTCAACACACCTCAGCAAAATGGTGTTGTTGAATGAAAAAATAGAAATCTTCTAGAAGTCACTCGATCTCTCTTGTTTTGTGCTAATGCTCCTAAGTATCTTTGGGGATGCTCTTCTTACAGCAACCTACCTCATCAATAGGATGCCCAGCAAAACTCTAGGGTTTAAAATTCCTTCCCAAATACTTCAGCAACATTTTCCTCACTTTAAACCTTTCTTCACTGACCTTCCTCTTCGAGTTTTTGGATGCACAACCTTTGTCCATGTGCACAACCAACATCGAGGCAAACTTGATCCTGGGTCCTTAAGATGTGTCTTTCTAGGGTACTCCTCCACTCAGAAGGGTTACAAATGTTACTCTCCCACTACTCGAAATTTTTTTGTCTATTTTGATGTTACTTTTTTCGAACATCGACCCCATTTTGACAGGACTGCTATTCAGGGGGAGACTTACGGGGAATTTTAGTCCTTGTGTGATCTACAACCTTTTCCTCTCTTGCCTATCCTTGATGGTGAAACCACTAGTACTTCAACACAACCAACACAATCTTCACAACAGCCTGGTCCCTCGAATGAAGTTGTGGTTGCTGTCCCTAATAATCCAGTAGATACACCTTCCCCACAACAGCTTAGTCCTTTGCAAAGTTCCAGTTCTCATACAACACCTCCTCCAACTCTTAAAGCCATATCACATTTATCCCTAAATTTTTTGACTCCTCAAATTGCAGACAAACAACTCAGTGTTTATACCATAAAGAAAAGAACTCTCCCTGAGGCTATTATTCAACCTAATACTTGCCAAGAGCTAATTTTGAGCCCTGCTACTGTCGAAATAAGAGGTAATAGTATTACTCAAGACTCTACTACTATTGCTTTAGATGATTTTCCCATTGCTATTAGAAAGGGAGTAAGGAAATGCACTGCTCATCCCATTAACAGATTTGTGGCCTATGGAAAACTGTTATCTAGTTTTAAAGCTTTTACGGTTAGTCTTGACAATGTACAAATCCCCAAGTCAGTAGAAGAAGCTCTCGAAAGTCCTGAGTGGAGGAAGGCAATAGAAGAAGAAATCAAGCACTGCAAAAGAACAATACTTGGAGCCCAACTAATCTACCAGAAGGGAAGAGAGTTGTTGGGTGCAAATGGGTGTTTACAGTGAAATATCACTCAGATGGAAGTGTTGATAGATACAAGGTGAGGCTTGTAGCTAAGGGATTTACTCAATCTTATGGAGTGGACTATCAAGAAACTTTTGCACCAGTAGCCAAGTTAAACACCATCAGAGTATTACTTTCGGTTGTTGTTAATAAAGACTGGAAGTTGCACCAACAAGACATTAAGAATGCATTTCTTAATGGAAACCTTGAGGAGGAAGTATACATGGAGGTTCCACCAGGTTTGAAGGAAAAATCAACAAAGATGACAGTATGCAAGTTAAACAAATCCTTGTATGGATTAAAGCAATCCCCTGAAGCTTGGTTTGATCAATTTGCTAGGGCTATGGTTCAGAATGGATTCCAGCAAAGTCAGGCAGACCATACCTTGTTCAAAAAGGTAGGACCAAATGGTAAGATAACTCTTCTCATAGTTTATGTTGATGACATAATTATTACTGGGGATTTTGTGGAAGAGATAGAGAAACTGAAGACTGCTCTCGCAGACGAGTTCGAAACAAAGGACTTGGGGAGTCTTCGATACTTCTTGGGAATGGAGGTAGCAAGGTCTAATGAAGTGTTAGTTAATAATCAGAGGAAATACATTCTAGATTTACTAACAGAAACCAGAATGCTTGAGTGCAGGCCAGCTGAGACTCCAATGGAACCAGGCTTGAAATTCAACAAATATGGAATGGGAAATCCTGTGAACAAAGAGTCCTACCAAAGGCTGGTAGGAAAACTAATTTATTTATCACTTACTCGACCTGACCTAGCATATGCAGTGAGTATAGTGAGCCAACATATGAGTGATCCTCGAGAAGAGCATATGAAGGCAGTAAACAGGATTCTAAGGTACTTAAAATTTACACCAGGATCTGGGCTTATTTTTAGGAAAAGCCAAGACATAACAGTTAAAATCTACACAGACTCAAGTTGGGCAGGTGAATTGACAGATAGAAGATCTGTAAGTGGCTATTGTACTTTTGTATGGGGTAACTTAGTCACTTGGAGAAGCAAAAAACAGGCTGTGATATCTAGAAGCAGAGTTTAGAGCCATGGCTCTTGGTATATGTGAGGGAATATGGATTAAAAAGCTTATTACTGAACTAGAATTGGATGAAAAAGCAAAGTTTGAAGTTCACAGTGACAGTCAATCCGCAATGAGCATAGCAAGGAATCCAGTTCAGCATGACAGAACAAAACATATTGAAATAGATAGACATTGGCTCTGTTTGGTAAAGAGAGGTTTGAAAAAAAATTAGAGTTTTGAGGCATAATTAGAGATTTGACCAGTCAAATACGCTAATATTGTTGTTTGGTAAACAGCGGATTGAAAGAGCGAATTGGGGTGAAACCGTTAATTTTGAAAAAGCTCATAATAGGAGCTTTTTGAGATTAGAGGTTTGATATTAGAGTTCTAAAGACTCTTTTACCCTTACCAGTTACCAAAATCTCAAAATAACTTAAATTAAATATTTTCTCACGCTATTTATAAGCTAATCTTATTTACTTTTTTTCTTTTTATTATCACATATTTATATGTGTATTTAAATTTATTAATTAATTAGATTATAGTAAAATAATTATATAAATAATAAATTAATATATAAATCATTTGAATATGTTTAGAAAAGTTATATTAAAAATAATTTTATAGATCTAATTAATAATAATTAGAAATAAAATATTGATAACTAATAAACTATTCAAACAAGTATCGAATATAATCATGTCCATATATGTCATTTTGCTTGTTTAAATAATCTAACAGCTATCAGCTATCAGTTAATTTTACCAAACACTTTTATACAATCAGCTAATACAATTCGCTAGTCAAATCAGATAATGCAATCAGCTATCAGCTATCCGCTAATGTAATCCGCTATCAGCTATTCGCTAATTGCCAAACAGGGCCATTTTATTTATGAAAAGGTCAACAGTGGGACTGTGAAGCTCAACTACATTCCTACCACGAGTCAAATTGCTGATGTTTTCACCAAGACACTTCCAAGAGTGACCTTTGATGGTTTTTTATCCAAACTGGGTGTATATAACATATACACACCAGTTTGAAGGGGAGTGTAGGTTAGTACGTGTAAGTATGGGAATATATTATGTATCTTGTACTTATGGAAAGTTGCTTTTAGTAGAATATCTTTAGAGATCATATCTAGGGTAGTATCTTGTAAATTAACTATAGAATCTTTAGTTACCTAGAATACTAAGTCAGTCTTTTGTATATATATTTCTACTCTTCTATGAATAAAATTAAGAGAGAATTTCATACAATTCTGCAGTAACAAACTTGGTTGTTCTATGATTGCTGCCTTAGATATGCTGATGCTATTTTCTGTCACATAATCTAAAATCGGTCAGTGTTGGATGTTGATATTTCAAGCTATTTTTATACCCTAGGTTTGTGTGGGAAGGAAAAAGTTGAAGTTAGCTTTCTCATTATTTGAAGAAATGAAGAGATATGGTGTTCAACGTAATTTGGTAAGTGATACGTTAATACACCTATCGGTTCATTTTTTTACAAATTAAAAAAATTGAAAGAATGCCTAAATAATATGACTAAGTGTCAGCATATGAGTTCACCTTGTATAACATCGTAAATGACAGTGTCAAAAAGCATGGAAGTCGGCACTTTCGATTGTATGTAGTACGGTTCAGGTACATCCAGTTGCTTGGGTATTTGGAGGATCTTTGAGGATCATATCTCCATACCTGGTCTAGGTTGTGGCTTAGATAAAAGATGCTTGTTCTTGAAAATTTTCAAAAAATAGGATACTTAATTAAATCAAATAAAAGGCTCTTTATTGGACCTTTTACCCTCTGATGAAGATTAATTCATGGTTGCTATGCAATGATAAGATTCAATCTCTAAGGGGTATCTATTGCAGGTATGAATTCAATCACATTTATCTCAAGGAACTCATCGAAGAATGGTGTGAAGGTGTAATAAAAGAAAACAACAAGAACCAAGAAGGGTTAAAAGAACTGACCTGGACAGACCTCACAGTCTACTGCTTGAAAAGATTACAGTGCACCTTCAGATGAGTACGGCAGAAAGCCCATCTATTGACCTTCGCGGACTTACAAAGGTATGATTGATCACAGTTAAATGCTATTGCAAATCGAAGCATCATTGATGTGAATGTTTTCAGTAGAGATAGCATCACATTCAGTATGCCGTGCATAACTATATATGACTGTTACATTGCAAGTTTTGGTAGAGGCCTTGAACCTTGAAGGTGGTCTTTTTCATGAATTATACTTTCCTGATACCTGATGAGATCTCTCATGAGAATTTGTGTAATGCCTACTGACAGGTTGAAGTTCGGATAGTTGTTCTTGCTGTTCTACGAATGATCAAAGAGAAATACAACCAAGGTAGACAATATCTTCACTAGCTTGCTTTGACCAGTTTAAACATTTTATACCTTTTTCCATAAGGCAGACTAACACTACACATGCATGCATCTGACACATAAAGCTAGATCCAAGATTAAATAGTGTGATTTCGAAGTGTCATAATTTGATGCTTCTCACTAAATGCTATTGCAGGGCATTTGGTAAAAGATGATATGCTGATAATCCTAGGAGTAAGTGAACGGCATGAGGAAGCAACCAATGTAATATTTGGGGTTAGAGATGCAGTAATGAAACCTCTACATGACGAATTGGGGCTCGAGGTACTATTGGTTGAACCTCAAGTTAAAAAGGATGGATGAGTAGTTTTGCAAGCTCCTATTGATGCACAACAGTTTTATTAGAAACAGCTGAAAACAAAAGTTTATCAGCAAAGCCCTTATCTTCTACCAGGAGACCTGTGATTCTGCAAAGGTTAAAGGTTACAAGGAAATCATTGAATCTTTGGCTCCAGAGAAGGGCAGATGTTATTGGGCGAGGTGTTTATGTATTAACCTCAATTTTGTGCATTATTTTTTATACAATATTTTTTTATAAAATAGATATAAAAGAGAACAAGAGAATCACTGTACAAGTGTTCAAGATTGAAGATGAGGTCAAGTGTATAGAAGTTGTATGACTGGATTTAACTCGAAATTTTATGAAATAAATAAAGTGGTTATGTCATTTGTCCCTACAGACTACTCTATTTCTAATGTATCAGTTCGGTTGTATATTAATATTTTCTTCCTCTACTAAGCATTTTCTATCATATTAGCAACTGATGTCTTGAGAAAGATAACTGATAAACAAAAGAAGTTGTATAAAGCAGGGCATTGATGCTAGCTGCAGTTGTAACCGATAGTCCTAACCCTAAAATGTAAGGCGATTAAGCTTTTTTTCAAATGCATATGATTTCTTACAAATTGTAACCTTTCACAATTTCCTACATATGGAAGTTTTGAATGCTACTAATCCATATCAGTCAACAAATAACTGAAAATAAACATTGAACAACTTTGCAAGTTCTCATAGTCATACATAAATGTTAAACAACAAATTCCACATGCTTGGTTCTTACCACTCCTGCTCAAAGCCAGTCCTGCTGCTGCAACTTCAATGGCAAGTAAACCTCAGACAAATATTGAAACCCGAACGAACTCAATGCCTGAATCTCAGCCTTCTGCTTAGTCTTCACCATCAAATTCAACTCCTCAACCCACCCAGGGTTCTTCTTCACAAAATCTTCCTCCAGTAAATCTTTCCCAGTCTTAATATCCTGTTCTGTCATTGGCAACCTACATTGCTCCGGTATCTTATACTTATCCAAATCACTCGGCCTAATCCCCAACCACTTAATATCCGGGGTAGTCAAATTCGCACTGTCAAAAGACATGTTCTTCGACCCACAACCGTACACAGACAAAATTTTTAATCCATACGGATCACTATCAACCAATGCCAACACCGGAAGCTTCAATTCCATCTTCATTTTCCTCAAAAACAACCTTGTCGCCACATCCGGCTGCCCTTTCGCAGCCACAATTATACAAGGAAACCGATTGTAAAACCTATCTTCGGCTAATCTAATATAAGCTGCGTCTTTTTCTACCAACAGAATAAACAATGCATCGCTTTGCATATCTCCAACTCGATCAATGTTAGGAGGAATTGCTTTTCCTCCCATTCCCATTTTAGTACAATCAATTATATCTCCATTGTCACTAAAAATAAGTCTCCCAACAACCACTCCTTTTTCCGCGGCGATTACGTTTAGGCTGGATCGAGTGCAGCCGAGCATACAGGAAACATCATCCAAAACGGCATCGGATTGAATCTGATCTTGGAAGAGTTTAACGTCGGTGTAAAAAAGGTCACGCTTGGTGACGTGAATGTTTTTGAGACAGAGTTGGTGGACTAAAGAGAGGATTTTGGCGGTAATTGTGGTTTTCCTAACGGAGGACATGTGGGAGAAAGGACGGACGGTGGATTTGTCTTTCAAGAGGATGCGGTCAAGTTCGGGGACTTAGAGTTGGTTGGAGGAAGAGCGGGACGGGACGGTGAAGGAGAAGCCTTGGCCGGATAAGATTTGGTGGGTGAGCTGGAGAACGACGGATTCGATGGCGGATTGGACGGAGGAGAGTGAGAGGTCGGATACTTCTCGGCAGGTGGTGGAGAGGGCGAGGTCGGCTAGGGTTAAGGGTTTTGAAGTGGAAGAGGAGGAGAAAGAGGAGAAGGATTTGATCATCGGATTTGAGAAGGTTCTTGAAAGGCTGGGATGCTGACTCGGAGTCTGAGTCGGCACGGCGGCGCTTCTTCTTGTCGGCCATGGAGATGGTCTGTGGAAGGAAGATCTCAAATAAAAGGCGGGAAATTGGGAAATGACGAAATGCAAGGGTTCGGGCTTGCTGGATGCAACTATAGGCAAATAGAGTTGAGTTCAGACTCAGTGTTTATGAACGGCGCCGTTTTATCCTGTATGTAAAAGGTTATCTCATTACATTTACCCCTATACTTTAGCTTAATTTTCATTTTTATATTAAGGAATTGAAACAAACTTTCCGCTACGTCGGATATATAGGGTGTTTAGAGATTATCTTTTGAGAAATAGAAGACATTAAAAATATTTAGGAATTTACGGTAAATTGAATAGTGAAAGTGAAGCTATTT
This sequence comes from Hibiscus trionum, assembly GCA_030270665.1. NCBI lineage: Eukaryota > Viridiplantae > Streptophyta > Magnoliopsida > Malvales > Malvaceae > Hibiscus > Hibiscus trionum. Next base: position 34,516,858 of record BSYR01000017.1, read on the forward strand.
TTTATTATTTTTTTATAAAATTGCCATGCACTGGACATTTTACAGTGTAAAAATATCAAACAAACCCAAGACGTCACCTGTAAGTGGCGTCTTCCCCCTCAACTGTTCAATTTACTGTAGTTTTCAAAAAAAAAAAAACTTAAAGACACACATTTCCCTAAATATCATTCCAAGGAGCAATATTCCCCTAATTTCTCCCAAACTTTCATTCAACGCAAAATATATAGGCTTGTAAATGAACCAAACGAACACGAACGATGGTATATTTATGTTCGTTCGTTTAATTTAACTGAACAAATTAACGAACACGAACAACTAAATGAACATAATTTCTTGTTCATGTTCGTTTGTTAAGGAATGTAGTTGTTCGTGTTCGTTCATTTTCGTTCGCTAAAATGATAAACGAACACAAACAAACAAACGAACATATGTGAATAAATTTAATTTTTTTTAAATATAATACTTTTGTTATGAAAAATAATAAATATAAATGGATATGTGAATAAATATAAACGAACATACATAAATGAACATATTAGCAAACGTTCATGAACATAAATGAACGAGCGGGCCTTTTGTTCGTGTTCGTTCATTTAATTAAACAAACACAAAAATTGTGTTCATGTTCGTTCGTTTAATAAATAAATGAACATAAACAGACTTCTCGCCGAATGATTCAAAAATAGTTTGCTGAATGTTTGGTTCGTTTATAGCCCTGAAAACATACAGCTTAATATAGGCCTAGAGCAGAAAAGGAAATTGAGGTTGAATATGGTAGACAAAAAATTTAACAGAAAAATGCGTATATGAAAGGGCACCAAACGTGGAGGAGTAATGTGAAGTGTTTGATTCAGTTCATGGTCTACTTAATTGGAAGTCTTGACGGTCGGACGAATCGACGAGTATTTCAAAAGACTAAATCGACAATAACAACAAGAGCAAGGTCAATAAGATTGTTTGAACTAGAACTTTTCTTACCAGTAAAACAACCAAAGTAACATAGGATCGTTGGAGGGTTAAAGTAAGAGGAACAAAGTCAAAGGGCCGACGATCAAGCCTCATAAGATCATTTTTGCAAAAATAAAAAGCAAAGAGAGAAAAGACAATAAAAGGGAGAGAAACCCTTTATCGTTTCTACCAAAACTATCATCATTAGAGGAAGACGCCCTAACCAATCATCTATTAGCTTTCCAAAGTAATCCTTAGTCCCAAGGAGATGAGCTCTCATCGAACAACCCAAGACAAAAAATCACACTAAAAGAAAAAAAAGAGTTAGTCAAAAAGAAGGAGAGAAAAAGAAAATAGAGGAATCGGCCAGTGAGATCAATGTTAGAGCTATCGAGAAGCTCGACATCTCAAAATTACAAAATAAAAAAATGAGTTGGTCGTAGAGAGAAAAGAGAACATGTTGGCTTACTTTTTATTTTACCCATATACAACTATTTCTATCAATTATTCTTATGAACTATATTAATGTGTAAAAAATCCCATTTTTGAAAAAAAAAATTGAACATATTTTGTAGAAATATATGTTTTGATATAATAATTGAAAAATGTTTTGGACTTAATTGAAAAGAATTTAAAATATTCTCTAAGTCAAAAACAATTTGAAAATAAGTTTGATGATGTTTAAAAAGGTTTTGGCAATGTTTGAAACATTTTTAAGTAGCCAAACCAGTGCTTTTAATGTACCCGCTTCGATACAGGTGTAAACCGTATCGATACGTTTTGAAACTGCCAGAATCCATTTCGGTACAGTGCTTATTTGTTTCGATACGGATAGATGTGGTTTCGAAACACCCTTTGGTGTTTCGATACGCCCTCGTGGCACACACCCCAACGGCTATTTCCCAACACTATTTGAATTGCAGGCTATTCTGTTACGACACTAGGCATTTCGATACGGGCGTTCCGATACGACCCAAGATGTTTCGATACGGCCTCTTCAATGCGCATAACAACTCTTTCTGTTTTAGTCGTGTTTCGAAATAGGCAGGTACCATTTCGATATGGGTAGTTGCAGAACTGCATTTATGGTAGGAAATAAAGTCTTCAACGGCTCTAATTCAACCCTAACGGTCACCAACGACTACAAACTCAATTGGAAGTATAAAAGGAACCTTCAAGAATCAAGGAAAGACTAATGCTTCAATTGTCAACAACCATATGATGTCAAATTGTCTTTAGAGCTTAAATTATCCATTCTTTGTATAGACAACACTTGTGAGCCTAAATTGTCAAATTTGCTCAAGTGGTTAGGTTTGGGTGAGTGCTTTAGTGTGCAAACATCAACCTTGTAAGAGGGATTTTAGTTTGCCTAATTTTATCTCTTGTGGAGAGGGTTTGATCAAGCTTTGGTCTAGAAAGCTTTGATCGTTGTAAGGGTTTCTTCCTAATCCTAGAAAAAAGGGATAAATCAATTAGTGGATTGATTGTGAAATCCTTAGTGGGAAGCTAAGGTAGTGGATGTAGGTGCTTGTTAGAAGGCCGAACCACTCTAAATTATCGTGTATTTTATCTTTCACACCTCTATCACCCATAAAATTCAACTTCTCCACCACTTGGAAATCCATAACGGTTGAAAGAAATCAAGCCTATCAAGCCCAACAAATTGGTATCAGAGCGAGGCTCAATCAAAGGGGATTAACATCCTATTGAGGCGATCCAGAAGCTCGATACAACAAATCAATCAACCGGTTAAATGGTGCAATCCATCGACAAGCCATCATTCTTCGACGAGATCAACTACGCTCATTGGAAGATTAGAATGAAGTTCTTCATCAAATCCAAAGACTACAAGCTTTGGGATATTGTTGAAGATGGTTCTTTCGTGCCACAATAAAGTAAGGCGAAATGGAGTGCGGATGGTCTCAAGAAGATTGAGCTTAATTGCAAGGCTTTGTACATCATCTTTTGTGCATTTGGCCCCAACATCTATGAGAAGATGTTCTCTTACGAAGATGACAAGGAAGTATGAGACAAGCTTGAAGTCACATACGAGGTAACAAACGAAGTAAAGGAGACCAAGATCGGCCTCCTTAACCATGAGTACGAGAACTTCAGGATGGAACCGGGTGAAGACATCATAAAGATGTTCGATAGATTCTCTACCATCACAAATGGACTTAAAGGCTATAGAGAAATCATTCCAGAAGACAAGCTTGTTCGAAAACTTCTCTATTCTCTTCCCGAGTCATGGGACTCAAAGAAGACCGCCATCATCGAAGCCAAAAATCTAAAGACCTTGAAGCTAGATGAACTCACGGTGTCTCTTCTCACTCGTAAAATGATGAAAAAAGAAAAAAAAGATGAGAAGAAGAAAGAAGAGATAAAGAAGATGGGGAAGAAGAAAATCATGAAATTAGGCATCAATGCGAGTGTCGTTGCTCTCAAATCCTCCACATGTCCACATGTAAATTCAAGCGAGGAGGAAAGTGAAGATGAAGAGATGGTTCATCTCTTCAAGAAATTCAACCGATGCGTGAAGAGCGAAATGGCTTAATCCAAGCATGAATCGAAGAAGAAGATGAAGGATTCCCACAACTCCAACAAAAAGGGATCATCTTCAAAGAAAGCATATGTGGCGACATGGAGTGATGAAGACTCCACCGATGATGAGGTAGCCCACCTATGCTTCATGGCCCTCAATGAGGGGGAGGTAACTTCTAACTCATCTAGTTCAAATTCATACACTTTTGATGAGTTACAAGAAGCCTATGATGAATTGGTTTTTGAATTCAAGCCTCCATTTTCAAAAAACAAGAAATTGATTTTAAAGTTAAAAACTGAAAATGATTTGCTTTCTAAAACCAATTTAGAGTTTGAAGCAAAATCAAAGATTTTGAACTTAAAATTTTAAGTTTACAAGAGTTGCTTCAGACGATTGAAAAGGAACATCAAAAGGAGATTGAAGATCTTAGGAAGGAAAAAGATTTGATTTCCAATGAACTTCAAAAGAAAAACAATTTGGGAAATCAAATTTTTATGTTAGATAATCTAGTGCCCCTATATTTTTGAATGGAAAAGTTTTTAGAAGTATTTGGGTCCCAAAAGGATTGAGTACTTCAACTAAAAAGGATAAAATTGAAAATGGATTCCTAAGGGGACTAAACTATGTGCAACTAACGTCTATGGATCCAAAGCAATTTTGATTCCAAAAATTACTTGATTGTCTTGTTTAGGTGTGATGGAGAGTGATCAACAAGTCCAAATTTGAGGGGAGCTCCATGCACACAAAGAGAGCACTTGAAGAAGGAAGGCTTCACGTCCTCCCTTGGGTTCAAGTGTGGTAAAAATTAGTTGAATTTTGTTTGTTTTAATTTGCTTTATCTATTTTAATTCAACTAATTTAATCATATTGTTGGACTAACATATTTTATGCTTTGAGTAAGGGGAGCCAATTTTAAAACCAAAAGTTTTTAATTGTGTCATTTTTTTACCTCCTATGTTATTTTTGAGCTTAATGTCTTTTAAATTGTTTTTTATAGGCTAAAGGGTTAATATTGCCCCTGTAGTATTCCCAAATCAGCAATGTTGCCCCTAATTTTTTTTTCCCGTAATTTCGCCCTTAAACATAAAAAACGTTAGCAATGTCCCCCTTTGACCGTCATTGACTACCGATGCCGTTAATTTCTGTGAAGTTGGACGACAGCGCACACGTTAGTCCCATGTGGCATCCACGTGGCTGCTGACATGTATTAAAAAAATCAAACCGTGTAATTCTCAATCTCACCTCTGTAAACCTTCCACAACTTTCCCAAACAAAAATGTTACATGGTTTCTGGTTCTGAAATCTTCGATTCTTCACTTCAAATTTTCACGAATATCCATTTTTTTTAATCAGAAAATGTTTGTAAAACTTCAATTAGATACCAGTTGCTTCAACCTTTTATGCTCCACTAAAACCTCACCCCCCAACATCAATGGAGTTTCAGTCTCAGTATCAATTCCTCCTTTAGAAAAGCTCGAACCCATCACCAAAAGCAAGCAGCAAAGACTTCCCGAGACCAATAAATTCAATGGAGTTCGAAAACAGGGTCTTGACAATCAACCTGAGCCGAGCAACAATCAGACTTTGGAGAAAAACCCAGATAGAGAAGGGAGAGAAAAACCGAGGGAAAGGTTCAAATTTGTCAATAAAAGAGGTAACTTTGGTGTTGTTAGTGGGAAACTTGTGGAGGATAAATTGCACGCCAAGTGTTCGACGAAATGGGCTTCCTATGGAGGTTGTATTCCGGCGATTTTGGGAGCTTTGGATAGCGTTAGGGATTTGGATGAGGCGTTAAAGCCATGGGCTGAGAAGTTAAGTAATAAAGAAATGAGTATAATTTTGAAGGAGCAATCGAGTTGGGAAAGGGCTTTAGAGATTTTTGAGTGGTTTAAGAGAAAACAATGTTATGAGTTGAATGTAATTCATTACAACATCATGTTTAGAATTCTTGGCAAAGCTCATAAATGGGGCTGTGTTGAGAGGTTGTGGAATGAGATGAGATTTAGAGGGATCGAACCGATTAATTCTACTTATGGTACTCTCATTGATGTTTATAGTAAAGGTGGGATGAAGCAACTGGCTCTTTGTTGGCTTGGGAAGATGAATAAGCAAGGGATGGAGCCTGATGAGGTAACTACGGGAATCGTTGTGCAGTTGTATAAGAAAGCCGGTGAGTTTCGAAAAGTTGAGGAGTTTTTCAAGAAGTGGTCATTGAATGGATCTTTGAGGCATGATGGAAGTGAAACATCCGGTGCGGTGGGAAGTGATTCGCATTTAAGCTCGTACACATATAATACTTTGATAGATACGTACGGCAAGACAGGGCAGCTTCGAGAGGCTTCTAAAACATTTGAACTCATGCTTAGAGAAGGTATTGTTCCGACTACTGTTACTTTTAATACTATGATTCACATTTGTGGTAACCATGGACGGTTGAAAGAAGTGGCTTCACTGATGAAGAAGATGGAGGAGGTTAAGTGCCTTCCTGACACGAGAACGTATAATATTCTCATATCCCTTCATGCTAAGTACGATGATATAAATATGGCAGCGGGTTACTTTGCAAAGATGAAGGAGGCCCGCCTTGAACCAGATCCTGTGAGTTATCGCACCCTCTTGTATGCATACTCAACGGTTTGATTTTTTTAATACATGTCAGCAGCCACGTGGATGCCACATAGGACTAACGTGTGCGCTGTCGTCCAACTTCACAGAAATTAACGGCACCGTTAGTCAATGACGGTCAAAGGGGGACATTGCTAACGTTTTTTATGTTTAAGGGCGAAATTACGGAAAAAAAAATTAGGGGCAACATTGCTGATTTGGAAATACTAGAGGGGCAATATTGACCCTTTAGCCTTTTTTATATAACAAAAAAGGGGAAAATGGTTTGAAAAATTGTTTTTTCAAAAGAATAAAGCAGCTTTAATCTCACTCTATTTTTAAAATCTCTTATTCAAAATTTTTAAAATACTAATGGGGAGAATCCTAAATAATTTTTCAAGTTGGTTTTATAATATCAAAAAGGGGGAGATTGTAAAAATATATGTTTTGATGTAATAATTAAAAAATGTTTTGGGCTTAATTGAAAATAATTTAAAATATTCTCTAAGTCAAAAATAACTTCAAAATAAGTTTGAGAATGTTTTAAAATGTTTTGGCAATGTTTGAAACGTTTTTAAGTAGCCAAATCAGTACTTTTAATGTACCTATTTCGGTACAGGTGTAAACCGTATCAATACATTTTGAAACTGCCAGAATTCGTTTCGGTACAAGGCTTATCTGTTTCGATACGGATAGGTGTGGTTTCGAAACACCCTTTGGTGTTTTGATACGCCCTCGTGGCACACACCCCAACGACTATAACCTCAACGGCTATTTCCCAACGACTATTTGAATTGCAGGCTATTCCGATATGACACTAGGCATTCCGATACGGGCGTTTCGATACAATCCAAGATGTTTCGATACAGCCTCTTCAATGCGTATAACGACTCTTTCTATTTTAGTCGTGTTTCGAAACAGGCAGGTACCGTTTCGATACGGGTAATTGTAAAACTGCATTTATATGTGGGAAATAAAGTCTCCAACGGTTCCAATTCAATTCCAACAGTCACCAACGGCTACAAACTCAATTGAAAGTATAAAAGGAACATCCAAGCATCAAGGGAAGACTAATGCTTCAATTGTCAACAACCATATAATGTCAAATTGTCTTTAGAGCCTAATTTATCCATTCTTTGTATAGACAACACTTGTGAGCCTAAATTGTCAAATTTGCTCAAGTGTTTAGGTTTGGATGAGTGCTTTAGTGTGCAAACATCAACCTTGTAAGAGGGATTTTAGTTTGTCTAATTTTATCTCTTGTAGAGAGGGTTTGATCAAGCTTTGGGCTAGAAAGCTTTGATCGTTGTAAGGGTTTCCTCCTAATCCTAGAAAAGGGACGAATCAATTAGTGGATTGATTGTGAAATCCTTAGTGGGAAGCTAAGGTAGTTGATGTAGGTGCTTGTTAGAAGGCCGAATCACTTTAAATTATTGTGTCTTTTATCTTTTAGCTTCCACACCTCTATCACCCAAAAATTTAACTTCTCCACCACTTGGCAATCCATAACGGTTGAAGAAAATCGAGCCTATCAAGCCTAACATCTTTAATTTTCAGAATTTATGTTTTACACTTATATATTTTTTTTGAAAAATGTAATTGGGCTTAATTTATTTTAAAAAAATAAAATTCAAATATCATTAAAAGTGTAAAAATATAATAAAAAAACTGATTTATTAGAAATATATTTTTGATTTTTTTCATATTTCTTTTTGTATTTTGTATTTTTTCCTTTTAAATAATTTAGAAAAGTCAAAACTCTCGACAATATAAAAAATATATAATTTTCAAAAATTATGGTTAGCAATTATACATTTTAAAATTATAACTATGCTTAATTTATTTTAAAGAAATAAAATTCATAAAATCATTAAAATGCGAAATATGTAAAAATTGAAAAGATCTATATAAAGAATTGAACTAAGCCACCAAATATAACAGTATCGCCAAAAATATGGGGTAAGTGTGTCGTACGGCTGGTTAAAATGCGCCTAATATACGGCGTGACTGTTTCTTTCCTATACTCGGTTATCAACCTAAAATGTTATATATGTTGGTAATAATTTTGCAATTTTAATTGTTATGATGTTAGGTAATATTTCAGGTTTAGGTTTCCAAACTAAAATGTTATATGTATTGGTAACATTTTAGGTTGAAACATAAATTTGAAACATTTTAGGTCGCAACTTAAATTGTTACTATAATTTTGTATAACATTTTAGGTTGAAACTTAAAATTTTACTAAATGTTATGATTTTGGGTAATATTTCAGGTTTAGGTTTCAAAACTAAAATGTTACATGTATCGATAATATTTTAGGTTGAAACCTAAATCGGTAACATTTTAGGTTGCAACTGAAATTGTTATAATTTTGTATAACATTTTAGGTTGAAACTTAAAATTTTACTCACTTCAACCTAATTTTTTATATGAAATTTGACCGTCCAAGAATGAAAATATTTCACGACAAATATCGAAACTTTGCTCTAAGTTTTACTGAAAATCAAGAATTCTAGCTTAAAAGCAATATTACAATTTTCATCGATTACAAAATATTGGGTTTGAATTGTTAAATTCAAGTTTAGATTACTCATATACTCTAAGAAATCTACATTACCTAATATAAAATCTTAGCTTTAGTTGGAATTAACAAACTCACCATTAAAAAGTTAAAGAACTTGAAAATAAGTTATTTCTTCAAATACCTATTTATGGGTTTAATTTGTTAAAATCAAGTTTAAATTACTAATATACTCTAAGAAATCTTCATTACCTAGTAGAAAATTTTAGCTTTAATTCAGAATTAACAAAATCACCATTAAAGAGTTAAAGAATTTGAAACCCGGCTAGACTCACAACATGTATCAAAACTTAGTCTGAAGTTTCGAAACTTACAAAAATTGTATCATTCCAACCTAAAGTGTTATCCATAGTAGTTACATTTTAGGTTTCAACCTAAAATGTTATATCTTTTGGTAACATTTTAGGTTGCAACTAGAAATGTTATATATCTAAGTTTTTAAATTTTAGGTTACAACCTAAAATGTTATATATAATGGTAACATAAATGTTACATATTATGGTAAGTTCCATACTTGTTAGTAAGTTTCGAAACTTACCATGTCAACTTAAAATGTTATATCTTTTGATAACATTTAGGTTGGTAGGTACATATTATAGTAAGTTTCTAAACCTACCATGTCAACTTAACATTTAGGTTGATGGGTAAAATTTTAAGTTCTGTGCTTTTTAAATTTTAGGTTGCAACCGAAAATGTTACATATTATGGTAAGTTTCCATACTTGTTAGTAAGTTTCGAAACTTACCATGTCAACTTAAAATGTTATATCTTTTGATAACATTTAGGTTGGTAGGTACATGTTATAGTAAGTTTCTAAACCTACCATGTCAACTTAACATTTAGGTTGATGGGTAAAATTTTAAGTTCCGTGCTTTTTAAATTTCAGTTTGCAACTGAAAATGTTACATATTATGATAAGTTTCCATACTTGTTAGTAAGTTTCGAAACTTACTATGTCAACTTAAAATGTTATATCTTTCGGTAACATTTAGGTTGGTGGGTAACATTTTAAGTTTCGTATTTTTTAACTTACCGGCTACACACACTCCCGGCTACACACTTTTTTCTTGATCTAACGGTCAAAATTATTTTTTTTTAAAAATGCTCATCTAATGATTATAAGAACCCGCCATTTATTAGCCGTATACTAACTTGCCGTTCTTTATACTCTCAAAATATGGCTTCCTTTTTTACCTATGATGTCTTATAGTGTGATGTGGTGTGCAATAAGTTTGATAATGTGATAAAAGAAGGTAAATGTTTGTGGAAAGAGGGAATAAGTGTGTAATGCGTAATATTGTCGTAACTCCTAAGATAAAATGCTTATATAGTGGCATGTATTTATGTAATTTCCTTTGTTCTTTAAACTTCTAGATTCGGTGGCATGTAACCAATGATATTTTGTTTTATGTTACATGTATATATATATAGTGGTTTGATATATTTAGTTGATTTTGGTGTGTGTACATTTATATATTGGTGCCCATCCTTCGATTGGTGCCATCTCTTATGCCGGCTGATGACTAGGATCCTACTAGTTTTTTTTTTGTGTGGGAAATTTGTCTCCAACTTTGGAGCTCTCGCAGTGACTTGAGGATGGAGTTGTTTTGCTTTTTTCTTTTGACGGAATCGAGTTTGCCCTGTTTTTTTTCTCGAACCCTTTGTGGTTTGTTTCGGATAAAGTTTTTCCTGTTTTTTTTTCTTTTGACGAAATCGTGTTTGCTTTCTTTCCGTATTTTCCCTCCTTTGTTTTTTCTTTTCCCGTTTAATGCAATGGCTCTTTCTGGTAAAAAAATCTATGTGGTAAATTATGACAATATAAAAATAGTATTATATAGTTTTGTTGATGCATGATACTTGATAAAAGTTCTTTGGCTTAGTTGATATGTCGGTAAAGAAGTGTAAACTATAGTGTGGTATGAAATGTATGAAAATTTCATATTGTAGAAGATTTGTAATAAGTATGGGTAAATAGGAAAATTTTGTATGTAAATATTAGATTTAGATTGCAAATACATGTATAGTTAGATGTGGGTATGAAATGAACTTGTTGTATGTGCTTTATATGATGGGTAAATAATGCATGTTGAGTGTTATTGTATGTTAAATATAGGTTGTATGTGAGTAAGCACATTTAGTCGGTTGATCAAGTTACTCATTTTAGTTTCCTCATAGTTTCTCAAGTCATAAGTTCTAGACCCACCAAGAGCATTCACTTTCTTTCCCTACAGTTTCTCTTTCCTTTTCCTCTGGATATGATTAGAATTTGTCGTATATATATTGTATGTGTTTTCTTGCTGTTTAAGGTAGTCTTTCAGGCATTTTTTGGGACTTAAGAAAGTCTACTTGGTCATTTCAGGGGTCTGTGTTTCGAAACTCGGAATCTCAGTTTCAAAACCCAAAACCAGTAAGCTTTTTAGGTATTAAAACCCAGAGTACTGGTATCGAAACCATGTATCTAGTTTCAAAAACCATTGTTATGAAAAATTTATTCCTTAGCCTTTTTGATATTTTGTATTGTATTTAAATCCCAATATTTAATATTCTTATAGTTTTTTCCTTTGAACAATGATTTGTGAATATTTAATTGTTTGTTTGTTCGTTTTAATTCCGTTTCGATCAAGTATAAACTTTAATAAGTTAATGTGACATCTTTGACCAGGTTTACAACTAAGTCCAATGAGAGTGTTACAATTTAACTAATTACTATGGACTAAAAAGTATCTTTAAAATGATAAATTCCTCAAGTATTTTTCTTATTTATAAAAATGTCGATACATGCTCTTGTTATACCTTACATGAACCCTAAAGGAAACAAATTTTGTTATGATTTGTGTAAAATATAGTGAAAGAGATAAATTAATATGCAATCTGGTCGCGAACTATTCTTGAAACGTGATAGTTTTTCATGGATGGACCATAGGGTGGAACTAATTTTTCAAGTTATGGTTAATAACAGGAGATTGTGCTTTAAAACAAATAGAAATCATTTATAAGTTAACGAGGCATAATATTGAGACAAGCATGTGATTAGGGATGAAAGTTTAATCGGATAATGTATTTTTTTATTTTTAATCGAGGATCATGTCGAGTCGAGTCGAGTATTTTACTGAGATTTTCGGGGTTAGATTTCGATGAGTATTGTCTCGTCCTGTCCTAGTATATTTACTAAAATGTTGTTTCTTAATTTTTATATAGTATATTTAATATTTTATTAATTTTTCTGGATTGGGTCGAGTTTAGTTGAATTATTTTGTTAAAATTCATGTCATCGCATATTTTATAATTCAACGTAGAGCGATTAAAATATGAGCAATTAAAAGATTGAGTGATTAAATGAAAACGTTTTAATCTTTAATGACCAAAATAAGAGTGAGAAAAACGTTTAGGGATGATTCATGTAATTTATCCGACTTTTAATGGATCTGCGCTCAAAAGGCAAAGCTAGAAAAAGAGGAAACATCCATAAAAATTGGAAAACTTTAGGGTTTCGAGGACCGGAAACAGTACTCTAAAACCCAGGTCGAGAGCTCGGTGAACCTTTTTTCTATCCCATTCGATGGCGGCTATCACTCGGTTCTCGAAACCCTCGACTATCTCTCACGTAAGGAGATGCTTGTATTCTGCTTCAGCAGTCGTTGCCGAATCTAATCCACACGCGCCCTCCCCCTTCACTAATTACAAGATCACGCGCCGAGATCCGAGCGAGAGGAACGTGCAGTGGGTGTTTCTCGGATCTCCAGGCGTCGGTAAAGGAACCTACGCTAGCCGCCTCTCGACTCTCCTCGGCGTCCCTCACATCGCCACCGGCGATCTCGTCCGTGAAGAACTTGCCTCCTCCGGATCCATCGCCAAACAAGTTCGTACCTTTTTTGCTGATCTAACTTTTAGATCTGTTTAAAATCCGTTGTTAATGTAAAATTTCCCACTGAGATCTGTTAACACCATCACGAGCTTATGAAATAATTAGCGAGTTTTAAGAGCTTGCTCTAGTATTTATTTTCTGATGAAATTATTACTTCATTGCTTGGCTACAGCTAACGGAGATTGTGAACCAAGGGAAATTGGTTTCGGATGAAATTGTCATAAGTTTATTATCAAAAAGACTTAAAGCTGGGGAGGCTAAAGGTGAATCGGGATTTCTTCTTGATGGCTTTCCTCGAACCATAAATCAAGCAGTAAGAATTTAATTCTACTAGTTTGTCCAGATTTCTATTCCTGCTCAAGGTAGCTGGCTTAATAAATTTTGTCTTTTAGGAAATATTGGAAGGAATAATTGACATTGATTTAGTGGTGAATTTGAGGCTTCCGGAGAGTGTCTTGATCGAGAAATGTCTTGGTAGAAGAATTTGTGGTCAGTGCGGGAAAAATTTCAATGTGGCTTCAATTAATGTGAAGGGTCAGAACGGCAGCCCCGGGATTAGTATGGCTCCTCTTCTTCCTCCTTCAAGTTGTATGTCAAAGCTTGTAACTAGATCAGATGATACGGAAGAAGTGGTGAAAGAGAGACTCCGGATATACAATGAAAAGGTATTGGTTTGTTCTATAGTCTTGCTTCATGTAAATGTTAGTCGAACATGAAAAATTTCTTGAAATGTACATGCCAAATGATATAGCTAGAACTTAGAGTGATTTTCTTGTTCTCCTATGTAATGGGGAATTTGTTTTCTTTATATGTAACAGTAACACACCTTCACAGTAGTATAGTTGCAAGTTCTGTTCTAGTAAAACTTTTATCACCTTAAATATAAAAGAGCCTGTAAATTAAAACTAAATAATCATCCAAGCTTGAAGGCATTAAACACATATTTTCACCTAGCTGAATCTCGAGTTGGTTGATAATCGGTGAAAGGCATCATCAATTTCCATCCAATCTCTCGTTTTTTTGTGAGAAAAGATATTTGGGGTCCTCAAATGAATTAGAATAAATGTTTGAGGGGTTGATTGATGGTAATAAAATGCTAGCAGCCTATTATCAAAAAAAAAGAAGCTAAATATTTAATTTTAGTTTAGAAGTTGTCTTTTTACCTTTGTTTTGGGATAGGGTGGACTGGGAATCTAGATGCTCATATGGTGTTCATACATAATGAAAGTTTGGATTTTCAGATTCTTTTTACTGCTAGTTTACTTTCTTTGTTTGCCAATAACCATTTGTCGGTATCCAATTTTGCTCACAGAGTCAGCCTTTGGAGGACTACTACCGCAATCAAGGAAAGTTGATGGAATTTGATTTACCAGGAGGCATCCCTGAATCGTGGCCAAAGTTGTTGGAAGCTCTCAACCTTGATGAGTTTGATGAAAGGCAGTCTGTTGCAGCATAAAGTATTGCAGGCTACTGTAGTTTTATAGGTGAGTCTTGTATTCTTTGCATTCTGGAGTAGCATATTTATCAATTTTGCATTCAAGGAAATAACTTGAATCTTTTTGCAAATAAATTCTTTTAAAACTTTTGCATAGTCAGACTATCATGTATTTGCTTACAAGTGAGATTCTGTTGTATCGTAATTTGAGAGAGATACAAAGGGAAGGCTTTGTGAGAGATTTACAAATCCAAGAACAACTATCAGAAATAATACTTACACAATGGCAAAATCATTGTGTGAAACTATATTTTCTTTCTGCAAACTACAGGTGGGATATAAGTACAACTCCATTGATCCTCTTTGACTCTTGACCCCTTATGATTAGCAAGCTGAAATTGTGAATTTTACATGCTCTTGCAGCTGGCCGAGCTGGCTGGGTCTAGTATTACCCGGGCAGTAAGTTATCACAGCTGCATAAATCAAACTGGGGCGACCAACCAGCTCTCGACTGCAGTAGTTTCAGCAGTCCAAAGATATGGATTGCCCCATAGATATACTATATTGTTTAATGGGTAAACTACTGCAGGGGTCACTTTCGTTTCTCGTTTGTACAGATTTAGTTATCACTTTTGAAAAGTGCCAATAAGTGGTCATCTACGTTTTTGATGTGTAAAGACTTGGTCACTCCGACGTTATAGTCCGTTAGTCCCCTAACGGATTACTGATGTGGCGGAATTAATTAACGAAAAAATAAGGGTAAATTACTGCAATAGCTATTAAAATTTATTTCATGTACATTTTTTCTCCTCAATTTATAAAAGTAAACATTATAGTCACTAATAGAAATGTTTCTTTATAATTTTACCCTTAAATTTTTAAAAATTCATTTTTTAATCCTAAAATTTTATAATCAATTAGTACAATAATATTATAAATGCTTAGATGAAAAATAGGTGCTCAAAGTATACCCTTTGAAACTTAGGTGCTCAAATTGCTCCTATTTAATAACTCGAACTTAAAAATTTAGTCCACTATCTACTAAAAAATTCGAGTTATTGGAATTTTTATTTTATAATTCAAATTTTATTTTGAATTTTTGAGTCGAGTTTATGAAATTATGAGTCGAGTATTTTTACATCAAACCAAAAAATTTAATTTTTTCGAGTCAAGTCGAGCGTTGCACTTCCCTTCACTGATTACAACCCAGGGGGAATACGAAAGCAAATATTCCTTCCAAAAACATCTCCAAAAATTAAATTCAGTTCAAGTTAAATACTCACTCAAACATCTGAATATTTACCTGGTCATCATTAATATAGTTATTAGTTTTTATTAACACAAGATGATAATTTTATCCAAATTCAGTAAGTTCGATTCGATCAATTTTATAGGATCGTATTTTGAAAAAATGGTTTTGGGATTGATTTTTTTTCTCTAAACAGTGGTTGGATTGGATACGAATCAGAATTTTAATTTTATTTTCGATTCGGATTAAGATCGTGTAAATGTATTTTAAAAGGAGGGCGGATCGAAGTAATATTTTGTTGTGTTATTGTCGAGTCAGGTTTGGGTCTACTAAAAGCTCGCCCATTGTCATCTCTACCCAAACAGAAGGAAATGTTATATTGAACATATTTTTATTATAGTAGAATGAGACACTAGGTCCTTTAAGCAAGATAAGATGTTCACTAACTTAGGTTTGTGTGTAGGGAAGAAATATAATTTTTAATTTTAATCCGTGTTTGTATGTAGGGAAGTGCAACACTCGACTTGACTCGAAAAAATTAAATTTTTTGGTTTGATGTGAAAATACTCGACTCATAATTTCATAAACTCGACTCAAAAATTCAAAATAAAATTTTTAAAAATTTAAGGGTGAAATTATAAAGAAACATTTTTATTAGTGACTATAATGTTTACTTTTTTAAATTGAGGAGAAAAAATATACATGAGATAAATTTTAATGGCTATTGCAGTAATTTATCCTTATTTTTTCGTTAATTAATTCTGCCACATCAGCAATTCGTTAGGGGACTAACAGACTATAACGTCGGAGTGACCAAGTCTTTACACATCGAAAACGTAGATGACCACTTATTGGCACTTTTCAAAAGTGGTGACTAAATCTGTACAAATGGGAAACGAAAGTGATCCCTGCAGTAGTTTACCCTTGTTTAATTTGCACACACAGAGGGATGGAGTACAGATTAGGGGTTGGGAAGGTAAAACATAAATGTCTTAAAGTGATGGTAGATTTATAAATTATCCAATTTTTTAAAAAATATGTGCTTGGGGGACAGTTCCGTCCCTGCACACATACATACACACGTGGGTATTTGTGTCTGATAAAAACAGTTGATTAAAATTGAATAATCAGATTCATGCATTTGTAATTTAATTATTTGGAGTTTATGAAGAAGGTTGACCTGCTTGTCGTGGTCTTAAAAAGCTTAATTAATTTCAAGTTGTTGTGAAAGCTGTTTGTCCATGAAGTTGCAGTCCAGTCGCATTGTTAAGAGGACACTGGACAGCACAGCAGTATCCAAGCTATTAAAATAAAACTGCGGATTAGATTATTTCTGGCGTGAAATGTTATTTTGTCAACTATATATGATTGAACCAAAATATAGTGTGTGTGCGTGTTGGGTTTGTTGACAATTTTGAGTTCCAATTCTAATTTGGAACAGAAGCTTCTTCCTCGACTAGGTAACAGTTGGGGGTCTGTGTTGAAAATTGATGAAGATACGGTCCTTAAGAATCGGTTTGACGTGGTGCAAGTGCAGAAGTTAGGGTGCATTCCGGAAAGAGTATCCATCTTAGTTAATGGTTCAACACACCATATCAAGACCGTGTTTTCATTGATGCTGACGCGTTGTTCGACCAGGATGGAGAAGTCGAGAGCCAAATTGGCTGTGGAAGAAGGGAGCAACGGTTGCATTAATGAGGAGGGGAGCTTAGGCACAGGTTTCGAGGATCATGGGTGGAGGGTGAGGAAGAAGTTAATTCTGTGCAGGGGCAGGCTATTGCGACCCTTGGTATTACAGAGACTTCTGATCAAAGGGTTCAATCCGGCACAAGTGGCGCTGGGCTTCACGAGGTCCAAATTGCATCGGATGATAACAATATTGTGGGGGTCATTATGGGCCTGCATCAATTGCCGAGCCCATCTCTAATAGTTCCAACCTTCAACCGCTTCATGTTGAGTTACTTGAAGATGTTTTGGAGTAGAGATTCTTTCAACCCCTAGAGAATATGGTAGGGATGTCAATTTGATCCGAATCCGATCCGAATCGAAGGAATTTATCCGATTCATATTCGATTGAAAAAATTCGAATCCGAATTCGAGTAAAATGTCCGAGTCCTAATAGGAGATGGGTTGGATATGGATCATGCCAAGATCCGATCCGAATCCGAATCTGATCCATATCCGAGAGTCCGAATCAAAATATTTAGAACTTTTAACTCCTTAAAACAAAATATCATGTATAATATTTACATTAAAACAAGAAGACAAGTAAAAAATTAAACTAAATACATTAAAAAAAACATAACTACATATATTTTTTAAACGAAAACATAAATGTATATATTAGGTAATTTGGAATAATAGTAAAAATAAAATTAACTTTATATATATATATATATATATATATTAAAAGTGATAATAAAAATATAAATGTCTTAAGAATGTATGTTAAATAATAATAATATTTATTATGATTTATATATATTAATTAACCTTAATATAATGTAATATATCTATTTATACCATATGCATGTATAAATAAATATGAAAAAAACAAATGCAAGATCAAGTCATAGATAAACAAACAATAAAATAACTACAATGGAGAAACAAATAAATGTAAATATCAATGAATTACTAAAAATTAAGAAAGTTAGTGAATGAAATAGTAAGTAATATGCAATCGATAAATAAAGTTATGATATATTATGCTAAAATTATGAATTAAATTAGAAAGCAAATTAAAAGCATAAACATTAAACACAAAAAATTAAATGTAGTCAACAAATAAGAGATAAAAATGAACAAGTGTAGAATTAAATAGCATAAATTAAATGCGTAAGAAATTAAATATACAAAATTATGGATTGATTTGCACTAAAATAAAATTATTAGAGGGTCAAAACACAATATACCCTAAAGACGCTAAAATTCGCGAATCTACCCCTCAGACTTGGGTCAAGACTAGGGATGACAATTTAATCCGAATCCAAAAACTCTGATCTAAATGCGGTTGAAACAAATCCGAATCCGATCCGAAAAAATCCGATCCAAATCCGTTCGAAAAAAATCCGAATCCAAATCCGAAAAAAATATCCGAGTCCGATTGTAACGGATTCGGACTTGGATTTTATACAATCCGATCCAAATCCGATCCATTGCCATCCCTAGAATATGGTCACCAATTCCCTATAGGCTATAGCTATGGCCAAATGCTCTAATCAGTTCGTTGTTAGCAGATTTTCGGGTTTAAGAGTAGGAGTGTGAAAAATTGACCCGTCCTGGTAACCTGCTTGAAACTCGATCGAGTCAGAACCTGATTTGACCCGAGAATTCAATGACTCAAACCCGACCTGCACCCGATCGAAACGAATCTGAACCCGAATTTGACCTGGTACTGTAGAAATCGAACCCGAACTGCACCCGATCGAAGTGAACCCAAACCCGAATTTGACCTGTTACTGTAGTAACTGAACCCGACCCGCACCCGACTGAAACGAACCCGAACCCGAGACTGACCTGCCAGATAACCGATTTAACCCAACCTGTTTAGACCCGACTTGTTTTGAAACCGACCTGTTTTGAACCCGACCTGTTTTGAACTCGACCTGTTTTGAACCCGACCTGATATTGACCTGAACTGTTATTGACCTGAACTGTTATTGACCTGAACTGTTATTGACCTGAATTGATATTGACTTGAACTAATATTGACTTGAACTGATATTGTTATTTGATTTGCTGATAATGATAATTATCTGACATTTGAAGAAGTTATATTTAATGAATTTAAAATTTTAAAATTAATTAAAAATAATAAGTAATTTTTTATATTTAGTAATAATGTCAAGTATTAATAAATTAACTAACTTAACTTTAATTAAAAGATAAATTGAATGAATAAATATCAAGTGGTAATAAATTATCTTTAATTAAAAGATAACTTTAATTAAAAATAATAAAAATAATCTTTTAAGTTAACAATAAATAATATGAATAAATTAATGCTAAATTAAGTTAACTTAAGATTAAAAATAACTTTAATTAACTTGCATTCATTTTAAGTTGAATGAATAAACATTATTAAATCAAATTGTCTTTCTAATTAACTTAACTTTTATTTTAAAATAACTTGAAAGATAAATTTTTATACTTAATTAACTTAAGTTGAATGAATAAACATTATTAAATTAAATCTTTATACTTAATTAACTTAAATTTAATTTTAAAATAACTTGAAAGATAAATTTTTATACTTAATTAACTTAAGTTAAATGAATAAACATTATTAAATTAAATTTTTATACTTAATTAACATAATTTGATTAAATTTTTTATTAACTTAACACATTTAATTAATTTAAATTAAATAAATTTATAAAAACCCGAATAACTTAAATGACTTAATTAAGTTAAGTTGTTTAAATCTTTATAATTAACACAGTGAATATATAAAAATTTAAATAACTTTAACAATAACTTAAATGACTTAATTAAGTTATGTTGTTTAAATCTTTATAATTAACTTAGCAATAATGTTTGTGTTTAACTTTGGATAGAATAAGGTAAACTTACAAATTTTTATTGAAGTAAAAAATAGAATAAGGCAAAATTTAAGTACAAAAACTTTGGATAGAATAAGACAAACTTATATTCAATAATATAGGAGGTTAAACTTACAAAACTTTATTCAATAATATAAAAGTTTAAACTTACAAACATACAAACTTAATAATCTAAAAATGTCAATCTTTACAAACTGAAACTTTAAACTTGCAGAACCCAAAACATTAAGCTCTCAGATCTTATAACAAAGTTTCACAAACATAAAAGTTATACTTTGCTATTAGAAATATCATCATCGAGCTCTTAAGGAGATGAAATGCTACCATCAAGTTTTAATTATGGGCAACTTAACTTACAAAGCTAAGACACCAACATAATTAAAACAAGGGCAACCAACAACAGACCACAACAAGTAATTAAACATCATTAGAATCATTAACAGAGCAGAAACATTTAGAACAACAAACCAAACAAGAACATAAACAAATAGAACATAAACCAAACAATTAAAACCATACAAGAACAGAAGCATATATAAGTAAAAGCAAACAAGAATAGAATCCATACAATAACAAATGCACATGGAATCTATACCAGAAATGATCATTGAATGTATAACAGAAAATAAATATACACTGAAACCAGATAATGCAAACAGAAACCATACATAACATACATACAAGATACAAAATACAGAACATGTTAAAAATGAAAATACAAGTCAGTGAATAAAAATAACTTACAGAAGCGTATATAACTAAAAGTAAACAAGAACAGAATCCATACAATAACCTATGCATATGGAATCTATACCAGAAATGATCATTGAATGTATAACAGAAAATAAATATACACAGAAAACACATAATGCAAACAGAAATCATACATAACATACATACGAGATACATAACACAGAACATGTAAAAAAAGAAAATACAAGTCAGTGAATAAAAATAACTTACATAATACTAAGTAGAGAACTTACTTAAAATATGAACTAATTAGAAAACTTACCAAAACATCCCTAGCTTTCAACAAATCAGAAACATCCCTAACCATTCAAGTGCTTCCTTGTTTTTAGAGGTCCCTAAAAAAAACAAATAATCAGTCATGACTTCAAAACAACTCAGGAAAAAAATAAGTTAAAAACTTACTCTCCAATTCGATCTTCATCAACTGCACAATCTTTCATAACAGAAAGATATTCTTCACCCTCTTCCTCGGGCTCAAACCTATACAACCAATTACGGGTTGTCACAAATATATCAATATTTTTAGGCAAGAGTTTAGCCCTCAATTTATTTAAAATCCGACCACCAGTGCTAAATGAGGATTCGGAAGCAACTAAAGTGATGAGAATGGCTAAAACATCCCTAGCCATGAGTGAAAGTACATGGAAAGAAACAGATTGTGCTTTCCAGTACTCCAAAATATCAAAGTTTGAATCATCAACATGAGGGAGAAGGGGCAAATTAATAAAAGAGTCAACATCTGACTTCCAACTCCTTGAAGCAGCTAAATTAGCATCAAAGTTCTAGCATTAAAAAAAAGTCAGTAACTGTAATTGAAAAAGAAACTAAAATTATAAGAAAAAAGGTAACTGAAATTTAAAAAAAAATAAACACTAACCTGAAAAAGATTAGACTTCTTAAATGTTCGAGGTTGACCAGAGAAGGACTCAGATGTACTTTGAGATGAGTTACTTCGAACAGAAGAAGAAAAAGAAGAAGAAGAAGAGCAGAGAACATATTTTGAATAATATATATACATATTAATAAACTCATTGTAAACAATACTTACCATCCTTTCAACCTCATTCTCAACATAGAGGACATAATACAACTCCTTTAGAAGTTGTAATTTATATCAAGGATCAAGCAAAACAGTAAAGGAAAAAATGGTCGAGTGCTCAGACCAATATTTCTCATACAATTCAGGCATAGGTCCTGCCATTGCAGAAATGGCCTCACAAGGATCATTGTGAGCATCATACAACAACTTCTCAATGGCAACAACATTAGCCAAATAGAGGTTAGAAGTAGGATAGTTAGAACCAGAAAACAATGTAGTTATTTCAAAAAAAGGCTCAAGAAAATCACAGATTAATTGAGCAGTTTCCCACTTAGCATCACCAATTAAATCTAAATCATTTTCCCTATTAACAAACAAGTTTATGGCTACTTTAGCATCAATGGCCCTACGAAGCATTAAATAAGTAGAATTCCATCTAGTAGGGACATCTAATATTAATTTACCAGAAAAAACAGAACCACAATCTTTAACAGCAGAATCAAAGCTACAAAGTCTAGCATCAGAAGAATCAATAAACTTAACTATTTCACGCAATTTAATTACAGAAGAGTCAATTACCTTTAAACTTTTTTGAACAATCAAGTTCAAAATATGAGCAACACACCTTACATGAAAGTACTTACCATTGCATGGAAGGAGAGAAATTGCATGCAAATCATCCTTAAGCCTCTTCACCATTCGATCATTGACAGAAGCATTATCAACAGTAATGGTAAAAGTTTTTTTCTCAAGACCCCACTCACATATCATTTTTTTCACAAATTTATAAATAGACTCACCATCATGGGGAGGGGAAACGTCTAAAATTAAGTATTTTAGACTGAAGTTTTTAGTTATTATCAACATAATTAGCAGTCAAAGCAAAATATGAACGTGAAGTGCAAGTAGACCATCCATCACATGTAAAGCAAATACGACTAGGAATAGAATTCATAGAATCAATAAGCAATTTTTTATGTTGGTCATGCTTTAACATACAATGCTTAGCAATAGTATACCTAGAAATATGCTTACCATTAGGATTCAGATACTGACGCAAAACCCTAAGTTTATCATGCTCAACAACACTTAAAGCATAACCATGACAGAGAACAACTTCAGCAAACAATTCACAATATTTTTTCTGATCAAAAGCAATTCTAGTACTACTATTGACATTTTTAGCAAGAAAATCTTTATAAGCTTGGCATTTATCAATATGTCTTTTAGGTGTATAAGTACCAACATAAGAATCAGCTTTATAGCTAGCAGTTTTGCAATACTTACATTGCGCAATGACACCATCAACATTCTTAATAAAGGTATAGTGATCCCACACAGGAGAAGTTCTTCTCCCAATGTCCATTGCAGCCCTCCTCTTAGAGGAAGGAGCAACTACAGACACTTGATCATTTGCTTCCCCTTCAAATAAACAAGACAAAGTTAGTTACTTAAACAAAACCAAAACCAGTAAAGACTAAAGAAAATAAAAAAAAGGAATAGAACATACCAGTTTCACCAGGATAGTTCATCTCAAAAGAATCATAATCCATTGCTAAGTTAAATGCTGAAATAAAAACACTCAGCTTTGTTGTTAGAAAACTTATTCAGAAAAGAATATAAAAAAGATATATAGCAACAAAACAAAGAAAGAGTTAATCCTCATACATGGCGTTGTTACACCAGCCCCCAAGGCTCTTTAAAAAGGAACCTCGTTTGACACCAATAGCATCGCAGGACGAGTTTTCAGCCTTTTATACTCGGATTAACCCACATGAAACACAAAGCATACTTACAAACAGAAACCATACATGCAACAGAAACAGAACTTGCAAAAGAAACATGCAAAACTCCCTAAACAAAAACCATACTTGCAATAGAAATATGAACATATATATACAAATAATAACAAAACAGAAACATGCAAAGATATATACAAAAAACAAGACATATATAAACATGCAAGCATATATATAGAAAACAAATATATACAAATAATAAAAAAACAGAAATATGAACAGATATATACAAATAATAAAAAACAAAAACATGCAAACATATATACAAATAATAAAAAAACAGAAACATGCAAATATATACAAATAAAAAAAACAGAAACATGCAAACATATATCAAGATAGAAACTTGCAAGCATATATACAAATAATAATAAAAAACAGAAACATGCAAACATAAATCAAGACAAAAACATGCAAGCATATATATAAAAAACAGACACATGCAAAACACAGAAACATTTATACGAATAAGGATAAGAGGAAGAACATATACCCTAAACCCAAACACGAAAGTGGAAGAACACTCTTGCAGAACCCAGAAACGATCCTGAGATCAAAACATAACACAGTTAGTAAAAAGAAATTAAAACAACTAAATGATTAAAGGTGTAACCCCCTCGTCCCGGTCCCGACGCTTGACCGATCCTAGTGGGCTACATGGGGATAACCGAGATGAAACCCGTTAAGGCTCCACTTCGGTTACCGACCCTAGAGAAAAATTTTCATTTTATCTTATCTAAATGCATCAATTAGACCTAAGCGGAAGCCCAACAGTAAACAGGGCCTAAACCCAACAATTGGAACCCTTTAGAGATGTCAAAAAGCCCAAATTTAGGCATGTGTTTCGAAATAGTCAAAGCCCGTTTCGAAACACCAGCTTCAATTCAAAATGTCAGACACCCGTTTCGAAATGCATCCACCCCGTTTCGGAACAGGGTCTCGTTTTAGCCTTGCCGTTTCGATACCAGTTTCGGAACGACAATTCCAGTGGCAAAAGTGTTTCGAAACTAGTTTCGAAACAGGGGCTCATAGTGGCCAAAACGTATCGAAACGAGTTCCGATACGGGGGCCATGGAACCATACCCGTTTCGAAACAGGACAGCCCGTTTCGAAACACCTGCTGTCTGCAAATTCCTAAAATCAGTTTTAGACATCTCCTATGGATTCCAAACGCTCGAAACAGCTACACGAAGCACACAAATCGTACAAGGACGTTATAAAGGCATGCACCCTAGAGCAACATACTCAAAGATCACAAGGATACATGAATGAACATTCAAACACAAGGTCTAACATATCATTAAAGGAAATATGCATCAACATGGTCTACACTTAGGTAATTAAGATAGGCAAAACCAACACAGTTTCAAGCATACCAAGGCATCCAAAAGCCAAACTAACACAAGCATTTAAAGGAGTCTAGCATGCTCATACCAACCAACAACACCATACTTCCAAAAGGGTTCAAACAACGCATACATGTCCCATTGCTTGACCATTACATCGTAATTAAAAAGTCCATACTTGGTAGCTAACTAGCACCACAAAGCACACACTTGGAGGCCCCTTCTTGCACTTAGCAACACACGAGCTACTGATCTGCATTGTCGAACAAAGAGAGCGTAAGCGATAAAGCTTAGTGAGGGTAAGCTCTTTAAAAACAAACCTCGACAATGCAGGGTCCAAGCACGATCTCAACCAAGGTAAATGCATGATCATACCTTCGATCCTCAAGAGCCAAAATGTCAATGATGCATGAACAAATATCCAATAATATGTCATGCTCAACAAGCTAATTTCCACAACATATGTAAGCACATATAATCATCCAAAAGGAAACACATTTCCACATCACATTGATACACATATCAATTTATGTTGGCACCTAGCTATGACTTGAATACGCAGATAAACACGTTGGAACTCACATCCAACAACCACTTTACCTCACGGTGGGATTACACTCATCACCGGTCTCGCGGAGGGGATTCCACTCATCCTCACGCCCGTCGATGGGATTCCACTCATCCTCACGCCCGTCGATGGGATTCCACTCATCATCGACTAATATAATAACAATTTCCGGGCGAACCCGTACTTCTCCTTTGTGACTCAACGCCACCAAGGCCACGCGCGAATTTGACTCATGTGTGCACACTAACATCCTAATGATCGATCATTTGTACCCAAGCATACTAGTGCCAACATTTATCTCAATCCACATTATCAATTACAACCAATTCCGTGCTTAGCACGTACTCACCATGATCACAATCATGAACAATCCACATGCATGTCACAATGCATCACAACCATGCCTCATCTCACATGTATAACACATTATACATAAATCATCATATCATAACATCACGAGGCATACACATCAATTAAAAGTTCAACCAATGTCTCTAGTCTAAGCTTAGGATTAGGCTACCACCCCAATCCTAACTCTAGGTGGGTCTACCAAGCCCGACCTAATCCACATGCTTGAACCAAACTCTTAAAAACCACTTGAAAACATTAACCACTCACCTTTACTTCCAAGCTCAATTACCAAGCAAACAACCACCTTCAAGCTTCCGGATTCACTCCCGATGTCTCACCAACACAAGTCCTTGTCTCTAGACAATCAAACACACTCCATTAATCACCAAAACAAACACAAACCACTGCTGTAAACTCAGAACACCAATCAAGCTCATATTCAAGCCAAGAACCCTATCAAAATCCACATTTTCGTGCAGCCACAAAACCCAGCAAAGAACTCCCATTTCCAACATCCAACTTGCCACCTAATACGCCCAAAACAACCCTCAAACATCACCTAACCATCAGCCCTCAAGATTCCACCCAAAACAGCCCCAAAAACCCATTTTAAAGCACTTTAAAACCCGACTTAAATCCAAATCCGAGTTTCCTTATAAAACCTCGTGAAATTTAACTATGTTGGACCATTTGGACTACCAATAACATATTTAGTAGTAAGGAATCAAAAGCTTTAGCAATAGACCATAAAGTTTGGATTTTTAACTTAAAACTTGAAAACTCTAATATGCAAAACAATGAATTTCATTGAAAACTAAATACATGGAGAGAAAGAGGGAGTTGAGGACAACTCAAAAATGTTATTACCTTCCAAAAACCTTCAAGGATGAAGCAATGTGAAGATGGAATAGTGAACTACAATGGAGGGGGAAGTTTGTCGTGGGTTTTTGTTTGAGAGAGGGAGAAGATGAGTGAAATTTTGGTATTTTAGTTGTTTTGTTTTATTTTTAAAACCAAAAGACCCATTTACCCTTAATGAATAGGGAAAATATCAATAGTATGAAATCCATGGCTTTTGGGCTTGATTTAAAATAAGCCCAACATAACATCATCTGGTTTGAAAATACGAGGCCCAAAAGATTATTTTAATTATAAAACCGAACCCGAAATTAGGGTTTGTGAATCATGTGTAAGGGTTTAGGGTTTCTCGATAAGGGTTTGGGATTTGGTAATTAGGGTTTAGGGTAAAACAGAATTGAATTGGGGATTAGGGTTTGAAGGATTGAAAAGATGGAATTGGAAGAACATATGATTGTTCTTGAGAAAAAAAGAGGTTTTGATCGAGAACAAACAGATTTTTGGTGGGATAAGGAGTTTGTATAGGATATGTAGAGGGGAAAGTGGATGAACAAGGAAAAACTTGGTAAAAAACCAAGATTTTGATCGAAAAGATGGGAAATTTCTGAGAATTTCGTGTTTTTAGAGGAGAGAGAAGACGAGAGGATATTTTGGTAGAGTAATGGTAGGGAAAAATAGTGAAAAATGAAGGGGGGTGAGGGTCTATTTATAAGATCATTCTGGGTCAAAAGATCCGCGAGTCATTATACGGGTCGCACGGGTCTTGCTCCGCAAGCACTCGTAGTTTCATTTCTTTCATTTTCGTCCTTTTTTTCTGTGAAATTGAGCTGACAATTTTGTTTTAATTTCAATTTGGTCATTATTGCAGTTTTAAGGTTTAGGGTTTGGGTTTAATTTCGGGTTTGAGGTTATAGTTTAGGGTTTTCCTTTTCAATGTTTCAATTTTATATTTTAGTTTTAGGGTTTAGGGTTATGTAATTATTATTTAGGTTTAGTGTTTTAGGGTTATGAAATTAATTTATAGTTTAAGGTTTATTGTTTATGGTTTTAGGGTTTTATTAAATAATTTTTAGGTTTAGGGTTTAGGGTTTAATGGTTTAAGGTTTAACGGTCAGTGTTTTGAATAAAGGTTTTATTTTAGTGAACTAAGCTTAAATTTATGGTTTAGGGTTTATGGTTTAATTTAAGGGTTTAGGTTTTATGGCTTGAAGTTTAGTGTTTTGATTTAGGGTTTTGATTTTATTGTTTTTAGTTCAGGGTTTCTTTTTATGGGTTTAGGGGTTCTTTTAATTAATTTAGGGTTTGTGTGTTAGTTTAGTTATTTGAATTAAGGTTTAGGGTTTAGGTTTCATTATTAAAATACTAAGCTTACCTTTAGGGTTTAGTGCTTATGGTCCATAAGTTAGGGATTAAGGGTTTAAACCCTAAACCCTACACCTTAATCTATAATCCCTAGCCCCTAATCCTTAAACCTTAATCCACAATCCCTAACTTAATCTATAATCCATAAACCCTAAACCAAAATCCTTAAACCTAAAACCATAAAAACCCTAAACCTAAAACCCTAAAAACCCAAAAACCTAAAACCTAAACCTTAATCCCTAAAAAACCCTAATCCATCAATATATATAATACATGTAAGTTAGGGTTTAGGGTTTAGTGCTTAGGGTCCATAAGTTAGGGATTATAGGTTTAAACCATAAACCCTAATCTTTAATATGTAATCCACAGTCCCTAATCCTTAATCCACAATCCCTAAACAATAACCCATACTCTCTAAACCTTAATCCATGATCCCTAAACCTTAATACATACACCATAAACCCTAAACCCTAATCACTAAACCCTAAACCCTAAAAAATAAAACCTTAATCCATCAATATATATATATATATAATACATGTAAGTATGTATGTATCAATTTATGAACCCTAAACCCTAAACCCTAAACGCTAAACTATAAAAATAAAAACCTTAATCCATATATATATAATGCACATAAGTATGCATGTATCAATTTATGAATCCTAAACCCTAAAAATAAAAACCTCAATCCATATATATATATATAGTGCACATAAGTATGTATGTATCAATTTATGAACCCTAAACCCTAAAAATAAAAACCTCAATCCATATATGTATGTATATATATAATGCACATAAGTATGTATGTATCAATTTATGAACCATAAACCCTAATCCCTAAACCCTAAAAATAAAAACCTTAATCCATCAATATATATATATACATATAATACATGTAAGTATGTATGTATCAATTTATGAACCATAAACCCTAAACTCTAAAACATAAACCTTAAACCTTAAACCCTAAACCATATTCCCTAAAAATAAAAACCACAATCCATATATATATATAATGCACATATGTATGTATGTATCAATTTATGAACCCTAAACCCTAAACCCTAAAAATAAAAACCTCAATCCATATATATATATATAATGCACATAAGTATGTATGTGTCAATTTATAAACCATAAACCCTAAACCCTAAAAAATAAAAACCATAATCCATCAATATATATATAATACATGTAAGTATGTATATATCAATTTATGAACCCTAAACCCTAAACCCTAATCCTTACAAATAAAAACCTCAATCCATATATGTATGTATGTATATAATGCACATAAGTATGTATGTATCAATTTATTAACCCTAAACCTTAAACCATAAAACCTTATCCCTAAACCATAAACCCTAAAAATAAAAACCCTAATCCATATAAGTTTTTATATATATATACACAATGCACATAAGAATATATGTATCAATTTATGAACCTTAAACAATTAAACCCTTAAACCCGAAACCCTAACAATAAAAACCCTAATCCATCAATATATATATATAATGCATGTAAGTATGTATGTATCAATTTATGAACCATAACCCTTAAACACTAAACCATAATCTCTAAACCCTAAACCATATATCCTAAACCTTAAACCTTAAACCTTAAACCCTAAAAGAAAAACCTTAATCCATGTATATATGTATATATATAATGCACATAAGTATGTATATATCAATTTATGAACCCTAAACCCTAAACCATAATCCCTAAACCCTAAAAATAAAACCTTAATCCATATATGCATGTATATATAATGCACATCAGCACATAAGTATGTATGTATCAATTTATGAACCCTAAACAATTTAACTTAAAACCATAAACCATAAACCCTAATCCATAAACCATAATTCCTAAACCCTAAAAATAAAAACCTTATTCCATATATGTATGTATATATATAATGCACATAATTATATATGTATTAATTTATGAACCTTAAACAGTTAAACCTTAAAACCTAAACCCTAAAACCTAAAAAATAAAAACCCAAATCCATATATACATGTATATATATAATGCATGTAAGTATGTATGTATCAATTTATGAACCATAAACCCTAAACCCTAAACCCTAAAAATAAAAACCCTAATCCATCTATATATGTATATATACAATGCATGTAAGCATCTATGTATCAATTTATGAACCCTAAACATTAATCCCTAATCCCTAAACCTTAGACCTTACCACCCACTCCTAAACCTTAGACCATACCGCCCACCCCTAAACCCTAAACCCTAAACTACTAAAGCACTAAACCATAATCCCTATATGTATGTACATATAATGTACTAATATTATGTATGTTAAATCTTAATCCCTAGTCCCTACACATAACACAATAAACTCTAAACCCGAATGAACCCAACCTGAAATGAACCTGACCTGAAACGAAACCGACCTGAAATGAACCCGACCTGAAATGAAACCGACCTGAAATGAACCTGACCTGAAATGAAACCGACCTGAAAAGAACCCGACCTGAAACGAAACTGACCTGAAACGAACCCGGCCTGAAACGAAACCGACCTGAAATGAACCCGATCTGAAACGAAACCGACCTGAAATGAACACGACCTGAAACGAAACCGACCAGAAATCAACCTGTCAATTAACCGTTTTGGCCCGACCTAAAATGAACCGACCTGAAATGAACCCAACCCGAAATGAACCCGACCTGAATTGAACCCGAACCGAATCGAGTCAAAACAAAAAATAGCCTGAAATGATCTGTAACCGATTTGACCCGACCTGACAGAGCCCGACCTGAAACCTAACTGTTGACCTATTTTTACATCCCTAATTAAGAGCTAGGTTGGATAAGTTCAATTGGTGGGCCTCTGTAGCAAGAAGCAAACCCAAGGCCAAAAAATCTATGCCCAAAGGTAATCACGCCTCAAAGTTACCTGGCCCGGTCCCCAATATAATTGGTAAGAACTTTTCTGTTGCTTCACCAAATGTTAGCGTGGAGATTGTAGAGGAAGCCCTAGCTACGGATGAAGTAGGGAAAAAGCTAGGTGTTATTTTGAAGCTCCAGACTCGGTGGTGGTGTCACGGATTGCGGAGTTGGAATCTAATCCCTAGTGACCATCCAAGAGCTGCGTCTGTTTCTAAGCGTGTGATTTCAATTTCTTTTTCATGAATTGTCTGTTTTTAAGCTGGAATGTTAGAGGCTTAGGCAGAACATAGGTGGTCAAAATAATTTCATCGTGCAGTCCTAAATTAGTTTTCCTGCAAGAGTCCAAGCTAGTTTTTCTGAAACCTTGGGTGGCTAATCGGCTTAGGGTCGAAGCTTTGGGAGGCTAGAGTATGATACTGCAAATGGTTCTGCAGGCGGGCTCATCTCAATGTGGGACCAAAATTTGTTTGTATTGGAAACAAGTATCCTTCTAGACAGGGCTATAATTCTTATAGGTAAACTCAACTAGAACGACATACAATGTGGATTGTGCAATATCTACGCCCCTAATGAATTGACAGAAAGAAGGGCTTTTTTCGAATCAATTTCTGCCATTTTAGAATCGCTGCAGATCTCGATTGTTAGAGGCATACATAGCCTAATAAGGTAGTTATAACAATTACAATAAATAATCAATGATATGAGTGACATGATGAACAAATATACAATTAGTCATATTATACTATACACAATTCATGTTTCTCTTACTTATTTGCATGCTTTCATATCAACGTATGCATTTCACAAATTCATATCGTAATCATATTGTCATAGCATAATTTATAAACACATATCACATTAGAAACTATTGGATATGCGGATTTTCTGTACACCAAATCACATAATCGGAAAATGAGCCGTAGCTCCGGAACATATATCCGTTACACATCCACCCTTATTTCCCCCACATATAGGTCGTAGCCTTGGATTGTAGTCATCCCTTACATGGTGAGCTCAAATAATCCTATGACATGCCAATTGTATCCAATGTCCATAAATACACAAATTCACATAGTCCATAATTTTCATATCATATCATGTAGCGTTTCATATTATTTCCACATTATCACATACATTTAGCTTATTATAGTCATATTCGAACATATCAAAAGTAATGCAAGGAACTTACCAAATTTACCATTCGAACATAGTTGCTCTACGCCAGCCCTTAACAAATGCAAACATAATCATAAATAATACAACGGGACGACACTGAGCCTATCCCTTGATATAACCACACTCACCTCGATATTAAGGTTCTCGGATAATAATTCCTTTGTCCTTAGCATTTGTTGGAGATGTCAGTTTACTCCTTTCCAATTCTTGAGCTAGGTTAATTAATAAGGGTTGACTAGAATCGATAAAACAATATCAAATTAATACGAAAATATTAATCAAATTCGATACCAAAACTTAGACTAACCAAGAAACTGAGCTTACCCCAACAATAGCAAGGACTCAAATTTATTAAACCAAAAGCTCGAGTTTACCAACCCGACCAATGGGTCGTATTTGCTCGTACACTTCTTATATCTCCTAATTTCGACTAGACCAGATTTCGAGGTGTGACAACCCTCCCTCCCTTATGAAATTCGTCCTCGAATTTTCACTTCATGCGAATAGATGAAGATACTGTTTCCGTATAGTCTCCTCGAGTTCCCATGTTGCCTCTTCAACGGAATGACTTCGCCACAAAATTTTCACTAAGGGCACAGTCTTATTACGAAGTCTCTTGGTTTCTCGTGCGAGGATCTGAACAGGTTCTTCTCGTATGTCAGATTAGATTGAATCTCTACGGATTCTGGTTCGATCACATGGGAGGGGTCAGATCGATACTTGCATAGCATAGACACATAGAAAACATTATGAATCCGACTTAACTCTTCAGAAAGGGCTAATCGGTAGGCAACGGGTCCAACTTTTTTGATCACCTCGAACGGGCCAATGAAAACGAGGACTCAACTTCCCTTTCTTCCCAAAATGAAGGATCTTCTTCCATAGAGATACTTTGAGGAAGACCTCACCAACCTCGTATTGAATATCTCTCATGCCCAAGTCAACATAGGACTTGTGTCGGTCGAATGCAGCTTTAAGCCAGTCACGAACAATGGTAGTCCTTTCGTCAATTTCCCGAAGTAAGTCATGACCTAACATTTTGCCTTCACCGAGCTCAATCCAACAAAGAGGAGTTCTGCATCTCCTTTCGTAAAGGGCTTCATACATGGCCATTTGAATCGAAGTCTGAAAGCTATTATTGTATGCAAACTCAACTAAGGGTAGGGATTTCTCCCATGTATTCCCAAAGTCGATGACATAGGCTCATAACATATCTTCTAGGATCTAAATAACCCTTTCGGATTGGCCATCGGTCTGAGGATGGAAGGCAGTGCTGAGATGCACTTTAGATCCCAATGCCTATTGCAAGGTTCTCTAAATTCGAGACGCAAACCGTGGATCTCGATTGGAGATGATAGATACTAGAATTCCGTGTAGGCTAATAACTTTATGGATATACAACTCCGCAAGCTTAGGTAAGCTAAAATCCATTCTTACAGGAAGGAAGCGAGCTGATTTAGTGAATCGGTCTATGATGACCCAAATAGCATCATTTTTCTTCAGATTCAAAGGTAAACCGCTTATGAAATCCATGGTGATACGTTCCCACTTCCAATGCGGTAGCTCAATGGGTTGTAGGAGACCCGTAGGTACCTTATGCTCAGCTTTGACTCGCTGACAAGTCAAACACCTCGCTACGTGGTCCGTGATTTCAGTCTTCATACCAGACCACCAGTAGATCTCTTTAAGATCTTTATACATCTTGATAGCTCAAGGATGGACAGAGAAAGGGTTAGAGTGAGCTTCACTTAGAATTTGATTCTGAAGATCATTGTCATCAGGAACACATATACGATTACGGAAGCATAACAAGCCTTCAGAATTCATAGCAAAATCAGGGTCTGAGTTATCCTTGATCTTGGCTAGGATAGGTCGCAACTCCTCATCGTCTTCTTGGAGTGCTTTGATTCGGGACACAATGGTAGATTGTACTCTTAGTTCGGCTAGCAACTTGCCATGCTTCTTAAGCCGAAAGTGAGCATTTAAGCATCTCGGAGAAGTAGGCTTTCAGCTAAGGGCGTCAACCACCACAATGGCCTTACCGAGATGGTAATCAATGAACAAATCGTAATATTTCAATAGATCCATCCATCGACGTTGGCGAAGGTTCAATTCCTTTTTAGTCAGAAGGTATTTCAGAATTTTGTGGTCAGCGTACAAGTAACACTTCTCACCATAAAGGT
Organism: Hibiscus trionum; assembly: GCA_030270665.1. Taxonomy (NCBI): domain Eukaryota; kingdom Viridiplantae; phylum Streptophyta; class Magnoliopsida; order Malvales; family Malvaceae; genus Hibiscus; species Hibiscus trionum. Next base: position 34,551,012 of record BSYR01000017.1, read on the forward strand.
AATGCCGCCAGATATTCAGAGCAAACACGACCACATTTAGCTCAAGGTCATGAGTCGGGTAATTGAGCTCGTGTGGCTTAAGCTGACGTGAGGCATAAGCTATAACTTTACCTTCTAGCATCAAAACACAGTCTAGTCCCAGATGGGACGTATCATTGTATACCGTGAAATCTTTTCCTTGCTCAGGCTGCACTAAGACTAGAGCATGAGTGAGGACTTGTTTAGATGATCAAAACTTCGTTGTTGGTCCAATGTCCGCACAAAAGGAGCATCCTTGCGAAGGAGCTTCGTTAGGGGTGCGACAATCAGAGAAAACTCCTTAACGAACCTACGGTAGTAACTTGCAAGACCCAGGAAACTACGAACCTCTCCCACATTCTTTAGGGGTATCCACTCAAGAATGGCTTGAATCTTTTTCGGGTCTACTTGAATTCTTGCAGAAAAGATCACGTGGTCGAGAAAAGATACTTCAGATAGCCAAAATTCACATTTGCTGGACTTGCCGTAGAGCTGTTTCTCACGAAGGGTCTAGAGCACTATCCGAAGATGCTCTTCGTGGGTAACATAGTCCTTGGAATAGATTAAGATGTCTTCTATGAAGAAAACGACAAATTTATCAAGATAAGGCTGGAATATTTGGTTCATTAGGTCCATAAAGGCTGCAGGGGCATTTTTGAGCCCAAAAGGCATCACCAGGAATTCATAATGACCGTATCTGGTTCGGAAGGCTGTTTTTGGAGCATCTGACTCCTTCATGAGCATTTTGTAATAACCAGATCAGAGGTCTATCTTAGAGAAGACAGAAGCACCTTTCAGTTGGTCAAAGAGATCGTCTATCCTCAGAAGCGGGTACTTATTCTTGATTGTCACTTTATTCAGCTTTCGGTAGTCGATGCATAGATGCATCGATCCATCCTTCTTCTTTACAAACAAAATCGGTGCTCCCCAGGGTAAAGAACTCGGTCGGATGAATCCCTTACTCTCAAGGTCTTGAATCTAATCTTTTAGTTGTTTTAACTCTATTAGAGCCATCCTGTATGGAGTAATAGAAACTGGAGTGGTTCCGGGTTGTACTTCTATTCCGAACTCAACTTCACGGGCAGGAGCGAGTCCCAAAAGTTCTTCTGGGAACACATCGGGAAATTCTCTCACTACGGGCACATCTTTGAGCTTTAGATCATTCTTGGATTCTAAGGTACACATAAAACTATTCCGAGGTTTGGATTTCATTAAGGTGATGCTCTCCTTACCTAGTCCACGGAGATACAATTTCTTCTTGGAACAATCTACCCACGCTTGATGTTCAGCTGGCCGATCTAGGCCAAGGATGAGGTCAAACTCATGGAAGGGCAGAGCCATCAAATTGGCCAGAAAAGGAATCCTTTGGGTCTTTAGGGGACAAGATGTGCAGATCATTTGGATAGTCATACTATCTCTTAATGGGTTCGAGACAAGTATCTCAGAAGCAACATGTTCACATTCTAAAGCATATTTTTCAATTAAGGGTTCACTAATAAAGGAATGCGTGGAGCCTGGATCTATCAAAGCATAAACAAATTCAGAACATAACTCCACCATACCTGCAACCACATCAGGGTCATCTTCTTGCTCGCGACCTCAGACGTGATACATCTGAGCTGAAGTCTGAGGATCACAGCTAGCTGAAGGAGCATTGTTGTTACGGGGTCTTTCGGAGGAACCAGATGGTGCTTGATTTGCTCCCCTCCCTTTCATTGGAACATTATGAGAAGCTACATAAGTAGAGGCTTGTGGATTCTAGGGGCATTGTCGGGTGAAATGGCCAGATTCTCCACACAGGTAGTAGGAACCTGACTGTCTGCAGTATTGTCCCGAATGTCTCATATGGCAGAAGTTGCATAAGGGATTCTGAGAACCTTTGGCAGAGCCTCGGGTGCTATCTACTGAGGTTGTACGTGTAACAATAGTCCCAACAGATTGAAATTGAGATGCATAACCAGAGCGAGGCATCTTCTGGTAGGTAGCAGACTTTTGGTCCCATTGTCTTCCTTTTTTCTAGGACACGAGAGGCTTGAAATCCTCTCGAAATCTCTTATCGGGTCGAGTCTGGTTTCATTTCTTTCTTTCAGAAGCTCTTTGAGAAGCTTTTGTGGCAATGGCTCGGTTAACCAAAGTTTGGAAGTCCTCGATCTCCAGGGCAACAAAGAGAGGACGAAGTTTATCGTAGAGGCCATCTATGAACATCTTACATTTTTCTTTTTTAGTACGGATGATCTCAACACCATATCTAGCATATTTGCAGAAATCATGAATGTATTGTTCCACCGGCTTTCCCTTTTGCTTCAAATAGAGGAACTTCTTACGCCTTTCGGCGAGATAATGCTCACTCATATACTTTTTGCGGAACTCCTGGAGGAAGAAGTCCCACGTTATTCTATGTTCGGGTATGGTGAGAGTGACAGCTGTAATCTCTAATTTTGTCCGGGTTAACATCTTTTTATTTCATTTTATAATAATGGACTTATGAGGGCTTTTTCATATCTTGTCACTATCTAAATAAAAATGTGTTGTGGGCTTTGTTTAGATTAAATTAATTTATATATGCATGTTATACTTTGTATAAAAACCCCTAAAAATTATTATTATAAATTGTCATATATTATTATTATTACTTGTATTATTATATACTATATATTATTATTATCATTATTAGTATTAGTTATTATATTATTATTACCTATTATTAGTATTGTTATCATTATTATTATTTACTATTATTACTAATTACTAATTATTATTGTTATGTTAATATCATTGTTACTGTTATCGTCTATATTATTATTATTATTATTATTCAATTATTATTATTAATCGTTCATCTATCATTATTTACTATTGATATCCATTATTATTACCATCTACTATAATTACTATAAGTGTCATATATTACTATCATTATTGTCTATCATATTACTATATGTTATCAATATTATTATTTATCATCTACTCTTATTATTGTTTATTATTATTTATGTTATCATCTCCACTATTATCATTCCTATTTATTATTACTATGTATATTATCATCATATGTTTCCATTATTATTATTATCTTATTATTATTATTATTATTATTATTATTATTATTATTATTAAGTATAGAAAAAAAACTAAACTGATATATATACATATGAACACATATTAAATAAATAAAAGCCCGAAAGATTAATAAAAATAATGCCCAAAGTTTATTTAATGTTACAGTCCATTACATATTGAAAAAACCCAAAAAATATTATACAAGGCCCATTTGGCCCATACACTAAAGCCCTAATCTGCTAAGGAAAGAAACCCTAATGCCTCTCTCTTATGTTTTGTAGCCGCTACATCCCTCACCGTCAGATCTGATCAAGATCTAATGGTCCAGATCGGGGCTCGAAAAGAAACCACAACTGGCATCCTATTGCCCTAGCGCCGCAACGTATCAGCCGTTGAATCGGGGGCACATCGAACGGTTGAGATCGAATCGAGGAAGATTCCAGAACCCTCACGCCCACACGCGCGGCTTCCCAGCTCCCTAACGCGTGATCGTTCAACTTCCCACACGCGCGAGTTCGAGCCTCTTCAAATTCCTCTGACCGTCCGGATCACTCCACGTCGCCCAGCCGGCCTCCTCTGGTCCCCTCCTCCAGCAGCCACAACGCATGCAAACAAAAACCGAATGTCAGGGAAAGGAAAAAAATGCACAAATGCAACGAAAATTCAGAAAATCAGAGGCAACAATAACAAATTCAGCAGAGATGAATACGAACAAAATGATAGGCAACCAATAGGGTCTTTTTCTTCGATTTATGTAAACCGAAAAGAAAATGTAATTTCGGCTATAAAATCTGAGAACCCCATAATGTAATCCTTCACCTTCTGAAATATACAAAGAGAAAAGCATCAAGGCATTTTGCAGAGGTAACTTCTTCATTTTCGGCTTTTGCATGGCATAAAAATAAAAAGGGAATGGTTTTTTTTTTACCTTTTTCGCTTTCTCTGAGCTTCCGTCACTCCTTCGTCGGGAATAACCCGAGCCTTAAAACGGTCGTGAACAGTGACTCGACCGACGGACGCCGAGAAGCTCCTCTCCTTTTCTTCTTCGCGTCATTTGGGGGGGGGGAGATAGGCATTTCGAGAGTCGTTTCTTAGAAATCGTAGGGCTCTGGTTTTGGCGGAGCGTTTTCAGAGTGAGGGTTGTGAGAAAGGGGATGCTTTTAAGGCTTTTAGGGTTTTGTTTTATTGCCGGTGTGGTTTTGAGGTCGTCGGACGGTGAGTATCATCGACCGACGTTTAGAAAGTCGAGAGTCGAGAGAGAGAGAGAGTTGTTTAGGTGACGGCTAGGGTTTGATTCTGGGGCAAAAGGGCGTCCGAGTCGTTTAGGTTTGGTATTTATAGAGTCTCGGGTTTTTGTTTTTGGGTTATTAGCGTCTTAGGTCCCTCCGCATCGAGCTTTTAGCAGTTTAAGGGTTTCCGTCTTTGTAAATAGCGTTCCGGGTCCCTGGTATTTTTTGTCCGTTTTCAATCTCATCCCGAATCGAGTCACCCCTGGTCTAATCGTCTGTCCCGTCCCCTGTGTTTTGTTCCGTTTCCAATTCAGTCCTGTTTTACATTTTAATCAGTTTCTTTGCAGTGGTATTATTACAATTATGGCCCATGGCAGTTTGCTTTCTTTTTGTTTTGCTTTGTTTATTTTATATATATTGTGATATATTTTGTTGCTCATGCATTTGCCCCTTTTTATCGAATATATTAATCTGCATTATTGTTATGTTTGTTTGTTATGCATGTGATATTTGTTTTTCTTTAATGTGTGCCCCCATGTTCTTTATTTTAATATGTGTTTGTATGTTTTTAAACCTTGTTTAAGCATGTATTTATGATGCATAGTATAGCTTTATTATGTACGGTGTATGCATTTTTTTTATATGTGTATGTTTTGTCGTTTTTATGATGATTCGAATATATATTCGTGACATGCATTTTAATGTCATTTCATGTGATTTTTAATGCTAAAATTTGCATGTTAATTAATTTTTAATCATAAAATGAAGATACCTATTAATTCGCGTATTCGGGTCAAATATCTTAGCTTATTGGATATCCCGTGAATATTCGGATTAATTCGAACCGTCTAAAGGTAAGCCCGTAGATAATTAAAATGGAAATACCATGCATCATCCCTTACTTGTTTGTACCATGCATAAAGGTGACGTATGGGATCCGAACCCTAAACTAACACGACAGTCAATCATATATGATGTCGGTTTAGTCTAGGGTCCGGTGTACCGTCATCCTTTCTAATTAAATGTTTAATTAATTCCAAAGCCACGATTCGATATTGCCCGTGCTATTTAAGTCACATTTCCATTTAAGAACATTTTTATTAAATTCACTTTGGATCTTAAATAATTTCTATCGATCAGAAGGCAACAAGTAATTTGGTACCGATTTCCGGGGGTGACGGGGGTGATAATCCTTCCCCACACGTAACCAACTCCCGAACCCGTTTTTAAAACGAATATCTGGTTTTGTGGTGTCCAGCCTACCTAGTGGCCGGTGGCGACTCCAATTTTTACAAGTTTTCCAAAACACGAATTCCCCCTTTTTAATAAAACCAATTTAAAAAAGGAAGTGATAAGGCCTTAGTTGGTTCGTTTCTCAAAAACCTTATCACAGTTTGGCGACTCCACTGGGGACGAAATTTTTTTGTTTTTTTAAAAACAAAAAAAGAGAGTTAAGCCAATAAAACACTTGTTGCCTTTAATCGATAGAAAATATTTAAAGTTTAAAGTGAAGTCAATAAGTTTGTTCTTCCTTGAAAAAGCGACTTAAATTAAACGGGCTTTGAAAATTTGTGGCATTTGAATTAATTCCTCATTTAATTTCAAAGGAGTCACCGACATGTGTTGCACCATGATCATTAAGCTCTATACCCGAGCTACCTTTTTTAAGTGAGAGTGAAACGCCCATACCCACGTGAGCATCCCTCCACGGGTCGGTAATTCACTCTCGGAATCCACGCCTTTGACATGTGAGCAGCCCTCCGCGTCATTAGGTCGTGCTTTCCCTCGAACCGAAACTAATTCGCAAGCTTGTAATGGGCCAGAATTGGGGTTCTTATTGCCTTAGTAGGTGATAAGATAGGTTCGGGAACCCTTTGTTAGAACCGAACTCATGTGTGAGAACATAAGAAGCCTACCCCATTAGAGCCATGCAGATAACCCTAGAGTTTAGAGTGTCTAGGTTTTTCTTGCTAATTGCTTTTTTCTATGCTTCTTTTTCGTTAATGCTTGTTTTTTCCTTCTTGCCTTCTAATTTATGTTCATCGTGTAACTAACGCCTTTTCTTTTCTTGCCCTATTCTCTTATTTTGCACATATCATCATTGCATAAAGAGCACATTGAGTTGGAAATAGTTTGAAATTAAAGACTTGATCAGTGGGAAATCTGGTCCGCAACAGTAGCGAGAAGGACATCGACGAAAATATAGCCACAAGGGGAGCAACTACATGATTGGGGTTCCGAGACAAGAAAGGCGTTCAAAGTAAAAAAAAGGCCACCTCACATATTTGTTAGACGTTCCAGGAAAGTGACCAGCACTCCAAATCTTGGAGTTCGACCTACATTTGTTCTACGATTGCCAGCTTTGATTTGACTACAACGGTTGGGAAATACCAAGTCTTGCAAGGAAATTAGCGAGAACCACAAGAACTAAGCTTTTCGGGGCAAGATCAGAAATTTCTCGAGCATAGAGAGAACCACAACCGAGTCTCGACCTAGAACGAAAAAAATACTTCAAGTCAGAGGGAATTTCGACCTCAGCTCCGATAAGCTTTGAAGGTTAGGCTCAGTGGGACCCTTTCAAAGAGTAAGTAAAGAGTACCAAATATCGACAGTGGATCAATCATAATTCGTCGCCTACACCACTTGGGGGCAAGACCGAGAGTTGGCCTATTTGTTAAAGTGGATACGAGAGAACGCCCGATCCCTAGAGAAAGAAGAAGGGATTGTGTGAGCCTTGAATAAAATCGTCGGCCTAGATGCCAGCTTAAGAACTGCATGTAGTGGGTTTCATCCGATCATTGTAACAGACCAAGGTTCCCATTGATATGAGTTGTTTAACGAGGATATTTGTCGAACTCAGTGTTGCTCTTTGCATTTCAATTATACATTTTGTTTGATTACCTTTAATCATATGTTGTACATACGACACATTGCATTTATAAAATTAATGTTCAATGCACCTTTGCATTCGATTATACATTTTGATTGATTAATCTTAACCATATGTTGTACACGCGACACATCACATTCATAAAATTAATGTTCAATGCACCTTTGCATTCGATTATACATTTTGTTTGATTACCTTTAATCATATGTTGTACACACGACACATTGCATTCATGAAATTAATGTTCAATGCACCTTTGCATTCAATTATACATTTTGTTTGACTACCTTTAATCATATGTTGTACATACGACACATTGCATTTATAAAAATAATGTTCAATGCACCTTTGCATTCAATTATACATTTTGATTGATTACTCTTAACCATATGTTGTACATACGACACATTGCATTCATGAAATTAATGTTAAATGCACCTTTGCATTCAATTATACATTTTGTTTGATTACCTTTAATCATATGCTGTAGATACGACATTGCATCCATAAAATTAATGTTCAATGCACTTTTGCATTCAATTATACATTTTGATTGATTACCTTTAATCATACGTTGTACATACGACACTTTCATTCATTCATTAAACAAATAAAATTAATGTCCATCAAATTAATGCATCTTTGCATTCAATTGTACATGTCTGTTTGATTACCTTTAATCATCTATCCTTGTTATGCATACAACACATCCATTGTTCCTTGTATACTTGTTATTAAAATTATCTCATCTTAATGCATATGATACATTACATACATTAGTCAATCATGAAATTAATTGCGAGAAATATCATGGCAGAAAGTGAAAGTTTAATCTGAAATCATTCCTCATTCATTCACCACCCGTTTGCAAACCGGAACAATGGAAGAGAGATTGGCCAAGGTAGAGAAAGGACAGAAGGACCTCGAAACTCGTTTGGATTGGGTCAGTAAGGATATCAACGATCAGATCGCACAGTCGCAAGCTTCTATTATTTCTCAGATGACCGACTTGTTATTGAAGATGAAAGGTGAGAATAGAGTTTCTATGGATATTCCAAGCTTTGAAGAACACAATGGTACTGTATTCCATGTGAAAGATCAACCGGAAGTGCCAAATCCCGAAAAAAGAGTCTATGCGAGAATCTACGCCAAGACTGCTGTTGGAACGACTGTTAGCCACCACGGGGGAACCTCAACGAATCAACCCATTGACTTAGGGGCATGATATGAGGATGAAGTGGAGAGGATTAAGGCCGGGATGGAAAAGAAGCACAAGGAGAGGTTCTGCTTCTTTGAAGAAAGGTTCAAGACCTTACAAGGGACGGATAAGCAAGGGAATGATGCCAGTGATCTGAGCCTTGTAACGAATTTAGTCCTTCCACCGAAATTCAAAGTTCCCAATTTTGAGAAGTATGATGGAACTACTTGCCCCTTAGCGCACATTACTATGTATTACCAGAGAATGACAACTTTTATAAAAAACGAGAAGCTATTTATTCAATGTTTTCAAGACAATTTAACTGGTTCTGCAATCCGTTGGTATACTCAACTTATTCGAGTCGACATCAAGTTATGGAGAGATCTTTCAAAAGCCTTTATAAGTCAGTACATGCATGTAACTGATATGATTCCAAATCGGCTCATGCTACAAGGTTTGGAACAAAAGCGCAGTGAGAGTTTCCGTGAGTATGCCCAGCGTTGGCGAGACGTGGCAGCTCAGGTCCAGCCCCCACTACCGGAACATGAAATCATTCCTATGTTTGTGAACACTCTAAATGGAGTCTTTTATGATCGCTTGATCAGCAATCCCGCTAATAGCTTTGCGGACATGGTCATGACAGGGGAACGTATTGAGGATGCTATTAAAAAAGGGAAGATAGTGGATCCCTATAGCACAACCGCCCACAAGGGGCATAAATCCCAAGTTCATATGGTGGGCTCTCGCCCAAACAACCAGTTTCATGACCGCTTCCATAATCAAGCATCATGGTCTGCAAAGCCTCCAAAGGTTCTTCGCCCGATCCTTATGTCGTACACTGATTTGCTCCCAGTGTTATTTGAGAAGAAGCTTCTGACTCCAGTTCAGTCCAAACCAAAGGATCCTCCTTATCCTGAAGGTTGTGATATTAGTGCCATATGTGAATACCATATGGGAAGCACGGGCCACACCACGAAGAATTGTGGGGCACTTAAAAACAAAGTTTAGGGACTGATCGAGAACAGTCTTTTGAAATTTTGAAAAGAAAGAATGATGAGCGTGACTTTTGGGAGATGTTGTTTCCCAGGTTTTTAGGAGCTCGTATGTGCGGGTTTCTTTCATGTTGCATTTTTTTCTTGAAGTAATCCATGGAACAAACATTGCTATCATTTGCCCGAAGATAGCAATGATCTTTTTAAGGGCACTTGTTATGTTTGCGGATTTTCTTTCTAATGAAAATGCATTTTTCTTAACATACAATGACCTTGAAATCATATATACGTATATCCATCCTTACCTTCATAGGTCCTCGGATATCACATGCTTGATGTGGCATTGATTCTTATGAAAAAGATCGATTGAATGTTGTGATAACGATGAAGTGCGATTTCCCGCTCTGTCCGCTCTAGTCGGTAAAGCAAGAGAAGCAATATTACTATTCCTTCGATGATGTTTGATGATAAGAACATTTCCTAAGAAAGCCCAAATAAAGTTGCTTAAATATGTCTGAAAGAGAAAGAAAAAAAAGAAGAAAAAAAGAGAAGAAAATTAGACTATTTCAAAATAAAATGCTTTTAACTTCAGAACTTGATAATAAGCATTAATAAAAAGCACTCCAATTTCCGAAACCTGGTAATAGGAATATTCGGATTTGAGTGTGGAATTCTAGGGGCGCTCCGCTGCAGCCTGAAACTCTTCGCTTTATGAGTGATGGTAATATTTTCAAAATCGTGATCATACTGAGTAAGTCGGGGTATCGTTGTATGCTCCATCTTTATTCTCGAGCCAAAGGATTGTGATGAGTTGAATTCCCCTATATATAAAAGAAAAAAAAAGAATGAAATAAAAAAAGAAGAAAAAAAGAAAAAGGGAGAAAATGACGAGAACTAGAAGGAATAGTAATTGAGCTGATCCAACAAGTACCATAATCATGAGGATGAACCGAGTGATTAGGGAGGAGTTTCATAACTTCAAATATCGCTGCAACATTTACAGTCTTCATAGACGCAAGTGATCACCGGAAAGTTAAATCTAAGACGCTCTTGCATTTGATATCCAGGGCATCCCATTCTATTTTTCTTTTAACTAGAATTCTGGCTTCAAGGTTCTGCAGGTTAATCTAAAAATCCATTCTTCATTAGAATGACGACTAGCGAATTGACATATTTTAAAAACAAAGAGATTTCCTTGTATTACTTCAGAGATAAACGCGTCGCCGTCAGTGGAGACCAAAATTGAAAGGCATTACGTGATGATGAAGGACCATTGGGGCATCATTGTCCGTGGGACGACGGGAACTTTTACATACATGATTTGAAATCAGTAGGAGATGGCATACAACTTGAAAGTACTGGGCTAATAAATATGTTTACGACTAAGGTCATTGGGCTCAGGGAATGAGCAACACAAGTTGAGAGCAATTTTTTCAGGACATGTGACTGAGGAGTGGTTGTAGTCCCAAGATGATGACCACCGACCCTAGAAAATGAAGACAAACTAAAGACATGCATCTTTGCATTCTCATGGCCTTACGCATCTTTGCATCATGCTCATGCATCATTAATAGTTAGACATCCCTACGTTAGGAGCATGCTAACTCATACCATCATAGCATTTTGTTTACTTTAAACAGGTATTTGAATATTGATAAAGGGGTGGATCTACGGCTCTACGAGAAGAGAAATAGATATCAAGAATCCTTTGACTGGTATCAAGGTTCTTAATCCCTGATTTTTTTATCATTTCTAAAGGATGTTTTTTTTAAAACTAAATTTCTCAATTTTATTCTTCCTAAAGAATGTTTTTCTTAAAACTAAATTTCTCAATTTTATCCTTCCTAAAGGATGTTTTTCTTAAAACTAAATTTCTAAATTTTATCCTTCCTAAAGGATGTTTTTCTTAAAACTCAATTTCTCAACTTTATCCTTCCTAAAGGATGTCTTTCCTAAAAATTCCAACTTTCTCGATGTTATCCTTCTTTAAGATTGTTTTTCTCAAAACACCATTTCTCAATGTGTTCCTTCCTAAAGGATGTTTTTCTTAAAATTTCAAATTTCTCAATTTTATCCTTCCTAAAGGATGTTTTTCTTAAAATTCAAATTTCTCAATTTTATTCCTTTCAAGAGGAGGTTTTTCTTAAAACTCAATTTCTCAATTTCATTCCTTCCTAAAGGATAATTTTCCTAAAAACTCGAATTTCTCAATTTTATCTTTCCTAAAGGATGTTTTTCTTAAAACTAAATTTCTCAATTTATTCCTTCCAAAAGGATATTTTTCTCAGAAATTCAAATTCCTCAATTTGGTCCTTTCCAAAAGGACGTTTTCTTCATTATTCAAAATTATCAATTTTATCCCCCTTGGAATATCTTAAATAAAAAAAATTCAGGTTTCCTGATTTTTAAATAAAAAGGAAAAAAAGAGAGAAAGAAAAAAGAGAAAAAGAAAAAGAAAAAAAGAAGAAAGAAAAAGAGAGAGAAGATAAAAGAAAAAGAATGAGAGGAAATAAGAAGAGAAAAAGAAGAAATGAGAGAGAAAGAAAAGAAAAAGAAAAGAAAAAGAAAAGGAAAAAAAGAAGAAAGAAGAAAAAGACAAACGAAAAAAAGAGAAAGAAGAAAAAGAAGAAAGAAAAAAGAAGAAGAAGAAGTAGAAGAAGTAGTGAAGAAAAAAAGAGAGAAAGAAAAAGAAGGAAAAAAGAAGAAAAAAAACAAGAAGAAAAAAAAGAAGAAAAAGAAAAGAAGAAAGTAAGAAAAAGAAGAAAAGAAGAAAAAAGAAAGAAAGAGAAAGAAGAAGAAAAAAAACCACAACTTCAGAATTTCAGAGCAAGAGACACAAATACTCGCTGCTCGAGGTGAAGGATTACAAACTCACCGTAATCAGGATTCCAGAGCAAAGGAGGCAGATACTCAAAGCTCAAGGACTTCAGGCGAAGGATTTCAAACTCGCCACATTAGATTCTCCGAGAAAAAGAGGCATCAAACGTAGCTCAAGGCGAAGAATTTCAAACTCGCCGCATCAGGATCTAAGAGCAAAAGAGCTCAAAGATTTTCGGGTAGAAAAGCTGGAAGGCTTGCTCAGTTTGTTTTTGCCGCTTCGGGAAAACAAGTTATTTGGGTTTGTTCTTTGCCGCTTCGGAAGAATGAATCAATTATGTCCTTTGCCGTTCCGGAAGGACATGCCAACGCTATCCAGTTTGTTTTAGCCGCTTCGGGAAACAAGTTATTTTAGTTTGTTCTTTGCCGCTTCGGAAGAATGAATCAATTATGTCCCTTGCCGTTCCGGAAGGACATGCCAACGCTACTCACTTTGTTTTTTCCGCTTCGAGAAAACAAGTTATTTGGGTTTGTTCTTTGCCGCTTCGGAAGAATGAATCAATTATGTCCCTTGCCGTTCCAGAAGGACATGCCAACGCTACTCACTTTGTTTTTGCCGCTTCGGGAAAACAAGTTATTTGGGTTTGTTCTTTGCCGCTTCGGAAGAATGAATCAATTATGTCCCTTGCCATTCCGGAAGGACATGCCAACGCTACCCAGTTTGTTTTTGCTGCTTCGGGAAAACAAGTTATTTGGGTTTGTTCTTTGCCGCTTCAGAAGAATGAATCAATTATGTCCCTTGCCGTTTCGGAAGGACATGCCAACGCTACCCACTTTGTTTCTGCCGCTTCGGAGGAGCAAATCACCCAAACAGGGAAGTTGGACAAAATTAGTGCTTATTGTCTTTGCTTTATTCATGTTTCACAAGTACAAGCAAAGAGGGGCAACTGTAATCACTAATTTTGTCCGGGTTAACATCTTTTTATTTCATTTTATAATAATGGACTTATGAGGGCTTTTTCATATCTTGTCACTATCTAAATAAAAATTTGTTGTGGGCTTTGTTTAGATTAAATTAATTTATATATGTATGTTATACTTTGTAAAAAACCCCCTAAAAATTATTATTATAAATTGTCATATATTATTATTATTACTAGTATTACTATATACTATATACTATATATTATTATCATTATCATTATTAGTATTAGTTATTATATTATTATTACCTATTATTAGTATTGTTATCATTATTATTATTTACTATTATTACTAATTACTAATTATTATTGTTATGTTAATATCATTATTACTGTTATCGTCTATATTATTATTATTATTATTATTATTATTATTATTATTATTATTATTATTCAATTATTATTATTAATCGTTCATCTATCATTATTTACTATTGATATCCATTATTATTACCATCTATTATAATTACTATAAGTGTCACATATTACTATCATTATTGTCTATCATATTACTATATGTTATCAATATTATTATTTATCATCTACTCTTATTATTATTTTTTTATTTATGTTATCATCTCCCACTATTATCATTCCTATTTATTATTACTATCTATATTATCATCATATGTTACCATTATTATTATTATCTTATTATTATTATTATTATTATTATTAATAATAAGTCTAGAAAAAAAACTAAACTGATATATATACATATGAACACATATTAAATAAATAACAGCCCGAAAGATTAATAAAAATAATGCCCAAAGTTTATTTAATGTTACAGTCCATTACATATTGAAAAAACCCAAAAAATATTATACAAGGCCCGTTTGGTCCATACACTAAAGCCCTAATCTGCTAAGAAAAGAAACCCTAATGCATCTCTCTTATGTTTTGCAGCCTCTACATCCCTCACCGTCAGATCTGATCTAGATCTGACGGTCCAGATCGGGGCTCGAAAAGAAACCCTAGCTGGCCTCCTATTGCCCTAGCACCACAACGTATCAGCCATTGGATCGGGGGCACATCGAACGGTTGAGATCGAACCGAGGAAGATTCCAAAACCCTCACGCCCACACGCGCGGCTTCCCAGCTCCCTCACGCGCGATCGTTCAACTTCCCACGCGCGCGAGTTCGAGCCTCTTCGAATTCCTCTGACCGTCCGGATCACTCCACGTCGCCCGGCCGGCCTCCTCTGGTCCCCTCCTCCAGCGGCCACGACGCATGCAAACAAAAACCGAATGTCAGTGAAAGGAAAATGCACAAATGCAACAAAAATTCAGAAAATCAGAGGCAACAATAACAAATTTAGCAGAGATGAATACGAACAAAACGATAGGTAACCAATAGGGTCTTTTTCTTCGATTTATGTAAACCGAAAAGAAAATGTAATTTCGGCTATAAAATCCGAGAACCCCATAATGTAATCCTTCACCTCTTGAAATATACAAAGAGAAAAGCATCGAGGCATTTTGCAGAGGTAACTTCTTCATTTTCGGCTTTTGCATGGCATACAAATAAAAAGGGAATGTTTTTTTTTACCTTTTTCGCTTTCTCTGAGCTTTCGTCACTCATTCGTCGGGAATAAGCCGGGCCTTAAAACGGTCGTGAACAGTGACTCGGCCGACGGATGCTGAAAAGCTCCTCTCCTTTTCTTCTTCGCGTCATTTCGGGGGGGGGGGGGGAGATAGGGATTTCGAGAGTCGTTTCTTAGAAATCGGAGGGCTCTGGTTTTGGGGGAGCGTTTTCAGAGTGAGGGTTGTGAGAAAGGGGTGTTTTTAGAGCTTTTAGGGTTTTGTTTTATTGCTGGTGTGGTTTTGAGGTCGTCGGACGGTGAGTATCACCGGCCGACGTTTAGAAAGTCGAGAGTCGAGAGAGAGAGAGTTGTTTAGGTGACGGCTAGGGTTTGATTCTGGGGCAAAAGAGCATCCGAGTCATTTAGGTTAGGTATTTATAGAGTCTCGGGTTTTTGTTTTTGGGTTATTAGCGTCTTAGGTCCCTCTGCGTCGAGCTTTTAGCAGTTTAAGGGTTTCTGTCTTTGTAAATAGCGTTCCGGGTCCCTGGTATTTTTTGTCCATTTTCAATCTCGTCCCGAATCGAGTCACCCCTGGGCTAATCGTCTGTCCCGTCCCCTGTGTTTTGTTCCGTTTCCAATTCAGTCCTGTTTTACATTTTAATCAGTTTCTTTGCAGTGGTATTATTACAATTATGGCCCCTGGCAGTTTGCTGTCTTTTTGTTTTGCTTTGTTTTTTATATATATTATGATATATTTTTTGCTCATGTATTTGCCCCTTTTTATCGAATATATTAATCTACATTGTTGTTATGTTTGTTTATTATGCATGTGATATTTGTTTTACTTTAATGTGTGCCCCCATGTTATTTATTTTAATATGTGTTTGTATGTTTTTAAACCTTGTTTAAGCATGTATTTATGATGCATAGTATAACTTTATTATGTACGGTGTATGCGTTTTTTTATATGTGTATGTTTTGTCGTTTTTATGATGATTCGAATATATATTCGTGACATGCTTTTTAATGTCATTTCATGTGATTTTTAATGCTAAAATTTGCATGTTAATTAATTTTTAATCATAAAACGGAGATACCTATTAATTCGCGTATTCGGGTCAAATATCCTAGCTTATTGGATATCCCGCGAATATTCGAATTAATTCGAACCGTCTAAAGGTAAGCCCGTAGATAATTAAAATGGAAATACCATGCATCATCCCTTACTTGTTTGCACCATGCATAAAGGTGACGTACGTGATCCGAACCCTAAACTAACACGACAATTAGTCTTATATGATGTCGGTTTAGTCTAGGGTCCGGTGTACCGTCATCCTTTCTAATTAAATGTTTAATTAATTCCAAAGCCACGATTCGATATAGCCCGTGCTATTTAAGTCACATTTCCATTTAAGAACATTTTTATTAAATTCACTTTGGATCTTAAATAATTTATATCGATCAAAAGGCAACAAGTAATTTGGTACCGATTTCCGGGCGTGATGGGCGTGCTAATCCTTCCCCACACGTAACCAACTCCCGAACCCGTTTTTAAAACGAATCTCTGGTTTTTGTGGTGTCCGGCCTACCTAGTGGCCGGTGGCGACTCCAATTTTTACAAGTTTTCCAAAACACGAATTCCCCTTTTTTAATAAAACCAATTTCAAAAAGGAAGTGATAAGGCCTTAGTTGGTTCGTTTCTCAAAAACCTTTTCACAACAGTGTCTCACCAGCTTTGAGCTTTTTCAGTGATCAGGGCTAAGTCACATTCTAGCTTGTGCTCCTCGGGGCTCTTCATTTGTTTATTCAACACTTTCATCGTGTTCTCCAACCAGTATTCTACGATTTTCAAATTGTCTAAATCTTGGCCGGAGAATGTATAAACAGGATACTGTTTGAGCTTGTCAACAAGTGCTCGAGAGATAGATTGGTTTGTTTCAGTAGAAGGCAGTGGTTCTTGTCGAAGAGACACTACCACTTGTTTAATCATATCAACCATAGACATCACACATTCCTATTGAATAGTCGGCATTGGAGGCGGAGGATGAGGTGTGTTAGTTTGTCCCACTTGTTCGGGCCTTTCTCTAGCCCTCAGATTATCCCATTGAGTAGAGGATATATCATAATCAGGCTCGTTCTCGACTTTCTCTAGCCCTCAGATTATCCCATTGAGTAGAGGATATATCAAAATCTGAGAACCCCATAATGTAATCCTTCACCTTTTGAAATATACAAAGAGAAACACATCGAGGCATTTTGAAGAGGTAACTTCTTCATTTTCGGCTTTTGCATGGCATAAAAATAAAAAGGGAATGGTTTTTTTTACCTTTTTCGCTTTCTCTAAGCTTCCGGCACTCCTTCGTCGGGAATAAGCCGGGCCTTAAAACGGTCGTGAACAGTGACTCGACCGACAGACGCTGAGAAGCTCCTCTCCTTTTCTTCTTCGCGTCATTTGGGGGGGGGGAGATAGGGATTTCGAGAGTCGTTTCTTAGAAATCGGAGGGCTCTAGTTTTGGGGGAGCGTTTTCAGAGTGAGGGTTGTGAGAAAGGGGTGTTTTTAGGGCTTTTAGGGTTTTGTTTTATTGCCGGTGTGGTTTTGAGGTCGTTGGACGGTGAGTATCACCGGCCGACGTTTAGAAAGTCGAGAGTCAAAAGAGAGAGAGAGAGAATTGTTTAGGTGACGACTATGGTTTGATTCTGGGGCAAAAGGGCGTCCGAGTCGTTTAGGTTAGGTAGTTATAGAGTCTTGGGATTTTGTTTTTGGGTTATTAGCGTCTTAGGTCCCTCTGCGTCGAGCTTTTAGCAGTTTAAGGGTTTTCGTCTTTGTAAATAGCGTTCCGGGTTCCTGGTATTTTTTGTCCGTTTTCAATCTCATCCCGAATCGAGTCACCCCTGGTCTAATCGTCTGTCCCGTCCCCTGTGTTTTGTTCCGTTTCCAATTCAGTCCTGTTTTACATTTTAATTAGTTTCTTTGCAGTGGTATTATTACAATTATGGCCCCTGGCAGTTTGCTTTCTTTTTGTTTTGCTTTGTTTTTTTTATATATTATAATATATTTTGTTGCTCATGCATTTGCCCCTTTTTTGTCGAATATATTAATCTGCATTGTTATTATGTTTGTTTATTATGCATGTGATATTTGTTTTTCTTTAATGTGTGCCCCCATGTTATTTATTTTAATATGTGTTTGTATGTTTTTAAACCTTGTTTAAGCATGTATTTATGATGCATAGTATAGCTTTATTATGTACGGTGTATGCGTTTTTTATGTGTATGTTTTTTCATTTTTATGATGATTCAAATATATATTCGTGACATGCATTTTAATGTCATTTCATGTGATTTTTAATGCTAAAATTTGCACGTTGATTAATTTTTAATCATAAAACGGAGATACCTATTAATTCGCGTATTCGGGTCAATTATCCTAGCTTATTGGATATCCCGTGAATGTTCGGATTAATTCGAATCGTCTAAAGGTAAGCCCGTAGATAATTAAAATGGAAATACCATGCATCATCCCTTACTTGTGTGCACCATGCATAAAGGTGACGTATGGGATCCAAACCCTAAACTAACACAACAGTTAGTCTTATATGATGTCGGTTTAGTCTAGGTTCCGGTGTACCGTCATCCTTTCTAATTAAATGTTTAATTAATTCCAAAGCCACGATTCGATATAGCCCGTGCTATTTAAGTCACATTTCCATTTAAGAACATTTTTATTAAATTCACTTTGGATCTTAAATAATTTCTATCGATCAGAAGGCAACAAGTAATTTGGTACCGATTTCCGGGCGTGATGGGGTGCTAATCCTTCCCCACATGTAACCAACTCCCGAACCCATTTTTAAAACGAATCTCTGGTTTTTGTGGTGTCCGGCCTACCTAGTGGCCGGTGGCGGCTCCAATTTTTACAAGTTTTCCAAAACACGAATTCCCCCTTTTTAATAAAACCAATTTCAAAAAGGAAGTGATAAGGCCTTAGTTGGTTCGTTTCTCAAAAACCTTATCACAGTTTGGCGACTCCGCTGGGGACAATTTTTTTTTGTTTTTTTAAAAACAAAAAAAGAGAGTTAAGTCAATAAAACACTTGTTGCCTTTAATCGATAGAAAATATTTAAAGTTTAAAGTGAAGTCAATAAGTTTGTTCTTCCTTGAAAAAGCGACTTAAATTAAACGGGCTTTGAAAATTTGTGGCATTCGAATTAATTCCTCATTTAATTTCAACGGAGTCACTGACATGTGTTGCACCATGATCATTAAGCTCTATACCCGAGCTACCTTTCTTAAGTGAGAGTGAAACGGCCATACCCACGTGAGCATCCCTCCACGGGTCGGTAATTCACTCTCGGAATCCACGCCTTTGACATGTGATCAGCCCTCCACGTCATTAGGTCGTGCTTTCCCTCGAACCGAAAGCAATTCGCAAGCTTGTAATGGGCCAAAATTGGGGTTCTTATTGCCTTAGTAGGCGATAAGATAGGTTCGGGTACCCTTTGTTAGAACCGAACTCATGTGTGAGAACATAAGAAGCCTACCCCATTAGAGCCATGCAGATAACCCTAGAGTTTAGAGTGTCTAGGTTTTTCTTGCTAATTGCTTGTTTCTGTGCTTCTTTTTCGTTAATGCTTGTTTTTTCCTTCTTGCCTTCTAATTTATGTTCATCGTGTAACTAACGCCTTTTCTTTTCTTGCCCTTTTCTCTTATTTTGCACATATCATCATTGCATAAAGAGCACATTGAGTTGGAAATAGTTTGAAATTAAAGACTTGATCAATGGGAAATCTTGTCCGCAACAGTAGCGAGAAGGACCTCGACGAAAATATAGCCACAAGGGGAGCAACTACATGATTGGGGTCCCGAGACAAGAAAGGCTTTCAAAGTCGAAAAAAGGCAACCTCACATATTTGTTAGACGTTCCAGGCAAGTGATCAGCACTCCAAATCTTAGAGTTCAACCTACATTTGTTCTACGATTGCCAGCTTTGATTTGACTACAACGGTTGGGAAATACCGAGTCTTGCAAGGAAATTAGCGAGAACCACAAGAACTAAGCTTTTCGGGGCAAGATCAGAAATTTCTCGAGCATAGCGAGATCCACAACCGAGTCTCGACCTAGAACGAAAAAAATACTTCAAGTCAGAGGGAATTCCGACCTCAGCTTCGATAAGCTTTGAAGGTTAGGCTCAGTGGGACCCTTTCAAAGAGTAAGTAAAGAGTACCAAATATTTATTCAACACTTTCATCGTGTTCTCCAACCAGTATTCTACGATTTTCAAATTGTCTAAATCTTGGCCGGAGAATGTATAAACAAGATACTGTTTGAGCTTGTCAACAGGTGCTCGAGAGATAGATTGGTTTGTTTCAGTAGAAGGCAGTGGTTCTTGTCGAAGAGACAATACCACTTGTTTAATCATATCAACCATAGACATCACACATTCCTGTTGAATAGTCGACATTGGAGGCGGAGGATGAGGTGTGTTAGTTTGTCCCACTTGTTCGGGCCTTTCTCTATCCCTCAGATTATCCCATTGAGTAGAGGATATATCATAACCAGGCTCGTTCTCGACTTGCCTAATAGTAGGATTTGACATTTTCAGATCTATTCAGGCAAAAAGATTAAATCGTGTAAGTTGCAAGTCACAGATACATACACATTCAACTTCTAAGTGGCATATGCAAATGTGGACTCATGACAAAAGCCGGTTTAGTCCTAGAATCGACTAAACCTAGGCTCTGATATCACAATTGTAACACCCCTACCCGGGCTGGTCGAGAACCGGATCAGAGAGTATTATCAGAAACGAAACGAAGATCGGAGGTATGAATTTTTAGACTTATTGCCTAAATTTTAACTTATCACTAAGGCTTTAATAAAAAATATCCAGTTTTACACATTACCGGATATTAATCTTTAACCAATTTACTCGAATTAAAACGCGAAACTAACATTGAGGGCCATTTTGGAAATTTTACGAATTTTAGGGAGTAAACTATGATTTTAGTATTTTATGGGTTATTTTCTGAAATTAATCTTACTATCACAAAGTTCAACTTATAAGCAACATACATGTAAATTTTCATACTATTCTGATATTATTTACCAATCTAATTAGACCTTACAAGTTTTAGGGACTAAAATGTAAATTTTATAAACTAGGGGTCCTTAACCGAAATTCGTGTCATTAATCTAAAATTAAACTTGCTGATTATTATCCTGTAGAATTTCATTACTAACAGAGGTCATTTCCCTATTCGATTGGACGATACTACATTTAGTGACCATTTTGTAAACTATTTAAGACTGTTTTTATTCGGATTAACCTACTAAACGATTTCCAAATTTTATCAAATTTTAACAGCGAGCTTAAAAAACAATATTTCTAATAGCTTACAAAATCTTAGGACGTTACGAATCCATTTACTAAGTTCTTCACCTTAAATCCATTTTAGGCATTTTTAACCATTTTTAACTTATCCAGATTTAGTCATTCTAAGCATACAACAAAACCATATTACCGAGTCCTCATACAACATAGAAGGATTTATACAAAAACTTGAACCATATGCCACTTTACTAGGAGTTTATAGCCAAAGGTAACATACATATATGGTAAAGACGTGACTTGCAACCGCACCACACGGTCAAGGCTCGAAATTTATCAAGGTCCTGAAAATGCACGAGACACACATGTTAGGCTTACATAGCCTAGTGAGGTAGTTATAACAATTACAATAAATAATCAATGATATGAGTGACATGATGATCAAATATACAATTAATCATACTATATTAGACACAATTCATGTTTCTCTTACTTATTTGCATGCTTTCATATCAACGTATGTATTTCACAAATTCATATCGTAATCATATCATCATAGAATAATTTATAAACACATATCACATTAAGAACCATGGGATACGCGGATTTCCTGTACACCAAATCACATAATCAAAAAATGAGTCGTAGCTCTTGAGCCGTAGCTCCAGAACATATATTCTTTACACATCCACCCTTATTTCTCCCACATATAGGCCGTAGCCTTGGATCGTAGTCCTCCCTTACATGGTGAGCTCAAATAATCCTATGGCATGCCAATTGTATCCAATGTCCATAAATACACAAATTCACATAGTCTATAATTTTCATATCATATCATGTAGCGTTTCATATTATTTCCACATTTATCACAAAATGTAGCATATCATAGTCATATTCGAACATATCAAAAGTAATGCAGGCACTTACCAAATTTACCATTCGAACATAGTTGCTCTACGTTAGCCCTTAACAAATGCAAACATAATCATAAATAATTCAACGGGATGACACCGAGCCTATCCCTTGACATAACTACACTCACCTCGATATTATGGTTCCCGGATAATAATTCCTTTGTCCCTAGCTTTTGTTGGAGATGTCGGTTTACTCCTTTCCAATTTTTGAGCTAGGTTAATTAATAGGGGTTAGTTAGAATCGATAAAACGATATCGAAGTAATACGAAAATATTAATCAAATTCGATACCAAAACTTAGACTAACCAATGATCTGAGCTTACCCCAACGATAGCAAGGACTCGAATTTATTAAACCAAAAGCTTGAGTTTACGAACCCTACCAATGGGTCGTATTTGCTCGCACACTTCTTATATATATATATATTGTTTCGTACCTTCCATATTTTTACAAATAATAATAATAATAATAATAATAATAATAATAATAATAATAATAATAATAATTAATAAACTATTACGACTTAGCCCGAATAATTTTATAGTTCCAAATAAGATCGAATAAATTACACAACCGATACAAAATATTCAGTCACCGGAACCTAATTCCGACTAGACCGGATTTAAGGGTGTGACAGTTGTATTGTGCTTCCCCAATCTGAGTCAAATCTCCATTCCTAGGGGCTTGTCTGATCATAGACCTGTTTTGTTGAATGAAGATGAGGTTAAAGAGGGTTATAGGAATTTCAAATGGTTTTCTCATTGGGCGGATATTCTAGAGTATGTTGAAGAGGTCAAATTGGTCTTGGTTAATTCGAGACATAAATGAGTTGGAATGACGTTGAGAGCAGTTAGGGATGTCTTTGAAGTTTGGGTGAAGGAGTTTAGAGCTAGAGAAGCTGAGTCTACTAATATCATTGAAGATCACATTTTGACCTTGGAAGAGACCATGTGTACCTGATAACTTGCCAAAATACTTATATTTTACAACTTTTTACTTAGGTATTTGTTTGTTCTCAATATCATTTCATAGCATATAGGTGCAATTAGGGCATATAATTGCATACATCTTTTCTTGTTGGTGGTTTGGCTTAATTTCACAAGATTGGATGCTGCTTGAAGGGTATGTGTTGTTGTTGTAATGTGCATGTTGAAGCAGATGTGAAGCTGGAGAAAGAGGAAAATGCTGTAGCATTTTGGACAACATTTTCTGGGCGTAGAAAAGGACAAAGCAACGCGTGCATTCTCAGAGCCCACATGTGCGAGCCCCCTTTTTGTATAATTGTACCCCACATGCAGAGGGAATATTCCCCAGGACATCAAATAATATTAGGGCACAAAACCCTAGGAGCCCCCACTATATAGAGGACATGAAACCCTCATTAAAAGGAGAGCGAAAAAAGGTGACTAAGGCTAGGGAGAAAAGAAAATGCGGCTCTTTTCCCTTCTTCTTCTTCCTCCACTTGGTCTCCTCTATCGTTAAAGCTCCAAGGGTTGACCTTGCTGGCCTTGGGAAAGGAAGCAAGCCTAGGGTGGTTCGTGGCATTGCAGTCCATCACGGATCGAGAGTTTCTTCTTCCTTTTCTACTGCTTTAGCATTTCTTTTATACTCCTAAATGGGTTG
This sequence comes from Hibiscus trionum, assembly GCA_030270665.1. Classification (NCBI taxonomy): domain Eukaryota; kingdom Viridiplantae; phylum Streptophyta; class Magnoliopsida; order Malvales; family Malvaceae; genus Hibiscus; species Hibiscus trionum. The sequence goes on from BSYR01000017.1 coordinate 34,574,590, forward strand.
TACAAACAAAGTTACTTTGGATGTTTATTACCTAGCCATGAACTGATTTTAGGTGGCTTGAGTTGTTTGGATGATTTATGTTTTTAGTTTTTTTAATGCATGCTTATTTCTCTCAGTTTCATTCTATGTTTTGTTTATGTTCGTTAAATGCTTAGGGTTGTAAGAGCCTTCGAGAGTTGTCCTTTCCTTAGGTGTGAGTTGAAGCTAGTAATCGAGAGAGCTACCTTTGACCTTCATAGGCAATGGAGTTGGCTGCTGAGAGGCATAACTCTAATCCACCTTAGAGATAAGTGATGGGTTTCAACGGCTAAAAAGGATAGAACTTTATGGGTAGGGGGAGTGTTAGAGTTTACGCTGAGAAGTATTGCTGTAGTATTTCCTACTGTCAGACTCCTTGCTAGAGATAGTTGAGGAGCAACCTTAGCATATCCTGCTGAGCATAGAATAAGCTTGTGAGATAGGTCTTAGTTGAGATCTAAAGCATAGGTTAACCAGGCAACCCGACCGGTCATTCCCAAGTGAGTTTCGCATACGTAAGAGGACCTGTTAAGTCTATTGATTTCAACACGTTACTTATTTCTTTGTTGCTACAACATTTATCCATCTATCCCCATTTGCCAAAGCATTCTCTATTTACAGTTTGTGATTTGTGTGCTTAAACTCAACTCGAGATACCACCAATCCATGTGGAGACGATACTCACTTATCATTGTATTACTTGTTCGACGTGTATACTTGCACCATATTTGCGTATCATTTATAGTACACTACATAGCGCAAACAATACCTCTGGGTTTAATTCTTATGTTGCTAATGAAATCCAGAAGCTAAAATCAAAGCTATGGGAAAAATACAGAAGAGAGGAGAGAGAATGGTTACAAAAATCTTGTGTTGCATGGTTCCTGGAAGGAGACAAAAATACAAAGTTCTTCCACTTGACATCATCTTTGAGGAAAAATAGGAATACGATCAGTACCTTAAAAGTGGGAAATTCTGTGTTTAATGATGTTGGTCGTATATCAAAGGCATTTGAAGAGCATTTCAGGGAGAGTTAAAACAAAATCCTTACAATCCCTCTAAAGAGTTTTGAGGTTTCCCTTAATCAGATTAGTGTTGTAACGGCTAAGAAGCTGGAGGGCCCCTTCATGCTGGACAAAATTTGGGAGGCTATTCGTACCACAGATGGAAATAAGGCACCCGACCCAGACAACTTCAACTTGGACTTTTATAAAACAAATTCCCTTCTTAAATCTAATGTTCTGAAGTTTTTTTGAGGACTTTTACAATGGGAAAATGAAAGAAAAGTGTATCAATAACTCTTTCATCTCTCTTATTCCCAAGACTGCCACTTCTACTAGAATTGATGATTTTAGGCCAATATCAGTCATCAACAGCATTTACAAAATATTGGCCACGGTACTAGCGAGGAGACTCTCGTCTTGTATTGATGAAATAGTTGGAGATAATCAATTTGCTTTTATCCCCGGGAAGCAAATAGCTGATTGTGCCTTAATTGCTAATGAGGTAATTGTTGACCTACGTCAAAAAGGTGTAAGGTTGTGGGGTTTAAAGCTGATTTCATGAAAGCTTACGATACTATAGATTGGTCTTTTTTGGATCGTAATCTTCTGCTCATGGGATTTGGAACTAGATGGTAGAAACAGATTTATTTATGCATTTCGACAGCTTTAATTTCGATCCTCATCAATAGAGTTCATTCTAAAGGGTTCAGAATATGTAGAAGATTGAGGCAAGGTTTTCCTTTATCCCCCATGGTTTTTAACATCATTGGAGAAGCCCTCAGTGCATTGATTCATAAAGCAGATATTGGTTTAGTCAAGGGAGTGGAGGTGGGTAAGGATGGTTTCTCTATTTCACACATACAATTTTTGGATGACCTAATTGTGTTTTCGGAGGCTAATGAGGAGTTTGTCAAAAACATTAAAAGAGTTCTGAGAATTTTCGAAGTTGCTTCGGGACACCGATTGAACATAAAGAAAACAAAATTCTACGACATTAACAAAGATGATATCAGCATAAGAGGATGGGCATATTCAATCAAATGCATCATGGGTTCTTTTCCCACGACTTATCTCGGGCTGCCCCTTGGACACTCTTGGGGCTCGATGGCCCTTTGGAATCATGTTTTAGATAAATTTCTAACGAGTCTAAAGGGTTAGAAGGGAAAGCTTTTGTATTTTGGAGGCCGAATAACATTAGTGAAAGGTAACCGATTTACTTCCTTACCCTGTTTCAGATGCCCGCTGGAGTTGTTAATTAGTTGAACAAACTGATCGCGAGTTTCTTCTGGGGTGCAGCTTCGGACAAGCCAATACATTGGACAAAATGGGAGAAACTGTGTAAACCCTTGGAATACGGTGGTCTTGGTTTATTTGATATCAAACTACGAAATAGGTCCCTACTGAATAAATAGGTATGGAGATGTATCTGTGAACCTGAATTTTTGTGGCGAAAGGTAATCGATGCCAAATACAGCTATTCAAATACTTTTCTGGTTCCTCGACATAATTAACCTAAAAAGCTTTCCCGAGTGTGGAGGGAAATAATCAAACCTTTGTTTAATCCTGATGATGTCCTATCGAACAATTTTAGATTCTCTTTAGGGGATGGGAAATTGATTAATTTCTGGGATGATTTCTGGACAGAGCATCCAACCCTCAAAGATGCTTTCCCAAGAATATTTGCAGCTGCTATAAAAAAATAGGAAAAATGCAGGTGTTTGGGACCAACATTTCAAGCATTTGGACATGGAATGTTGCATTAAGAAGAAGGCTTTTTGCTTGGGAATTGATACAATGGTATGAGTTTATTAAGGTGTACATGCTGCAAAAGGAGCGGACATAAGGGATTGTCTGAAGTGGTCTGGGGATTCAAGTGGTATGTATAAGCCAAAAGCTTATTGCGAGAAAGTCTCCTCTTTTGGGGTGATTGTTGATAGTACATGGATTTTAATCTGGTTAAATCCTGCCCCCTAAAGTAGAAGCTTTCTTATGGCATGTAGTGCAAGGAAGAATACCAACATTCACAAAACTAGCCACAATAGGTGTTCAAGCTTCGGAAACAGGTTTTTGTGTTTTTTGTCTCAAATTCTCCGAATCGGTCAATCATTTACTATGTCATTGTGAAGTAGTGTGGAGTGTATGGCAGAGAAGGTGTAGGGTCTGGAACTTAAACTTGGTAATCCCAGGAAACCTAAAAGCTTGGATCATTGTGTGGGATCATCAATCTCTCAAACAGAATCTAAAACCAGTTTAGAGGATGAGTTTCTTCAGATTTGTATGGACTTTCTGGATGTGCAGGAATGATATCATCTTCAACAAAAAATATTTTAATGAGAACCTTGTAACCCCCTCGACCCGGCCTAGATGCCCGACCGAACCGAACGGGTCACACAAGGAATATTGAAGTAAATCGGGAAGTTTACCTCAATAAATGACCCAATTTTTTTCTTTTTATCTTATCTAGATGCTCATTGTTATCTTAAGTATTTAGACCTACAGCGGAAGACACATCAACTCAAACAGACATCGATTAAGCATTCAATTGATTACAAATACGCGTTAGGGGCCAATTTGTAAATTTCGCAAAATACATGAACTTCATCCAATTTTAGGTTATCATCCTTTAATTAGTCATGTTACATCCCACTATGTCAAATCTCAGCTCAAACCGATCATTCAAACACATTCAATTAAGCATCCAAACATTCAGTGACCAATACGGAAGAAAACAGAACATCAAAAAGCCTTAATTAACCAACTTACCAGCTGAGCGTATCGATACACTTCAACCCGTATCGATACGCCATTATCTCGTCAATTTCTCAGATTTCCAGTAACACAAAAGGGTATTGATATGGCATCGTGTACCGATACGGTTTCTCATTTTGTCCTTTAGCTGTATCGAAACGGTCTACCTTGTATCGATACGATATGCTTGTTTTGGCTATACTATACCGATACGTTAGCCAGCGTATCGATACACTTGGTCTTGTAATGTCACATTTTGCTGGTTTTTCACACTTTAATGTACCCATAACCACTCAAGCATGCTTCCAACATATATATAACATATCCAAACTTCAAACCTCAATCATCCATGACATATTCAACATCATATCATGGCAATTTGCATCATAGGTAAACTATAGGCATGCAACCTAGCAAACAAGCCAAGCAAGATACCAAAAAGCATAGCAAAGCACAAACCAATAACCAAAGGCCATTTACAAGTCTAAAACAACAATGAACACTTGCTCAAATAGGGAGTTTACACAAATCTCCCAAAACACAACAAATCCCCCATTGCCCTTATTACGTATAGTCTAAACCGAAACATACATTCTCAAATGAAGTCTCTTGCGATCTCTTGCTCCACGCTGCCTCCAAAACCTCAATTCTCTGCATTGATGGACAAAATAGAGCGTAAGCACACAAGGCTTAGTGAGGAGTGCTCAAAAGCAAAACACCATTAATGCATTAAAACTATTTTCCAAGTCCACATTGAAATCTCATTTCAATTAACTTAATTTATCATTTGAAAACCATCATGCCTTTAAAACCATGCACTTTCTTTAATAAAAAATCAACATAATAAACCTTATGCAACATGTATCATGAATCAACGACATGTCCCATTGCTAACACTCAATTTAATCCTTCACATGCATAACTACCATATACAAAGCTTAAAGAGTAAAACATGTATAAATCATAATATTCGACATAAACCATCTCATGATACATCATCAATTATATTGGCTTACAAGTAATCATTAGGAAAGTTCATTTCTCAAAACAACATATCGGATACATGGATTCACAAGTGTTGTCCCAACACTTCATACATTCTCACCGGCATCTCAAGGTTCACACATAAGATCTACCCTTCACTGTTGTGACTAGGGGTGTTCAAAAAAATCTGATTCGATTGATCCGTTCCGAAATTTCAGATATCCGATCCGTTTTTTATTTTTCGGATAATTCAGATCGGATATCCGAAAATTTTGGATCGGATACGGATAGTGGTTTTACATTCGGATCGGATATCCAATATCCGATTATCCGATATCCAAAAATTCAATTTTTATAGGTATAAATCTTGTTATATTCGATATTTTTACTTGTTATAGATGAAAATTTGAAATTTCCATGGATACAAAGATTGTTATATTCAATAATTTATTAACTTTTATATTCGAAAACCTAATTTTTTCATGGATAGAACCATTAAATTAAAAAAATAATCAAATAAATTCATAAATTTTGGATATTCGGATATCCGAGTATCCGATCTGAAAATTCGGTTATCCGATTTTTCGGATATCCAATTTTTTAGATCGGATACGAATCGCTATTTAAGTGATCCAAATTTTTCGGATATCTGAATTTTCGGATCGAAACTGATCCGATATTCGAAAATGAACACCCCTAGTTGTGACATCCGTGGTGGAGTATTCGGTACACCGTATAAACCCTCAACACCACTCATCGGTAGATGTATAACCCCACTAACGAGAGACGGGACACCACAAACACATACCTCAATCGTTAGGGTACTTGGATGGAGTATTCGGTACAACGTATAAACCCCTAGACATCTAAGGTGACTTGTTTATAGTGCACTCAATCCTATAGCCGACTAATTATATATACGATTTCATTTATAAACCATTTTTACAACATCACTTGCCAATATAATCCACATTTAACCACATACCTCATTGTTTTCAAAGCATCATCAATAAATCATTTTCCAAAGCATTAAACCGTGCTTTAAATCACAAGTATAAAACATATATTTACAAGGATCACTTACCATGTGCATCCTTCATCATTTCAACATTAAAAACAACAAACCACATGCTATAATCATGCTTTAACAGTAGGTAAACATGTATTCAAAACCAAGTGCATAAAAACAATTTCGTAAACAACACAACCGAGAGAGAAATTCCTTATACTTACTTCTGAACTTAGACAAGCGTTTCAAGCTTACATCTAAGTTCCCATAACCATCTTTATAACATTTCAAAGCTGAAATCCACATTCTCACTCACCGACACGTGAAACCTTGATTAGCCAACGCGAAACTAAGCGTTTGAAGCACCCGAAACCTCACCGGTTGTTTTCGAAATGTTCTCCTCTGTTTAAATCACATAAGAACAGAGGATTAATGCATCTCAATGCATTAAAAACTCTAGCAAATAATCCTACCACATTGCTTTGCCCAAAACCACCAAAACCCCATCCGAAACAATTGAAAGCATCATCGATTACTCTACAAACTCAACCCAGCCAAACCTAACACTTCCATCCATTTATTAACATTGATTAACATCCAAAATCATCCTATTATCAACCTTATACCTCTAGCATTCACAAAATCACATTAACACCACAAAAATCCAACTCTAACAACCTAATCAACTAGAGATCCAAATAGTTTCGGGATTACCATGCTTAAACCTCAATCTCAACATTAATAAACTTTCCAAACATGATTAAAATCAATCATAAATCAGCCAAAACAAATTCATTACGAAAATTACACAAAATCATCTTTTAAAGCTTGATTTCGCCATTTTCTTCAAATCAATCATAAAATCTTGTTAAGAAACGTAATTAAAGAGCCACATACTTGAGAATTTCATTAAAGAACCTTGATTAGAGGAGAAGCACAAAAATTACCTCTAATCCCTTGCTATTCCTTCAATTGAAAAGATTTGATTGAAAATCTTCAAGAATCCATTGAAACAAGTTGAGGAAACTTCATGGAAATTATTTGGAAATCAAAGTAAAATGAAAAGGAAAAGATCTCTGGAAGTTTTGAAAGAAAATGGTTGGTTGGCTGATGAGAAAAGAGAGAAATGAAAGTTACGTCAAAATAAGTTTGTAAAGCTCAATTCCCTTTTTAATCAAAACCTTTTTTTTAATCTTTTTAATTAAACACATTTAAAACATGTCAAATTAAAATAATAGCCGTTTACAATTACTTTAGCTCCTTAAAGATTTTAAGTTTTGGCTCTTTTACAAAATAGCCATTAAAAATAGTTTTTCCATTTTTATGATTTAGTTACTAAACTGAAATGTCCACCTTCCAAATGTCATTTTCCAAAATTGACTTCACCAAACCCTTATATATATATATATTAAAAGGATTTAAAAATTTTTTCTCATATTTTTATCACTCCCCGAACTAGGTTTTCCTTGAACCAATCCCGAACTAATTCAGATCTCTAGTCTCGGTCCAACGGACCCTAAACCTAACCTACAAACTCCTAGACCCAAAACCAAAGCGTTACAAACCTAATCTACGATCTTGCTCTTATTCGTTTGGGGGCATTGGTGTAAGAGTAAGTGGCCACACTCCTTCCTCTCAACATCTGAACTTATGAGGAAACCAAATTCATTTCAGATAATTCCGGAGTTGGTGCATAATCCAAGAGGTGGTGAGTGGGTGGCCCCCACTAAGGGTATCTTAAGTTCAACGTGGATGCTTCGGTAATGGGCAGTTATAGAGATGCTGACATTGGGGTCTGCTTCAGGATCATTTGGGTACGATTTTGATGGAATTTTCAAAATAGATTAGTCCTTCAGATTCAACTGGTGCAGAACTTAGGGCAATTCTGGAAGCTCGTAAACTGTTTGCTTTTTCAGTGCAATTTGGAGTGTCTCCCTATCATAGAATCAGACTGTAGGTAGGCTTTGCGAGTGAGGGGTAAACGCAGTAGGCTTTACCTTGGTTGATATTGTGTAAACCGATGAAGGGTTCTCGTCCTTCTTGAATAAATTATGGGTACTTTTTTTCCTTATTTCGGTTTAGAGGAGTTTTTTAATGAGACCCACCATTTAAAAAAAAATATTTGTATGGTCGATGAATTTTAATTATTGTTCCAATATGTTACTATATATTACAACTCTAAATGTGTTCTTAGAGCATTTGTGAAGATCCATATAATTTTTAGGCTTAATGCACTTTTTGTTCCTTTAAAGTTTACTTGTTTTTTCAACTTGCTTTTTAATATATATATTATTAGTATTCCTAGCATTTCCGAGCATTATTCATTTTAAAATTTTTAATTTTGTTAAAAAATGTGAGTTGATAGAAACATGACATGTGACACTTTCACCAAGTTAATACATATCTAAGTAAAAAGGGTAAATGGCATGTTAATTTTTTATTTAATTTAGTTATTAAATTTTTTATTTGATTATGAATTAATATCTATTTGTTTTTAAATTTATAAAGATGTATAATATGTTTTTAACAGGTAAATATAAAAATAAAACGAAAATTGTAATCTAACTTTGAATAGTATCGTGATATTATATATATATATATATATATATATATTTTGAATAGTAACACGATATTCAATATCGACACAATGTAAACCTTTCTTTCTCTCTCCCTTATGATTTGTTGTTCATGTGTTTAATTTGCGCTTTAGCAATTAGGGGAACTGCAGAAGATAAGAAGACTTCTGAAATAAGACCCAATTTCATCTTGTATGCTGGATTCATGAACATCATTCAACAATAGGGCGCTTTCTAAACCTTTTAATCATATTCATTTCTATTGTTTCCTAATCAAAATTCCTTTCTGAAACTATAATTGTAACGCCCTAAATTCGGATGTCACATTTGAGTCTTAAACCCAACTTGTTACCATAAAATTTCTCAACTCGGTTTAGTCTAACAAAATATTTTCCAAAAGCATTTAAATCAAATAGTTGAAAATATAAATAAATAATTAAATTGTTACAAAGGAGCTCCAAAGTTAAAATTGAAACATTTGAACATTTGACTCGATCAATACAATTTCAAAATACGAGTTACAGACTCAACCACGTAAGGTCCTATGAATACACAACCCACTAAACACAAGTACCCTACTCTTGGAAATCACCACATGCTGGAATCCCGTACTGATAGTGCGCATCAATCCCACGACCTGACGATCAACCTACGCATAAAAACAACGGTTCCGAGCGCTGAGCTTACAAAGCTCAATGGTACACATCTACTCTATTATACTTAATGCTAATTATAAACATAAGCATGCAAGTTAGTACGGGCCATAAGGAGAGATAAATAAACACGTGGCACTACCACTAGTCGCCTAAACACATGCTCTCAACAAGCAAAATATCAAACATGACACACAAGACCCAACCATACTCGGGGTCTCACTAGATCATCCGAGCAAAAGCACACAAAGTAGAACCACAAGCATGGAGTGAGACCCGGGGCCACACAACATCAGGAACGTACACTCTAAACTCTGAAATACCTGAGTGAGACATGAGGCCACACAACGTCGGGAACGTACACTCTATACTCAGAATCCCCCCTCGAGTATCTTTGAATGAGACCCGGGGACACATAGCATCGGGAACGTACATTCGACATCTCTGACCATGGTGTTGCAACACTCTCTTATTCGGTATTTGGATCCCATCAATTAAAGGACATCAACCAACCAAATGCCTACTCGAAATACAAACAATGTGAATACATTATGAAGAAGTATATATATATATAATTAATCTCATTTATTGTCTCCATTAATCCACATTATCTAATTTATTAAGCCATACTCAATTGTTAATATACTCATACTTTTCTATCTTTAATTTGCATTTAGAGATTGTTTAGTATATTGAGTACCGATACCCGAATAAAAGTATCAATACGATATCCTCAAGTATCGGTACTCACACACGTACCGATATAGAAATCGCTTACTAGAAACCTCTAATTTCCCCGAGTATCGATACGAGTCGACCTGTACTGATACGATATCAAATTGCGTATCGGTACAACCGAAGCCCGTACCGATACCCTAATCACAAGATCAACCCATATTAACGAATTACAAAGTTAAGAGGCTTTATTCGACCCCTAAAGCTTATGAAAGTCATTAAGGTTTGTTTGCTAGAACATGTAATTATTTAATAACAATTCCCAACTTTAAGATTATTTATTCGAATATTACCAATTATCAGTCCATTAAATATATTTTCCATTGAACATGTCAATTTAATATATCAAGCAACACAACATGTAAATCAACCAATCAAATAATTACACGAATATCCAAACGACCCTACTCGGTCCCTAAAACTCATAATAGTCTCAAAAATTCTCAAGCTCATCAGGCATCTCAATATTTATCAACTCGCATAATACTGGTCTCAACACATGCTTATTTCCATCTACCTATTTTGCAAACACTAACAAGCAAATACACACTTATGATGCTCATGAAGCATTTCGGAGTTTGAGGTGTACTAACCTCAAGCAATTATTGACGAATCCTCGCTCAAACTTCCAAAATGCTCCTCTTGATCTGGTATTCAAGCCTGAATAATCCTTAAATAAAAACAAATACGAAAATACATTAATTTCATGCATCCCCTATTCAAATCACAAGGTCAAATACGTAAAAACCGCTAACCGGGTTCGAATTGGGCAAAATGAACTACACCAATGGACTCAGAACATCAAAAAATCTCCTAGTAAGGTACCCCGAAAAAGTCAACGACGGTCAAAGGGGCGTTGGTGATCTGGTGCGGTGAACAGTTGCTTCAGTGCACCCGCAGGGCATGCTTCTGTGCAGTGCGGTGTAGGTGCACCCGACAAGCTAGATTGGGTGTGGCGCGGTGCATGAGAGCCCGCATGCACCCAGCCTCTACAACCGTCGCACGCCCACGCGCAGGTGGCGGCGCGTGTGGCGCATGCGGTGGCCTCCGGCAGAGGCAAAATGACGGCGAGTTCCAGACCCATGTTTTGGCACCTCCCGAGCACGATGGTGACCTCCAATTCTGATTTTGGGCACTCGAACCTCTTTATTTTGAAAACCCAAAATTTTCTTTCTCCCACCCCTCTAACGGCGACTCCGATGACGACACTGCTGGTACTGGTGAACACGTCCTGACGAGATGAACACAATGGCGGTGGAGGTGTTGACAACGGACAACTGAATCTCGGTAGATCAGAGTTGAAAGATTTGAAGAGGAAGAGAGAAGAAAGGAAAAGAGAGAGAAAAAAAGAGAGAAAAAAAGAAATTAAAATATGATTTTCTCCCCCTTTCCCACCACTTTACTTCGAAAAACCATCTTCTAACACAAAATGAAAAATCGCACCATAGGTCCTCAACCTTAAATCCTTACACAACACGATCATAATGTAGAACTAAATGTTTTGATTTAATAATTGAAAAATGTTTTGGACTAAATTAAAAAGAATTTAAAATATGCTTTTAGTCAAAACAACTTGAAAATATATTTAAGGGTTTTTATAAGGATTTGGAACAATTTAAAACGTATTTAAAACAATCAAAACCAAGCTTTTAATGTAAATGTACCAATATGGTATGTTACCGTATCGATACCCTTTAGGGTTTTAACTACAGTGATTTTCCAGTAGCCAAAACCTGTACCGATACGCTTTACCGTATCGATACGGTGTGCTTTTAAATAACTAACGGCTAGTTCGCGTACCGATACGGTTGTATTGCGTACCGATACGCCCAACTACCCCCAACGGTCATTTTCCCAACGGTCTTTTAAATTGCAGGTCCGTACCGATACGCTAGCCAAGTGTATCAATACGCACCAGCTTGAAGTGCTCAACGACTATTTCCTTATCGGGACCGTATCGATACGAATTCAAGGGTATCGATACACCAAGCTGCAGAACTACATTTATGGTGGGAAATAAAGTCTCCAACAGCTCCAAAAGAACCCAACGGTCCTTGACGACTACAAACTCAACTGGGAGTATGAAATGGACCTCCAAGCATCAAGAATATGTTAATTCTTCAATTGTAACAATATTATGATGTTAAATTGTCTTTAGACCTAATTTGTATATTTCTTGTATAGACAACACTTGTGAGCTTAATTGTCAAATTTGCTCAAGTGTATAGGTTTTGGATGAGTGCTTAGAATTTCAAACATATACCTATTAGAGAGATTTCTAGTTTGCTTTGAGTTTCTCTTGTAAGAGAGTGGTTGATCAAGCTTTGGGTAGAAAGCTTGATCGTTGTAACAATTTCCTATTTAATCGAGAAAATGGTACAAAATTTAATAGTGAATTTGTTGAAATCCTTAGTAAGAAGCTAAGGTAGTGGATGTAGGCTTTGTGTTAGAAAGCCGAACCACTCTAAATCATCGTGTTTAACTCTTACTTTTTAGCTTCCACAAAAACACCCAAAAATCAAATCTTCTCCACAGTTGGCGAGCTAAATCTGTTGAAGGAAATCGAGCATATCAAGCCCAACAATTGGTATCAGAGGGAGGCTCAATTGATCGGGATTAACATCTTATTGATATGATCTAGAAAGCTCGATACATCAATCCAACCAACCGAAGCAATGACACAATCCATTGACAAGCCACCCTTCTTCGATGGGACCAAGTACGCTTATTGGAAGACGAGAATAATGTTCTTTGTCAAATCCAAAGACTACAAGTTTTGGGAAATTATTGAGGATTGTCCATTCGTACCACAAAGAAGCAAGGTGGAATGGAGTGCCGACGATCGCAAGAAGATGGAACTTAATTGCAAGGCTTTGCACTTCCTCTTTTGTGCACTTAGCCTCAACATCTATTAGAAGATGTCTTCTTGTGGGAGTGCCAAGGAAGTATAGGACAAGCTTGAAGTTACATACGAGGGAAGAATGAAGTAAAGGAGACCAAGATCGACCTCCTCAACCATGGGTATGAGAACTTCAAAATGGATCCGGAAGAGGACATTGAGAAGATGTTCCATCAATTCTCCACCATCACCAATGGACTAAAAGGCTATGAAGAAGTCATCCAGGAAGAAAAGCTTGCCCGAAAGCTTATCTACCCCCCTCTCGAGTCGTGGGACTCGAAAAAGACCGCTATCATCGAAGCCAAAAATCTCAAGACCTTGAAGCTTGATGAACTCATGGGGTCACTTCTCACTCATCAAATCATGAAGAAAGACAAAGAAGAAGAGAAGAAGAAGAAAGAGATAAGAAAGACAGGGATGAAGAAGATCATGGAGCTAGGCATCAACGCAAGTGTCATTGCTCTCAAATCCTCCACATGCCATCATGTAGAACTAAGTGAGGAGGAAAACGAAGATGAATAGATGACCTATCTCTTCAAGAAATTCACCCAGTTCATGAAGAGCGAATTAAAGAATTCTAAGCATGAATTGAAGAAGAAGAAGATGAAGGATTCCCACAAGTCCAACAAAAATGGATCATCTTCAAAGAAAGCATATGTGGCGACATGGAGTGATGAAGACTCCACCGATGATGAGGTATCCCACATATGCTTCATGGCCCTCAATGAGGGGGAGGTAACTTCTGAATCATCTAGTTCAAATTCATATACTTTTGATAAGTTACAAGATGCCTATGATGATTTGCTTTTGGAATTTAAGACATCATTTCTAAAAACAAAAAAGTTCCTTGCAAATTTGAAAAAGGAAAATGATTTGCTTTCCAAAACAAATCTAGAGTTTGAAGCAAAAATTAAAGATTTTGAACTTAAAGTTTTAGATTTACAAAATTTGCTTCAATCAATGAAAAAAGATCATCAAAATGAAGTTGATGATCTTAAGAAAGAAAAAGATTTGATTTTCAATGAACTTTAAAAGAAAAACAATTTTGGAAAATCAAAATTTTATGTTAGACAATCTAGTGCCCCTAGATTTTTGAATGGAAAAGTTTTTAGAAGTATTTGGGTCCCGAAAGGACTAAGTACTTCAACTAAAAAGGTTGAAATTGAAAAATGGATTCCTAAGGGGACTAAACTATGTGCAACTAACGTCTATGGATCCAAAGCAATTTGGATTCCAAAAATCACTTGATTGTCTTGCTTAGGGGTGATGGAGAGTGATCAACAAGTCCAAATTTGAGGGGGAGCTCCATGCACACAAAGAGAGCACTTGAAGGAGGAAGGCTTCACATCCTTCCTTGGATTCAAGTGTGGTAAAATTAGTTGAATTTATTTTCATTTAGTTTTTATTTCTTTTAATTCAACTAGTTTAATCATATATGTTGGACTAACATTGTTTGATGCTTTGAGTAAGGGGGAGCCAATTCTAAAACCAAAAATTTTAAATTGTGTCATTTTTTTACCTTCTAAGTTATTTTGAGCCTAGTGTCTTATTAAATTCTTTTTGATATAACAAAAAGGGGGAGAAATGGTTTGAAAAATTGATTTTTCAAGAGAATAAGGGGGAGCTTTAATTTCATTCAAAAGTTTAATCTCTTATTCAAATTTTTAAGAGAATAAAGGGGAGAATCCAAACAAATTTTCAAGTTGATTTTATTATATATAAAAAGGGGAGATTGTAGAACTATATATTTTGATATAATAATTGAAAAATGTTTTGGACTAAATTGAAAAGAATTTAAAATATGCTTTTAGTCAAAACAACTTGAAAATATATTTAAGGGTTTTTATAAGGCTTTGGAACAATTTAAAACGTATTTAAAACAGTCAAAACCAAACTTTTAATGTAACCGTACCGATACGGTATGTTACCGTATTAATACCCTTTAGGGTTTTAACTACAGTGATTTTTTAGTAGCCAAAACCCGTACCGATACGCTTTGCCGTATCGTTACGGTGTGCTTTTAAATAGCCAACGACTAGTTCGCATATCGATAGAGTTGTATCGCGTACCGATACGCCCAACTACCCCCAACGATCAATTTCCCAACTGTCTTTTAAATTGCAGGACGGTACCGATACACTAGCCCAGTGTATCAATACGCACCAGCTTGAAGTGCTCAACGACTGTTTCCTCATCGGGACCGTATCGATACGAATTCAAGGGTATCGATACGCCAAGCTGCAGAACTACATTTATGGAGGGAAATAAAGTCTTTAACGGCTCAAAACCAGATTTAAACATCTCTAAACGATCCCAAATAACCCCAAAGACTTCAAGAAGCAAGACACAACATAAGCACACAACTCTAGAGGCATACACCTTAGTACAAGCATGCTTAAACACACAACATACATGAAAGACCATGCATTTAAGGAACCAAGCATTCACCAAAAGAGTCATACATATCATATTAAGGTTTCATGCCTTAGAACAAAACATACACACAAGCATTCATGATAGGGGCACAAGGCCAACATACAAGGCATAAGCAAGCCATAAACAAAACGTCAACATATTAAAGGAGTCTAAACAAGCTCCTAACACAACCACAACACAAATCCCCATTGCTTAACTATTACATCAATTACTTAAAAGTCCATACTTGATGATAGAAAAAGCACACTTGGAGGCCTTCTCCTTGCACAAGCAAACCACGAACTAAGGATCTGCATTATCGAACAAAAGAGAGCGTAAGCATAAAGCTTAGTGAGGGTAAGCTCATAAAACAAATCTCGACAATGCAAGGTCCAAGCACGAGCAACAAACCAAGGAAGAATACATGTTTCCTTACCTTCGAAGCCACAAGAGTCATATATATAATGCATTATGAACATATCATCAAATATCATGCCATGCTCAACATGTCCATAAACACAACCATATGGAAACACATTTAACAATACGTATTGGCACCTAGCTATGACCCGAATACTCGGATAACAACCGTTGGAACTCACATCCAACAACTCAACCATTACCTTACGGTGGGATTACACTCATCACCGTTTCACGCGGAGGGGATTACACTCATCCTCACGCCCCGTCGATGGGATTCCACTCATCACCGACTAACATATAAAAGAAGATTTCCGGGCGTACCCGTACTCCATCTTGATGACTACCATCACCAAGACCACGAGCACATTTCGACTCTCGTGTGCACACTAACATCCTAATGATCGATCATTTGTACCCAAGCATACTAGTGCCAATACTATCTCAACACAAGCTTATCATAACACAAATTTCTTACCATTTCCCGTGCCTAGCACGTAGCCAACATGATTTACAATCATGCACCCACATCTCATCATAGACATGCATATCACAATGCATAAACAAATCATCATGCCTCAATATCACACATAGCCACAATGTGCATAGCAACATTAATCACAATTAACATATGAGGCATAAACACAACATTCAAAGTTCATCCATAGGTCTCTAACTAAAGCTTGGGATTAGACTACCAATCTAATCCCAACTCTAGGTGGGTTTACCAAGCCCGACCTAGGTCCACATGCTCGAACCAACATTTGAAAACCAATTTAAATTCAAAGAACCACTCACCGGACTTTTCAAACACAAGCAACAATCGATCAAGCTCCCAACGGTTCCGGATTCGAATGCGAGGCTTCATCGACAAAGTTCCTTGTTTCTAAACAATCAATCACCTTCTATTAATCACCAAAATAAACACAAACCACTGCTGTAAACTCAGAGCACCAATCAAGCCAAGACACTCTCAAAACCCACATTTTCGAGCAGCCCAATAGCACAGCCAAAAACCATTGATTCCAACACTTTTAACACACCTAATATCTTCCAAAATAACCCCTAAACATCATACAACCATCAGCCATCAATTTCCCACACAAAACAGTCCCAAAACTCATCTTTAAAGCCCTCTAAAACCCCACTTAAACCCAAATCCGTGAATCATTATAAAACCATGTAAAAATCATATATGTTGGACCATTTGGGCTACCAAATACATATCTAACTTCAAGAAATCAAAACCTCAATCAAAAGTCAATAAAGTTTGGATTTTTATTCTTTAAGCTCAAAAACTCAAAACACAAAATAATGAGTTTCCATGAAAACTAAAAACATGTAGAAAAAGAGGAAGTTGAGGACAACTCAAAAATGTTATTACCTTCCAAAAATCTTCAAAGATGAAGGAGGATGGTGATGGAATAGTAAACTTGAGGAGAAGGGGAAGTTTGTCGTGGAATTTGTTTTTGGGAGGGGGAAGAAAATGATGAAAAGGCACTTTTATTGTTTTGTTTTATTTTTAAAAACCAAAAGACTCATTTACCCTTAATGAACATGGATTATTACAATAGTGTAAAATACATGGCCATTGGGTTTAATTCTACACAAGCCCAACATAAATTTATTTGTTTTGAAAATACGAGGCCCAAAATAATATTTTAATATTTTTAATTTCACCCGACCCCCAAACCCGGGTGTTACAACTCTCCCTCACTTAAGGAATTTTGTCCTCGAAATTACCTGGCGGAAACAAGTACGGAAAATACTCAAGCATATCAGCTTTCCTCTCCCACGTGGCCTCATCCACGCCTCTATGTCACCACAACACCTTGACCAACTCTATGGTCTTGCCACGCAACACTTTGCTATCAGAAGCAAGTATCTCAACCGGTTCTTCATTGTATGACAAATTCGGATTTAGCTCCATCTCCTCAACGGGCGTAACATGAGACGGATCTGATCTATATCTCCTAAGCATCGACACATGGAATACATCATGGATCTTCGCTAACACTGAAGGCAATCTCAAACGGTAAGTTACTGGCCCAATCCGCTCAACTATCTCATACGGACCGATAAACTTTGGACTCAACTTGCCTTTCCGGCCAAATCGCATTACCTTCTTCCATGGAGATACTTTCAAAAACACCTTCTCACCCACTGAAAACTCAATCTCTTTTCTCTTCAAATCTACGTAAGATTTCTGACGATCAGAAGCTGCTTTCAAACGGTCACAAATCAACTTCACCTTATCAGTAGTCCCCTTAAGCAAATCTAGCATAGGTAACAATTTCTGACCCGTTTTAGCCCAACAAATCGGAGTCCTACATCGTCTACCATACAATGCCTCATAAGGAGCCATCTGGATACTAGCCTATAACTGTTGTTGTAAGCAAACTCGACTAAGGGTAAATTCTTCTCCCAATAACCCTGGAAGTCAATCACACAACAACGGAGCATATCCTCTACCACTTGTATCACTCACTATGACTGGCCATCAGACTGCGGATGATAAGAAGTACTAAAATACAAACGACTACCTAGGGCACTATGCAAACAACCCTAGAACCTCGATGTGAATCTCAGATCCCTGTCTGATACAATAGACTTTGGAAGCCCATGAAGTCTCACAATCTCGCGGATGTACAAATCCGCCAACTTGTCTAAAGAATCTGTGGTGTTCACTGCTAAGAAATGAGCACACTTAGTGAATCTATCAACTATCACCCAAACATAATTCTTCCTCGAAGGAGACAACGACAACCCTGACACAAAGTCCATAGTGATTCTTTCCCACTTCCATTCCAGAATTTTCAAAGGCTGTAACAAACCTGAAGGAACCTGATGTTCTGCCTTTACCCTCTGACAAACCATGCAACAGATCACATACTCGGCTACATCCTTCTTCAAACCAACCCAGAAATAATCACTCTTCAGATCTCGGTACATCTTAGTATTGCCCGGATACATAGAAAAAGGACTCGAATGTGCTTTGCTCAGAATCATACGTCTCAACTCAACATCTTCAGGTACCACAACTCTGTCTATGAAACACAACACATTCTTATCACTGAAACTGTAGTCTGTCGGTCTACCTTCTGCAATGTCCTAAACATGAGAAACTAAAGATACGTCTTGCAACTGTTTCTCTCTAATCATCTGAATCAACGAAGGCTTCACTTGCAACTCTGTAATCAAACCACCATCCCTTGAAACACTCAGCCTAGCAAACATAGCTCGCAACTCAACTGCAACTTTTCTGCTCAATGCATCGGCCACTACATTTGCCTTACCCGAATGGTACTCAATGGTCAAATCATAGTCTTTCAACAGTTCAAGCCATCTTCTTTGTCTCAAGTTCAACTCTCTCTAAGTCATCAGATACTTCAAGCTTTTATGATTAGTGTAAACCGTGCACTTCTCACCATACAAGTAGTGACGCCAAATCTTCAACGCAAACACAACTGCTGCTAACTCAATTTCATGCGTAGGGTAGTTCTTCTCGTGCACCTTCAACTGTCTCGAAGCATAAGCAACAACTTTCTTTTCTTGCATCAGAACACAACCTAAACCTACGTAGGAAGCATCGCTATAGATCACGAACTCTTACCCTAAAACTGGCTGTACCAACACTGGAGCATTCGTCAAAGCCTCTTTCAACTTCTCAAAAGCACTCTGTCTCGCATCTGACCACTCAGACTTAGCTCCTTTTTGCAACAATTTAGTCAACGGAGCAGCTACTCTAGAGAAACCATAAACGAACCTCCCATAGTAACCAACTAGTCCTAGGAAACTCCTAATCTCTGTCACTGACTTAGGTTGTTTCCACTCAACAATGGCTTCAATCTTCGTCGGATCAACACGGATACCTTTAGCTGACACAATGTGGCCAAGAAACATAACCTCTCTAATCCATAACTCACATTTACTTAGTTTAGCATACAAGTGATTACTCATCAATCTCTGCAAAACAAGTCTCAAGTGCTCATCATGTTCTTCTTCTGATCTCGAGTACAAAAGGATGTCGTCTTTAAAAACAACTACAAACCGATCTAGATAGTCTCGAAAAACTCAGTTCATCATGTCCATGAAAGCTGCTGGTGTATTCGTGAGCCCAAACAGCATCACAAAAAACTCATAATGACTATATCTAGTCCTAAAAGCTGTTTTCGGAACATCACATTCTTTTACCTTCAACTGATAGTTCCCTGATATCAAATCTATCTTCGAAAACAGTGAGGCACCTCTCAACTGATCAAACAAGTCATCAATACGAGGCAACATATACTTGTTCTTCACTATCAACTGGTTCAACTGTCTGTAGTCGATACACATCCTCATACCGCCATCCTTCTTCTTCACAAACAACACGGGAGCACCCTAAGGCGAACTACTAGGCCTGATAAAACCTCGGTCTAACAACTCCTGAAGCTGACTTTTCAACTCTTTCAGAGCCATACGGTACGAAGCAATAGAAACTGGAGTAGACCCTGAAACAGTCTCAATCACAAACTCTACATCTCTGTCAGGAGGCAAACCTGGTAACTCTTCTGGAAACACATCAGGATAATCACAAATTGTCTTGTTATCTTTCGGTCTGACCTCCTTCATATTCGGATTCATCATATACGCTAAATAAGCCCCACAACCGGAGTCCATCAACCTATGAGTCTTTAAAGATGACACAACGTTCGACAAGAACTTAACGTTCTCGCCTACAACCAATACCTCGTAGCTATCAGAAAGCTTCAACGAAATTCTCTTTGTCTCAAAATCTACACTAGCTCTATGCTCAACCAACCAATCCATACCCAAAATAGTATCAAAACTGTAGAACAGAAGCTCCATCATATCAACAGGAAACACATGACCCTGAATCTTCAACAGATACCTCCTATACATCCGTCTAACTACAACTGTCTCACCGAAGGAACTAGTCACATGCATCCCTATGTCTAAAATCTCAACAGGTATGTCTAACTTCTTTGCTTGCTCACTCAAAATGTAAGAATGCGTGGAACCCGAATCAACTAAGGAAAGCAAAGACATAGACTGTAACTCAAAATGACATGCTATCACATCTGTGTCATTCCCTGACTCTCTCTGCGCGTAGACTCTAGCTGGTCCACCGGCCTCTGGCTGAACTGCCACTACATGAGCAAGATTCCTCGGTGCCTCTATCCTAGGTGCATCAGCCCTCGGCTGAAAGTAACCACGACCACGCCCACAGCCTCTCTGATAGTCGATCGCTCTCGCAGAAGCATGTGCCTGAATCGGTGCCTGTGCCGCCTGATGCGGACACTCTCTCCTGAAGTGGTCTCTCGATCCACAGTTCCAGCAAGCATGATAGTTTCCCCAGCACTATCCTGAATGTTGTCTCCCACATCGGGTACACTCGGGCAAACGCCCTCCAACTCTCTGGCCCTTATGGCCTCTACCGTGGTGGCCACCACCACGCCTATGGTCAAACTGATGTCCACTGCCCCAATGCCTCTTAGCATCACCACGATCAAAGTTGTTGTGCCTCTTCCCTGAACTGGATCCTCCCGTACGCTTGGTCAGCCCCAAGCAATGCTCGATGTCCTTGGCCCTAGCGACCAAGACGTCAAAATCAGAATAATCAGTAGCCAATGTGTACCTCTTGACTTCCTCAGGAAGTCCATACCTGAACCGATCACAACGGTCCCTCTTAGTAGGAACCAACTCCGGAGCATACTAACTCAGTCGGACAAAGCAGATCTCATAGTCTGTCACTAATGTGTCTCCCTGAACAAGAGCTATGAACTATCGCTTCTTCTCATCTAAATATCTCGGGCTCAAATACCTCTTTCTGAAAGCAGTCTCAAAAAAATTCCAACTGATCTCGGCCTCAGGCACATCGGAAGTAATGGTGACCCACCAGGTGTAGGCATCACCCTGAAGCAACGAAAACACACAGCCCAAATTACGAGCCCCAACACATCCCATCTGAGCTAGAATACGAACTGTCTTCTCTAGCCATAACTCTGATCTCTTAGGCGTATATCCCCTGAACTCATTCACTCCGAGGCTATAGAGCCTCCCTAAAGGTAAGCTAGCATCATCTCCTCTCGGCTGAGCTGCAGCCTGAGCTCCGGCAACTGCAGCCTGAAATGCTCCCGCTATAGCTTGGACTAGCGGAGCCATGTCTATTCCCGCAGGACCTTGGCCACCCTTGCCAACCTGAGGTCCCGCTCCCTCAGCTCCAGCCTCGCCTTCCACATCAGGCCGAGGAGGTGGTGGTAAAGGAGCTCCGACTCCAACAGCAGGCTCTTCCACATGAGCCTCTACTCCAACCACCGGCTCATTAACAGGAGCCGCAACACGGGGTTCCTGACGAACCAACCTCGGTCTACCTCTAGGCCTCAACATAACCACTCACAGATAAAAACTGCAACAACAACAACAACATACAAGATAGGGTTAGCAAGGGCAAGGGTCTAAGTGGCTCAAGTATGTTTCCCTCACTTAAAAATCTCTTTTTCCGATGTAATAGAAGCAATGAGACTCTACCCAACATGCTTCAAACAACACACACCAACGATTAATTAAGCAAACATCAAACATACTTGATAAACAAGCAAACACCGTGCAATTGCAATACAAGAATTTAACTTACCTCACTTACCTGCCCGAGGTCTCGGAAACCTCAGGCTCTGATAGCAACAAGTGCAACCCCTCATCCCGGTCCGGGCAACTGACCGGTCCGAGTGGGCTACACGGGGATAACCGAGGCGAAACCCGTTAAGGATCCACTTTAGTTAACAACCCGAGAAAACTTTTTCATTTATTATCTTGTCTAGATGGATTCAATTAGACCTATGTGAGAAGCGACATTGGAAAACAAGACTCGCAAGAAGACTAACATCAAATCGGGCCTAAGCCCTACATTTGAGAACCTTTAGAGATGTCAAAAGTCCACTTTTCAGGCTTGTGTTTCGAAATAGGCTTGCCCGTTTTGAAATATGGGCCCAGTTTAAAAAGCCAACCACCCGTACCGAAACGCATCCACCCCGTTTCAGAATAGGCGTCCATTTCTCCTAGACGTTCCGAAACACATTCCGGAACAGGTAATCACAGTAGCCAAAGTGTTTTGAGGCTCGTATCGGAACAGGGGTTCATAGTGGCCAACCCGTACCAGAACGCGTTACGATATGGGTGTCCCTGGAACCACACCCGTTCCAAAACAGCTTCCCTCGTTCCGAAACGCCTGCAACCAGTGAGTTTCGAAAACTAGATTTAAACATCTTTAAATGATCCCAAATGACTCCAAAGACTTCAAGAAGCAAGACACAACATAAGCACACAACTCTAGAGGCATACACCCTAGTACAAGCATGCTTAAACACACAACATACATGAAAGACCATGCATTTAAGGAACCAAGCATTCACCAAAAGAGTCATACATAGCATATTAAGGTTTCATACCTTAGAACAAAACATACACACAAGCATTCATGATAGGGGCACAAGGCCAACATACAAGGCATAAGCAAGCCATAAACAAAATGTCAACATATTAAAGGAGTCTAAACAAGCTCCTAACACAACAAAAACACAAATCCCCATTGCTTAACTATCACATCAATTACTTAAAAGTCCATTCTTGATGATAGAAAAAGCAAACTTGGAGGCCTTCTCCTTGCACAAGCAAACCACGAACTAAGGATCTACATTGTCGAACTAAAGAGAGCGTAAGCATAAAGGTTAGTGAGGGTAAGCTCATAAAACAAACCTCGACAATGCAGGGTCCAAGCACGAGCAACAAACCAAGGAAGAATGCATGTTTCCTTACCTTCGAAGCCATAAGAGTCATATATATAATGCATGAACATATCATCAAATATCATGCCATGCTCAACATGTCCATAAACACAACCATATGGAAACACATTTAACAATACGTATTGGCACCTAGCTATGACCCGAATACTCGGATAACAACCGTTGGAACTCACATCCAACAACTCAACCATTACCTTACGGTGGGATTACACTCATCACCGTTTCACGCGGAGGGGATTACACTCATCCTCACGCCCCGTTGATGGGATTCCACTCATCACCGACTAACATATAAAAGAAGATTTCTGGGCGTACCCGTACTCCTTCTTGATGACTACCATTGTAACACCCATGTTTTGGGGTTAGGAGTTAGTCGGGTTAGTTGGTCCGAGTCGGTAAAATTTATTTTAATCAAATCGACCTTAGTGTGAGCAAATTGAGTTTAGAAAGAAAGGGAGGGATCATTTTGGTAATTAAACCAAAATAAAAATAAACACCCTTTTATATCATCTTTTTCCTCATTTCTTCTTCTTCAACCGTGCAAACAATCCCCAAAATTTCTCTCAAACCCCATTTACTATTCCCTTTGATTTCTCCCTCAATTCAAGGGCGTTTTTGAAGGTAATCACATATTTGAACTCTCCTCTTCATCATCTACGTTTACATAGCTTTATATTTTGAAACTACCCACTTTTGTGATTTTCAAGTTTAATGGAAATTTGAGTTTTTAGTGAGTTTTTCAATTGATTTTGATTTATTAAGTTGGGTTTTGAGTTAGTCACCTTAAAATACACATCATATGTTAAAATGAGTGATTTTGGATGAAAATCCGAAATGGGTATTTGTGGCTATTTTTGAAGTGTCTAAAACTTGAATTTTGGTGAGTTTTAGAGTTAAATTGAAGGGCTGATGATTTAGGGATGTTAGGAAAGTGTTTTGGAACCATTTAGATGTCATTTGGGTGATTGAAAATATAGTTTTCTGCTGGGTAATAAAAGAGCACGAAAATGAGAAATTTGGTGGTTGTTTTGGTTGGAAATTGTTGAAGTGTGGCTTGTGTTTATGGATTGGAGTGGTGACTGAAATTTAGCATTGATTTATGAGTAATGGTTGTGTTTTGATTGGCTAGAAACAAGAGGAAACACCGGAGAAGCATTGGGATCGAATCCGGGCATTTAGGAGGCTTGCTTACTTGTTTGAGTTGCTAAGGAAGGGTGGTGAGTAAAACTTTAAATTGTTTTGAAGTTGGTTCAAGTGTGTAGTGGATGTATGGGAATGAGCTTGGTAGGCCATTCCTAGGTGGGAGTTAAATTGGTAGTTTAACTCTTTAATTTTCCATTGATAAATGATATGTCATTGCCTACTTGTTCATGTGAAGTGTGTATTGATTGTATGTATGTATCTTGATATGCATATATGATGAGCATGATATATAATTGGTGGATATATGATGTAATGAAAGAGATTGGCACTAGTATGCTTGGGTACAATGATCGATCATTAGGATGAGTGTGCACACAAATTGAGTCAAAACGTACGTGGCCTTGGTGGCGTTAAGGCACCAAGGAGGAGTACGGTGATGTAATATTCCACCGGAAATTTATATATATTTTACGTGATGATGAGTGGAATCCCATCCGTAGGGCATGTGGCGATGAGTGGAATCCCGTCCGTGCAAGGCCGGTGATGAGTGTAATCCCACCGAGGTAAGGTTGATGTTGGAAAATGCGTTCCAACATGTTATCCGCGTATTCGAGTCATAACTAGGTGCCAAAATGATGATTATGATGTTGAGCTTAATATGATGTAAGATGCCATATTATGACTCTTGAAAATGATATGATGATTATTTGATGTTGAGTTTAATATGATGTAAGATGCCATATTATGACTCTTGAAAATGATATGATGATATTTGATGTTGAGTTTAATATGATGTGAGATGCCATATTATGACTCTTGAAAGACTAGCTAGGTTGACTTGTTTATACCTATGCATGTGGTATGTGAGATTTAGGGATGACACGATTGAACCCTGCATTGTTGTTGTTTTTGGATTTTAGAGCATTCTCACTAAGCTTTTAGCTTACGCTCTCATTTTCAACAATGCAGATCATTAGCGTGGTGTTAGCAAGGAGTAAGGCGAAGGGGCATTCCAAGTTTTTGTTGCTCAAGTATGGTTTTGTAATTAATGTGGTAGTTTAGCAATGGGACAATTATGTGATTTGCATGAGCAATGTTTGACTCATAAATGGTGTTGATGTTATGCTTGGCTTGATTTTGTAAACCATGCTATGCCTTGATGAATGCTTGTGTGTGATGGCATGCCTTTTGGATGTTTAGGTTGCTTTGTTGATATGTGCAAACCTCATATGTGTTAGATTGTGCCTTTAGCATTGTCGTGATCTTATACATAAATTGCTCTTTATTTGCAATGTTATGTATGAATGCATTATACCATTTTTGAATGACTCCCTTGGCTTAAATAGGTGCTCTTGCATGTGTGTATATGCTTTATTGCTTCCTAAATTATGTTAATAGACTTCCTATATATATTCATATTGTGTTTTTATCATTGAAAGTCATTAGAGTTAAGCAAAATATGCCCCCCTGCACCTAGGTTTTGAAACTAGGGGTAAAGTTTCGAAACCTTTGCAAATTTTGGGATTCCAGAGGTCACTGCCAGCCAAAGTTTCGAAACCTTTGGGGAAGGTTTCGAAACTATGGTCAAAGGGCATAAAATTTGAATGTTTTGAGGTTTGCAAGCTTTACGTTTTAGTCCTGATTCTCGTATGTGCAATTGCTTGAGTTTGAGATGTCCGTTTGAGTTGAAATTTGGCAGAGAGGCATGAAACATGACTAATTTCATAATGGTAACTTAAAATTTGGTAAAGTCCTCTTAATTTCCATAATTTACAAATTGGTCCCTAAATTCGTATTTTGTGCAATTGAGTCCCTTATTGTTTTCCGATTGCTGTGATTTTTGAGTATGCTTATCTAAAGAGTATGCCTAGGTTTAATGTGCATCTAGACAAGTTTAAAAAGAAAAAAAAGGGTCGTTAATCAAGTTTGACTTTCGGGTTGACTTTGGTTTTCCCCGTGTAATCTTCGTAGTTCGGGCCAACCGTCTAGGCCGGGCTACGGGGGTTACATTAGTTGGTATCAGAGCTTAAGGTTTCCGAGACCTTGGGCAGGTAAGTGAGGTAAGCTTGATGTGTTAAGAAATTGTATTACTTGATATATGTTTTGCCATGAAATCTCGTTGTTCGATTATCCGTATGATGAATTGAAGCATGAATTGTTGTGTTGGTGTTGAGTCGAGTGCCCATTGCTACTATTACTTAATTTAAAAGAGATTTTGGTAAAGGAAATACTTGAGCACTGTTGGACCCTTGCTTTTGCTAACGTAATCCCTATCTATTTGTTGTTGTTTGTTGTAGTTATTACTTTGCTAGCTGTATCATGAGACGACGTGGGAGGCCTAGGATGGTTCGACCGGAATCACGGGCAGAGGCTCCGAGATCTGAGCCAGTTGTGAGAGTTGAGGCTCAAGTGGGAGAGCCTGTGGTTGGAATTGGAGCTCCTCCACTACCTCCACCACCACCACCTCCTCCACCTGGAGTAGGAGGCGAGGCTGGGGCCGAAAGAGAGGAACCTCAAGGAGGCCAAGGTGGCCAAGGTGGTCAAGGACCGGTCGGAATAGATTTAGCTCCGTTGGTTCAGGCGATAGCTGGGGCGTTTCAGGCTGTAGTAGCTGGGGGTCAGGCAGCAGCACACCGTCAGGGTGAGGGCACCGGATTACCTTTAGAGAGACTTAGGGGCCTTGGGGCCGAAGAGTTCAGAGGGTCTACTCTAGAGAGATCAGAGTTGTGGTTTGAGAAGACTGTCCGTATCCTTGCTCAGATGGGGTGTACTGGTGAGCGCAAGTTGGGATGTGTTGAGTCCTTACTTCAGGGTGATGCTTACACTTGGTGGGTCACCATTACTACGGGTATGGATGAGGCCGAGATCACTTGGGAGTTCTTTGAGACAACTTTCTTTAAGAAGTATCTGGGTTCGCGATACCTCGACGAGAGGAAGAGGGAGTTCATGGCTTTACTTCAGGGGAGTAGGTCCGTAACAGACTATGAGATTAGATTTGTCAGATTGAGTCAGTATGCGCCTCAGCTTGTTCCTACTGAGGTGGAACGCTGTAACCGGTTCCGTTATGGACTGAATGAAGAGATCAAGACGTATACTTTAGCTACAGACTACACTGATTTTGATGTCTTGGTCTCGAGGGCCAAGGACTTGGAGCACAGTTTGAGTATTACCAGGCGGTCTAGTGGATCTAGTTCGGGTAAGAGGTCCAGTAACTTTGATAGAGGCGATGCCAAGAGGCATCGGGACAACAAGCATCATTATGATCATAGGCGGGGTGGCGGTAGCCACAGTAGGGGCCAACAAGGCCAGAGAGTTGGTGGGAAGTTGCCCACATGTGCTACTTGCGGAAGGAACCACACCGGTGAGTGTTGGGGAAACTTCCATTCGTGTTGGAATTGTGGTGCTAGAGATCACATTAGGCGTGACTGTCCACATCTGGTGGGACAAGCACCAGCTCAGGCTTCTGCTAGAGCCAATGACTTTCAGAGAGGCCGCGGGCGCGGTAGAGGTAATTTCCAGCCGAGAAATGATGGCCAGAGAAATTTAGCACATGTAGTTGCAGTCCAGCCGGAGGGCGGAGGACAGGCCAGGGTTTATGCTCAGCGTGGGGATTAGCATGACACCGATGTGATCGCGGGTAACTTCTCGATACAGTCTTTGGGTTTGCTTTCTTTGATTGACTCTGGGTCTACACATTCCTACATATTGAGTGAGCATGCACAGTATTTGAAATTTCCATGTGAGATGTTAGAGGTAGGAGTTAGTGTCACTAGTTCTTTTGGGGACACAGTAGTGGTTAGGAAGATGTACCGAAGGTGTCCGTTGATGGTTCAGGGGCATGTGTTTCCAGTGGATATGATGGAGCTTCCTTTCTATGGTTTTGATGTAATTCTCGGTATGGACTGGCTCTCGGAGCATAGAGCTAGGATAGATTTTGAAACTAAGCGGATTTCTTTGAAGCTCACAGATGACTATGAGATTGTGGTTGTGGGTGAGAACGTAAAGTTCTTGTCCAATGTGGTTTCAGTTCTAGAAGCTAAGAGGTTAGTTGAGTTGGGGTGTGAAGCATACTTAGCGTATGTGATGAACCCTAACATAAGTGAGGTTAGACCTCAGGACATCCGGACTGTATGTGATTTTCCTAGTGTGTTTCCGGAAGAATTGCCAGGGTTACCACCAGACAGAGAGGTAGAGTTTAGCATTGAGACTTATTCTGATTCAGCTCCTGTTTCGATTACTCCGTATCGTATGGCACCAAAAGAATTGAAAGAGTTGAAGACTCAGTTGCAAGAGTTAACAGATAGAGGCTTTATCCGACCAAGTTCTTCACCTTGGGGTGCACCAGTTTTGTTTGTGAAGAAGAAAGATGGAAGCATGAGAATGTGTATAGATTACAGACAGTTGAATCAGTTGACAGTGAAGAATAAATATCCGTTGCCCAGGATTGATGACTTGTTTGATCAGCTGAAAGGAGCATCGGTCTTTTCGAAGATTGATTTGAGATCAGGTTATTACCAGCTAAAGGTAAGAGAGGTTGATGTACCGAAGACGACCTTTAGGACTAGGTATGGTCACTATGAGTTCTTAGTCATGCCTTTTGGGTTGACTAACGCACCGGCTGCTTTTATGGACATGATGAACCGAATTTTTCATCAGTATCTAGATCAGTTTGTGGTTGTGTTTATAGATGAAATTTTAGTGTACTCACGAACTGAAGAAGACCATGACCGACATTTGAGACTAGTTTTGAAGACTTTGCTAGATCATCAGTTGTATGTGAAGTTGAGCAAGTGTGAATTCTGGATACGAGAGGTAGTCTTCTTAGGACATGTGGTGTCAGCCGATGGGATTAGAGTCGATCCGAAGAAAATTGAGGCCATTGTTGAATGGAAGCAACCGAAGTCTGTAACAGAGGTACGTAGCTTCCTAGGCTTAGCCGGATAGTATAGGAGATTTGTAGAGGGTTTCTCAAAGTTGGCCGCTCCATTGACACAGTTACTTCATAAGAGTGTTCAGTATGAGTGGACAAATACAAGACAGAAAGCCTTTGAGAAATTGAAAGAAGCTTTGACCCAAGCACCGGTCTTGATTCAGCCTGAGTCCGGGAAGGACTATGTAGTTTACAGTGATGCTTCTCATGTCGGGCTAGGGTGTGTTCTTATGCAAGACAGGAGGGTAGTGGCTTACGCCTCAAGACAGTTGAAGACCCATGAGCGCAACTATCCGACCCATGACATAGAGTTAGCAGCAGTTGTTTTTGCTCTGAAGATTTGGAGGCATTATTTGTACGGTGAGAAATGCACAGTGTACACAGACCACAAGAGTTTGAAATACATTATGACCCAGCGAGATTTAAATCTCAGACAGCGTAGGTGGTTAGAGCTACTAAAAGACTATGATCTTACCATCGAGTACCATCCAGGTAAGGCTAATGTAGTGGCCGATGCATTGAGTAGGAAGATGGTCGTGGACTTGAGAGCCATGTTTGCTAGATTGAGTTTGTCTGGAGATGGTGGCTTGGTAGCCGAGCTACAGGTTAGACCAACTCTAGGTCAGTTGATTCGAGAGAAGCAGCTCTTAGACAGATCTTTGGCACCTCACGTACAAGATATAGCCGAAGGTAGATCTTCAGACTACAGTTTCAGTACTGATGGGGTTTTGTGTTTCAAGGATAGAATAGTTATGCCAAAAGACAGTGACTTGAGACGTACTATCTTGACTGAAGCCCACAGTAGCCCATTTGCTATGCATCCTGGAAGTACGAAGATGTACCGTGATTTGAAGAATGAGTACTTTTGGGTTGGCTTGAAGAAAGATGTAGCCGACTTTGTGAGTAAATGTTTAGTGTGTCAGAGAGTGAAGGCAGAACATCAGGTTCCCTCAGGTTTGTTACAGCCGCTGAGAATTCCGGAATGGAAATGGGAAAACATCACCATGGATTTTGTTTCGGGATTGCCTTTGACTCCTACGAAGAAGAACTCAGTTTGGGTGATAGTAGATCGTTTTACGAAGTGTGCTCACTTCTTGGCAGTTAATACTACTTACACTCTTGATAGATTGGCCGATTTGTACATTGGTGAGATTGTCAGATTGCATGGTGTGCCGAAATCTATCGTGTCAGATAGAGATCCGCGGTTTACTTCTCGATTTTGGGAGTGTCTGCATACAGCTTTGGGTACCCGATTGAACTTCAGCACTTCTTAGCATCCTCAGTCAGATGGTCAGTCAGAGAGGGTCATTCAGATCTTAGAGGATATGTTGCGTTGTTGTATCATTGATTTTCAGGGTACCTGGGAGAAGCATTTGCCTCTAGTAGAGTTTGCGTACAATAATAGCTTCCAGTCGAGCATTCAGATGGCTCCGTGTGAGGCCTTGTATGGCCGAAAGTGTAGGACTCCAGTTTGTTGGGCCGAAGTGGGACAGAAGTTGTTACCTATGCCAGATTTGCTCCGGGGGACAACCGACAAGGTAAAATTGATTTGTGATCGTTTGAAGGCTGCTTCGGATAGGCAGAAGTCCTATGCCGACTTGAAGAGGAAGGAAGTTGAGTTCTCAGTGGGTGAGAAGGTATTCTTGAAAGTGTCTCCGTGGAAGAAGGTGATGAGATTTGGCCGAAAAGGGAAGTTGAGTCCGAGGTACATAGGACCGTATGAGATTGTGAAGAGGGTTGGTCCTGTTGCGTATCAATTGCGTTTGCCATCCGAGTTAGAGAAGATACACAATGTGTTCCATGTTTCGATGCTTCGTAAGTATAGGTCCGATCCATCACATGTTATGCACGTGGAAGAGATTGAATTGAATCCGGATTTGACTTATGAAGAAGAACCAGTTGAGATCTTAGCTTCTGACAGCAAGGTGTTGCGGGGTAGATCGATTGAGTTAGTGAAGGTGCGGTGGCAACGTCGAGGTGTGGACGAAGCCACTTGGGAGAGGAAGGAGGATATGGAAAAGCAGTTTCCGTATCTCTTTCAGTCAGGTAATTTCGGGGACGAAATTTCTTAAGTGGGGGAGAGTTGTAACACCCATGTTTTGGGGTTAGGAGTTAGTCGGGTTAGTTGGTCCGAGTCGGTAAAATTTATTTTAATCAAATCGACCTTAGTGTGAGCAAATTAAGTTTAGAAAGAAAGGGAGGGATCATTTTGGTAATTAAACCAAAATAAAAATAAACACCCTTTTATATCATCTTTTTCCTCATTTCTTCTTCTTCAACCGTGCAAACAATCCCCAAAATTTCTCTCAAACCCCATTTACTATTCCCTTTGATTTCTCCCTCAATTCAAGGGCGTTTTTGAAGGTAATCACATATTTGAACTCTCCTCTTCATCATCTACGTTTACATAGCTTTATATTTTGAAACTACCCACTTTTGTGATTTTCAAGTTTAATGGAAATTTGAGTTTTTAGTGAGTTTTTCAATTGATTTTGATTTATTAAGTTGGGTTTTGAGTTAGTCACCTTAAAATACACATCATATGTTAAAATGAGTGATTTTGGATGAAAATCCGAAATGGGTATTTGTGGCTATTTTTGAAGTGTCTAAAACTTGAATTTTGGTGAGTTTTAGAGTTAAATTGAAGGGCTGATGATTTAGGGATGTTAGGAAAGTGTTTTGGAACCATTTAGATGTCATTTGGGTGATTGAAAATATAGTTTTCTGCTGGGTAATAAAAGAGCACGAAAATGAGAAATTTGGTGGTTGTTTTGGTTGGAAATTGTTGAAGTGTGGCTTGTGTTTATGGATTGGAGTGGTGACTGAAATTTAGCATTGATTTATGAGTAATGGTTGTGTTTTGATTGGCTAGAAACAAGAGGAAACACCGGAGAAGCATTGGGATCGAATCCGGGCATTTAGGAGGCTTGCTTACTTGTTTGAGTTGCTAAGGAAGGGTGGTGAGTAAAACTTTAAATTGTTTTGAAGTTGGTTCAAGTGTGTAGTGGATGTGTGGGAATGAGCTTGGTAGGCCATTCCTAGGTGGGAGTTAAATTGGTAGTTTAACTCTTTAATTTTCCATTGATAAATGATATGTCATTGCCTACTTGTTCATGTGAAGTGTGGATTGATTGTATGTATGTATCTTGATATGCATATATGATGAGCATGATATATAATTGGTGGATATATGATGTAATGAAAGAGATTGGCACTAGTATGCTTGGGTACAATGATCGATCATTAGGATGAGTGTGCACACAAATTGAGTCAAAACGTACGTGGCCTTGGTGGCGTTAAGGCACCAAGGAG
This sequence comes from Hibiscus trionum, assembly GCA_030270665.1. Lineage (NCBI taxonomy): Eukaryota > Viridiplantae > Streptophyta > Magnoliopsida > Malvales > Malvaceae > Hibiscus > Hibiscus trionum. The sequence goes on from BSYR01000017.1 coordinate 34,607,244, forward strand.
GAGTACGGTGATGTAATATTCCACCGGAAATTTATATATATTTTACGTGATGATGAGTGGAATCCCATCCGTAGGGCATGTGGCGATGAGTGGAATCCAGTCCATGCAAGGCCGGTGATGAGTGTAATCCCACCGAGGTAAGGTTGATGTTGGAAAATGCGTTCCAACATGTTATCCGCGTATTCGAGTCATAACTAGGTGCCAAAATGATGATTATAATGTTGAGCTTAATATGATGTAAGATGCCATATTATGACTCTTGAAAATGATATGATGATTATTTGATGTTGAGTTTAATATGATGTAAGATGCCATATTATGACTCTTGAAAATGATATGATGATATTTGATGTTGAGTTTAATATGATGTGAGATGCCATATTATGACTCTTGAAAGACTAGCTAGGTTGACTTGTTTATACCTATGCATGTGGTATGTGAGATTTAGGGATGACACGATTGAACCCTGCATTGTTGTTGTTTTTGGATTTTAGAGCATTCTCACTAAGCTTTTAGCTTACACTCTCATTTTCAACAATGCAGATCATTAGCATGGTGTTAGCAAGGAGTAAGGCGAAGGGGCATTCCAAGTTTTTGTTGCTCAAGTATGGTTTTGTAATTAATGTGGTAGTTTAGCAATGGGACAATTATGTGATTTGCATGAGCAATGTTTGACTCATAAATGGTGTTGATGTTATGCTTGGCTTGATTTTGTAAACCATGCTATGCCTTGATGAATGCTTGTGTGTGATGGCATGCCTTTTGGATGTTTAGGTTGCTTTGCTGATATGTGCAAACCTCATATGTGTTAGATTGTGCCTTTAGCATTGTCGTGATCTTATACATAAATTGCTCTTTATTTGCAATGTTATGTATGAATGCATTATACCAGTTTGAATGACTCCCTTGGCTTAAATAGGTGCTCTTGCATGTGTGTATATGCTTTATTGCTTCCTAAATTATGTTCATAGACTTCCTATATATATTCATATTGTGTTTTTATCATTGAAAGTCATTAGAGTTAAGCAAAATATGCCCCCCTGCACCTAGGTTTCGAAACTAGGGGTAAAGTTTCGAAACCTTTGCAAATTTTGGGATTCCAGAGGTCACTGCCAGCCAAAGTTTCGAAACCTTTGGGGAAGGTTTCGAAACTATGGTCAAAGGGCATAAAATTTGAATGTTTTGAGGTTTGCAAGCTTTACGTTTTAGTCCTGATTCTCGTATGTGCAATTGCTTGAGTTTGAGATGTCCGTTTGAGTTGAAATTTGGCAGAGAGGCATGAAACATGACTAATTTCATAATGGTAACTTAAAATTTGGTAAAGTCCTCTTAATTTCCATAATTTACAAATTGGTCCCTAAATTCGTATTTTGTGCAATTGAGTCCCTTATTGTTTTCCGATTATTGTGATTTTTGAGTATGCTTATCTAAAGAGTATGCCTAGGTTTAATGTGCATCTAGACAAGTTTAAAAAGAAAAAAAAGGGTCGTTAATCAAGGTTGACTTTCGGGTTGACTTTGGTTTTCCCCGTGTAATCTTCGTAGTTCGGGCCAACCGTCTAGGCCGGGCTACGGGGGTTACAACCATCACCAAGACCACGCGCACATTTTGACTCTCGTGTGCACACTAACATCCTAATGATCGATCATTTGTACCCAAGCATACTAGTGCCAATATTATCTCAACACAAGCTTATCATAACACAAATTTCTTACCATTTCTCGTGCCTAGCACGTAGCCACCATGATTTACAATCATGCACCCACATCTCATCAAACACATGCATATCACAATGCATAAACAAATCATCATGCCTCAATATCACACATAACCACAATGTGCATAGCAACATTAATCACAATTAACATATGAGGCATAAACACAACATTCAAAGTTCATCCATAGGTCTCTAACTAAAGCTTGAGATTAGATTGCCAATCTAATCCCAACTCTAGGTGGGTTTATCAAGCCCGAACTAGGTCCACATGCTTGAACCAACATTTGAAAAGCAATTTAAATTCAAAGAACCACTCACCGGACTTTCAAAACACAAGCAACAACCGATCAAGCTCCCAACGGTTCTGGATTCGAATGCGAGGCTTCACCAACAAAGTTCCTTGTTTCTAATCAATCAAACACCTTCTATTAATCACTAAAACAAACACAAACCACTGTTGTAAACTCAGAGCACCAATCAAGCATCAAAAGCAAGCCAATACACTCTCAAAACCCACATTTTCGAGCAGTCCAATAGCACAGCCAAAAACCATTGATTCCAACACTTTTAACACACCAAATAGCTTCCAAAATAACCCCTAAAAATCATACAACCATCAGCCATCAATTCCCACACAAAATAGCCCAAAAACTCATCTTTAAAGCCCTCTAAAACCCCACTTAAACCCAAATCCGTGAATCATTATAAAATCATGTAAAAATCATATATGTTGGACCATTTGGGCTACCAAATACATATCTAACTTCAAGAAATCAAAAGCTGAATCAAAAGTCAATAAAGTTTGGATTTTTATTCTTTAAGCTCAAAAACTCAAAACACAAAATAATAGGTTTCCATGAAAACTAAAAACATGTAGAGAAAGAGGAAGTTGAGGACAAATCAAAAATGTTATTACCTTCCAAAAATCTTCAAAGATGAAGGAGGATGGTGATGGAATAGTAAACTTGAGGAGAAGGGGAAGTTTGTCGTGGAATTTTTTTTTGGTAGGGGAAGAAGATGATGAAAAGGCACTTTTATTGTTTTGTTTTATTTTTAAAAACCAAAAGACTCATTCACCCTTAATGAACATGGATTATTACAATAGTGTAAAATCTATGGCCATTGGGTTTAATTCTACACAAGCTCAATATAAATTTATTTGTTTTGAAAATACGAGGCCCAAAATAATATTTTAATATTTTTCATTTCACCCGACCCCCAAACCCGGGTGTTACATAAATTCAGTTGGTTAATATTACAAATTGATCAATAACATATTAGGCGATAATTATATAACTCTAAGTGAAATGTTGTCTCAATTGATGTTTTATTTGAAAATTTGTCATCAAATAAGTTTATGAAATTATACCATTTCGGGAGTCATAGCCATTCTTCCTCCGCCCTTAGATAAATTGAAATTTTTTCAATCGAATGTTTGCCTTACAAGGAGATATTATCCAAAAAAATTCCAAGTACAGAGGAGAATCCTAAATTTTTTTCAGGAGGGACGAGAAACGAATTATAATTTTTTTCAAGGCGTAAAGTGTAATTTTATTATCATAATTTTATTATTATAATGCAGCAGCCTTTAAAAGATATTTTTCCGCGATTGTTCTCGTTGGCTATAAACAAATTGGCGTGGGTCTATGATTATGCCGTGGGTGGAACATTTGAGCATGGGCAGTGGGTGTCCATTTTTCGTAGACACTTGCGTGTTTTTGAGCTGGACCATTTGCAGGGGTTACGTGAGTTGGTGGGGGAGGTGCGTTTATGGGAGGCTCGACAGGATACTCTAATTTGGAGATCGGACGATCATGGGGTTTTCTCGGTGAAGGCTTTATCCAAATTGATGATGTTGGATAAGTTTGGCGATGATGACTTTGGAGAATGTTTCGCTTGGCAAGTATTGGTTCCGCCAAAGGTTCAGGCGTTCCTTTGGTTCATATGGTTACGAAGATTGCCAACAACAGACTTTTTGCGCCACCGTGGGATGTCATTGAGCGAAGAACAAGGTAGATGTTCGTGGTGCGCGACATCGGAGGAATCAATTGCACACCTTTTTTATGAGTGTCCGAATGTGCTGAAATTTTGGGAGTGGTTGCGCAATTGGTGGAATATATCGACACATTTCCCGGTTAGTTTTGCCGACTTCTTTGTTGAACATTTGCATTGCCCTTTTACTGGTAGCATGAAACGATGGTGGGTGGCAAGCGTTAGTGCCTTGTTATGGTCACTATGGTTGGCTAGAAATGAGCTTAGGTTTCGAGGTAAATGTGTGTCGATGGAAGAACTATGCTTCTTGGTGAAGTTGAGATCGTTCTACTGGATTAAAGTGGGTGCGGAGGGTGAGTTAATGTCCGAGTCAGTTTGGTGGACATGTCCGTCCTCTCTTGTGATTATCTCTACAGCGAAGAAGGTAAGGTGTGGGGTGTTTTGGCAGCCACCGGTTAGGGGGGGGTCTTGAAATTCAACGTTGATGGTGCTGCAAGGGGTAAGCCGGGTCCTGCGGGCTTTGGGGGTGTGATGCGGGACGGGGAGAGTCGGATTTTAGGGCTGTTCTCGGGGCCATTGGGGGTGATAGACTCCAATGAAGCTGAAATTCGGGCTATAGCGTTTGCCTTGAATTTGGTGATGGATAGGATTTGGCGAGAGCATTGTGTGATAATTGAGTCGGATTCACAGGTGGCTTTGAGTTGGGCTACACGTACGACAAAAAGGCCATGGCGGTTGTGGGACGTGATTACGGCGATTGATCAAGCGTGTTAGACTGCACATGAATTACAATTTTGTTATGTGCCTAGGGAGGCTAATGGTTTCGCCGATGTATTGGCCAAGGAGGGAGTGGATCGTGTGTCATTGTTCGTGGCTTGTTTATGATTGTTTTTTTTGGGGGGGGGGGGGTTTGGTTAATTTTGACAGGTCATATCGTACTCTTTTCCTCCACTAGGGAGGTTTTTAACGAGGCGTATGGCTTGTCGCGCTGTATGTTTTTCTTCATATTGAATAAAATCATACAGTTTGCTGATCAAAAAAAAAATTCATAATTTTTGAAGGGACTAAAAGATAACTTTACCATTTTAAGAGGTGAGGTCTATTTAGTTAAGTTTTTTTTTTAAATTTTCTGAACCATCCATGATAATTTAGACTGGTTCAATTTTCTTTGGTGATCGATTTTTTTTCTTATTAATTTTAGTTTTTGACTTGTTGGACTTTATGTTGAAAAAATGACTTTGTTTTATGATTTCTAGAAATTATACGGTAAATTATCAATGTTTTTTCATAAATATCTCTAAACAAATTATTTTTTCAACGAATTAAAAAATCAATAATTCATGTATAGTATACTAAATATAAAATCATATATTATATTCTGAAAGAATTATAGATTGATTATAAATTAAATAAAAACAAGAATTTGATTAGATTTGAGTTAACCACAACTTTTAAACTTATGTTTCATAAAGCGTCCAAATACCACGATTCAGTTCTATTTTAGGTACCTTAGAGTTTTTTCATAATTTTGTTTTTATTTTTGATTCAATTATTTATATAAAAATGATAATATATACCACATATATTAGATATAAAATTTTTGCATATAGAAATAGATTAAAAGCTCGTGTAAATATGTTATATAAATCAGATATGGCTACTACATTATATAGTAACTATATCTGATTTATATAACAAATTTACATGCGCTTTTAATATATTTCTATATGCGACTTTTAAAATATGACCTAGAAATTCAGCTATAAAATGCTCAATGCGCGTCACACTTTGTACATCCTCAGCTCAGCATCTTCATATAATTGGCTTTTAATTTCATTTCTCAACAACTACAAAATGAATGTTTATGAAAATTTTTCACTTCTCGTCGTTTTACTCATAGCTTCTAGTTAGTATATACAATATTCTTCTATTTGGATATCCTAATAATCTTTACATACATATTTATATATGTAATTGATGGAAAATCGATGTTTAATTTTCAGGTGTATTGAACACGGAAGCATGTCATAGTGACATGGAATGTCAATTCACGTGTCCAAATAGTGGTTTATGTAACATGGTAACTCACAAATGTGCATGTAACCCGGTGTCAGAGCGGCTATCCTCTAAAATTATACAATCTACAGGTGTATCGGACGCGAAAGCATGTCATAGTGACATGGAATGTCAGTTCACGTGTCCACATGGCGGTTTATGTAACATGGTAACTCACAAATGTGCTTGCAACTTGGTGCCAGAGCGGCTATCCTCTAAAATTGTACCGTCTACAGGTGTATCAGACGCGAAAGCATGTCATAGTGATATGGAATGTCAATTCACGTGTCCACATGGCGGCTTATGTAACATGGTAACTCATAAATGTGCATGCAATCCAGTGCCGAAGCGGCTATCCTCTAATGCCGTACCGTCTTCAGCTGTATTAGACGCGAAATCATGTCATAGTGACATGGAATGTCAATTCACGTGTCCACGTGGTGGCTTATGTAACATGGTAACTCACAAATGTGCATGCAATCCGTTGCCGTAGCGAATACCCTCTAACGTTGTATCGATGGTGGATGTTAAATGCAACAATGATGCCCATTCTGTCGCGGTTTGTCCACTGGGTTGTGAAGCCTATAATTGTCACCGTGGCATTTGTGTTTGCCGTTGTCGTGCCTGAAAAAACACATTGTTGCTTTCAATTATAGGATAAATTTTGCACCCTAAATTTGGTTAATAAATGAGTGAATAAAACGATGTTCTGACAATTGATTTGCTCTTGTTCTCTTTATTTTCTAGAATTAATCTTAATCGCTTTTTTCATCTATTCGGTTGAAAGTCTGGACAAATTCAAAATTTTAAGGTGAGAAGTAAATTTTAAATGGTTTAATGGTGATAGCAATTAAGCCCTTAAACTTTTTTCCACCCAATTAAGCCCTTGAACCAAACAATTTAATCATTTAAGCCCTTTGACATATTTTGACCAATTAATCTTGACAATTTTATTTTTCTTTAGATATTACCGGCACATAATACACTGCAGTTCTATCATGTTGCATTTGCATATTTTTTCAAAAAAAAATTTATAGAAATTTTATAAGTTTTTTGGAATCTTTATATCTTTTAAAGAATTTTTTAAGTAGAATAACAAATATCTAAAAATGTCAAGTGGAAAAACTATGACACGACGCATTGCAACAACAGATCCTAAAAACTGTTAAAATTTAATGGTAAAAATTGGTTAAAGGTCTTAATTGATTAAATTTCTTGGTTCAAGTGATTTATTGAGTGCATAAAAATTTTAGGGGCTTAATTGATTTTTTTCAAACGTTTGAGTTCTTCTTAGACCCTTAAGACATTTTAAATTTTAAAATATAATCTCATTATTTTATTAATTTAAAATTTTAAAGTGGTTAAAATTAACTTTTTGTTTTTCCTTATTTTTGATCAAGTGGTGTTACAATAATATTTCCAAGGCAAATGTCGGAATACAAACCCACACAAGGGGTTAAGCAGATGAGCATCCATGACCACTAGGTCAATTAGTAGATCTCATCGTTTTCCCCTCTTTGATTACTACTCAATCCTTTGAATTAATTTATGTTAATTAACTATAGATAATACATATTTTAAGAAATAAAATTTAATAAAAATAATAATTAAATTCAAAAGGTTAATATTACAAATTTATCAATAACGTGTTAGGCGATAATTAAATAACTCTAAGTGAAATGATGTCTCAATTGATGTTTTATTTGAAAATTTGTCATCAAATAAGTCTATGAAATTATACCATTTCAGGAGTCACGGCCATTCTTTCTCCACTCTTGGATAATGTCAAATTGTTTTTCCTTTATTGTTGACTTTACAGGGAGATATTATCCAAAACAATTCCAAGACCGGAGGAGAATCCCGAAATTTTTTCATGAGGGACGAGAAACGAATTATAATTTTTTTGAAGGCGTAAAGTGTAATTTTATTATTATATCAATTTAAAATTTTATAATTTTTGAAGAGACTAAAAGATAACTTTATCATATTTAGAAGGTGATGTCGGTTTAGTTATGTTTTTTTTTAAATTTTCTGAACCATCCATGATAAATTAGTCTGGTTCAATTTCCTTTGGTGATCGATTTTTTTCTTATTAATTTTAGTTTTTGACTTGTTGGACTTAATTTTGAAAAAAAATGACTATGTTTTATGATTTCTAGAAATTATATGGTAAAGTATCAAAGTTTTTTCATTAATATTTCTAAACAAATTATTTTTTTAACTAATTAAAAAAATCTATAATTCATGTACATTATATTAAATATAAAGCATATATTATATTATGAAAGAATTATAAATTAATTATAAATTAAATAAAAACAAGAATTTGATTTGAGTTAACCACAACTTATAAACTTATGTTTCATAACGCGTCAAGTTACCACGATTCAGATCTATTTTAGACACCTCAGAATTTTTTTGATAATTTTATTTTTAATTTTTGATTCAATTATTTATATAAAAATGATAATATATATACCACATATATTAGATATAAAAATTTCGCATATAGAAATAGATTAAAAGTACGTGTAAATATGTAATAGAAATTAGATATAGTTACTACATTATATAGTAACTATATCTGATTTATATAAATTTGGTTAATAAATGAGTGAATAAATCGGTGTTCTGACAATTTATTTGCTCTTGTTCTCTTTATTTTCTAGAATTAATCTTAATTTTTTTCATCTATTCGGTTGAAAGTCTGAGTGAATTCGAAATTTTAGGTTGAGAAGTAAATTTTAAATGGTTTAATGGTGAAATCTACTAAGCCCTTAAACTTTTTTTTGCACCCAAATAAGCCCTTGAACCAAGAAATTTAATCATTTAAGCGATTTGACCGGTTTTGACCATTTAATCTTGACAATTTTTCTTTCTTTAGATATTACCGGCACATAATACACTACAGTTCTATCATGCTGCATTTGCATATTTTTAAGAAATTTTTTTTTTTTGAGATTTTAAAGTTTTTTGGAATCTTTAGAACTTTTAAAGAAGTTTTCAAGTAGAATAACAAATTTCTAAAAATGTCAAGTGGAAAAACCGTGACACGACGCCCTACACCAACATATCCAAAAAACTGTTAAAATTTAATGGTCAAAATTGGTCAAATGTCTTAATTGATTAAATTTCTTGGTTAAAGGGATTAATTGAGTGCAGAAAAAGTTTAGGGGCTTAATTGTTTTTTTCAAAGGTTTGAGTTCTTCTCAGACCCTTAAGACATTTTAAATATTAAAATATAATTTCATTATCTTATTAACTTAAAATTTTATAGTGGTTAAAATGAACTTTTGTTTTTCCCTATTTTTTGATCAAGTGGTGTTACTATAATATTTCCAAGGCAAATGTCGGAATACGAACCTACACAAGGAGTTAAGAGGATGAGCATCCGTGACCACTAGGTTAATTAGTGGATCTTATCCTTTCCCCCTGTTTGATTACTACCCAATCCATTGAATTAATTTATGTTATTTAACTATAGATAATTTATATTTTAAGAAATAAAATTTAATAAAAATAATAATTAAATTCAGTAAGTTAATATAACAAATTGATCAATAACATATTAGGCGATAATTAAATAACTCTAAATGAAATGTTGTCTCAATTGATGTTTTATTTAAAAAATTGTCATCAAATAAGTCTATGAAATTATACCATTTCGGGAGTCATAGCCATTCTTCCTCCGCTCTTAGATAATATGATTTTTTTTCAATCGAATGTTTGCCTTACAAGGAGATATTATCCAAAACAATTCCAAGTCCAGAGGAGAATCCTAATTTTTTTTTCAGGAGGGACGAGAAACGAATTATAATTTTTTTCAAGCCGTAAAGTGTAATTTTATTATTATATTAATTTAAAATTTCATAATTTTTGAAGGAACTAAAAGATAACTTTACCATTTTAAGAGGTGTGGTCTATTTAGTTAAGTTTTTTTTTAAAATTTTCTGAACCATCCATGATAATTTACACTGGTTCAATTTCCTTTGGTGATCGATATTTTTTTTCTTATTAATTTTAGTTTTTGACTTGTTGGACTTTATGTTGAAAAAATGACTTTGTTTTATGATTTCTAGAAATTATATGGTAAATTATCAATGTTTTTTTCATAAATATTTCTAAACAAATTATTTTTTCAACGAATTAAAAAATCAATAATTCATGTATAGTATACTAAATATAAAATCATATATTATATTCTGAAAGAATTATAGATTGATTATAAATTAAATAAAAACAAGAATTTGATTAGATTTGAGTTAACCACAACTTTTAAACTTATGTTTCATAAAGCGTCCAAATACCACGATTTAGTTCTATTTTAGGTACTTTAGAGTTTTTTCATAATTTTGTTTTTATTTTTGATTCAATTATTTATATAAAAATAATAATATATACCACATATATTAGATATAAAAATTTTGCATATAGAAATAGATTAAAAGCTCGTGTAAATATGTTATATAAATCAGATATGGCTACTACATTATATAGTAACTATATCTGATTTATATAACAAATTTACAAGCGCTTTTAATATATTTCTATACGCGACTTTTAAAATATGACCTAGAAATTCAGCTATAAAATGCTCAATGCGCGTCACACTTTGTACATCCTCAGCTCAGCATCTTCATATAATTGGCTTTTAATTTCATTTCTCAACAACTACAAAATGAATGTTTATGAAAATTTTTCACTTCTCGTCGTTTTACTCATAGCTTCTTGTTAGTATATACAATATTCTTCTATTTGGATATCCTAATAATCTTTACATACATATTTATACATGTAATTGATGGAAAATCGATGTTTAATTTTCAGGTGTATTGAACACGGAAGCATGTCATAGTGACATGGAATGTCAATTCACGTGTCCAAATAGTGGTTTATGTAACATGGTAACACACAAATGTGCATGTAACCCGGTGTCGGAGCGGCTATCCTCTAAAATTATACAATCTACAGGTGTATCGGACGCGAAAGCATGTCATAGTGACATGGAATGTCAGTTCACGTGTCCACATGGCGGTTTATGTAACATGGTAACTCACAAATGTGCTTGCAACTTGGTGCCAGAGCGGCTATCCTCTAAAATTGTACCGTCTACAGGTGTATCAGACGCGAAAGCATGTCATAGTGATATGGAATGTCAATTCACGTGTCCACATGGCGGCTTATGTAACATGGTAACTCATAAATGTGCATGCAATCCAGTGCCGAAGCGGCTATCCTCTAATGCCGTACCGTCTTCAGCTGTATTAGACGCGAAATCATGTCATAGTGACATGGAATGTCAATTCACGTGTCCACGTGGTGGCTTATGTAACATGGTAACTCACAAATGTGCATGCAATCCGTTGCCGTAGCGAATACCCTCTAACGTTGTATCGATGGTGGATGTTAAATGCAACAATGATGCCCATTCTGTCGCGGTTTGTCCACTGGGTTGTGAAGCCTATAATTGTCACCGTGGCATTTGTGTTTGCCGTTGTCGTGCCTGAAAAAACACATTGTTGCTTTCAATTATAGGATAAATTTTGCACCCTAAATTTGGTTAATAAATGAGTGAATAAAACGATGTTCTGACAATTGATTTGCTCTTGTTCTTTTTATTTTCTAGAATTAATCTTAATCGCTTTTTTCATCTATTCGGTTGAAAGTCTGAGCAAATTCAAAATTTTAAGGTGAGAAGTAAATTTTAAATGGTTTAATGGTGATAGCAATTAAGCCCTTAAACTTTTTTCCACCCAATTAAGCCCTTGAACCAAACAATTTAATCATTTAAGCCCTTTGACATATTTTGACCAATTAATCTTGACAATTTTATTTTTCTTTAGATATTACCGGCACATAATACACTGCAGTTCTATCATGTTGCATTTGCATATTTTTTCAAAAAAAATTTTATAGAAATTTTATAAGTTTTTTGGAATCTTTATATCTTTTAAAGAATTTTTTAAGTAGAATAACAAATATCTAAAAATGTCAAGTGGAAAAACTATGACACGACGCATTGCAACAACAGATCCTAAAAACTGTTAAAATTTAATGGTAAAAATTGGTTAAAGGTCTTAATTGATTAAATTTCTTGGTTCAAGTGATTTATTGAGTGCATAAAAATTTTAGGGGCTTAATTGATTTTTTTCAAACGTTTGAGTTCTTCTTAGACCCTTAAGACATTTTAAATTTTAAAATATTAAAATATAATCTCATTATTTTATTAATTTAAAATTTTAAAGTGGTTAAAATTAACTTTTTGTTTTTCCTTATTTTTGATCAAGTGGTGTTACAGTAATATTTCCAAGGCAAATGTCGGAATACAAACCCACACAAGGGGTTAAGCAGATGAGCATCCATGACCACTAGGTCAATTAGTAGATCTCATCGTTTTCCCCTCTTTGATTACTACTCAATCCTTTGAATTAATTTATGTTAATTAACTATAGATAATACATATTTTAAGAAATAAAATTTAATAAAAATAATAATTAAATTCAAAAGGTTAATATTACAAATTTATCAATAACGTGTTAGGCGATAATTAAATAACTCTAAGTGAAATGATGTCTCAATTGATGTTTTATTTGAAAATTTGTCATCAAATAAGTCTATGAAATTATACCATTTCAGGAGTCACGGCCATTTTTTCTCCACTCTTGGATAATGTCAAATTGTTTTTCCTTTATTGTTGACTTTACAGGGAGATATTATCCAAAACAATTCCAAGACCGGAGGAGAATCCCGAAATTTTTTCATGAGGGACGAGAAACGAATTATAATTTTTTTGAAGGCGTAAAGTGTAATTTTATTATTATATCAATTTAAAATTTTATAATTTTTGAAGAGACTAAAAGATAACTTTATCATATTTAGAAGGTGATGTCGGTTTAGTTATGTTTTTTTTTTAAATTTTCTGAACCATCCATGATAAATTAGTCTGGTTCAATTTCCTTTGGTGATCGATTTTTTTCTTATTAATTTTAGTTTTTGACTTGTTGGACTTAATTTTGAAAAAAAATGACTATGTTTTATGATTTCTAGAAATTATATGGTAAAGTATCAAAGTTTTTTCATTAATATTTCTAAACAAATTATTTTTTTAACTAATTAAAAAAATCTATAATTCATGTACATTATATTAAATATAAAGCATATATTATATTATGAAAGAATTATAAATTAATTATAAATTAAATAAAAACAAGAATTTGATTTGAGTTAACCACAACTTATAAACTTATGTTTCATAACGCGTCAAGTTACCACGATTCAGATCTATTTTAGACACCTCAGAATTTTTTTGATAATTTTATTTTTAATTTTTGATTCAATTATTTATATAAAAATGATAATATATATACCACATATATTAGATATAAAAATTTCGCATATAGAAATAGATTAAAAGTACGTGTAAATATGTAATAGAAATTAGATATAGTTACTACATTATATAGTAACTATATCTGATTTATATAAATTTGGTTAATAAATGAGTGAATAAATCGGTGTTCTGACAATTTATTTGCTCTTGTTCTCTTTATTTTCTAGAATTAATCTTAATTTTTTTCATCTATTCGGTTGAAAGTCTGAGTGAATTCGAAATTTTAGGTTGAGAAGTAAATTTTAAATGGTTTAATGGTGAAATCTACTAAGCCCTTAAACTTTTTTTTGCACCCAAATAAGCCCTTGAACCAAGAAATTTAATCATTTAAGCGATTTGACCGGTTTTGACCATTTAATCTTGACAATTTTTCTTTCTTTAGATATTACCGGCACATAATACACTACAGTTCTATCATGCTGCATTTGCATATTTTTAAGAAAATATATTTTTTTTGAGATTTTAAAGTTTTTTGGAATCTTTAGAACTTTTAAAGAAGTTTTCAAGTAGAATAACAAATTTCTAAAAATGTCAAGTGGAAAAACCGTGACACGACGCCCTACACCAACATATCCAAAAAACTGTTAAAATTTAATGGTCAAAATTGGTCAAATGTCTTAATTGATTAAATTTCTTGGTTAAAGGGATTAATTGAGTGCAGAAAAAGTTTAGGGGCTTAATTGTTTTTTTCAAAGGTTTGAGTTCTTCTCAGACCCTTAAGACATTTTAAATATTAAAATATAATTTCATTATCTTATTAACTTAAAATTTTATAGTGGTTAAAATGAACTTTTGTTTTTCCCTATTTTTTGATCAAGTGGTGTTACTATAATATTTCCAAGGCAAATGTCGGAATACGAACCTACACAAGGAGTTAAGAGGATGAGCATCCGTGACCACTAGGTTAATTAGTGGATCTTATCCTTTCCCCCTGTTTGATTACTACCCAATCCATTGAATTAATTTATGTTATTTAACTATAGATAATTTATATTTTAAGAAATAAAATTTAATAAAAATAATAATTAAATTCAGTAAGTTAATATAACAAATTGATCAATAACATATTAGGCGATAATTAAATAACTCTAAATGAAATGTTGTCTCAATTGATGTTTTATTTAAAAAATTGTCATCAAATAAGTCTATGAAATTATACCATTTCGGGAGTCATAGCCATTCTTCCTCCGCTCTTAGATAATATGATTTTTTTTCAATCGAATGTTTGCCTTACAAGGAGATATTATCCAAAACAATTCCAAGTCCAGAGGAGAATCCTAATTTTTTTTTCAGGAGGGACGAGAAACGAATTATAATTTTTTTCAAGCCGTAAAGTGTAATTTTATTATTATATCAATTTAAAATTTCATAATTTTTGAAGGAACTAAAAGATAACTTTACCATTTTAAGAGGTGTGGTCTATTTAGTTAAGTTTTTTTTTAAAATTTTCTGAACCATCCATGATAATTTACACTGGTTCAATTTCCTTTGGTGATCGATATTTTTTTTCTTATTAATTTTAGTTTTTGACTTGTTGGACTTTATGTTGAAAAAATGACTTTGTTTTATGATTTCTAGAAATTATATGGTAAATTATCAATGTTTTTTCATAAATATTTCTAAACAAATTATTTTTTCAACGAATTAAAAAATCAATAATTCATGTATAGTATACTAAATATAAAATCATATATTATATTCTGAAAGAATTATAGATTGATTATAAATTAAATAAAAACAAGAATTTGATTAGATTTGAGTTAACCACAACTTTTAAACTTATGTTTCATAAAGCGTCCAAATACCACGATTTAGTTCTATTTTAGGTACTTTAGAGTTTTTTCATAATTTTGTTTTTATTTTTGATTCAATTATTTATATAAAAATAATAATATATACCACATATATTAGATATAAAAATTTTGCATATAGAAATAGATTAAAAGCTCGTGTAAATATGTTATATAAATCAGATATGGCTACTACATTATATAGTAACTATATCTGATTTATATAACAAATTTACAAGCGCTTTTAATATATTTCTATACGCGACTTTTAAAATATGACCTAGAAATTCAGCTATAAAATGCTCAATGCGCGTCACACTTTGTACATCCTCAGCTCAGCATCTTCATATAATTGGCTTTTAATTTCATTTCTCAACAACTACAAAATGAATGTTTATGAAAATTTTTCACTTCTCGTCGTTTTACTCATAGCTTCTTGTTAGTATATACAATATTCTTCTATTTGGATATCCTAATAATCTTTACATACATATTTATACATGTAATTGATGGAAAATCGATGTTTAATTTTCAGGTGTATTGAACACGGAAGCATGTCATAGTGACATGGAATGTCAATTCACGTGTCCAAATAGTGGTTTATGTAACATGGTAACACACAAATGTGCATGTAACCCGGTGTCGGAGCGGCTATCCTCTAAAATTATACAATCTACAGGTGTATCGGACGCGAAAGCATGTCATAGTGACATGGAATGTCAGTTCACGTGTCCACATTGCGGTTTATGTAACATGGTAACTCACAAATGTGCTTGCAACCTGGTGCCAGAGCGGCTATCCTCTAAAATTGTACCGTCTACAGGTGTATCAGACGCGAAAGCATGTCATAGTGATATGGAATGTCAATTTACGTGTCCACATGGCGGCTTATGTAACATGGTAACTCATAAATGTGCATGCAACCCAGTGCCGGAGTGGCTATCCTCTAATGTCGTACCGTCTTCAGCTGTATTAGACGCGAAATCATGTCATAGTTACATGGAATGTCAATTCACGTGTCCACGTGGCGGCTTATGTAACATGGTAACTCACAAATGTGCATGCAATCCGTTGCCGTAGCAAATACCCTCTAACGTTGTATCGATGGTGGATGTTAAATGCAACAATGATGCCCATTCTGTCGCGGTTTGTCCACAAGGTTGTGAAGCCTATAATTGTCACCGTGGAATTTGTGTTTGCCATTGTCGTGCCTGAAAAAAAACACATTGTTGCTTACAATTATAGGATAAATTTTTCACCCCAAATTTGGTTAATAAATGAGTGAATAAAACGATGTTCTGACAATGGATTTGCTCTTGTTCTCTTTATTTTCTAGAATTAATCTTAATCGCTTTTTTCATCTATTCGGTTGAAAGTCTGAGTAAATTCAAAATTTTAAGGTGAGAAGTAAATTTTAAATGGTCTAATGGTGATATCAATTAAGCCCTTAAACTTTTTTCCACCCAATTAAGCCCTTGAACCAAGCAATTTAATCATTTAAGCCCTTTGACCAATTTTAACCAATTAATCTTGACAATTTTATTTTTCTTTAGATATTACCGGCACATAATACACTGCAGATCTATCATGTTGTATTTGCATATTTATTCAGAAAAATATTTTTTTTAGAAATTTTATAAGTTTTTTGGAATCTTTATATCTTTTAAAGAATTTTTTAAGTAGAATAACAAATATCTAAAAATGTCAAGTGGAAAAACTATGACACGACGTATTGCACCAACAGATCCTAAAAACTGTTAAAATTTAATGGTGAAAATTGGTTAAAGGTCTTAATTGATTAAATTTCTTGGTTCAAGGGATTTATTGAGTGCAGAAAAATTTTAGGGGCTTAATTGATTTTTTTTTTCAAACGTTTGAGTTCTTCTTAGACCCTTTAGACATTTTAAATTTTAGAATATAATCTCATTATTTTATTAATTTAAAATTTTAAAGTGGTTAAAATTAACTTTTTTCCCTGTTTTTTGATCAAGTGGTGTTACAGTAATATTTCCAAGGCAAATGTCGGAATACAAACCCACACAAGGGGTTAAGCGGATGAGCATCCATAACCACTAGGTCAATTAGTAGATCTCATCATTTTCCCCTCTTTGATTACTACTCAATCCTTTGAATTAATTTACGTTAATTAACTATAGATAATACATATTTTAAGAAATAAAATTTAATAAAAATAATAATTATATTCAAAAGGTTAATATTACAAATTTATCAATAACGTATTAGGCGATAATTAAATAACTCTAAGTGAAATGATGTCTCAATTGATGTTTTATTTGAACATTTGTCATCAAATAAGTCTATGAAATTATACCATTTCAGGAGTCATGGCCATTCTTTCTCCATTCTTGGTTAATGTCAAATTGTTTTTCCTCTATTGTTGACTTTTTTTTGCTCAACAAGATGTCGTAGATTAAAAAGAAAATATACAACCATACGTCACAACGGTCGCCTCGTTAAAAACCTCCCTAATCCTAACGGAGGAAAATAGTACAGCCCGTTTGTGACAACAAAAGACAACCAGACAACATACGAACAAAAAACCAGCACCCACCCGATAGCATTAACAAGCACAAAATAAAGAAACACGCGACACCCCCTCTTTAGCCAATGCATCGGCTAAACCATTCGCCTCCCGAAAAATATGCGAAAAACACACTGAATGCAAATTATAACAAGCGCTGTCTATCTAATGAAACACCTCCCAATAACGCCACGGCCGCTTGTCCACGTGTAGCACTAACGGTGACCATGGAATCCGACTCCACAACCAATGGATACGATGACCAAGCCGACTGCCAAAAGAAAGTTAACGCAAAGGCAACTGCCCGCAATTCAGATTCATTAGACTCGATACAACCAAGCGGGCCAGAAAACAAAGCCACTGTCCTGGCTTGATCATCACGCAGCACACCCACGAAACCTGCAGGATCCGGCTTACCACGCGCGGACCCGTCGACTGAGAATTTCAACGTCCCTGCCATCGGTGGTTCCCAACAAACGCCGCTACGTATCGGCCGCGAACCAGAAGGTTCAGTATATAGGCTTGGGCAATCCCACCACAACGCCTCACCAATGAAGAGGTCATCTCGTAAGGTCCGCATCCAATAGTACGATCGTAATTTAATTAAGAAACAAACCTCCGCTATTGGTATTGACTTCTTATTAAAAATCATCTCGTTTCGCGTGAGCCAGACTGACTAAAACAAAGCTGCCACGCACGAGACCCACAAGCATCGAAGAACACCCGAAAAGGAACAATGGAAATCCGGTAAGAAGAAATCCGACAAGTTCTTAGGCAAAGGCATGCACACGCCCCACCAACTCCGAAACCAGTCCCAAATACTTTGAACCAACGGACAAGAATACAATAAATGATCAACATCCTCCTCTCGCTCCTTACACCATATGCACAACGTGCTTTGGCCCTCAAACACTATACCCCGATGCCTCAAAAACTCAAACGTGGGCAAACGACGTAACCAAACAAACCATAAAAAAGCTTGTACCTTAGGCGGAACCAAAATTTTCCACGTGAAACAATCCCCAAAGTCACTTTCTCTCGCTCGATCAAGCATCAACATTTGAGAGATAGCCTTAACCGAAAATAATCCTTGCGCATCCGGGGACCAAATCAGCTTATCGCGATAACCAACATGCAATCGATAGTCACCCACCACAGACCACAATTCACGAAGCTGCCCTACCTCAAAAGAACGAAGGGGACGACGGAAAAAATTAGCCCACCTGGAATGTCGAAGACCCCCCTGCACCAAATAATCCACAACCAATGCAAGACGATTACGAGCACAACAAAATAGTCGCGGAAAAATATCCTTTAGCGGGGAAACCTTACTACTGTTTCCTTTATGGTTATTCAGGTTATAACCAAATAGCCATTACACCGGAGGACCAGGAGAAGACAACCTTCACATGCCCCTGTGGAACATACGCCTTTAGGAGAATGCCATTTGGACTGTGTAATGCACCAGCAACTTTTTAGCGGTGTATGATGGCAATATTCTCTAATATGGTGG
Organism: Hibiscus trionum; assembly: GCA_030270665.1. NCBI lineage: Eukaryota > Viridiplantae > Streptophyta > Magnoliopsida > Malvales > Malvaceae > Hibiscus > Hibiscus trionum. The sequence goes on from BSYR01000017.1 coordinate 34,626,243, forward strand.
AAGATTTCCTGGAGATCTTCATGGATGACTTTTCCGTCGTTGGAGATAGTTTCAACAATTACCTAGGCAATTTGAAGAAAGTGCTTGAAAGATGTGAAGAGGCAAATCTCGTACTGAACTGGTAAAAATGCCATTTTATGGTAGATGAGGGCATAGTATTGGGACACAAAGTCTCCTGCCGTGGCATAGAAGTGGACAGAGCCAAAATTGAAGTCATCAAAAAACTGCCGCCACCCACCACAGTCAAGGGCATTAGGAGTTTCTTAGGACACGCAGGGTTTTATCGTAGATTTATTGCTAATTTTTCTAAAATCACTAAACCCTTGTGTCTTCTGTTGGAACAGAATAAGACCTTTGATTTCAACACCGAATGTACTGAAGCATTCAAGACATTGAAAGAGAAGCTGGTAACAGCCCTAATAGTATAACCACGGGACTGGAGTTTACCGTTTGCGATAATGTGTAATGCAAGTGACTATGCTGTAGGGGCAGCACTAGGGCAGAGGAAGAAGACACTCTTCCACGTAATATACTATGCCAGCAAGATCTTAAACGATGCCCAGATAAACTACACCACAACAGAGAAGGAGTTTCTAGTTGTGGTATCCGCCTTCGAAAAGTTCATACCATACATACTTGGAACAAAAGTAGTGGTTCATACGGATCACTCAACAATAAAATACATGTTCACCAAAAAGGATGCAAGACCACGATTGATACGTTGGATTCTGCTGCTGCAAGAGTTCGATATGGTAATCAAAGACATAAAGGGAACAAAAAACCAAGTAGCTGATCACTTGTCAAGACTGGAGATGGGAAAGGATCAAGATAAAAACAAGGTTAACATACAGGAGACTTTCCCTGACAAGCAGTTATTCACTGCCACAAGCATTGCCGTGGCAGCCATGGCGATAGGTAAGCTTCATGAAGTTCCTTTGTATGCTAGCATAGTAAACTATCTTGTTAGTGGTTTATTACCTCATGAACTTAACTACCAAGCAAGGAAGAGGTTCCAAAATGATGCAAAACATTATTATTGGGACAAACCTCTTCTATTTAAGCACTGTGCAGATCAGATTATCAGGAGATGCATACCAAAGGAAGAACAGGAAGAAGTGTTCCACCATTGCCATGCTGCTCCTTATGGAGAACACTTTAGAGGAAACAAAACTGCTGCCAAAGTTTTGCAGTCTGGATTATTTTGGCCCACACTATTCAAAGATGCACAAGCTTTTTATAAGCGTTGTGACAAATGCCAAAGGACATGAAACATCTATAGAAGGCATGAGATGCCCCTGCAGAACATTCTCGAGTCGAAATTTTTGATGTTTGGGGAATCGACTTCATGAGACCATTCTCAGCTTCTTGTGGGTACCTATATATACTGCTGGCAGAAGATTATGTGTCCAAGTGGGTAGAAGCTATCGCCACACAAAACAATGATGCCAAGACCGTTCAAAGATTTCTACACAAACACATCTTCACAAGGTTTGGCATCCCAAGGGCAATCATTAGTGATGAGGGTAGGCATTTTGACAATAGGGTGATTGCTAATGCATTAAAGAAGTATGTAGTGAAACACATAATCGCAACAACATATCGCCCTCAAACTAATGAGCAGGCTGAGATCTCCAATAGAGAAGTCAAGAACATTCTAGAAAAGATGGTTAAGCCAACTAGGAAGGACTGGTCTCTTCATTAGAATGATGCATTATGGGCCTACATGATTGCATTCAAAACACCATTAGGAATGTCACCTTATTGACTTATCTATGGAAAAACTTGCCACCTACCCATCGAGATAGAACATAAAGCATACTGGGCTATCAAGACAGTTAATATGGATTGGGATAGAGCAGGGCCGAAAAGGCTTTTGGACTTAAACGAAATTGAAGAAATTCGAGCTACGGCCTTTGACAACGCCAAGATCTATAAGGACAAGACAAATAAGTGGCACGACAGAAAACTGCTACCATGACAGTTCACACCAGGCCAAAAGGTGCTGTTGTTCAACTCCAGGTTGAAACTTATCCCAGAGAAGCTAAAATCTAGATGGTCTAGACCCTTCCAGAAAGTTTAGGTTGGGTTATGTTTTGGAAGAGTTTGGAGGTGATTTCGGTTGTGTTTGGTAGCCGAAATGTTGGACTTATGTAGAGCAGCGAGTTGAGTTGTATTGCTGGTATTTTTTAATGCATGATGATGCATTAATCCTCTGTTGTTATGTGTTTAAAACAGGGGAGAATGATCCGGAAGCAATAGAGGTAGCGTTGGAGGTTTTAGATGCTTGGAAGGCTTGTCGGCTAGCTTAGTTTTGTGTAACGGTGAGTGAGGTTGGGTTTTCAGCTTTGAAACCAATGTTTGAAGGTTATGGGAGCTTAGTTTAAGTCTAAGCAACTTAACTAAGCTCAAGAGTAAGTTTTCGGAAAAACTCTTTCTCTTGAGTGAACCATGAGATGGTTGGATGCATACATTTAATTTGCATGTTTAAATTCTGTTTTGAAAGCATGTTTTAGCATGATTTAATGCTGGTTATGAAAGTCATGTGTTGAAGGATGCTCAAGGTAAGAGATCCTTGGTTTTGTACTTTGGAATTGTGGAATTGATGCATAGTGTTGCATGTTGTTTAATGGCTTTGTTTAATGCTTTAAAACAGTGAATTGATGATGGTAATTGATGGTATTGGCAAGTGATGTAAGTGGTTGTTGGTTACTTTAATCGGATATAGTTAGCCGGCTATAGGATTGGGTGCACCGTGAATTGAGTCGCCTTGGATGTCGAGGGGTCTGTTCATACTACCTACACCTTAGACAAGTTGGCCGATCTGTACATCAGTGAGATTGCATGGTGTACCAAAATCGATTGTGTCTGACCGAAATTTGAGGTTTACAGTTAGATTTTGGGAGTGTTTGCATCGAGCTTTGGGAACTTGGTTGAACTTCAGTACATCGTATCACCCACAGTCAGATGGCCAGTCAGAGAGAGTTATTCAGGTGTTAGAGGACATGTTGAGGTGTTGCATCATCAATTTTTAGGGTTCGTGGGAAAAACATCTACCTCTAGTAGAGTTTGCGTACAATAAAAGTTATCAGGCTAGTATTCAGATGGCACCATATGAAGCTCTGTATGGTAGGAAATGTAGAACACCAGTTTGTTGGGTCGAGGCTGGACAGAAGCTTGTACCTATGCCAGACTTGCTTAAGGGTACTACCGAGAAAGTAAAACTGATTTGTGATCTCTTGAAGGCAGTTTCAGACAGACAGAAATCGTATGCCGACTTGAAGAGAAAAGACATAGAGTATGCTGTAGGCGACAAAGTATTTTTGAAAGTCTCACCTTGGAAGAAGGTGATGAGGTTTGGTAAGAAGGGTAAGCTAAGTCCGAGATTTATTGGTCCTTTCGAGGTAGTTGAGAGAATTGGTCCCTTTGCTTATAGATTGAGTTTGCCACCCGAGCTTGAGAAGATTCATAAAGTGTTCCACGTTTCAATGCTCTGAAAGTATAGATCAGATTCGTCTCATGTTATGGCAGTGGAAAAGATTGAATTGAATCCGAATTTGTCGTATGATGAAGAACCAGTTGAGATTCTTGCTACGGATAGTAAGGTTTTACGTGGTAGGACCATAGAGTTGGTGAAGGTCTTGTGGAGACATCGGGGTGTGGAAGAAGGCACTTGGGAGAGAAAAGCAGATATGTAAGAGCAGTTTCCGTACTTCTTTCCATCAGGTAAATTTCAAGGACGAAATTCTTTAAGTGGGGGAGAGTTGTAATGCCCCGGGTTTAGGGTTCGGGAGATAACCGGGTTTGGTTAAACCGGTTCGGGTTAATTTAATTGAGAGAAAACATTTTTATTAAGTACAAAAAGGGGTTTTAATGAATAAGGGCAAAGGGGAAATTTGGAAATTTTTAAAAAGGGGTGTTTTTAATCTTGTTTTGGTGTCTTAAAAATGATAAAATAGTGGCTAAAAGTAGGAAACCTGAAACTAGTGAAAATGAGGGGGTTTTGGAGTTGAAAATGTGGGTTTTTGGGTTGTTCTTGTGTGGAATCTTGGACTGATGTTTTCTAGACCTTGGGTAAGTGTTTTGGATGTTTAAAGAAGTAGTTTTGATGATAAATTTGTTGAGTTTTGGCTGCTAGTTGGGTTGGGACGTTTTGATGATATTTCCGGGTATGAATCGATTCGATTTTGATGATGAATATTGAGTTCTGTGTTGCTGCAAGTGTGGGGGCTTGATTTGGGTCAAATACATCACTTTGAATTGGCTAGAAACATGGGAAACAAGTTGGGTCCTTTGGACGCGAGACCGGGTAGTTCGGAGGCTTGAATCGGTGTTTTTGCCATTGTTTGGGTCCTATCGGTGAGTGGAAACTGTTTTGAAGCTTTAAAATGTTCAAAGAAGGTTTCTTGGGGTTTGGGTGGTGCCTTAGGTGCCAACCTAAACCCAAATGTAAGCTTGTATGATTTTTCCTTGTTTCGTTGGTTGATAGTGTATGTGTTTATACGTGTTGTTGTGTGAAATACAGATTTCTCTTACCTCTTTTTTAATGATTGCCATGTTGTCGTAGTTATTGTCAAAGCCTCACGTGATGGTTAGTGGAAAGTGTGTTGTTGAATACGGTGATGTGTAGTCCCACCAGAAATATGCTAGTTGTTGTGAACGGTGATGTATAGTTCCACCGAGAATGGTTGTGCATGTGCATACCATGGTGTTGTCTTATGCTTTCGGTTTATCGTATTTCCTTTCTAAATGGTTTTGGCTTTAAACTAAACATATGTTTTGAACTGCATTGTTGTTGTTGTGATTTTGAGTTCCGCTCACTAAGCTTTTAAGCTTACGCTCTTTTTCCAACAATGCAAATCGTTAGTGGCTACGGGAGGCAAGGGGGACAAAGGAGGAACCTTGGAGTTCATTTGCTAGCTCAAGTATGGGTTTTCATGGTTGTAATAATACTTAGGCAATGTGAATGCTAGACTTTTGTGTTCGGGAGTTGGTGTCCAAACTTCTATGTTGATTGTTATATGTAACCCCCTTAGCCCGGCCTAGACGGTCGACCCGAACTACGAAGATTACACGGGGAAAACCAAAGTCAACCCGAAAGTCAACCTTGATTAACGACCCTTTTTTTTATTTTTAAACTTTTCTAAATGCATATTAATCCTAGGTGAACTCTTGACAAGAACATACTCAAAAAACACAGCAATCGGAAAACATTTAGGGACTCAATTGCACAACATACAAATTTAGGGACCAAAATGCAAATTCTGGAAATTAAGAGGACTTAACATGTTTTAAAGTTACCATTATGAAATTAATCATATTTCATGCCTCTCTGCCAAATTTCATCTCAATCGGACATCACAAACTCAACCTATTACATAAACAAAGTTTGGGACCAAAACGTAAGAGTTTCAAAACATATAACCATCAAATTCAGTGCCCAACGGTCGAGTGTTCCGAAACAGGGAAGATCCGTTCCGAAACGCGGGACCGTTCCGAAACTTGTTGCGGAACAGGGCTTGGCAGTGGCAAATCCGTTTCGGAATAGCTCTACCTGTTTCGAAACGCTAAGGCCATTTCAGGCCACCTGTTCCGAAACAGTAGCACCCGTTCCGAAACGAGATGCCCAGAATTGCAGAATTTTGCTGGTTTAACAAGCATTTGACCCATCAAACACATTCCGATGACACTCAAATCGTACCAGCAAGTCATCAAACACTTAAGGAACATATTAGCATCAACTAAACACAATCATGGCATCATTCAAAGAAAAACCCAATTCTATAGGCATGCATCCTATATTGTAAACCATGCAACCAACAATTCTCCAAAACCAAATACCAAAAGGCCATTTACATGTTCCAACATCATCAAAGGCATTAAACCAAAATAGGGAGTCCATAACATCTCCCAAAAACACAATCTAGGTTCCCATTGCCAAATGCCAAAAGCTAATAGTGTCAGGAAAACATTCACCATACATGAGCTTAATCTTCCACTTGGATCCTTGACCTCCTTGCTGCCCTTTATGCACTTCAATGCTCTGCATTATTGGTTTAAGAAAGAGAGAGCGTAAGCACATAGCTTAGTGAGGAAATGCTCAATTAAAACATCACAATAATGCATTTGCAAAAACACCCTTTTCAAGGCATTTAGTTTCAAAACAACATTTATCATGCAATTATACATACAAACCAAGCATCTCATGCTTCAAATCATCATCATGTCATATTGGCTTACAAGTGATAATTATAACCATTTTACAACTCAAAAACACAATCGGATACGCGGATTACAAGCGTTGTCCCATACGCTTCATACACACTACCAATATCAAGGTGGAGCATGGTACAATCACAACCCCTCAACACCCGTGATGGAGACTATGGTACAATCACAACCCCTCAACATCACTCATTGGTAGTTGCATAACATCACTAACGAGAACACGGGACAAACAACACAAGATCAACACATGGACTTTTAAACACCATTGTGATCTTAACACAAGATCCACTCATGGACTTTTAACCACCATGATGATCTTAACCATCTCGTTAGTGTACTTGGATGGAGTTTACGGTACAATCACAACCCCTCAACATCGAAGGCGACTTTAATCACGGTGCACCCAATCCTATAGCCGGCTAACTATATCCGATTCAAGTACTTTTAAACCAACACATCACTTGCCAATATACATCATTTACCATCATTAATCCACTGTTTTTAAGCATTAAACAAAGCCATTACATAATCATGCATCACTATGCATCAAACCATATTTATCAATGTCCAAAACAAGGATCTCTTACCTTGAGCATCCTTCAACACATGGCTTACAAAACCATCATTAAACATGCTAAAATATGCTTTCAAAACAGAATTTAAACATGCAAAATAAACACATTGCATTCAACCATCTCATGGTTCATCAAAAAGAGAGTTTCTTTGAAAAACTTACTCTTGAGCTTAGCTAAGTTGTTTAGACTTAAACTAAGCTCCCATAACCTTCCAAGATTGGTTTCAAAGCTGAAAACCAAACTTCACTCACCGATTCCGTTTCGCAAGCTTGCTGAAACGCCGATCAAGCCTCCGGATCAACACCACAAGGATCCGATGATGTCTCCCCTGTTTTAAACACATCAAAGCAGTGGATTAATGCATCATCATGCATTAATATCTTGAACCAAGACACCTAAACTCACTGCTCACATCAACACTCACATTTTGGCTACCAAACACAACCGAAAACACATCCAAACACCTCTACAACCTTACCCAGCCAAGATCCATCAATTCCAATCATACTTATACATCAATTAACATCCAAAAAGGATCCAATCACGTCCTTATACCTCCAGATATTGCAGAACATCAAAATCACCCCAAAAACCACCATTAACTCAATCAAAAACTTAGGAAAATCAACCTATCCGGGATTGCATTGATTAAACCTCAATTACACATCATTTATACATTCAATAAACATAAAAAAGACATCTCAAAACACAGCCCAATCACTTAGTACGAATTTAATCCAAATTAAATCCAAATCTTGCATTTTAAGCCAAAATCAAGAACACAACATTAAAACCTTTAATAAAACTCAAATCAAGTATTGAGAACTTGGGAATTTCAGTAAAGAACTGAGTATTTAGAGGAGAAGGACGTTCATACCTCTAAATGTGAGTTTCTCCTTGTTTAAAGCCAAGATTCTTGAAAATTCAATAAGCAAATGGTAATGATTTGATATAGGAATGATTAGAAACCAATTGGAGATTGAAATCTCATCTTTAGGTGTTAAAATCAGAGGGAAAATGGCTGGGGAAATGTGTTTGGCTGAGAGAAAAGGGAGAGAAAATGAAGAGGGAAAATTTTGAGAAAAGTTAGTTATGAACTTCCAAAATATCTATTTCCCCTTTTTCCTTTTATTAAAAATCATTTAATAAATGTTTAATATTAAGAAAAATCTGGAGAAAACTCTTCTTGGGTAAATTAGCTCCTTAAAGATTCAAAGTTTCAATCCTTTTAAACAGTCACCAACTTTTCAAAAAATACATTTTAGTCACTAACTTGAAATGTCACATTTCGAAACCTCATTTTGTAAAATTGATTCCACCACTCTCTTATATATAGTAAAAGAGGATTTTAAGATATTTTTCCATATTTTTAATGCATCCCGAACTAGGCTTTCCCTAAAAACCACCTTTTATATTCGAACCGAAATTCGACCGGCCCGATTCAACCCAAAAACTCTAAGCCCAAAATTGGGGTGTTACAACTCTCCCCCCCTTAAGAAATTTCTTCCTCGAAATTTACCTGAAGGAAAGAGGTACGGAAACTGCTTCAACATGTCATCCTTCCGTTCCCACGTGGCTTCCTCAACACCACGATGCTTCCACAACACCTTTACCAACTCAATGGTCTTGCCTCGAAGAACTTTACAATCCGAATCTAGAATCTCCACTGGTTCCTCATCATAGGTCAAATCCGGATTCAATTCCACATCTTCCACATGCATCACATGCGAAGGATCTGATCTATACTTCTGAAGCATAGAAACATGAAACACATCATGGATCTTTTCCAACTCCTGCGGTAACCTTAACTTGTACGCAACAGGACCCACACGCTCAATCACCTCGTATGGTCCAATGTACCTAGGGCTCAACTTACCCTTTCGGCCAAACCTCATCACCTTTTTCCAAGGCGAAACTTTCAAAAAACACACGGTCACCTACCGCATACTCAATCTCCTTACGCTTCAAATCCGCGTAAGACTTTTGTCGATCAGAAGCTGCCTTCAATCGCTCACAAATGAGCTTCACCTTCTCGGTGGTTCCTTTCAACAAAGTGGGCATCGAAACCAACTTCTGACATGTTTCAGCCCAAGAAAGAGGAGTCCTACACTTCCTCCCGTACAAAGCTTCATAAGGTGCCATTTGAATACTTTCCTGATAACTGTTATTATAGGCAAACTCCACCAAAGGCAGATGTTTCTCCCAAGAACCCTGAAACTCAATCACGCAGCACCTCAACATATCCTCCAACACCTGGATAACACGCTCAGACTGTCCATCCGACTGCGGATGATAAGATGTACTGAAATTCAAACGTGTACCCAAAGCCTGATGCAAACACTGCCAGAAACGTGACGTAAACCTCGGATCTCTATCCGACACAATCGACTTTGGTACACCATGCAGCCGCACAATCTCAGCAATGTACAGCTCTGCAAGCTTATCCAAGGTATACGTAGTATGCACAGGCAAGAAATGCGCACACTTCGTTAGGCAATCCACAATCACCCACACCGAATTCTTCTTCGATGGCGACAAAGGCAAACTAGACACGAAGTCCATGGTAATCCTCTCCCACTTCCACTCAGGAATCCTCAACGGTTGCAACAACCCTGAAGGAAACTGATGCTCAGCCTTAACTCGCTGACATACCATGCACTTGCTTACAAACTCAACAACATCTTTCTTTAAACCCACCCAATAGTACTCGTCACGAAGATCACGGTACATCTTAGTACTACCAGGGTGCATAGCAAAAGGACTACTATGAGCTTCAGTCAGAATAGCACGCCTCAACTCAGTATCATTGGGCACTACTATCCGACTTCCAAAGCATAAAACTCCATCATCATTAAAGCAGAAATCTGATGGCCTATCCTCTGCAATATCCTGAACATGTGGCACCAAGGAATCATCCAACAACTGCTTTTCCTTAATCAACTGAACCAAGGATGGTTTCACTTGCAACTCAGCCACAAGACCACCATCACGCGAAATGCTCAAACTGGCAAACATAGCCCTCAACTCCACAGCTACCTTCCTACTCAAGGCATCCGCTACAACATTAGCTTTACCCGGATGGTACTCGATAGTCAAATCGTAATCCTTAAGCAGCTCCACCCAACGTCGCTGCCTAAGATTCAACTCTTTCTGAGACATCAGATACTTCAAACTCTTGTGGTCCGTGTACACAGTACACTTCTCTCCATACAAGTAATGTCTCCAAATTTTCAAAGCGAAAACCACCACAGCTAACTCAATATCATGCGTAGGATAATTGCGCTCATGCACCTTCAACTGACGCGATGCATAAGCCACCACCTTACCCTCTTGCATCAACACACATCCCAACCCAACGTAGGACGCGTCACTATACACCACAAACTCTTTCCCTGATTCAGGTTGAACCAAGATAGGAGCTTGCGTCAAAGCTGCCTTAAGCTTCTCAAAAGCCTGTTGTCTCGCTTCCGTCCACTCATACCTAACATCCTTCTGCAAAAACTTTGTCAAGGTGCAGCAATCTTTGAAAACCCATCCACGAACCTTCGATAGTACCCCGCCAAACCAAGGAAACTACGAACTTCATGAACAGACTTAGGAGGCTTCCAATTCATCACTGCCTCAATCTTCTGAGGATCAACACGAATTCCTTCAGCAGAAACCACATGACCAAGAAACACAACTTCTCTAAGCCAGAACTCACACTTGCTCAGCTTGGCATAAAGCTGATTCTCCAACAAAGCCTGGAACACAATTCTCAAATGCCCCTCATGCTCATCCTCAGTACGAGAGTACACGAGAATATCATCAATGAACACCACAACAAATTTATCCAAGTATTCATGGAATACTCTATTCATCATGTCCATGAAAGCTGCAGGAGCATTCGTCAAACCAAACGGCATCACCAAAAACTCATAATGCCCATACCTCGTTCTGAAAGCTGTCTTTGGCACATCTACATCCTTCACCTTCAACTGGTAATACCCTGACCTTAAGTCAATTTTAGAGAACACAGCTGCTCCCCGAAATTGATCAAAAAGATCATCAATTCTCGGCAATGGATACCGATTCTTGACAGTCAACTTGTTAAGCTGTCGGTAATCGATGCACATTCTCATAGTGCCATCCTTTTTCTTCACAAACAACACCGGTGCACCCCAAGGTGACACACTCGGCCGAATGAAGCCACGATCAAGCAACTCCTGAAGTTGCGTCTTCAACTCTTTCAACTCTTTAGGTGCCATTCGATAAGGAGTAATGGACACTGGAGTTGTGTTTTCATACAGCTCAATCCCAAACTCCACTTCTCGATTAGGAGGCAATCCAGGCAACTCCTTAGAACTAGGATTCATCACGAAGGCTAGGTAAGCTTCACAGCCTTGCCTCAGCATCCGGCTCGCTTCCAAGGTAGACACCACATTGGCAAGAAACTTCACATTCTCACCAACCACTACTACCTCATAATCATCCGCAAGCTTCAACGAAACTCGCTTATTCTCAAAATCCACTACAGCTCGATGCTCAACAAGCCAATCCATACCAAGGATTACATCAAAACCATAGAAAGGCAACTCCATAAGATCAACATGAAAAACATGCTCTTGCACAACCAAGGGACATCTTCTATAAAGCTTTCGTGTCACAACAGTCTCACCAAAAGAACTAGTTACACGCATACCAACATCCAAAGACTCAACAAGCAAACCAAGCAATTGAGCATGCTCACGCAATATGTATGAGTGTGTAGATCCAGAATCAATCAAGGAAAGTAATGACAAGGATTGCAAAGTAAAAGTACCTGCGATCACATCCGTGTCATTCCTCCCCTCCCTCTGAGCATACACTCTGGCCTGGCCACCACCCTCAGGCTGAATAGCTACAACATGAGCCACATTACTTCCACCATCCTCTCTATGCTGGAAGTTACCACGGCCGCGCCCACGACCTCTCTGCGGTGCCACAACTCCAGGAGCACGTCCCTGGCCACCACTGGCCAACAGAGGACACTCCCTCCTCATATGATCCGCCGAACCACAGTTCCAGCACGAGTTACCGGCCACCACAACAGGAGCCTGAACCTCCCTCGCTGCTCGAGGACAATCACGCCTCAGGTGTCCACGTGATCCACATGTCCAACATGTGTTCGGATCAGCTCTCGCCCTGTCTCCCTGAACAGGCGCACCTTGCCCTCCACCACCTCGCCTAGCTGAAGACTGATACTTCCGATCACGTCCTCTCTTGTTCCGTCCGCCACCGGAACTATACTCAGCAGCTTGCTTGCCCACACTAGGACCAACACCTCTAGAAGATAAACTCAAATTCAACTCGATGTCCTTTGCCCTTCCAACCAACACATCAAAATCTGTGTACTCAGTAGCCAGCATATAAGTCTTCACCTCCGTCACCAGACCATAACGGAAACGTTCACACCTCTCCCGCTCATCAGGAACAAGCTCAAGTGCGTACTGACTGAGTCGGACAAACTGAACCTCGTACTCAGCCACAGTCATACTCCCTTGAGTAAGAGACATGAATTCCCTTTTCTTCTCATCCAGGTATCGCACACCCAGATACCTCCTCTTGAACGCGTTCAGAAAGAACGTCCAAGTCACATCAGCTTCCTCCATTCCGGAGATAGTGGTTGTCCACCAGGTATACGCATCGTCATGCAACAATGATATCACACAACCCAGCTTTTTCACATCGTTGCAGTTCATTTGTCCCAAGATTCTCTTGGTACTTTCCAACCAAGATTCAGAACCTTCAGCAGACAATCCCCTGAACTCAGTCCCTCCCAGACAGCACAAACGTTCTAGAGGTAGTCTTACATTAGCATCTCCCTGATGCCCAGCTCCTTGAGCTCCAGCTACCGCCGCCCGAAAGGCTCCAGCAATAGCTTGAATCAGCATTGTCATGTCAGGAGCAGCTTGCCCCTGCCCAGCTTCAGGTCCAGCGACCCCAGCACCAGCACCAGCACCAGCACCAACTCCCTCACCCCCAGCACCACCACCATCGGGTGGAGGAGGTAAATCCACTACATTTTCTACATTCTCTTCGTTCTCATTTTGAGCCATAGCTCGCGTATTAATCCTCGTCTCTCTACGAGGTCCTATTCACTATACAATGCAATCACAAATGTAATAAACATAGTCAGGCTCAGCAAGGTAAGCAATCCAAGTACTCAAGCTCATTTCCAATTAAAAACAAATCATTTCATTAGCTTTGATATGGAAATGGGTCCCTCTAACATGCTTCACCACAGCATACACCACAATTGCAACATTTTTACAATTTATACATCATACTTTCACTCATCATGCAAACAAAGAAATCATACACATATCACCCACTTAACCATTCCCAATTACTTGATAACTCAGCTCTGATACCAACAAATGTAACCCCCTTAGCCCGGCCTAGACGGTCGACCCGAACTACGAAGATTACACGGGGAAAACCAAAGTCAACCCGAAAGTCAACCTTGATTAACGACACTTTTTTTATTTTTAAACTTGTCTAAATGCATATTAATCCTAGGTGAACTTTTGACAAGAACATACTCAAAAAACACAGCAATCGGAAAACATTTAGGGACTCAATTGCACAACATACAAATTTAGGGACCAAAATGCAAATTCTGCAAATTAAGAGGACTTAACATGTTTTAAAGTTACCATTATGAAATTAATCATATTTCATGCCTCTCTGCCAAATTTCATCTCAATCAGACATCACAAACTCAACCAATTGCATAAACAAAGTTTGGGACCAAAACGTAAGAGTTTCAAAACATATAACCATCAAATTCAGTGCCCAACGGTCGAGTGTTCCGAAACGGGGAAGATTCGTTCCGAAACGCGGGACCGTTCTGAAACTTGTTGCGGAACAGGGCTTGGTAGTGGCAAATCCGTTTCGGAACAGCTCTACCTGTTTCGAAACGCTAAGGCCATTTCAGGCCACCTGTTTTGAAACAGTAGCACCCGTTCCGAAACGAGATGCCCAGAATTGCAGAATTTTGCTGGTTTAACAAGCATTTGACCCATCAAACACATTCCGATGACACTCAAATCGTACCAGCAAGTCATCAAACACTTAAGGAACATATTAGCATCAACTAAACACAATCATGGCATCATTCAAAGAAAAACCCAATTCTATAGGCATGCATCCTATATTGTAAACCATGCAACCAACAATTCTCCAAAACCAAATACCAAAAGGCCATTTACATGTTCCAACATCATCAAAGGCATTAAACCAAAATAGGGAGTCCATAACATCTCCCAAAAACACAATCTAGGTTCCCATTGCCAAATGCCAAAAGCTAATAGTGTCAGGAAAACATTCACCATACATGAGCTTAATCTTCCACTTGGATCCTTGACCTCCTTGCTGCCCTTTATGCACTTCAATGCTCTGCATTATTGGTTTAAGAAAGAGAGAGCGTAAGCACATAGCTTAGTGAGGAAATGCTCAATTAAAACATCACAATAATGCATTTGCAAAAACACCCTTTTCAAGGCCTTTAGTTTCAAAACAACATTTATCATGCAATTATACATACAAACCAAGCATCTCATGCTTCAAATCATCATCATGTCATATTGGCTTACAAGTGATAATTATAACCATTTTACAACTCAAAAACACAATCGGATACGCGGATTACAAGCGTTGTCCCATACGCTTCATACACACTACCAATATCAAGGTGGAGCATGGTACAATCACAACCCCTCAACACCCGTGATGAAGACTATGGTACAATCACAACCCCTCAACATCACTCATTGGTAGTTGCATAACATCACTAACGAGAACACGGGACATACAACACAAGATCTACACATGGACTTTTAAACACCATTGTGATCTTAACACAAGATCCACTCATGGACTTTTAACCACCATGATGATCTTAACCATCTCGTTAGTGTACTTGGATGGAGTTTACGGTACAATCACAACCCCTCAACATCGAAGGCGACTTTAATCACGGTGCACCCAATCCTATAGCCGGCTAACTATATCCGATTCAAGTACTTTTAAACCAACACATCACTTGCCAATATACATCATTTACCATCATTAATCCACTGTTTTTAAGCATTAAACAAAGCCATTACATAATCATGCATCACTATGCATCAAACCACATTTATCAATGTCCAAAACAAGGATCTCTTACCTTGAGCATCCTTCAACACATGGCTTACAAAACCAGCATTAAACATGCTAAAATATGCTTTCAAAACAGAATTTAAACATGCAAAATAAACACATTGCATTCAACCATCTCATGGTTCATCAAAAAGAGAGTTTCTTTGAAAAACTTACTCTTGAGCTTAGCTAAGTTGTTTAGACTTAAACTAAGCTCCCATAACCTTCCAAGATTGGTTTCAAAGCTGAAAACCAAACTTCACTCACCGATTCCGTTTCGCAAGCTTGCTGAAACGCCGATCAAGCCTCCGGATCAACACCACAAGGATCCGATGATGTCTCCCCTGTTTTAAACACATCAAAGCAGTGGATTAATGCATCATCATGCATTAATATCTTGAACCAAGACACCTAAACTCACTGCTCACATCAACACTCACATTTTGGCTACCAAACACAACCGAAAACACATCCAAACACCTCTACAACCTTACCCAGCCAAGATCCATCAATTCCAATCATACTTATACATCAATTAACATCCAAAAAGGATCCAATCACGTCCTTATACCTCCAGCTATAGCAGAACATCAAAATCACCCCAAAAACCACCATTAACTCAATCAAAAACTTAGGAAAATCAACCTATCCGGGATTGCATTGATTAAACCTCAATTACATATCATTTATACATTCAATAAACATCAAAAAGACATCTCAAAACACAGCCTAATCACTTAGTACGAATTTAATCCAAATTAAATCCAAATCTTGCATTTTAAGCCAAAATCAAGAACACAACATTAAAACCTTTAATAAAACTCAAATCAAGGATTGAGAACTTGGGAATTTCAGTAAAGAATTGAGTATTTAGAGGAGAAGGACGTTCATACCTCTAAATGTGAGTTTCTCCTTGTTTAAAGCCAAGATTCTTGAAAATTCAATAAGCAAATGGTATTGATTTGATATAGGAATGATTAGAAACCAATTGGAGATTGAAATCTCATCTTTAGGTGTTAAAATCAGAGGGAAAATGGCTGGGGAAATGTGTTTGGCTAAGAGAAAAGGGAGAGAAAATGAAGAGGAAAAATTTTGAGAAAAGTTAGTTATGAACTTCCAAAATATCTATTTCCCCTTTTTCCTTTTATTAAATATCATTTAATAAATGTTTAATATTAAGAAAAATCTGGAGAAAACTCTTCTTGGGTAAATTAGCTCCTTAAAGATTCAAAGTTTCAATCCTTTTAAAACAGTCACCAACTTTTCAAAAATTACATTTTAGTCACTAACTTGAAATGTCACATTTTGAAACCTCATTTTGTAAAATTGATTCCACCACTCTCTTATATATAATAAAATAGGATTTTAAGATATTTTTCCATATTTTTAGTGCATCCCGAACTAGGCTTTCCCTAAAAACAACCTTTTATATTCGAACCGAAATTCGACCGGCCTGATTCAACCCAAAACCTCTAAGCCCAAAATTGGGGTGTTACATTTTTGTTACCATGTTTAAAGTGTTGAAGTATGCTTTGGTTGGGCTTTTAACCCATTGAGAATGTTAAGCATGTATGGTTGTTTTTGTTAAATCTTGCTTTGTCGATTTTTATCCTCGTTGAATGTTTGACTTGCTTTAAATGAGTTTTCTTGGTTCCCTTGAGTTGCATGTATGCTTAGGAGTTGGTCAAATGCTTGCTTAGGATGTTTAAGTTAGCTCCCTTGTGCTTAAAACTGCAATTTGTTGTCTTTCTATGCAGGGCGTATCGATACGCTCAAGGGCAGTATCGATATGGTCCCCTGTTTTAAGCCCATCGTATCGATACGCGGGGCGTATCAATACCCCCTTTGCCCTCTCGAAATCTGAGAATTTAACGGGAAATTGGGGTATTGATATGGGCCTTAGGCGTATCGATACGGTCCTGGAGTTGACTTTGGGAAACTTGACCGTTAAGGGTCTATCGATACCAGCCTTGGAGGGTATCGATACGGCCTCTCAAGGTTGACTTTGGGGGAGTTTGACCGTTGAAGGCGTATCGATACTGGCCTTAGGAGTATCGATAAGGTCCTTTCTGCTCGGTTCATATTCGTGTTTGCTTTTTCGTTGTTAGCTTTCTCACATAGGTTCAAATAAAACATTTAGAGAAGGTTAATAAAGAAAAAAATAGGGTTGCTAGTTGGAGAGAGGCCTTAACGGGTTTCGCTTTAGTTTTCCCCATGTAACCCGTTCGGTTCGGTCAGGTGGCTAGGCCGGGACGAGGGGGTTACACTTATTTGATGACAAATTTTCAAATAAAACATCAATTGAGACAACATTTCACTTAGAGTTATTTAATTATCGCCTAATATGTTATTGATCATTTTGTAATACTAACCTATTGAATTTAATTATTATTTTTATTAAATTTTATTTCTTAAAATATGAATTATCTATAGTTAATTAACAAAAATTAATTCAAAGGGTTTGGTAGTAATCAAACAGGGGGAAACGATGAGATCCACTAATTGACCTTGTGGTCATGGATGCTCATCCGCTTAACTCCTTGTGTGGGTTCGCATTCCGACATTTGCCTTGGAAATATTATTATAACACCACTTGATCAAAAAATAGGGAAAACAAAAGTTCATTTTAACCGCAATAAAATTTTAAGTTAATAAGATTATGAAATTATATCTAATATATGTGGTATATATATATTATTATTTTTATATAAATAATTGAATCAAAAATAAAAAAAATTATGAAAAAAACTCTGAGATATCTAAAATAGATCTGAATTGTGGTAATTTGACGCGTTATGAAACACAAGTTTAAAAGTTGTGGTTAACTTAAATCAAATTCTTTTTTTAATTTATAATTAATTTATAATATAATATATAATTTATATTTAAAATACTTTACTATATAATTTCTAGAAATCATAAAACAGAGTCATTTTTTTTTCAAAATTAAGTCCAACAAGTCAAAAACTAAAATTAAAAAGAAAAAAATTGATCACCAAAGAAAATTGAACCAGACTAAATTATCATGGATGGTTCAGAAAATAAATAAAAAAACATAACTAAATCAACATCACCTTCTAAATATGGTAAAGTTATCTTTTTTGTCCCTTCAAAAATTATGAAATTTTAAATTGATATAATAATAAAATTACACTTTACGCCTTCAAAAAAATTATAATTCGTTTCTCGTCCCTCTTGAAAAAATTTCGGGATTCTCCTCTGGAGTTGGAATTGTTTTGGATAATGTTGAGTTTTAAGGTGCTCGATTCCTTCAACCGATCTTGCTCACCAAGTGGAGGAGAGGTGGAATTTTGGGTGGATGTGGTGTGGAAGCTAAAAGAAAAATGACACAATGATTTTAGAGTGGTTCAACCTTCTAACAAAGGTCTACATCCACTACCTTAGCTTCCCACTAAGGATTTCCAATCAATCCACTATTGATTCGTCCCCTTTTCTAGGCTTAGGAGGAAACCCTTATACACCGATCAAGCGTTCTACCCAAAGCCTTGATCAAACCCTCTTTACAAAGAGAAAAGATAAGCAAACTTAAATCCCTCTAATAGGTGATTGTTTGCACAAATAAGCTCTCACCCAAAACCTAAAACAGTTGAGCAAATTTGACAATTTTGGCTCACTAGTGTTTGTTTATACAAAAAAAATGACAATTTAAGTACAAAGACAATTCTTGATCATTTCTTGATTGACAATTGAATCATTAACCATTACTTGATGCTTGGAGGTCTCTTTTATACTTCTTAACGAGTTTGTAGCCGTTACTAGCCGTTGGGGATGAATTGGAGCCGTTGAGGACTTTATTTCCCTTCATTAATGCTGTTTTGCAGTCTTCTGTATCGATACGCTTGGACCCGTATCGATACGACCTTCATCAGAAACTAGCAGTTGGGCTCTTGCCAACCTAGGCGTATCGATACGCTTGAGGGCGTATCGGTACGGTATGACGTTTAAAAGACCATTGAGAAATATGATCGTTGGGTTGTTAAAATGGGATCGGTACGCTGACTAGGCGTATCGATACGATCCCTCACCGTATCGAAACGACCAAGCCTGTTTTGATACGAGTTTTGGCAGTGACCAAACAGGGCAAAAAAGGTATCGATACGGGTTGGACCGTATCGGTACGGGCACTTTGAAAACACAAGTTTGGTTGTGTTAAAGCATGAAAAATCTTGCCAAAAACCTTTTAAAATACCTCAAACATAAATTCAAGTTGTTTGGACTTAAAACCAAGTTTTAAATTCTTTTCAAATTAGTCCAAAACATTTTTCAATTATTATATCAAAACACTAGTTCTACAATCTCCCCCTTTTTGATATAATAAAACCAACTTGAAAAAATGTTTGGGATTCTCCCCCTTTAAGTTTAAAAATGTGAATAAGAGATTAGAGATATGAAATCAAATAAAGATCCCCCTTATTCATTTGAAAAATCAATTTTTCAAACCATTTGTTGAGTTTTAAGGTGCTCGATACCAATTGTTGAGTTTTAAGGTGCTCGATTCCTTCAACCGATCTTGCTCACCAAGTGGAGGAGAGGTGGAATTTTGGGTGGATGTGGTGTGGAAGCTAAAAGAAAAATGACACAATGATTTTAGAGTGGTTCAACCTTCTAACCAAGGTCTACATCCACTACCTTAGCTTCCCACTAAGGATTTCCAATCAATCCACTATTGATCCATCCCCTTTTCTAGGCTTAAGAGGAAACCCTTATACACCGATCAAGCTTTCTACCCAAAGCCTTGATCAAACCCTCTTTACAAAGAGAAAAGATAAGCAAACTTAAATCCCTCTAATAGGTGATTGTTTGCACAAATAAGCTCTCACCCAAAACCTAAAACACTTGAGCAAATTTGACAATTTTGGCTCACTAGTGTTTGTCTATACAAAGAAATGACAATTTAAGTACAAAGACAATTCTTGATCATTTGTTGATTGACAATTGAAGCATTAACCATTACTTGATGCTTGGAGGTCCTTTTTATACTCCTTAATGAGTTTGTAGCCGTTACTAGTCGTTGGCGATTAATTGGAGCCGTTGAGGACATTATATCCCTTCATTAATGATGTTCTGCAGTCTTCTGTATCGATACGCTTGGACCCATATCGGTACAGCCTTCATCAGAAACTAGCTGTTGGGCTCTTGCTAGCCTAGGCGTATCGATACGCTTGAGGGCGTATCGGTACGGTATGACGTTTAAAAGACTGTTGGGAAATATGATCGTTGGGGTTGTTAAAATGGGATCGGTACGCTGACTAGGCGTATCAATACGACCCCTCACCGTATCGAAACGGCCAAGCCTGTTTCGATACAGGTTTTGGCAGTTACCAAACTGGGCAAAAAAGGTATCGATACGGGTTGGACCGTATCGGTACGGGCGCTTTGAAAACACAAGTTTAGCTGTTTTAAAGCATGAAAAATCTTGCCAAAAACCTTTTAAAATACCTCAAACATAAATTCAAGTTGTTTGGACTTAAAACCAAGTTTTAAATTCTTTTCAAATTAGTCCAAAACATTTTTCAATTATTATATCAAAACACTAGTTCTACAGATAATATCTTCCTGTAAAGCCAATAATAGAGGAAAAAACAATTTGATATTATCCAAGGGTGGAGAAAGAATGGCCACTTCTCCTGAAATGGTATAATTTCATAGACTTATTTGATGACAATTTTTCAAATAAAACATCAATTGAGATATCATTTCACTTAGAGTTATTTAATTATCGCCTAATACGTTATTGATAAATTTGTAATATTAACATTTTGAATTTAATTATGATTTTTATTTCTTAAAATATGTATTATCTATAGTTAATTAACGTAGTGGTCATGGATGCTCATCCGCTTAAACCCTTGTGTGGGTTTGTAATCTGACATTTGCCTTGGAAATATTTCTGTAACACCACTTGATCAAAAAATAGGGAAAAACAAAAAGTTAACTTTAACCACTTTAAAATTTTAAATTAATAAAATAATGAAATTATATTTTAATATTTTAAAATTTAAAATGGCTTAAGGGTCTAAGAAGAACTCAAGCGTTTGAAAAATAATCAATTAATCCCCTAAAATTTTTCTGCACTTAATTAATCCCTTGAACAAAGAAATTTAATCAATTTAGTCCTTTGACCACTTTTGACCATTAAATTTTAACAACTTTTTGGATCTATTGGTGCAATGCGTCGTGTCACAGTTTTTCCACTTTATATTTTCAAATAATTGTTATTCAACTTAAAAAATTCTTTAAAAGATATAAAGATTCCAAAAAACTTATAAAATTTCGAAAAAAATATTTTTATGAAAAAATATGCAAATACAACATGATATAACTGTAGCGTATTATGTTCCGATAATATCTAAAGAAAAAATAAAAATTGTTAAGATTAAATGGTCAAAGGGCTTAAATGATTAAATTTCTTTGTTCAAGGGCTTAATTGGGTGCAAAAAAAAAAGTTTAAGGGCTTAATTGATTTCACCATTAAACAATTTTAAATTTACTTCTCACCTTAAAATTTTGAATTCACTCAGACTTTCAACCGAATAGATGAAAAAAAACGATTAAGATTAATTCTAGAAAAATAAAGAGAACAAGAGCAAAACAATTGTCAGAACACTGTTTTATTCACTCATTTATTAACCAAATTTAGGGTGCAAAATTTATCCTATAATTGAAAGGAACAATGAGTTTTTTCAGGCACGACAATGGCAGACACAAATGCCACGGTGACAATTATAGGCTTCACAACTCGGTGGACAAACCGCGACACAATATGCATCATTGTTGCATTTAACATCCACCATTGATACAACGTTTAGGGGTATTCGCTACGGCAACAGATTGCATGCACATTTGTGAGTTACCATGTTACATAATCCACCATGTGGGCACGTGAATTGAAATTCCATTTCACTATGACATGCTTTCGCGTTTAATACAGCTGAAGACGGTACGACATTAGAGGATAGCCGCTCCGTCAATGGGTTGCATGCACATTTATGAGTTACCATGTTACATAAGTCGCAATGTGGACACGTGAATTGACATTCCATATCACTATGACATGCTTTCGCGTCTGATACACCTGTAGACGGTACAATTTTAGAGGATAGCCTCTCTGGCACTAGGTTGCATGCACATTTGTGAGTTACCATGTTACATAAGCCGCCATGTGGACACGTGAATAGATATTCCATGTCACTATGACATGCTTTCGAGTTTAATACAGCTGCAGATGGTACGACATTAGAGGATAGCCGCTCCAACACTTGGTTGCATACACATTTATGAGTTACCATGTTACATAAGCCGCCATGTGGACACGTGAATTGACATTCCAAATCACTATGACATGCTTTTGCATCAAATACACCTGGAGACTATACGAAGTTAGAGGGTAGCCGTTCTGACACCGAATTGCATGCACATTTGTGGGTTACCATGTTACATAAGCCGTCATGTGGACACGTGAATTGACATTCCATATCACTATAACATACTTTCGCGTCTGATACACCTGTAGACGATACAATTTTTGAGGATAGCCGCTCCAGCACCGGGTTACATGCACATTTGTGAGTTACCATGTTACATAAACCACTATGTGGACACGTGAACTGACATTCCATGTCACTATGACATGCTTCCGTGTTCAATACACCAGAAAATTAAACATCGATTTTCCATCAATTACATGCATATATATGTATGTAAAGTTTATTAGGATATCCAAATATAAGAATATTGTATATACTAACAAGAAGCTATGAGTAAAACGGCGATAAGTGAAAAAATGCCATAAACATTCATTTTCTAGTTGTTGAGAAATGAAATTAAGAGCCAATTATATGAAGATGCTGACCCGAGGATGTACAAAGTGTGATGTGCATTGAGCATTTTTTAGCCGAATTTCTAGGTCATTTTTTAAAAGTCGCATATAGAAATATACTAAAAGCACATGTAAATTTGTTATATAAATCAGATATAGTTACTATATAATGTCGTACCTATATCTTATTTATATAACATGTAACACCCGGGTTTGGAGGTCGGGTGAAAATAGTATTAAAATAATATTTCGGGTTTCAGTTTTATAATTAAAATAATAAAATATTTTATGGGCTTCATGTTTGCAAAATGATTAAAATCTATGTTGGGTCTATCTTCTAAGTCCAATTCCATGGATTTTAAGAGATGAGGGTTTTAGCCATTTCATTAATGGCATAATGGTAAATATGATTTCTTTGGAAAATAAAACAAAAACAAAAGAAGATGACCATGTGCTCATATTCTTCCTCACTTCCATTTTCAAAACTAACGACCAAAAGAGCTCTCTTCTCCAAATCACTATTCCATCACATCCCTTGCTCTTTGCTGGTGATTTTCGAAAGGTAATTACATTTTTGACTTGGTCTTACCTTCCTCTTCATTTTGGTACCATTAGTTTTCAATAAAACCAAGTATTTTGTATTTTGGTTTTTCAAATATTTTGTCAACGGTTGAAGCTTTACAGACTTTTAACTAAGCTTTTGATTTATAGTTGTTCGATAAGTTGTTTGTAAACTATAAGGTCCAACATATATGAATTTTAAAGGGTTTTATGAAGATTTTCGGATTTGGGTTAAAGTGGGGTTTTATGAGGGTTTAAAGGTTGGTTTTGGGGTTGCTATGTGTTGGAAATTGAGGGCTGATGTTAGTGTGATAGTTAGGGGTTGTTTTGGGAGCATTTAAGTGTGTTAAAAAGGTTAAAATCAAGAGTTTTGGACTGTGCTAAAGGGCTGCTCAGGATTGAGGTTTTGGGGTTGTTCTTAGCTTGAAAATCTTGTGTTTTATGCTTGATTAGTGTCCCGGGGTTTGCTACATTGATGTGTGAACTGATTTGAGGTTGTTTTGATTGTGTTAAGTTGATTAGAAGCAAGAATTTATGTTGGTGAAGCATCGGGAACAAATTCGAAATCGTTGGAAGCTTGACCGGCTAGTGTGTTGAGCTTGGAATAGTCGGTGAGTGGTTAAATGTTTTTAAATGGTTTTCAAGTGTTGGTTCAAGCATGTGGACTAGGATGGGCTTGGTAGACCCACCTAGAGTTGGGATTAGATTGGTAGTCTACTCCCAAGCTTTAGTTAGAGACTTTGGTTGAACTCTAAATGTTGATTATGCCTCATGTTTATTTGTGGTTAATGTGGATATGTATATTGTGTTATACATGCATGTTGAGGCATGGTTTTGATGCATTGTGATATGCATGTGGATTGTGCATGATGGTAATCATGGTGAGTACGTGCTAAGTACGAAAGTCGAAATGTAATGGTGTTGTGAAAGTTGTGAATTGTGTTTAATATTGGCACTAGTATGCTTGGGTACAAATGATCGATCATTAGGATGTTTAATGTGCACACGTGAGTCAAATGCGCGCGTGGTCTTGGTGATGGTAGTCATCAAGATGGAGTACGGGTTCGCCCGGAAATTCGTTATATATATGATAGTCGATGATGAGTGTAATCCCATCGACGGGGCGTGAGGATGAGTGGAATCCCCTCCGCATGAATGGTGATGAGTGTAATCCCACGGTAAGGTAATGGTTGTGTTGGATGTGAATTCCAATGGTTATCCGCGTATTCGAGTCATAACTAGGTGCCAATATGGATTAATATATGTGTTTACATATGACGTGGTTATGGACTTGTTGAGCATGGCATAATATCCAGTTTATGTTCATGCATCATATTATATTTGACTCTTGTAGTTCAAAGGTAAGATCATGCATTTTACCTTGGTTGTGCTTGTGCTTGGACCCTGCATTGTCGAGGTTGTTTTAATGAGCTTACCCTCACTAAGCTTTATGCTTACGCTCTCTTTTGTTCGACAATGCAGATCCGTAGTTCGTGAGTTGCTTGTGCAAGGAGAGGGCCTCCAAGTGTGCTTGTGGTGCTATCTTAGCTTTCGAGTATAGACTTTTAAGTTATAAGGTGTAATAGTCAAGCAATGGGATATGCATTGTTGTTTTGAGCTTTTGATGTATGTGGATGTTTGGTTTTAGGAGCATGTTTAGATTCCTTAATATGTTGTTGTTGGTTTGGCCTTTGGATGCCTTGTCTTGTTTGTAAGCCATGTTCAAGTTGCTTATCTAGTATGCTATGTATGGATCTTATGTGGTTGTGTTGATCTCTTAATGTATGGTTTTTATATGTTCGATGTGTGTTAAGCATGTTCGTATAGGATGTCTTGTATCTAGAGTTAATTCTTGTGTGTTGTGGGAGGTTTTAGTTGTGTTTTGGGACAGCCTTGTGCCATAAACCAGCTAAAACTAATATGCAGACAGAGGGCGTTTCAAAACATTTGGTCTCGTTTCGATACGGCCCCTTTGTTTCAGGCCAGGCATTTCGGTACGATACGGAACGTTTCGGTACAATTTTGCCACTGGAAATCTGAGAATTTGATGATAAATTTAAGTATCGAAACAGGCTTTAGTGTTTCGAAACGGCCTTCGTATCGTTGACCACGAGAAGTTGACCGTTGAGGGCGTTTCGATATGGTCCACCCCTGTTTCGAAACGGTCTCCTCGGTTTGACTTTTGGCAGTTGACCTAGTCAAGGCGTATCGAAACACCCTTTGGGCGATCTGATACGGCCTACTGTTTAAGATTAAAATGGGCTGTTGGTTGTTTACCTCATTGTTTCTTCCATTGTTGCTTTTCTCACATAGGATTTAATATCTCATCTAGAAAAGATAATATAAATGAAAAAGTTTTCTTGGGTCGGTAACCGGAGTGGAGCCTTAACGGGTTTCGCCTCAGTTATCCCCGTGTAGCCCACTCGGATCGGTCAAGCGTCCAGACCGGGACGAGGGGGTTACACTTGTTGGTATCAGAGCCTAAGGTTTCCGAGACCATGGGCAGGTAAGTGAGGTAAGTTAAGTTCTTGTATTTAATTGCACGGTGTTTGCTTGCTTGTCAAGTCTGCTTGATGTATGTTTGCTTGATCGTATATGTATGATTGTTGAAGCATGTTGTGTAGAGTCTCATTGCTGCTATTACATAGGAAAAAGGATTTTTAAGTGAGAAAATATACTTGAGCCACTTGGAACCCTTGCCTTGCTAACCCTATCTTTTTGTGCTTTGTTTTTGTTGTTGTAGTTGTTATCTGTGAGCGCGTATGTCGAGGCCTAGAGGTAGACCGTGGTTGGTTCATCAGGAACCACGTGCTGCGGCTCCTGTTGATGAGCCGGTGGCTGGAGCAGAGGCTCATGTGGAAGAGCCTGCTGTTGGAGTTGGAGCTCCTCCACCACCACCTCTGAAGCCTGAAGCGGGAGGCGAGGCCGGAGTTGAGGGAGTGGGACCTCAGGTTGGTCAGGGTGGCCAAGGTCCTACTGGAATAGATATGGCTCCGCTTGTACAAGCTATAGCGGGAGCGTTTCAAGCCGCAGTTGCCGGGGCTCAGGCTGCAGCTCAGCCGAGAGGTGATGATACTAGTTTACCATTAGAGAGGCTCCGTAGCCTAGGAGCAGAAGAGTTCAGAAGGTCTACACCTGAGAGATCCGAGTTGTGGTTGGAGAAGACAATCTGTATCTTAGCTCAGATGGGATGTGTGGGAGCTCGCAAATTGGGCTGTGTGGTTTTGTTGCTTCAGGGTGATGCCTACACTTGGTGGGTCACCATTACTACTGGGGTTCTTGAGGCTGAGATTGGTTGGGATTTCTTTGAGTCTGCTTTTCGGAAGAGGTACTTGGGGCCGAGATATCTTGATGAGAAGAAACGAGAGTTCATGGCTCTTGTTCAGGGAGGTGCTTCAGTGACTGACTACGAGATCCGTTTTGTCCATTTGAGCCAGTATGCTCCAGAGTTGGTTACTACTAAGAGGGACCGTTATAACCGTTTCAGATATGGGCTTCACGAGGAAGTTAAGAGGTATACCTTAGCTTCAGATTATTCAGATTTTGATGTCTTGGTTGCTAGGGCCAAGGACATCGAGCTTAGCTTGGGGCTGACCAAGCGTTCAGGAGGGTCTAGTTCTAGAAAGAGACATAACAACTTTGACCGTGGTGATGCCAAGAGGCATCGGGGTGGTGGACAACAGTTTGACCATAGGCGTGGCGGTGGCCACCATGGTAGAGGCCACCAGGGCCATAGAGCTGGAGGACATTTGCCCGAGTGCACACGTTGTGGGAGACAACATTCTGGAGAGTGTTGGGGTAACTTCCATGCTTGTTGGAACTGTGTTTCGAGGGACCACTTTAGAAGGGAGTGTCCGCATTAGGCGGCACAAGCACCGAATCTTGCTCAGGCTCCTGCGAGGGCCATTGATTATCAGAGAGGCCGTTGGCGCGGTCGTGGCTACTTCCAGCCTAGGGCTGATGCACCTAGGATAGAGGCACAGAGGAACCTTGCTCATGTTGTGGCCGTACAGCCAGAGGCCGGTGGACCAGCTAGAGTCTACACTCAGAGAGAGGCCGAGAACAACACGGATGTGATAGCAGGTAATTTTGAGTTATAGTCTATGTCTTTGCTTTCCTTAGTTGATTCGGGTTCTACGCATTCCTACATTTTGAGTGAGAATGCAAAGAAGTTAGACATACCTGTTAAGATCTTAGATGTAAGTATGCATGTGACTAGTTCCTTTGGTGAGACAGTTGTAGTTAGACAGATGTATAGGAGGTGTCCGCTGAAGATTCAGGGTCATTTGTTTCCCATTGATATGATGGAGCTTCCATTCTATGGTTTTGATATTATTTTGGGTATGGATTGGTTGGTTGAGCATAGAGCTAGTGTAGATTTCGAGACGAAGAGGATTTTTTTGAAGCTTTCGGATGACTACGAGGTAGTAGTAGTAGGCGAGAACATTAAGTTCTTGTCGAATGTTGTGTCAGCTTTAGAGGCTCATAAGTTGATGGATTCTGGTTGTGGGGCTTACTTAGCATATATGATGAATCCGAATATGAGTGAGGTCAGACCGAAGGACATCAGAACAGTTTGTGATTTTTCGGATGTGTTTCCAGAGGAGTTACCAGGGTTGCCTCCTGACAGAGATGTAGAGTTTGTGATTGAGACTGTTTCAGGGTCTACTCCAGTTTCTATTGCTCCGTATCGTATGGCTTCGAAAGAGTTGAAAGATTTGAAAATTCAGCTTCAGGAGTTGTTAGACCGTGGTTTCATTAGGCCTAGTAGTTCACCTTGGGGTGCTCCTGTGTTGTTTGTAAAGAAGAAAGATGGAAACATGCGAATGTGTATTGACTACAGGTAGTTGAATCAGTTGACCGTGAAGAACAAGTATTTGTTGCCTCGTATAGATGATCTGTTTGATCAGTTGATGGGTGCTTCAGTGTTCTCGAAGATAGATTTGAGATCAGGGTACTATCAGTTGAAGGTAAAAGAGTGTGATGTTCCGAAGACAACTTTTAGGACTAGATATGGTAACTATGAGTTCCTTGTGATGCCGTTTGGGCTCACGAATGCACCAGTAACATTCATGGATATGATGAACAGAGTTTTCAGAGACTATCTAGACCAGTTTGTAGTTGTTTTCATAGATGGCATTCTTGTGTACTCGAAATCAGAAGAAGAACATGATGAGCACTTGAGACTTGTTTTGCAGAGGTTGATGAGCAATCAATTGCATGCTAAGCTTAGTAAATGTGAGTTCTGGATTCGAGAGGTTGTATTTCTTTGCCATGTTGTTTCAGCTGAAGGTATCTGTGTTGATCCGACGAAGATTGAAGCTATTGTTGAGTGGAAACAACCTAAGTCAGTGACTGAGATTAGGAGTTTCCTAGGATTATCCGGTTACTATAGGAGATTCGTAGATGGTTTCTCTAGAGTAGCTGCTCCGTTGACTAAATTGTTGCAAAAAGGAGTGAAGTTTGAGTGGTCAGATGCGAGGCAGAAGGCTTTTGAGAAATTGAAAGAAGCTTTGACGAATGCCCCAGTGTTAGTGCAACCAGTTTCAGGGAAGGAGTTTGTGATCTATAGTGATGCTTCCTACATAGGTTTAGGTTGTGTTCTGATGCAAGAAAGAAGAGTTGTTGCTTACGATTCGAGACAGTTGAAGGTGCATTAGAAGAACTATCCTACTCACGATATTGAGTTAGTCGCAGTTGTGCTTGCATTGAAGATTTGGCATCATTACTTGTATGGTGAGAAGTGCATAGTTTACACTGATCATAAGAGCTTGAAGTATTTGATGACTCAGAGAGAGTTGAACTTGAGACAGAGAAGATGGCTTGAGTTGTTGAAAGATTATGATTTGACTATCGAGTACCATACGGGTAAGGCAAATGTAGTAGCCGATGCGTTGAGCAGAAAAGTTACAGTTGAGTTGCGAGCTATGTTTGCTAAGTTGAGTGTATCTGGGGATGGTGGTTTGATCACAGAGTTGCAAGTGAAACCTTCTTTGATTCAGTTGATCAGAGAGAAACAGTTGCAAGATGTGTCTTTAGTTCTACATGTTTAGGAAATAGGTGAACGTAGACCGACCGAGTATAGCTTCAGTAGTGAGAATGTGTTGTGTTTTAGAGACAGAGTTGTTGTACCTGAAGATGTTAAGTTGAGACGTACGATTTTGGGCGAAGCACATTCGAGTCCTTTTTCTATGCATCCGGGTAGTACTAAGATGTATCGTGATTTGAAGAATGATTATTTCTGGGTTAGTTTGAAGAAGGATGTAGCCGAGTTTGTGAGCCGTTGTATGGTTTGTCAGAAAGTGAAGGCAGAACATCAGGTTCCTTCAGGTTTGTTACTGCCTTCGAAGATTCTGGAATGGAAATGGGAGAGAATCACTATGGACTTTGTGTCGGGGTTACCGTTGTCTCCTTCGAAGAAGAATTCTGTTTGGGTAATAGTTGATAGATTCACTAAGTGTGCTCATTTTTAGCAGTGAACACTACAGATTCTTTAGACAAGTTGGGGAATTTGTACGTTCGCAAGATTGTGAGACTTCATGGAGTTCCGAAGTCTATTGTGTCAGACAGAGATCCGAGATTCACTTCGAGGTTCTGGAGTTGTTTGCATAGTGCCCTAGGTAGCCGGTTGCATTTTAGTACTTCTTATCATCCGCAGTCAGATGGCCAGTCAGAGCGAGTGATACATATTTTAGAGGATATGTTTCGTTGTTGTGTGATTGACTTCCAGGGTTCTTGGGAGAAGCATTTAAGCTTAGTTGAGTTTGCTTACAACAACAGTTACCAGGCTAGCATACAGATGGCTCCTTATGAGGCTTTGTATGGTAGACGATGTAGGACTCCGATCTGTTGGGCTGAAACGGGTCAGAAGTTGTTACCTATGCCGGATTTGCTTAAGGGGACTACTGAAAAAGTGAAGTTGATTTGCGACCGTTTGAAAGCAGCTTCCGATCGACAGAAATCTTATGCAGATTTGAAGAGAAAAGTGATTGAGTTCTCCGTGGGTGAGAAAGTGTTTCTGAAAGTATCTCCGTAGGAGAAGGTAATGAGATTTGGCCGGAAAGGCAAGTTGAGTCCGGAGTTTATTGGTCTGTATGAGATAGTTGAGCGGATTGGGCCAGTAGCTTACCGTTTGAGATTGCCTTCTGTGTTAGAGAAGATCCATGATGTTTTTCATGTGTCGATGCTTAGGAGATATAGATCAGATCCGTCTCATGTTATGCCCGTTGAGGAGATAGAACTGAATCCGGATTTGTCTTACAATGAAGAACCAGTTGAGATACTTGCTTCTGATAGCAAGGTGTTGCGTGGCAAGACCATAGAGTTGGTCAAGGTGTTGTGGAGACATAGAGGCGTGGAAGAGGCCACGTGGGATAGGAAAGCTGATATGCTTGAGCAGTTTCCGTACTTGTTTCCGTCAGGTAATTTCGAGGACGAAATTCCTTAAGTGGGGGAGAGTTGTAACACTCGGGTTTGGGGGTCGGGTGAAAATAGTATTAAAATAATATTTCGGGTTTCGGTTTTATAATTAAAATAATAAAATATTTTATGGGCTTCGTGTTTGCAAAATGATTAAAATCTATGTTAGGCCTATCTTCTAAGTCCAATTCCATGGATTTTAAGAGATGAGGGTTTTAGCCATTTCATTAATGGCATAATGGTAAATATGATTTCTTTGGAAAATAAAACAAAAACAAAAGAAGATGACCATGTGCTCATCTTCTTCCTCACTTCCATTTTCAAAACTAACGACCAAAAGAGCTATCTTCTCAAAATCACTATTCCATCACATCCCTTGCTCTTTGTTGGTGATTTTTGAAAGGTAATTACGTTTTTGACTTGTCCTTACCTTCCTCTTCATTTTGGTACCATTAGTTTTCAATAAAACCAAGTATTTTGTATTTTGGTTTTTCAAAGATTTTGTCAAAGGTTGAAGCTTTACAGACTTTTAACTAAGCTTTTGATTTATAGTTGTTAGATAAGTTGTTTGTAAACTATAAGGTCCAACATATATGAATTTTAAAGGGTTTTATGAAGATTTCCGGATTTGGGTTTAAGTGGGGTTTTAGGAGGGTTTAAAGGTTGGTTTTGGGGTTGCTATGTGTTGGAAATTGAGGGCAGATGTTAGTGTGATAGTTAGGGGTTGTTTTGGGAGCACTTAAGTGTGTTAAAAAGGTTGAAATCAAGAGTTTTGGAATGTGCTAAAGGGCTGCTCGGGATTGAGGTTTTGGGGTTGTTCTGTAACACCCCAATTTTGGGCTTGGAAGTTTAGGGTCTGAACCGGACCGGTCTGATTTTCGGTTCGAATATAAAAGGTGGTTTTAGGGAAAGCATAGTTCGAGATGCATTAAAAATATGGAAAAATATCTAAAAATCCTCTTTTAATATATATAAGAGAGTGGTGAAATCAATTTTACAAAATAAGGTTTGGAAGTGTGACATTTCGAAATAGTGACTAAAATGTAATTTTTGAAAAGTTCAGTGGTGACTGTTTTGTAAGGATTGAAACTTTGAATCTTTAAGGAGCTAATTTACCAAAGGAAGGATTTCTCCAGATTTTTCTTAGATTTTAATGACTTAATTAATGTTTAATTAATTTAATGAAAATGAGAAATTTCATAACTAACTTTTGCTAAAACTTTCTCATCTCATTTTCTCTCAAAATTCCCTCAGCCAAACACATTTCCACAGCAACATTTCTTTTGATTTTCACACTAAATGATGAGGTTTCAATTATCAATTGATTCCTAATCCTATCTACATCAAAACCTCTTGATTTGCTTATTGAATTTTTCAAGGATTTTGGCTCTAATCAAGGAGAGATCTACATTTAGAGGTAAGGATGTTCTTCTCCTCTAAATACTCAGTTCTTTACTGAAATTCCCAAGTTCTCAATCCTTAAATTAAGTTTTATAAAAGGTTTTAATGTTGTGATCTTGATTTTGGCTTAAAACTCAAGATTTGGATTAAATCTTGAAGAAATTCGTGATGAATGTTTGGGCTATGTTTTGAGATGTCTTTTTAATGTATTTTGGATGTTTAATCAATGCAATCCCGAATAGGTTGAATTTCCTAAGTTTTTGCTTGTAAAAATGGTGGTTTTTGGGGTGATCTTGGTGTTCTGTTATAGCTGGAGGTATAAGGACGAGTTTAGGTTCTTTTTGGATGTTAATTGATGTTTAAGAATGTTTAGAAGTGATGGATCTTGGCTGGGTAATGTTGTGGAAGAGTTTGGAAGTGATTTCGGTTGTGTTTGGTAGCCGAAATGTTAGTTTTGGTGAGAGCAGCGAGTTTAAGTGTAATGGCTGAAGATTTTAATGCATGATGATGCATTAATCCTCTGCTTTGATGTGTTTAAAACATGGGAGACATCTTCGGGTCCTTGTGGTGTTGATCCGGAGGCTTGAACGGCGTTTCGGCAAGCTTGCGAAACGAAATTGGTGAATGAAGTTGGGTTTTCAGCTTTGAAACCAATGTTTGAAGGTTTTGGGAGCTTAGTTTAAGTCTAAGCAACTTAACTAAGCTCAAGAGTAAGTTTTCGGAGAAACTCTCTCTTTGATGAACCATGAGATGGTTGGATGCAATGTATTTAATTTGCATGTTTAAATTCTGTTTTGAAAGCATGTTTTAGCATGATTAATGCTGGTTTTGAAAGCCATGCGTTGAAGGATGCTCAAGGTAAGAGATCCTTGGTTTGATATTGATAAATGTGGTTTTGATGCATAGTGAAGCATGATGGTTTAATGGCTTTGATTAATGCTTTAAAACAGTGGATTGTTAATGATAATTGATGTATATTGGCAAGTGATGTGTTGGTTTTAAAGTACTTGAATCAGATATAGTTAGCCGGCTATAGGATTGGGTGCACCGTGAATAAAGTTGCCTTGGATGTTGAGGGGTTGTAATTGTACCGTAAACTCCATCCAAGTACACTAACGAGATGTCTAAGATCATAATGGTGGTTAAAAGGCCATGTGAGGATCTTGTGTTGTGTGTCCCGTGTTCTCGTTAGTGATGTTATACAACTACCGATGAGTGATGTAGAGGGGTTGTAATTGTACCGTTAAACTCCATCACGGGTGTTGAGGGGTTGTGATTGTACCGGTAAACTCCACCTTGGGTGTTCGGTAGTGTGTATGAAGCGTATGGGACAACGCTTGTAATCCGCGTATCCGATTGTGTTTTATGTTGAAAATGGTTATGGATTATCACTTGGATGCCAATATGACATGTTGATGTTAATGAAGCATGAGATGCTTGTTGTGTATGCGTTGTTGCATGAGAAATGATGTTTATGAGTTTAAAGGCCTTATGAAAGGTGTTTTATAAAATGCATTATTGTGTTGTTTCTTAGAGCATGCCTCACTAAGCAAATGTGCTTACGCTCTCTTTCTTGAACCAATAATGCAGAGAATTGAAGTGCTTAAAGGGTAGCAAGGAGGCTAAGAATCCAAGGGAAAGCTAAGCTCATGTATGGTGACTTTTTCACACATTATTAGTTTTTGGTAATTGGCAATGGGAACCTAGGTTGTGTTTTTGGGAGATGTTTTGGTCTCCCTAAGTGTGGCATGATGCCTTTGATGTTTTGGACTTGTAAATGGCAATTTTAATGCTTGTTTTTGGTGATTTGATGATTGGTTGGTTTTGAGTATTAGGATGCATGCCTATAAACTTGTGGTTTTTCCTAATTGTTGCCATGAATGTGTTTTGATGTTGCAAATATGTACCTTATATGTATGATGACTTGTGGGCATGATTAGGAGGTCATTAGGATGTGTTTGAGTGGTTAATTGAATGTTAAACCAGCAAATTATGCACTTTCTGGGCAGTCCGTATCGGAACGGGCACTAACGTTTCGAAACGGGGGCCTATAATGGCCTTCGTGTATCGGAACGGGTAGAAGTCGTTCCGAAACGAATTGGCCACTGCCAAGCCCTGTTTCGATACAAGTCTCGAAACGAACCCGCGTTTCGGAACGGTCAACCCCCGTTCTGAAACAGTTGACGGTTGGGCACTGATTTGAATGGTTTTGTGGTTTGCAAGTTTTACGTTTTAGTCCTGAATATTGTTTTTGCAATTGCTTGAGTTTGGGATGTCCGATTGAGGTGAAATTTGACAGGGAAGCATGTGATATGATTAATTTGATATTGGTAATTTAAAAATCAGCTAAGTCCTTCATCTTTCCAGAATTTACATTTTGGTCCCTAACTTTTGTATGTTATGCAATTGAGTCCCTTATTGCTTTCCGATCGCTGTGCTTTTCAAGTATGTTTTTCTCAAGGCTACGCCTAGGGTTAATACGCATCTACACAAGATTAAAAAGAAAAAAAAAGGGTCGTTAATCAAGGTTGACTTTCGGGTTAACTTTGGTTTTCCCCGTGTAATCTTCGTAGTTCGGGTCAACCGTCTAGGCCGGGCTAAGGGGGTTACATGTTCTTAGCTTGAGAATCTTGTGTTTTATGCTTGATTAATGTCCCGGGTTTGCTACATTGATATGTGAACTGATTTGAGGTTGTTTTGATTGTGTTGAGTTGATTAGAAGCAAGAATTTGTGTTGGTGAAGCATCAGGAACAAATTCAGAATCGTTGGAAGCTTGATCGGCTAGTGTATTGAGCTTGGAATAGTCGGTGAGTGGTTAAATGTTTTTAAATTATGAAAAAACTTAAGGTATCTAAAATAGATTTGAATAGTGGTATTTGTACGCATTATGAAACATAAGTGTAAAAGTTGTGGTTAACTCAAATCTATTCAAATTCTTGTTTTTATAATTAATTTATAATTCTTTCAGAATATAATATATGATTTTATATTTAGAATACTATACATGAATTATTGATTTTTTAATTTGTTAAAAAATAATTTGTTTAGAAATATTAATGAAAAAAACTTTGAATATTACCATATAATTTCTAGAAATCATAAAACAAAGTCATTTTTTCAAAATAAAGTTCAACAAGTCAAAAACTAAAATTAATAAGAAAACAATATCGACCACGAAAGGAAATTGAACCAGACTAAATTATCATGGATGGTTCAAAAAATTAAAAAAACTTAACTAAACAGACCTCACCTCCTAAAAATGGTAAAGTTATCTTTTAGTCCCTTCAAAAATTATGAAATTTTAAATTGATATAATAATAAAATTACACTTTACGCCTTGAAATAAAATTATAATTCGTTTCTCGTCCCTCCTGAAAAAAATTTCAGGATTCTCCTCTGGATTTGGAATTTGTTTTGGATAATATATCCTTGTAAGGCAAACATTAGAGGGGGAAATTTTCATATTTCTAGCGGTAGAGGAAGAATGTCCATGGCTCCAGAAATGGTATAATTTCATAGACTTATTTGATGACAAATTTTCAAATAAAACATCAATTGAGACAACATTTCACTTAGAGTTATTTAATTAACGCCTAATACGTTATTGATCAATTTGTAATATTAACCTATTTAATTTAATTATTATTTGTTAAATTTTATTTCTTAAAATATGAATTATATATAGTTAATTAACATAAATTAATTCAAAGGATTAAGTAGTGGTCAAACAGGGGGAAACGATGAGATCCACTAATTGACCTAGTGGTTATGGATGCTCATCCGCTTAACCCCTTGTGTGGGATCATGTTCCGACATTTGCCTTGGAAATATTATTGTAACACCACTTGATCAAAAAAATAGGGGAAAACAAAAAGTTCATTTTAACCGCTATAAAATTTTAAGTTAATAAAATAATGAAATTATATTTTAAAATTTAAAATGTCTTAAGGGTCTAAGAAGAACTCAAACCTTTGAAAAAATCAATTAAACCCCTAAGCTTTTTCTGCACTCAATTAATCCATTGAACCAAGAAATTTAATTAATTAATACATTTGACCAATTTTGACCATTAAATTTTAAGAGTTTTTTGGATGTGTCGGTGCAGTGCATCGTGTCACAGATTTTCCCCTTCACATTTTTAGAAATTTGTTATTCTACTTGAAATATTCTTCAAAAGTTCTAAAGATTCCAAAAAAAATTTAAATCTCAAAAAAATATTTTCTGAAAAAAATATGCAAATGCAACATGATAGAATTGTAGTGTATTTATTATGTGCCAGTAATATCTATAGAAAATATTGTCAAGATTAAATGGTCAAAATAAGTCAAATCGCTTAAATGATTAAATTTCTTGGTTTAAGGGCTTAATTGGGTGCAAAAAAAGTTTAAAGGCTTAAATGATTTCACCATTTAACCATTTAAAATTTACTTCTCACCCTAAAATTTTGAATTCACTCAGACTTTCAAACAAATAGATGAAAAAAATTAAGATTAATTATAGAAAATAAATAGAACAAGAGCAAATCAATTGTCAGAATGTTGTTTTATTCACTCATTTATTAACCAAATTTATATAAATTAGATATAGTTACTATATAATGTAGTAACTAACACTTTTGTGGCAAGTTTTTGACAGACACGGTGTGGTGATCGATGCATTCATCCCTAAGAAAAGAGCAAATGATGGATCTCAGTTTGGATTTGTTCGAATGGGGAGTCGTCCTGATGCCGATCATGTTATAGAACGGCTGCACAATAAATGGATATATGGATCGTGTATATTAGTAACCATGGCGAGGTATGATGACCGTGATTTCTTTTGGAGAAACAAAAAGAGAAGTGTTGGTCTCGGACAACCACAACATGCATCTCAGAGTAGAGTGAAGGGGCAATCGGAGGCTCGAAGCGTCGATTCAAAGAAGAAGGGCGATCTTGTTGAGGTGGTATAGGGGCATGTAGATGAAGAAAAGTTGAAAATTTTACAGAATTGTATGGTGGGGTGGTGTAAGCATCATTGGAGCCTTAAGGAATTAGCATCACGAATGAATATCCTATGCATCCAAGGCTTATCTATTTTGCGCATTGCAGGGCCTGCGATCCTGTTGATGTTCATTGACACCACCGTCTGGGAGAAGGTAACGGGGATGACGGCTGTACGTGAGTGCTTCTCTAAATTAGTAAGGTGGTCGCCGGAATTTGTTTTATCATCAAGGAGGGCATGGATATCGGTGAGGGGGTTACCAATTCACGCGTGGTCACATGCTTCATTCGCGAATATCGTGAAGGTTTGGGGA
This sequence comes from Hibiscus trionum, assembly GCA_030270665.1. NCBI lineage: Eukaryota > Viridiplantae > Streptophyta > Magnoliopsida > Malvales > Malvaceae > Hibiscus > Hibiscus trionum. Next base: position 34,663,721 of record BSYR01000017.1, read on the forward strand.
TCCCTTGTGCGTGTGGCCGATGCAACGGAATCACCAACGTCCTTCGAATGTGGCTGGATTTTAATAGAATCAAAGGCCACAGAGTTTATAGATTCGTGCCTTAAGCTGGAAGTTGAGGGATTGATGTATACGTTGCAAGTTAAAGAGTTGAACATGTTTGGTCCGCTGGTGGATTGTGAGTGTGCAACGGCCTCCGTTGATGATAGCAGTGAGTCACCGGAATTGAGTTCGTCTGAATGTGTGCCTGAGTCGAGATTGGGAGACGAGAGGCAGATTGAGGATCTTGTGGAGTTGGAAAAAATGGTGCCTCAGGATTGGCATTGTAATCACCTTTGGGAGGATAACCGTCGGGAGGATCTTCGCATCGTGAGTCTCTCGTCCGATCGCTCTGGTTCGGCGTTGGGAAGAGAAGGGGACAAACAAAAGGTGGCAGTGGCCGGTGAAGCTGAGATGCTGACTGGTTCTTCACCACTGTGTGCGGTTGCCGAGGAACCTAAGAGTCCTCCTTCGAATGGTTACCAACTGAGAGAAGGAAATTTGAATTCAAATGATAATTTGTTGCAACCAATTGAATTGGCTGCAGGTGATGGGATTCAAATTCAAGATAAAGGAAATTTGGATAGTAATAAACTCGAGATTGACGGCTTAGTCAATGTTCCCGTTGGGGAGGTTCATAGTGAGCAGGCCGATTTTCAGCTTGGTTTAGAGGGGGACAGGGTTGTCTCGTTGTGGATAAATGACGTTGTTCAAAAGACGAAATCAATAAACTTTTAATCTTGTGTAGTAAAGCCTTCGAAACCTAGAAGGGGGAGGCTGAGGAAGGGGCTGAGGCGTGACACAACTACAGTGGCTGATGCATCTTTGATAGACTCGGATTTGCAACATAGGCATCGTATTCTTCAACGTGAAATTGCAGCAACGGTGGCTTTAGGCAACCTCGTGGGTGTGAAATCTGTTGGCTGCGAGGAGGAAATTATTAAGGATTTGTCCCGGGTGCTATCCGAAGGCACCCGAGCGTTGTAATCATGCAAATTTTGAGCTGGAACGTTAGGGGGTTTGGGTTCGTTTTGAAAAGGCGAAGGGTGGTTGACGTTATTAAAAAATAGCGGATAGATATGGTTCTGCTACAGGAATCGAAGCTAGAGGAGATATCGCCTTTGGTAGTTGCAAGCTTATGGTTTAGTGATGGCTTTGGGTATGCATTTTCGCAATCTATAGGTGCTTCGGGAGAGTTGTTGTTGGTTTGGGAGGGTTGGCGGTTTTTGATGGAATTGATAGAGGTCAATCTCAATTTTGTTTTAATTTAGGGGCGATGGAAGCTGGAGGATTTTGTGTGCTGCATTATGGCCGTATACGCTCCTTGTGATGCGAATGAGCAAGCTATTTTGTGGTCACACATGGGGGACTTGATTAGTGGTTTTTCGGGTCCGTGGTGTGTGGCGGGGGATTTTAACTCGGTTCTTTGGGCGTCGAAAAGGGTTGGTTGCACCTCAGTGCCGAGAGGTATGGATGCTTTCTCTTCTTTTGTGAATTCTGCGGGTTTAGTTGATCTGCCGTTACGGGGGAAACAATTTACTTGGTTTGGAAGGGGTAACCGTCAAAGTCGAATTGATCAATTTTTAGTGTCATATTTCTGGATGGACTGTTTCACTAATATTGAACAGGTATCCCTTCCTAGAGGGATATCAGATCACGCCCCGTTGCTTATGTTGTGTGACGACAAGGATTGGGGCCCTCGCCTTTTCCGTTTTATTAACTGTTTGTTAGACGAAAAGAGAAATATTCGATGCATGGCTGAGGAGTGGTGTAGGATGACGGGGTTGGGAATTGGTAACTCAAATATCGTGGTGAAACTTCGGCACTTGAAACAGTTTCTTCGTCAGTGAAATAGGTCGGATTTCGGGGACATTGAGAAAGAGATTAAGCTGCTCCAAAATCACTTAGATGATTTAGATAATGGTGATGTAGAGGAAGCGAATTGGGAAGTGTCTGAGTTGACTGATCAGAAGCGAGAATGGCTACAAGCACTATGGCAAGCTATCCGCCGTAAGGAGTCTCTTTGGCGTCAAAAGTCGAGAGCGAATTGGCTTCGGTTGGGGAATAGAAATACGAATTTCTTCTATAGAGCCGTGAAGTTGCGAGCTGTGCGTAATAATATTCCTGGCTTGAACATCAAAGGGATATGGGTTACGGATCTGAATCGGTTGCGACGACATATAGTCTTGTTCTTCACTTAGCATTTTGCCGCTGATGAAAGGTCTTGTGTTTGGAGTTTTTAGGGTAATTTTCATCGGGTGAGTGAAGTTGAAAATAGGGGGCTGGTGGTGCATTTTCTCTTGATGAGGCATGGGCGGTTGTTCATGGATGTGAGGGCTCAAAATCACCAGGGCCGGACGGTTATAGTATGGAGTTCTTTAAGAAGTGTTGAGATGTCGTAAGTGATGACGTGTTGCGGTTTTTAGAAGAGTTTTTTTGTCTCTGGAAAGTTACATGTGGGAGCGAACAATACATTCCTCGTGCTTTTGCCTAAGATTGATTCACCAGTCTCTCTGAGTGATTTTCGATCAATTAGCCTGCTCAATTCGATATACAAGATTCTTTCTAAAATTCTGGCTAGAAGGTTGCAGTCTGTGCTGGGAAGTTTAATTAGTGATCACCAATCGGTATTTGTGCGTGGGCGTCAAATTGTGGATGGCGAATGAGACAATCCATTCTGTGCGACGGAGTTCGTCGGGCGGTTGTATCCTTAAATTGGATTTTGATAAGGCTTACGACTGCGTTTGATGGGAATTTTTAGAGCACATCATATGGTCGATGGGTTTCTGTAATGCTTGGCGACATTGGATTTATGAGTGTATCAACACTGTCCCTTTGTCCGTTTTGTTAAACGGTAGCGCCGCTAAGGAGTTTGGAATGGGTCGTGGTCTGCGGCAAGGCTGCCCGTTGTCACCTTTGATGTTTGTTATTGTTGCGGAAGCATTGTATAGGATGTTGGTTCAAGCTGAGGAGCTGGGGCTTATCCGAGTGGTTTATTTGGCTCCGGGGGGTGTCGCTCTCGCATCTTCAGTTTTTCGAAGACACCATTCTATTTTTCGAAGCCTCCATCGAATGCGCTATGACTATCCGCAGGTTACTATGTTGCTTTCAAGTTGGTTCTAGTTTGAAAATTAGTTTCAACAAGTCTTCTCTTTATACTATTTGAGTGGGTGAGGAGTTATTTGATTCAATGGCGGCTGTTTTGTGTTGTCGGAAGGGCGAACTGCCCTTTGTATATTTGGGGCTGCCGTTGGGGGTTAATCCTCGCAACATTGCTGTGTGGGAACCAGTTATAGCCTCGGTTTGACGGAAGCTTGCTGGTTGGAAATAGACATCTTTATCCTTTGCTGCTCGCGTCACACTAGTAAACTCTGTTCTTTCGTCACTTCCAGTTTATTATATGGGTTTGTTTCGGGTTCCGAAGGGTGTTATCGCAGCGATAGATAAAGTGAGGCGTGCCTTTCTATGGGGAGGGGTGAGTTTGCAGCGGAAAATGTGTCGTGTAAGCTGGAGTATGGTATGTCACCCACGTCACTTAGGTGGTTTGGGGATTGCGGATTTGGAGATTCGAAATAGGCACTATTGGCAAAATGGTCATGACGGTATGTTAGGGATACGACTTCTTTGTGGAGGGCCATTATAGTGGCAAAATATGGCGAGGCAGTCCAATGGTGGTGTTTTAATTCTGCATATAGGGGCTCGATGTCGGTTATTTGGAAACAGATTGTCCAAACTGTGAGCTTAGATAGCATGCAAAAGTTCGTGGGTGAGCTTAATTTTGTTTGAAAGGTTGGTGATGGTTCTCAAGTTTTGTTTTGGTTCGACACGTGGTGTGTTGAAAAACCTTTGAAGGATATTTTCCCATGTCTCTTTTCGATAGCTGTGAATCGACTGGCTTTGGTTGTTGACCTCTCAGACGGGGGTAGTTTTCAGCATGACCGCTGGCATGGTTACTTTCGTAGAGGCTTGCGCTCTTTCGAGCTTCGCCAACTTAGGGAGCTCATTTTTCTATTGGGAGCTGTGAGATTATGACATGGTACGGTTGATATGTTGCTCTGGACACCCGATGTGCACGAGATTTTTTAGTTAAGGCTCTCTCAAGTCTTCTTATGTTGGACAAGGTGGGGGAGAACGATTTTGGTGAGTGTTTTGCATGGAAAGTTCTTGTACCACCGAAGGTTCAGGCGTTCCTCTGGTTCACCTGGTTGCGCCGTTTGCCAACCTTTGATTTTTTGAAGCATCGCGACATTTTGTTGGAGGAGCAGCAAGGTTTGTGTGTTCGGTGTCGTGAGGGGGAGGAGGAGATTGATCACTTATTTTTCCTATGCCTGTTTGCACATGGAATATGGGATTGGTTTAGGCGTTGGTGGGGGGTGTCCTTGCCGATGTCGAGGGCTTTCTCTGAGTTCTTTGTCCCGGGCTTTCACTGTTCATTCATAGGCACCTTAAGGCATCTATGGGTTTCGAGCATTGCAGCGTTGTTGTGGTCTCTATGGCTTGCACGAAATGAGAGCATTTTTAACAGCAAGTTATTACCGGCTTCGGAGATTTGCTTCTTGGTTAAGCTACGCTCGTTTTACTAGGTGAAAACTTTAAAGGCGGGGCTGTCCGTCAGTGAGTCCTTATGGTGGGATTGCCCGAGCTCGTTCTGTGAGTCTGTAGTTTCTCGGCCATGTCGCATGGGGGTGAGTTGGGAACCTCCGATTGGGGACACGTTGAAATTTTTGGTTGATGGTTCAGCTCGTGGTAAACCAGGGCCTGTGGGTTTTGGGGGTGTCTTTGCGTGATGCACAGGGCAACATTCTAGCTCTTTTTTTGGGTCCGCTTGGTTCCCTCGATTCCAATGTAGCGGAATTACGGGCAATTGCTTTTGCTTTGACTTTCTATACAACCTCTAAATGGGCATCTCGTCCTCTCGTGGTGGAGTCAGTTTCCAAAATTGCTCTAGGTTGGGTGTTGCAGTTAGATCGACGACCTTGGTGTCTGTGGGAGGTTTTTGGTTTGATCGATCAAGCATGTCTCTCTTTGGGGTCCGTTTTCTTTAACCACATTTTCCGTGAGGTGAATGGGTTAGCGGATGCTTTAGCAAAGGAAGGAGTGTCGCGGGCATCTTTATTTCAGGCTTGTGTATGATTGTTTGATTCTGTGAGGGGCATCTTGTCTCGCTGTTTGTTCTTTTGTCTCTTTTGTCCACGTGTCGTACTCTTTTCCTCCGTTAGGCTTAGGAAGGTTTTTAACGAGGCGCACGTGTAACTCGAGTTGTATATTTCCCGTTTTAATATACAACTTTTTGTCGATAAAAAAACTATATCTGATTTATATAACATATTTACACGTGCTATTAATATATTTCTATATGCGTCATTTTTATATATAATATATGTGGTATATATATTATCATTTTTATATAATTAATTGAATCAAAAATAAAAAAAATATGAAAAAACTCTGAGGTATCTAAAATAGATTTGAATCGTGGTAATTTGACGCGTAATGATACATAAGCTTAAAAGTTGTGGTTAACTCAAATCAAATTCTTGTTTTTATTTAATTTATAATTAATTTATAATTCTTTCATAATATAATATATGATTTATATTTAAAATACTTTACATGAATTCTTGATTTTTTAATTAGTTAAAAAATAATTTGTTTAGAAATATTAATGAAAAAACTTTGATACTTTACCATATAATTTCTAGAAATCATAAAACAAGGTCATTTTTTTTCAAAATTAAGTCCAACAAGTCAAAAACTAGAATTTATAAGAAAAAAATCGTTCACCAAAGGAAATTGAACCAGACTAAATTATAATGGATGGTTCAGAAAATTAAAAAAAATAAAACTTAACTAAACCGACATTACCTTATAAATATGGTAAAGTTATCTTTTAGTCCCTTCAAAAATTAAGAAATTTAAATTGATATAATAATAAAATTACACTTTACGCCTTCAAAAAAAATTAAAATTTGTTTCTCGTCCCTCCTGAAAAAATTTCGAGATTCTCCTCTGGACTTGGAATTGTTTTGGATAATATCTCCCTGTAAAGCCAACAATAGAGGAAAAACAATTTGAAATTATCCAAGAATGGAGAAAAAAAGGCCATTGACTCCTGAAATGGTATAATTTCATAGACTTATTTGATGACAAATTTTCAAATAAAACATCAATTGAGACATCATTTCACTTAGAGTAATTTAATTATCGTCTCATACGTTAATGATATGTAACCTGTAACCCCTTCGACCCAGCCTAGCCACCAGACCGTATCGAGCGGATCACTCAGAACTAACCGAAGAAAAACTAAGAGATCTTCCTCTGATTAGCAACCGTAAACGCGTTGCTTAATATCTTTTCTAGATGCTCGAATTAAACTCTATATTTGAAAACACACAGCGGAAGAAAACGCGACAAAACGAGCACTGAACAAACAACCGAGCAACCAGGGACCAAAATGCAAAACTAACGTAAAGCAGGGACCTATGATGAAATTAAGGTGATCACTTTGAAATTAATCTCATTTCATGCTTCTATGCTGAAATGCAACTCAAAAAATCCCATAATCAAACACAAGAGATAACACATCAAGCTTGGACCAAAACACAAGAAAAACAACTTCAAAGATGCTCTTAACTAACTTCCAACAAACCCCGTTTCGAAACGCTTTCAAGGGGTATCGATACGGGTCTGCCCAGAGAGCTTACATTCTGAAATGGCTTGGACCCGTTCCGGCCCTGCAAAGCTCGTTTCGATACTCGTTCCGAAACGCCAAGGCCAAAACAAGGGCCGTTCTGAAACCTTCGAGCCCATTTCGAAACACCTTGCTGCAGAAACAGAAAATCTGTAGGCCAAGCATCTCCAAGGTTATTCCCCTTGGTTCAAATAAGCACAAACAACAAGATAACAACATAAGCATACATTTTACAGGCAAAAGAACTTAACAACAACAAACGAGAGCATTTCACTACATGGATTAAACAAGAACATAACATGAGACATCACACATATGCATAAAAGGTCAAAACACAGGTTAAGCATTAAAACTGCAAAGCCATACTTCAGTCAACATTAAAGGGTCACAACAAACTTGTCTCAAACCAACATCCACAAAACATCAAATCTCTAAACATAAAACATAGCATCCTCATTGCTAGCGGTATTACTACAAACTCAAAAATCATACTTGAGCTAGAGTGGTAAAAGGCCTCACTCCCCTTGCATGCTTGCTTCCCGGAAACTCTAACGATCTGCATTGTTGGAAAAAGAGACCGGGAAAAAGAGACCGTAAGCATTTAAGCTTAGTGAGCGGAGCTCAAAACCAAACAACAACAATGCAGTTTTAAAAACCAATTAGAGCTTTGGAAACCAAAACCTTTGCCAAACTAAAATTATATATACAACATCTTACAAAAACATAGATTACATCAAGATCGTCTTACCATTCAACCATTCTTACAAAGCACTGTAACACCTCAATTTTTGGGCTTGGAAGTTTAGGGTCTGAACCGGACCGATTTAAATTACGGTTCGAATATAAAAGGTGGTTTTTAGGGAAAGCCTAGTTCGGGATGCATTAAAAATATGGAAAAATATCTAAAAATCCTCTTTTATTATATATAAGAGAGTGGTGAAATCAATTTTACAAAATGGGGTTTGGAAATATGAGATTTCAAGTTAGTGACTAAAATGTAATTTTTGAAAAGTTGGTGACTGTTTTAAAAGGATTGAAACTTTGAATCTTTAAGGAGCTAATTTACCCAAGGGAGGGTTTCTCCAGATTTTTCTTAATATTAAAGATTTAATTAATGTTATTTAATAAAAGGAAAGGAGGGAAAATAGATATTTTGGTTTTATAACTAACTTTTCTCAAAAATTTCCCATTTCATTTTCTCTCCATTTTCCCTCAGCCAAACACATTTCCCCAACCACTTTTCCTCTGATTTTCACACCTAAAGTTGAGATTTCAATCTCTAAATGATTTCTAATCATTTCTACACTAAATCCTCATCATTTGCCTATTGAATTTTCAAGAATTTTGGTTCTAAACAAGGAGAAACTCACATTTAGAGGTATGAACGTCCTTCTCCTCTAAATACTCAGTTCTTTACTGAAATTCCCAATCCTTGATTTGAGTTTTATTAAAGGTTTTGATGTTGTGATCTTGATTTTGGCTTAAAATGCAAAATTTGGATTTAATTTTGATGAAATTCGTATTGAATGATTGGGCTTTGTTTTGAGATGTCTTTTTGATGTATATTGGATGTAAAAATGATGTGTAATTGAAGTTTAATCAATGCAACCCCGAATAGGTTGATTTTCCTAAGTTTTTGCTTGAGTTAATGGTGGTTTTTGGGATGATTTTGATGTTCTGCTATAGCTGGAGGTATAAGGACGTTATTAGGTTCTTTTTGGATGTTAATTGATGTTTAAGAATGTTTGGAATTGATGGATCTTGGCTGGGTAATGTTGTAGAGGTGTTTGGATGTGATTTCAGTTGTGTTTGGTAGCCGAAATGTGAGTGTTGATGAGAGCAGCGAGTTTAGGTGTCTTGGTTGAAGATATTAATGCATGATGATGCATTAATCCTCTGCTTTGATGTGTTTAAAACAGGGGAGACATCTTCGGGTCCTTGTGGTGTTGATCCGGAGGCTTGATCGGCGTTTCGGCAAGCTTGCAAAACGGAATCGGTGAGTGAAGTTTGGTTTTCAGCTTTGAAACCAGTGTTTGAAGGTTATGGGAGCTTAGTTTAAGTCTAAACAACTTAGCTAAGCTCAAGAGTAAGTTTTCCGAAGAAACTCTCTTTTTGATGAACCATGAGATGGTTGAATGCAAAGTGTTTTATTTGCATGTTTAAATTCTGTTTTGAAAGCATATTTTGGCATGTTTAATGCTGGTTTTGTAAGCCATGTGTTGAAGGATGCTCAAGGTAAGAGATCCTTGTTTTGAACATTGATAAATGTGGTTTGATGCATTGTAATGCATGACTATTTAATGGCTTTGTTAAATGCTTTAAAACAGTGGATTGATGATGGTAAATGATGTATATTGGCAAGTGATGTGTTGGTTTTAAAGTACTTGAATCGGATATAGTTAGCCGACTATAGGATTGGGTGCACCGTGAATTAAGTCGCCTTGGATGTTGAGGGGTTGTGATTGTACCATAAACTCCATCCAAGTACACTAACGAGATGGTTAAAGATCACAATGGTGGTTAAAAGTCCATGTGTGGATCTTGTGTTAAGATCACAATGGTGGTTAAAAGTCCATGTGTGGATCTTGTGTTGTGTGTCATGTGTTCTCGTTAGTGATGTTATACAACTACCAATGAGTGATGTTGAGGGGTTGTGATTGTACCGTAGACTCCATCACGGGTGTTGAGGGGTTGTGATTGTACCGGTAAACTCCACCTTGATATTGGTAGTGTGTATGAAGCGTATGGGACAACGCTTGTAATCCGCGTATCCGATTGTGTTTTTGAGTTGTAAAATGTTTTGGATTGTCACTTGTAAGCCAATATGACATGTTGATGGATTGAAGCATGAGATGCTTGGTTTGTATGCATAAATGCATGATAAATGATGTTTTGAAATTAAAGGCCTTGGAAAGGTGTTTTACAAAATGCATTATTGTGTTGTTTTTAATTGAGCATTCCTCACTAAGCTATGTGCTTAGGCTCTCTCTTTCTTAAACCAATAATGCAGAGCATTGAAGTGCTTTAAGGGCAGCAAGGAGGTCAAGGATCCAAGTGAAAGACTAAGCTCATGTATGGTGACTATTTTCATAACACTATTAGCTCTTGGCATTTGGCAATGGGAACCTAGTTTGTGTTTTGGGAGATGTTTGGACTCCCTAAGTTTGTTTTAATGCCTTTGATGATGTTGGAACATGTAAATGGCCTTTTGGTTTTTGGTTTGATGAATTGATGAATGCATGATTTCTAATATAGGATGCATGCCTATAGATTTGGGGTTTTTCCTTGAATGATGCCATGACTGAGATTAGATGATGCTAATATGTCCCTTTATTGATTGATGACTTGTTGGTATGATATGGAGGTCATATGATTGTGTTTGGTGGGTCAAAAGTGTGTTAAACCAGAAAAATTCTGTAATTCTGGGCAGTCCGTATCGGAACGGGTGCTACCGTTTCGGAACAGATGGCCTGAAATGACCAAGGCATTTCGAAACGGGTAGAGTCGTTCTGGAACAGATTTGCTACTGTCAAGCCCTGTTCCGCAACAGGTTTCGGAACGGTCCCGCGTTTCGGAACGGTCCTTCCCTGTTTCGGAACACTCGACCGTTGGACACTGAATCTGATGGTTAAATGTTTTGAAATTCTCACGTTTTAGTCCCAATCTTTGTTTATGCAATTGATTGAGTTTGAGATGTCCGTTCGAGATGAAATTTGACAGTGAAGCATGAAACATGATTAATTTCATAGTGGTAACTCAAAATTTGGCTAAGTCCTCTAAATTTCCAGAATTTACAAATTGGTCCCTAAATTTGTATGTTGTGCAATTGAGTCCCTAAGTGTTTTTCAATTGCTGTGATTTTCAAGTATGCTTTTCTCAAGAGTTCACCTAGGGTTAGTATGCATCTAGAAAAGTTTAAAAAGAAAAATAAAAGGGTCGTTAATCAATGTTGACTTTCGGGTTGACTTTGGTTTTCCCCGTGTAATCTTCGTAGTTCGGGTCAACCGTCTAGGCCGGGCTAAGGGGGTTACAAGCACAACATGCACTTACGAGGTCTTACCAAACCTTAACTATCTTACCACAATATAACAAAGTCATAAAAGGGGAAAATAGCATATTGTCATAATTAACAACAATACGCGGATATACGAATTTCTTACAATCTTACAAATCTTACAGGACGTCGGTGAGAGTAAACTCCATCATTGTGCCCAAGCTGATCTTACACGTACGAATTTGTCTGACACGGCCGAATTTTCTTACACGTACGAATTTTGTCTTACACGCATGCGAGTTTGGTCTTACAAGTCTTACATGTGCACATTAATCCTAGTTGATCGATCAACTATATACGGAAAATATTCTAACTTATGCTAATATTCTAACAAGGATCAAACTTACCAAAACCAAACATGGCTTACAAGTCCATCTTACCACATTTTACTCTTACCAACATTTCCATACCAAACATGCCTTTACCAACACATAAATCTTACAATCTTACAACAACAACATAACATGTTCACCACATAATATAGACATTAAAGGTAGGAAAGAAAATGGCAAGCAAACACAAGTCTTACCACTAATCTATAGCACAATTCACAATACCAAAAACATGGTGAAAAGCAAAACCACTAATCTAGAGTTTAGATTGGCTTATCAAGCTCAATCTGAACCCCCAAATCACCTTTGAACATTTCCAAACGCTTTAAAAACAATTCCACTCACTGATATACTCTTTCCGAAAAGCCGAAACCCACAAATAGCTAACGATCACCCGAAATTGCTCACAAACTAGAATCCCCTGTTTCTAACAAGTAAAAATAATGTATTAATACTCAAATAAGCTTCCAAACTTGCAGCAACACTGAAATCCAACAATTACTCTCAAATACCCAACAATCCAATACCGAAAATCATCAAAATCACTTCCAAAACATCTAGAACTCAAACTGAGCCATTACCCATCACTTCACCCATCAAAAACACATCTATTAACATCAAAAACAACAACTTAAACATGCCAAAACCACTGCTGCCATTAAAACCCGAAGTCAAGCTAAAACTCAAGATTTTTCATACCAAACATCACTCAAACTTCAAGTTTCAGTTTCTTTATGATACTCCTAACATATAAACATCATTTAAACACCAAAACACCATTTAAAAACACTCCAAAACTTAGCTTAAGCCATTTGAACGAAAGTCCTCCAAAAACCCATTTTATTCCAAACTTGAACATTTAGATTAAAAGAAGTAAACCATTTGTTATGGATAGAAAACTAATAATAACAAGTTTAATTTAAAGAAAACAAGATGAAATCATGTTTACCTCACAAAGCCTTGATGGGTAGTCCTTTGGATTGAAAATGCTTCAATGGTGGCTTGGTTTTTAAGAGTTAACGTGAAATGGAGAAAATAAGGCTGATTCAAAAGCCTTTCTTTTTACTATAAAACCCTTTAAAATAAGTTTGGGTTTGTTTATAAACTAAAACCATTTTTTGGCTAATTTTGCAAAATGACCACCAACTTTGAAAACATGCGATTTGGTCACTAGACCAAAATCTCGACCTTTTTGAAATGATTTTCCAAAATATTTTTCACCAAACTCTTATACAATATAATTAGTAATTTTAGAAATTATCCCCAACATTTTAGGAACACCCGAGGGAGGTTTTCCTTGATCTAACCCCAAAAGTTAAACTAACTCATTGAAACTCAAAAACCGCATCCGTAACATCTAGCCCCAAAATTGGGGTGTTACAACTCTCCCCCACTTAAGAAATTTCGTCCTCAAAATTTACCTGACAAGAAAAGATAAGGAAACTGCTTCTTCATATCATCCATTCTCTCCCAAGTGGCTTCCTCAACACCACGATGTAGCCACTTTACCTTAACGAGGTCAATAGCTCTACCACGCAACACTTTGCTGTCAAATGCTAGGATTTCCACTGGCTCTTAATCGTAGGATAAATCCGGATTCAACTCAATCACTTCTACAGGCATAACGTACAGCGGATTTGACTGGTACCTTCGAATCATAGAAACATGGAACACATCACGAATCTTCTCAAGTTCAGAAGGCAACCTCAACTTATAAGCAACAGGTCCAATCATCTCAACTATCTCATGCGGACCGATAAACCTCAGACTCATTTTCCCCTTTCTACCAAACCTCATCACTTTATTCCATGGTGAAACTTTCAAGAATACTCTATCTGCCATCGCATACTCAACTTCTTTTCTTTTCAGGTCAACATAAGATTTGTGTCTATTCGTAGCTGTCTTCAAACGATCGCAAATCGGTTTCACTTTCTCGGTAGTACCCTTCAAAATATCCGACATCGCTACCAACCTCTGACCAGCTTCAGTCCAACACACGGGTGTTCTATATCTCCTACCATACAAAGCCTCATAAGGAGCCATCTGAATACTCGAATGATAACTGTTATTGTATGCAAACTCTACTAAAGGTAAATGTTTCTCCCATGAGCCCTGAAAATCAATGATACAACACCTCAACATATCTTCCAAAATTTGAATCACTCGTTCTGACTGTCCATCCGACTGAGGATGATAAGATGTGTTGAAATTCAAACGAGAACCCAAAGCATTATGCAAACACTCCCAAAATCTAGCTGTAAACCTTGGATCTCTATTAGACACAATCGACTTCGGAACTCCATGCAATCTCACAATTTCACGAATATACAACTCGGCTAATTTATCTAAAGAGTATGTAGTGTGAACAGGAAAGAAATGAGCACATTTAGTAAATCGATCAACTATCACCCAAACTGAATTTTTCTTAGATGGTGATCAGGGCAACCCTGATACAATGTCCATGGTGATTCTCTCCCACTTCCATTCAGGAATCCTCAGCGGTTGCAACAAACCCGATGGAACCTGATGTTCCGCTTTCACTCTCTGACATACCATGCACTTACTTACAAATTCAGCAACGTCCTTCTTCAAACTAACCTAAAAGTACTAATTCTTCAAATCACGATACATCTTTGTACTACCCGGATGCATAGTAAACGGACTACAATGTGCTTTAGTCAAAATGGTGCGTCTCAACTCACTATCTTTCGGGACAACTACCTTGCTCTTGAAACACAAAATCCTATCATCACTGAAACAAAAATCAACCGGTTTACCTTCTGCAATGTCTTGTACATGAGAAACCAAAGATTTGTCTCACAACTATTTCTCACGGATCAACTGAATTAAAGAAGGTTTCACTTGCAATTCAGTCACTAAGCCACCATCCCCTAACACACTTAATCTAGCAAACTTAGCTCAAAATTCCACTGCTACTTTTCTGCTTAAAGCATCGACTACCACATTTGCTTTACCCATATCGTACTCAATGGTAAGGTCATAATCTTTAAGTAATTCTACCCACATTTGCTGTCTCAAATTCAATTCTTTCTGTGTCATCAAATACTTCAAGCTCTTATGATCTGTGTAAACTGTGCACTTCTCACCATACAAATAATGTCGCCAAATCTTCAATGCAAACAGAACTACAACCAACTCTATGTCATGTGTAGGGTAGTTCTTCTCATGCACCTTTAGTTGCCTAGAAGAATAAGCAACAACTCTTCCCTCTTGCATCAGGACACAACCTAAGCCAACATATGAAGCATCGTTGTAGATTACAAACTCTTTCCCTGACACTGGCTGAACTAAGACTAGAGCATTAGTCAAAGCTTCTTTCAATTTCTCAAAGGCTTGTTGTCTTGCATCTGTCCACTCAAATCTAATACCCTTTTGTAACAATTTTGTCAACGGAGCAGCCACCCTAGAGAAACCATCTACAAACCTCCTATAATAACCATCTAAACCTAGAAAACCTCAAATTTCGGTTACGGACTGTGGTTGCTTCCATTCCACAATAGATTCTATTTTCTTAAGATCAACTCTAATCCCTTCGGCTGACACAACATTGCCAAGAACTACAACTTCCCTGATCCAAAATTCACACTTGCTCAACTTGGCATAAAGCTGATTACTCAACAACGTCTGTTGCACTAACCGAAAATGCTCATCATGTTCTTCCTCGGACCGTGAATACAAAAGAATGTCATCAATAAACACCACTACAAACTGATCCAAGTAATCATGAAACACCTTATTCATCATATCCTTGAAAGCTGCTGGTGCATTGGTTAACCCAAATGGCATTACCAGAAATTCATAATGTTCATACCTAGTCCTAAAAGCTGTCTTCGACACATCAACATCTTTCACCTTCAACTGATAATACCCCGATCTCAAATCAATCTTCAAAAATACTGATGCCCCTCTCAACTGATCAAAAAAATCATCAATGCGCGACAAAGGGTACTTGTTCTTTACTGTTAGTTGATTCAGTTGTCTATAGTCGATGCACATCCTCACACTACCATCCTTTTTCTTTACAAACAACACTGGAACACCCCACGACGAAATACTAGGCCTAATGAAACCACGGTCTAACAACTCCTGAAGTTGATTATTCAACTCTTTCAGTTCTTTTGGGGCCATACAATATGGAACAATCGACACAGGAGCAGAATCAGAGATAGTCTCAATAGCAAACTCTACCTCTCTATCAAGGGGCAAACCAGTCAATTCTTCCGGAAATACCTCTGGAAAATCACAAATTGTCCTAATGTCCTTCGGTCTGATCTCACTCATGTTAGGATTCATCACATAGGCCAAATATGCTTGACACCCAAGGTTCATCAACCTATGAGCCTCTAGAGCTGAAACGACATTCGACAAGAACTTAATGTTCTCGCCTACTACAACTACCTCATAGTCATTCGTAAGCTTAAAGAAATCCTTTTTGTCTCAATTTCCACCCTAGCTCTATGCTCAACAAGCCAATCCATACCCAGAATAATATCAAAACCATATAATGATAACTCCATCATATCAACCGGAATACATGACCCTGAATCATCAACGGACACCTCATTTACATCCGTCTAACCACAACAGTCTCACCAAAAGAGCTAGTCACATGCATTCCTACATCTAATATCTCAACAGAAACGTCCAATAATTTCGCATGCTCACTCAGAATATAAGAATGTGTAGATCCAGAATCAACCAAGGAAAGCAATGACATAGACTGTAACATGAAATTACCTGCAATAACATATGTGTCATTCCCAGCCTCTCTCTACACACACTCTAGCTGGTCCACCGCCCTCTGGTTGGACTGCAACAACATGAGCTACGTTCCTCGGAGCCTCAATCCTCGGCTGGAAGTTACCTCGACCGCACCCACGGCCTCTCTGATGATCAACTGCTCTAACCGGCTGATGACATTGACGCCTCAAATGATCGCGAAATCCACAGTTCCAGCGTGTACCAGGCACACCCCAACACTCACACGTATGATGTCTCCCGCATCTAGCACACTCTGGAGCACGAGCAGCAACTCCTTGGCCCTGATGGCCACGGCCTGGGTTACCACCCCCACGCCTATGATCATAGTGATGCCTATTATCCTTGTGCCTCTTGGCATCACCTCTATCCCACTGGTTGTGCCTCTTCCCTGAACTAGAATCACTAGCACGAGAAGACAAACCCAAGTTTTGCTCGATGTCTTTGACTCGGCTGACCAAAACATCAAAATCCACGTAGTCGGAAGCTAGCATGACTTTTTCACATCCTTTACCAACCCATAACGGAAGCGCTCACATCTTTCCTTCTCATTAGGCACTAACTCAGAAGCATACTGACTCAGCCGTACAAATTGTATCCCATAATCATATACTGACATATTACCCTGAACGAGAGCCATAAACTCCCTCTTCTTCTCATCCAAGAACCACAGACCCAAGTATTTCTTACGAAAAGCATATCTAAAGAACTCCCACGTGAACTCACCCTCAGGCATACTAGATATAGTCATAGTCCACCAAACATACACATCTCCCTGAAGCAGAGAAACGATACAACCAATCTTCTTAGCGTCTAAGCACTCCATCTGGCCCAATATACGCATGGTACTCTCTAGCCATGCCTCTGGCCGTTCAGGCGACAATCCGCGAAACTCAACTCCGCCCAGACTACGTAGTCTCTCCAGGGGCAAACCAGTCCCCGCACCCTGAGGTGATGCAACAACTCGCATACCGGTCATAGCTGCCTGAAAGGCACCGATAATAGTCTGAACAACCTGAGCTAAATCAATCTCGGCCTGACCCTGACCAACTGGTGGTGCTACACCCTCAACTCCGGCCTCGCCTTCTCCAGGCGGAGGTGGGGGCAACTCCTCCTCAACCACTGGCTCCTCAGCTTGAGCCTCAACATGATCCTCAATAGGATCCTCAACAACATGAGCTGCAACCTGTGGTTCCTGACGAACCACTCTAGGCATGTCTCGGGGTCTCGCCATAGCAACAGACAAAAACAATCTAACAATCACAACAACAATAACACACAAAGGTTTGGGTCAGCAAGACAAGGGTCCAAATTGCTCAAGTATTTATCCAAAACCATTTTCTTACAATAATACCTAGCAATGGGTTTCTTAACAAACTTCTAACCAACAACACAACAATAGTTCATGCCATCAACCAAACATGGCAATTCAACCACCGTACAAAGCAACCAACGGATAAATCACCAAACAATCAAGCAAACACCTCAACTTACCTCACTTACCTTCCCGAGAGAAGCATAACTTGGCTCTGATACCAACAGATGTAACCCCCTCGACCCGGCCTAGCCACCAGACATAATCGAGCGGATCACACAGGACTAACCGAAAAAAAAACTAGGAGATCTCCCTACGATTAACAACCCTAAACGCATTGCTTAATATCTTTTCTAGATGCTCGAATTAAACCTTATATTTGAAAACACGAAGCGGAAGAAAACACGACAAAACAAGCACCGAACAAACAATCGAGCAACCAGGGACCAAAATACAAAACTAACGTAAAGCAGGGACCTATGATGAAATTAAGGTGATCACTTTGAAATTAATCTCATTTCACGCTTCCATGCTGAAATGCAACTCAAAACAAGTCCACAATCAAACACAAGAGATAACACATCAAGCTTGGACCAAAATGCAAGAAAAACAACTTCAAAGATGCTCTTAACTAACTTCCAACGAACCCCGTTTCAAAACGCTTTCAAGGGGTATCGATACGAGTCTGCCCAGAGAGCTTACGTTCCGAAACGGCTTGGACCCATTCCGGCCCTGCAAAGCCCGTTTTTATACTCGTTTCGAAATGCCAAGGCCAAAACAAGGGTCGTTCCGAAACCTTCGAGCCCATTTCGAAACACCCTGTTGCAGAAACAGAAAATCTGCAGGCCAAGCATCTCCAAGGTTATTCCCCTTGGCTCCAATAAGCACAAACAACAAGATAACAACATAAGCATACATTTTACAGGAAAAAGAACTTAACAACAACAAACGAGAGCATTTCACCACATGGATTAAACAAGAACATAACATGAGACATCACACATTTGCATAAGAGGTCAAAACACAAGTTAAGCATTAAAACCATAACGCCATACTTCAATGAACATTAAAGGGTCACAACAAACTTGTCTCAAACCAACATCCACAAAACATCAAATCTCTAAACATAAAACATAGCATCCCCATTGCTAGCGGTATTATTACAAACTCAAAAATCATACTTGAGCTAAAGTGGTAAATGACCTCACTCCCCTTTCTTGCTTGCTGCCAGGAAACTCTAACAATCTGCATTGTTGGAAAAAGAGACCGTAAGCTTTTAAGCTTAGTGAGCGGAGCTCAAAACCAAACAACAACAATGCAGTTTTAAAACCTATTAGAGCTTTGGAAACCAAAACCTTTGCCAAACCAAAATTATATACACAACATCTTACAACAACATAGATTCCATCAAGATCGTCTTACCATTCAACCATTCTTACAAAGCACAACATGCACTTACAAGGTCTTGCCAAACCTTAACCATCTTACCACAATATAGCAAAGTTATAAAAGGAAAAAAGTAGCATATTGGCATAATTAACAACAATACCTGGATATACGAATTTCTTACAATCTTACAAATCTTACAGGCCTTCGGTCAGAGTAAACTCCATCACCGTGCCCAAGGTGGTCTTACACGTATGAATTTTGTCTTACAAGCATGCGAGTTTGGTCTTACAAGTCTTACATGTGCACATTAATCCTAGTTGATCGATCAACTATATCCGATAATGATTTTAACTTATGCCAATATTCTAACAAGGATCAAACTTACCAAAACCAAACATGGCTAACAAGCCCATCTTACCACATCTTACTCTTACCAAGATTTCCATACCAAACATGCCTTTACCAACATGTAAATCTTACAATATTATAACAACAACATAGCATGCTCACCACATAATATAGACATTAAAGGTAGGAAAGCAAATGCCAAGCAAACACAAGTCTTACGACAAATCTATAGCACAATTCACAGTACCAAAAACATGGTGAAAAGCAAAACCACTTACTCTTTAGTTTAGATTGGCTTATCAAGCTCAATCTAAACCCCCAAAATCACTTTTGAACATTTCCAAATGCTTTAAAAACAATTCCACTAACCGATATACTCTTTCCGAAAAGTCAAAACCCACAAATAGCTAACGATCACCCGGATTTGCTCCCAAACAAGAATCTCATGTTTCTAACAAGTTAAAATAGAGTATTAATACTCAAATAAGCTTTCAAACTTGCAGAAACACTGAAATCCAACATTTACTCTCAAATACCCAACAATCCAATACCGAAAATCATCAAAATCAATTCCAAAACATCTAGAACGCAAACCCAGCCATTACCCATCACTTCAACCGTCAAAAACACATCTAATAACAACAAAAACAACAACTTAAACATGCCAAAATCACTGCTGCCATTTAAACCTGAAGTCAAGCTAAAACTCAAGATTTTTCATACCAAACTTCACTCAAACTTCAAGTTTCAGTTTCCTTGTGATACTTCCAACATATAAACATCATTTAAACACCAAAAATCCATTTAAAAACACTTCAAAACCCACCTTAAGCCTTTTGAACGAAAATCCTCCAAAAACCCATTTTATTCCAAACTTGAACATTTAGATTAAAAGAAGTAAACCATTTGTTATGGGTAGAAAACTAATAATAACAAGTTTAATTTAAAGAAAACAAGATGAAATCATGTTTACCTCACAAAGCCTTGATGGGTAATCCTTTGGATTAAAAATGCTTCAATGGTGGCTTGGTTTTTAAGAGTTAACGTGAAATGGAGAAAAGGAGGTTGATTCAAAAGCCTTTCTTTTTATTATAAAACCCTTTAAAATAAGTTTGGGTTTATTTATAAACTAAAATCATATTTCTGGCTAATTTTGCAAAATGGCCACCAACTTTGAAAACTTATGATTTGGTCACTACACCGAAATCTCGACCTTTTTGAAATGATTTTCCAAAATTGTCTTCACCAAACTCTTATACAATATAATTAATAATTTTAGAAATTATCCCCAACATTTTAGGAACACCTGAGGGAGGTTTTTCCTGATATAACCCCAAAAGTCAAACAAGCACATTGAAACTCAAAAACCGCATCCGCAACATCTAGCCCCAAATTTGGGGTGTTGCATAACACCATCGACCCGGCCTAGCCACCAGACCGCATCGAACGAGTTATACGGGGAAAACTGAAGAGAAATTAATTAAGGCTTCACTTCGATTAGCAACCCTAAATGCCATTTAAAACCTATGTGAGGAGACAAGCAGCGGAAAAGAAAACACGAACATGAACCAATCAATACGAACATTGGAGGTAAACTTTTAATGATTTTACTATAGACTGTATCGATACACCTAACGCTCGTATTGATACGCCTTCAACGATCAAACTCCCCAAGATCAACTTCACGAGGCCGTATCGATACCCTTCAAGGCTGGTATAGATACGCCCTTAATGATCAAGCTCTCAAAGTCAACTTCAAGGACCGTATCGATACACCTAAGGCCCGTACCGATACTCCAATTTCTCGCCAAAATCTCAAATTTCCAGAGACCAAAACAGGTAACGGTACGCCCCCGCGTATCGATACGATAGGCCTAAAATAGGGGACCGTATCGATATTTCCCTTGAGCGTATCGATACCCTATGCCCAGAAAAACAGGTTTCAGTAGATTTAACACAAGGAAGCCAGCACAAACTACCCTAAACAAGCATTCAATCAACACATAGCCATACATGCAACATAAAGCAACTATAGGTACTCATTTAGAACAAGATAAACATTCAACGAGACATGATTCAATATGGCAAAGTTCATAAGAAAGACATTCATGCTTAACATTCACCAAAGAGGTCAAAAGCCATACCATAGCATACTTCAACATAATAAGAGGCATTACAAGCCAAACAAAACTAAAAAAACTTGTCTAAAGCAAGATGACGTAACAACAACCCCTTAAACCAAAAGGTCATATCCCATTGCTTAATACTAATTATTGAAGTCTAAAAACCAAACTTGAGCAAATCAACCCCCTTGAATTTTCCCTTGTTCCCCGAGCTGCTCCGAAAGTCTAAGGACCTGCATTGTTGGAAAATGGAGCGTAAGCATTTAAGCTTAGTGAGCGGTGCTCAAAACAGTAGCTACAACAATGAAGTTTTAAACCATAGTTTGCTTGAAACCAAAACCATTTCCAAATCATTTCCCTCATGCTTGAACACATAACAACATGCATTTAACATCTCGTGCATTTACCGAATGCAACCACAAGCCATAAGCTTACCTCATGCTCATTCTCATCAAAAGGCAAAGTAACCAACTACATGCAGAAGCATAGATGGTAATGCGCAACAAAATATGCTTAACATGAGAAAATTAGAGCACCATGGGTATATTGACATTTAACACTTTTACTCGGATATGCGGATAGTTCTCATACCCACTAGACACTTCTGATGAAATCTCACATCACCGTACTCACTCGTCTAGCAAAACATAGCTTCCCGTGGAATCTCACATCACCGTACTACTCCATAGTGGAATCTAGCATCACTAAGGCGACGCGCGACTTTTACCCTAAGTGCACTCACATCCTATTGGTCGACCAACTATATCCGGTAATAAGATTTCACGTTGTTAATAACCCACCAACCAACATTTACTTTGTGTTCTCATGGTCACAACCATAACCAACATGGGATCAAATAACGCAATCCTATGCTTAACACAAGGATAATCATGGCAATAAACACTATGGAAATCATTCAAAACGCATATTAAAATTTATCGAAAATAAAGACTAAAACACATTAAAACTTACTCTTGATCTTAGATTGGCTTATCAAGCTCAATCTTAACCCCAAAAACACATCCTTAACCAAGTTAAGGCTTAGAAAACAATTCCACTCACCAGCCAACACACCAACGCTAGCTGAAACACTGATTCATGCCTTCGAACTACCCGATCTCGCGTCCGAAGTGCCCAATCCAACTTCCTCTACTTTTAGGCAACCCAAAACGGAACATTAGGATGCTATTATACATGTAAACCAGCAAAAACCCGGAATCCAACTTCTTGCAACAAAAACACATTGATTCAAACCCAAACTTCACCCAAAACGTCACCAATTTCATTCTAACAAAACTCCAAATTGAACCCATCAATTTCAAACATCAAAACACATCAAATATCATCTAAAAACATCCCCTCAAAACCTAAGGAACCATTAGCCACGAAATCAACCCAAAGCCAAGCCAAAAACTCTATATTTTCAACTCAATAATCCCATTTTTTTGACCCATTTCGGGTTTCCCAATATTAAGCCAATATTCCAACATGTTTTACCACTCAAAACTTAGCTTAAAGCATATGTAAAACCATGAATAATCAAACCCATGAAAATCAAGTGAAAATACCCATTTTTTCCAACCCAAAACCAAAATGAAATATAATGGGTTTAGAAGAAAGATTTCATTGAGGACAAGTCAAATAAGTAAAAAATCGAAATAAAGGAGAAGTTACCTTGAAAGCTTGCTTGGATAAAAGGTTTGAGTCAATGGAATAGTGAAAATGGGGTTTTGAAGAAGTTAACGTGAAAAAAAGGTTGAGGAAGATGATGGCAATTTTCAAAAACCCTTTTAAATTCCAAAATTCCCTTTTTCTTTAAAATCCTTAAGTTGTTTAATAAAAGTAGTTCTCCAAATTAGTTTAATTCGAACCGGTTTAACCAAACCCGATTATCTCTTGGGCTCTAAACTCGGGCGTTACAACTCTCTCCCACTTAAGGAATTTCGTCCTCGAAATTTACCTGACGGAAAAAGATACAGAAATTGTTTCTTCATGTCATCCTTCCTCTCCTAAGTGGCTTTTTCCACCCCTCGGTGTCTCCACTTTACCTTGACCAACTCAGTGGTCCTTCCCCGCAACACTTTGCTGTCCGAAGCCAAAATCTCAACTGGTTCTTCATCGTAGGTCAAATCCATATTCAATTCTATTTCTTCAACTGGCATAACATGTGATGGATCCGATCTATATTTCCGAAGCATCGAAACATGAAACACGTCGTGAATCTTTTCTAATTCGGTCGGCGGTCTCAATCTATAGGCAACGGGACCAACTCGCTCAACTATCTCATGCGGACCAATAAATCTCAGAATCAACTTACCCTTCCTACCAAACCTCATCACCTTCTTCCAAGGTGAGACTTTCAAGAACACTTTGTTACCCACGACATACTCTATCTCTCTTCTTTTCAAATCGGCATAAGACTTCGGTCTATCCGAAGCTACCTTCAAACGATCGCAAATCAATTGCACTTTCTCGGTAGTACCCTTAAGCATATCAGGCAAGGGTATCAATTTATGTCCCACTTTGGCCCAACAAACAGGTGTTCTACATTTCCTACCATACAGAGCTTTATAAGGTGCCATCTGAATACTCGCTTGATAATTGTTATTGTACGCAAACTCTACTAACGGTGGATGCTTCTCCCACGAACCCTGAAATTCAATAATGCAACATCTCAACAAGTCTTCCAACACATGTATGACTCTCTCCGACTGACCATCAGTCTGAGGATGATATGAAGTGCTGAAATTCAATCGAGTACCCAAAGCATTATGTAAACTCTCTTAAAATCTAGCTGTGAACCTCGAATCTCTATCTGACACTATAGATTTCGGTACACCATGCAATCTCACAACCTCACTGATATACAAATTAGCCAACTTACCTAAGGTATAAGTAGTGTGAACAGCCAAGAAGTGCGTACATTTCGTAAAACGGTCAACGATTACCCAAACCGAATTCTTCTTAGAAGGTGTTAACGACAAACCTGATATGAAATCCATGGCAATTATCTCCCACTTCCACTCGGGAATTCTCAACGGTTGTAACAAACCTGAAGGAAACTGATGTTCGGCCATAACTCGCTGACAAACCATACACTTACTCACAAACTCGGCAACATCTTTCTTCAAACCAACCCAGAAGTACTCATCTTTCAAATCGCGATACATCTTCGTACTTTCTGGATGCATAGAAAATGGACTACTGCGGGCTTCGGTTAGAATGGTGCATCTCAAGTCAACATCTTACGGAACAACTACTCTACTTTTGAAACACAAAACTCTATCACTACTAAAATAGAAATCTGCTGGTTTACCCTCCGCTATGACATGCACATGAGATGCTAATGATCTATCTTGCAACTGTTTCTTTCTAATCAACTGAATCAACGAAGGTTTAACTTGCAACTCGGCCACTAAACCACCATCTTTAGACAAACTTAATTTAGCAATCATAGCTTGTAACTCGACTGCCACCTTCCTACTCAAAGTATCAACCACTACATTAGCTTTACCCGGATGCTACTCAATCGTGAGATCATAGTCCTTAAGTAATTCTAGCCATCTACGTTGCCTAAGCTTCAATTCCTTCTGTGTCATCAAATACTTCAAACTCTTGTGATATGTGTACACTATGCACTTCTAACCGTAAAGGTAATGTCTCTAAACTTTCAAAGCAAAACCAACTACAGCCAATTCTATGTCGTGTGTAGGGTAATTAAGCTCATGAGTCTTCAACTGTCTAGACACATAGGCCACTACTCTTCCCTCTTGCATAAGCACACAACCCAAGCCAACATACGATGCATCACTGTAGATTACAAACTGTTTTCCTGACACGGGCTGAATCAAAACATGAGCTTTTGTCAAGGCTTCTTTCAATTTATCAAATGCTTTTTGTCTTGCATCAGTCCACTCAAACCGAACTTCCTTATGTAGTAATTTAGTTAAAGGAGCTGCAACCTTCAAGAAACCCTCAACAAAACGTCTATAGTAACCGGCCAAACCTAAGAAACTATGAATTTCGGTCACAGAATTCGGTTGTTTCCAATTCACAACTGCCTCAACTTTCTTAGAATCCACTCAGATTCTCTCGGCTGACACAATATGACCTAGGAAGACTACTTCCCTAATCCAAAAGTCACATTTGTTTAACTTGGAATACAATTGGTTGTCAAACAATTTCTGCAATACTAAACACAAATGCTGATCATGATCCTCCTCGGTACAAGAGTACACTAAGATATCATCAATGAATACTACCACAAACTGATCCAAGTACTCATGAAACACCCTATTCATCATATCCATAAAGGTTGCTGGTGCATTCATCAAACCAAAGGGCATCACTAAGAATTATTAATGTCCATAGCGAGTGCGGAAAGCTGTCTTCGGCACATCTTGATCCCTTGCCTTCAACTAATAATAACCGGATCTCACATCTATCTTCGAAAACACTAAAGTACCTCTCAAATGATCAAACAGATTGTCAATCCTCGGCAAAGGATATTTGTTCTTCACTGTCAACTTATTCAACTATCGGTAATCGATACACATTCTCAAACTGCCATATTTCTTTTTCACAAACAACATTGGTGCACCCCAAGTTGAAATACTTGGACGAATGAACCCTCGGCCTATCAGTTACTGAAATTGTGTCTTCAACTCTTTCATTTCTTTAGGAGCCATTCGATACGGAGCAATCGATACTAGAGCAGAATTAGCATAAGTCTTTATAGCAAACTCCACCTCTCTATCAGGCGGCAAACCAGGCAATTCTTTCGGAAATACCTCGAGAAATTCACAAACAATTTTGATGTCTTGTGGTCGTGGTTCACTCATTTTTGGATTCATAACATAGGCTAAGTTAGCCTGACAACCAACATACATTAACCTCTGAGCCTCTAAAGTTGAAACAACATTAGACAAGAAATTCACGTTCTCGCCCACTACTACTACCTCATAATCATCTAAAAGCCTCAAGGAGACACGTTTTGTCTCAAAATCTACCCTAGCCCTATGTTCCACAAGCCAATACATGCCCAAAATTACATCAAAACCATAAAACGACAATTCCATCATATCCACAGGAAAAACATGACCCTGAACCATCAAAGGACATCTTCTGTACATCTTTCTAACTACAACTATCTCACCAAATGAACTCGTAACACTCATACCCACATCTAATATCTCAACCGGAGTATCGAACAATTTTACATGCTCACTCAATATATACGAATGTGTAGAACCGAAATCAATTAAATAAAGCAAAGTCAAAGACTGTAATGAGAAATTACCTGCAATCACATTTGTGTCATTCATGTCCTCACGATGTGCATACACTCTAGCCGGTCCACCTCCCTCGGGCTGAACTACCACAACATGAGCCATATTCCTCTGACCGTCATTCCTAGGCTGAAAGTTACCTCGACCGCGCCCACGGCCTCCCTGATGCTCGGCAGCTCGTGCAAGAGCTTATCCATCCCTAGCCGGATGTGGAAAATCACGCTTCAAATGTGCCCTAGACCCGTAGTTCCAACATGAGCCATAAATGCCCTAACACTCACCGAAATGGAGCCTACTACACTTGGTACACTCAGGAGTACGATTTTCAATCCCTTGGCCGTGATGGCCTCGGCCCGGATTACCACCTCCGCACCTATGATCATGATGGGGTCTCCTATCCTTGTTCCTCTTAGCACGATTTCTATCCCACTAGGCGGTCCTTTTTCCTGAACTAGATCCACCTCTACGATCAGCAAGTCCCAAAGACTGTTCAATATCCTTGGCCCTAGCGACCAACACATCAAAATCCATATAGTAAGAAGCCAACATGTAGGTCTTCACCTCCTGAATCAAACCATATCGGAAACGCTCACATCGTTCCCTCTCAGTGGGAACCAACTCAGAAGCATATTGACTCAGACGTGCGAACTGTACCTCATACTCAAACACGGTCATGCTACCCTGAACTAGAGCCATGAAATCTCCCTTCTTCTCGTCTAGGTATCGAGGACCTAGATACTTCTTACGAAAAGCAGTCCTAAAGAATTCCCACGTAACCTCGGCCACTGGTATACCCGTTGTGATGGTAGTCCACCAAGTATAGGCATCTCTCTGAAGCAAACAGAAGATGCAACCTAACTTATGTGCATCAGAGCACTCCATTTGTCCCAAAATACGAACTGTGCTCTCAAACCATGCCTCTGAACCCTCGGGTGACAATCCCCAAAACTCGACTCCACCCAAGCTACAAAGTCGTTCTAACGGCAAACCAGAACCTGCACCCTGAGGTGGTGCTGCAATCGGAACACCCGCTAAAGCTGTCTGAATAGCCCCGACTGTAGCCTGAATCAACGGATTCACATCAATGCCAGCCTGTCCCTGACCAACCTGGGATCCAACACCTCCGACATTTGCTCCACTACCCAAAGGAGGAAGAGGAGGAGGCAAGTTCTCCACTCGCACGTCCTCAACATTCTCAATCTGCTCAACCCTTGGATTATCCATTCTGGGTCTTCCCCTCGGTCTCACCATGCTAACAGGTGCAAAACTAAACAATAAACACAACAAGTGAAATGATTTGGGGTCAACAAAGAACAAGGTCCAAGGTGCTCAAGTCTTTAAACTTAAAATCACTTACAATAATAGTATACTAGCAATGAGTGCCTTTAACTATCTCCCAACCAACACAAAGAAAACCATTAGCATGCTTACAATCACCGTGCATCACAACCAACAACCTTACACAATAAAACTTACCTCACTTACCTTTCGGCTTTGCGGAAACTCAACGAACCTGGGCAAAACCTCGGCTTTGATACCAGCAAATGTAACCCCCTTGACCCGACCTAGCCACCAGACCGCAACGAACGAGTTACACGGGGAAAACCGAAGAGAAACCCGTTAAGGTTTCACTCCGATTAGCAACCCTAAAAAAATTTGTTTTAAATTAATCATGTCTAAATGTCTTTTTAAACCTATGTGAGGAGACAGGCAGCGAAAAAGAAAACATGAACCTGAACCAATCAATACGTACATTAGAGGTCAACTTTTAATGATTTTACTATAGGTCGTATCGATACACCTAAGGCCCGTATCGATATGCCTTCAACGGACAAACTCCCCAAGGTCAACTTCAAGAGGCCGTATCGATACCCTTCAAGGCTGGTATAGATACGCCTTTAATGGTCAAGCTCTCAAAGTCAACTTCAAGAACCGTATCAATACACCTAAGGCACGTACCGATACTCCAATTTCTCGCCAAAATCTCAGATTTCTAGAGACCAAAACAGGTATCGGTACGCCCCCGCGTATCGATACGATAGGCCTAAAACAGGGGACCGTATCGATACTGCCCTTTAGCGTATCGATATCCTATGCCTAGAAAAACAGGTTTCAGCATATTTAACACGAGGAAGCTAGCAAAAACTACCCTAAGCAAGCATTCAATCAACACATAGCCATACATGTAACATAAAGCAACTATAGGTACTCATTTAGAACAAGATAAACATTCACCGAGACATGATTCAATATGGCAAGGTTCATAAGGAAGATAATCATTCTTAACATTCACCAAAGAGGTCAAAAGCCATACCATACCATACTTCAACATAATAAGAGGCATTACAAGCCAAACACAACCAAACAAACTTGTCTAAAGCAAGATGATGTAACAACCACCCCTTAAACAAAAAGGTCATATCCCATTGCTTAATACTAATTATTGAAGTCTAAAAACCAAACTTGAGCAAATCAACCCCCTTGGATTTTCCCTTGTTCCCCGAGCTACTTTGAAAGTCTAAGGACCTACATTGTTGGAAAAGGGAGCGTAAGCATTTAAGCTTAGTGAGCGGTGCTCAAAACAGTAGCTAAAATAATGCAGTTTTAAAACCATAGTTTGCTTGAAACCAAAACCATTTCCAAATCATTTCCCTCATGTTTGAACACATAACAACATGCATTTAACATCTCGTGCATTTACCGAATGCAACCACAAGCCATAAGCTTACCTCATGCTCATTCTCATCAACAAGCAAAGTAACCAACTACATGCAGAAACATAAATGGTAATGCCCAACAAAACATGCTTAACATGAGAAAATTAGAGCATCATGGGTATATTGGCATTTAACACTTTTACTCGGATGTGCGAATAGTTCTCAAACCCACTAGACACTTCTGGTGGAATCTCACTTCACCGTACTCACTCGTCTAGCAAAACATAGCTTCCGGTGGAATCTCACATCACTGTACTCACTCGTCTAGCAAAACATAGCTTCCGGTGGAATCTCACATCACCGTACTCACTCGTCTAGCAAAACATAGCTTCCGGTGGAATCTCACATCACCGTACTCCTCCATAGTGGAATCTAGCATCACTAAGGCCACGCTAGACTTTTACCCCGAGTGCACTAACATCCTATTGGTCGACCATGTGTATCCGGTAATAAGATTTCACGTTGTCAATAACCCACCAAAAAACACTTACCTTGTGTTCTCATGGTCACAACCATAACCAACATGGGATCAATTAACGCAATCCTATGCTTAACACAAGGATAATCATGACAACAAACAGTATGGAAATCACTCAAAACGCATATTAGAATTTATCGAAAATAAAGACTAAAACACATTAAAACTTACTCTTGTGCTTAGATTGGCTTATCAAGCTCAATCTAAACCCCCAAAACACATCTTTAACCAAGTTAAGGCTTAGAAAACAATTCCACTCACCAGCCAACACACAAATGCTAGCCGAAACACCGATTCAAGCCTCTGAACTACCCGGTCTCGCGTCCGAAGTGCCCAATCCAACTTCCTCCACTTTTAGGCAACTCAAAACAGAACATTAGGATGCTAATATACATGTAAACCAGAAATAGCCCGGAATCCAACTTATTGCAACAAAAACACATTGATTCAAACCCAAACTTCACCCAAAATCTCACCAATTTCGTTCTAACAAAACCTCAAACTAAACCCATCGATTTCAAACATCAAAACACATCAAATATCATCTAAAAACAACCCCCCAACAACGAAGGAATCATCAACCACGAAATCAACCCAAAGCCAAGCCAAAAACTCCATATTTTCAACTAAAAAATCCCATGTTTTGACCCATTTCGGGTTTCCCAATATTAAGCCAATATTCCAACATGTTTTACCAATCAAAACTTAGCTTAAGGCACATGTAAAACCATGGATAATCAAACCCACGAAAATTAAGTGAAAATACCCATTTTTTCCAACCCAAAACCAAAATGAAATAAAATGGGTTTAGAAGAAAGATTTCATTGAGGACAAGTCAAATAAGTAAAAAACCAAAATGAAGTAGAAGTTACCTTGAAAGCTTGCTTGGATGAAAGGCTTGAGTCAATGGAATAGTGAAAATGGGGTTTTGAAGAAGATAACGTAAAAATGGGTTGAGGAAGATAATGGGTATTTCAAAAACCTTTTTAAATTCCAAAATTCCCTTTTTTTTTACCATTTTTCTTTAAAATCCTTCAGTTGTTTATTAAAAGTAGTTCTCCAAAATTAGTTTAACCAAACTCGATTATCTCCCGGGCTCTAAACACACGCGTTACATGATAAATTTGTAATATTAACCTTTTTAATTTAATTATTATTTTTATTAAAATTTATTTCTTAAAATATGTATTATATATAGTTAATTATCGTAAATTAATTCAAATGATTGAGTAGTAATCAAAGAGGGGAAAACGATGAGATCTACTAATTGACCAAGTGGTCATGGATGCTCATCCGCTTAACCCCTTGTGTGGGTTTGTATTCCGACATATGCCTTGGAAATATTACTGTAACACCACTTGATCAAAAAATTGGGAAAAATAAAAAGTTAATTTTAACCACTTTAAAATTTTAAATTAATAAAATAATGAAATTATATTTTTAATATTTTAAAATTTAAAATGTCTTAAGGGTCTAAGAAGAACTCAAATGTTTGAAAAAAATCAATTAAGCTCCTAAGACCTTTGACCAATTTTGACCATTAAATTTTAACAGTTTTTTGGATCTGTTGGTGCAATGTGTCGTGTCACAGTTTTTCCACTTGACATTTTCAGATATTTCTTATTCTACTTAAAAAATTCTTTAAAAGATATAAAGATTCAAAAAACTTATAAAATTTCTAAAAAAATATATTTCTGAATAAATACGCAAATGCAGCATGATAGAACTGTAGTGTATTATGTGTCGGTAATATCTAATGAATAATAAAATTGTAAAGATTAAATGGGTCAAGAAAATTTTGAATGATTAAATTTCTTGGTTCAAGAGCTTAATTGGGTCAAAAAAAAGTTTAAGTGCTTAATTGATTTCACCATTAAACCATTTAAAATTTACATCTCACCTTAAAATTTTGAATTCACTCAGACTTTCAACCGAATAGATGAAAGAAAACGATTAAGAGTAATTCACTCATTTATTAACCAAATTTAGGGTGCAAAATTTATCCTATAATAGAAAGGAACAATGTGTTTTTTCAGGCATGACAATGGCATACACAAATGCCACGATGCCAATTATAGGCTTCACAACCAGGTGGACAAACCGCGACAGAATGGGCATCATTGTTGCATTTAATATCCACCAACGATACAACATTAGAGGTTATTCGCTACGACAACAGATTGCATGCACATTTGTGAGTTACCATATTACATAAGCCGCCATGTGGACACGTGAATTGACATTCCATGTCACTATGACATGCTTTCGCGTTTAATACAGCTGAAGACGGTACGACATTAGAGGATAGCCACTCCGGCACTGGGTTGCATGCACATTTATGAGTTACCATGTTACATAAGCCGCCATGTGGACACGTGAATTGACATTCCATATCACTATGACATGCTTTCGCGCCTGATACTCCTGTAGACGATACAATTTTAGGGGATAGCCGCTCTGGCACCAGGTTGCAAGCACATTTGTGAGTTACCATGTTACATAAACCGCCATGTGGACACGTGAACTGACATTTCATATCACTATGACATGCTTTCACGTTTAATACAGCTGAAGGCGGTACGACATTAGAGGATAGCCACTCCGACACTGGGTTGCATGCACATTTATGAGTTACCATGTTACATAAGCCGCCATGTGGACACGTGAACTGACATTCCATGTCACTATGACATGCTTCTGTGGTCAATACACCTGAAAATTAAACATCGATTTTCCATCAATTACATGTATAAATATGCATGTAAAGATTATTAGGATATCCAAATAGAAGAATATTGTATATACTAACAAGAAGCTATGAGTAAAATGACGAGAAGTGAAAAAATGTCATAAACATTCATTTTGTAGTTGTTGAGAAATGAAATTAAGAGCCAATTATATGAAGATGCTAAGCTGAGGATGTACAAAGTGTGACGCACATTGAGCATTTTATAGCTGAATTTCTAGGTCATATTTTAAAAGTCGCATATAGAAATATATTAAAAGCACATGTAAATTTGTTATATAAATCAAATATAGTTACTATATAATGTAGTAGCCATATCTGATTTTTAATATTAATAAATTTACACGAGCTTTTAATCTATTTCTATATGCAAAATTTTTATATCTAATATATGTGGTATATATTATCATTTTTATATAAATAATTGAATAAAAATTAAAAACAAAATTATGAAAAAACTCTAAGGTACCTAAAATAAAACTGAATCGTGGTATTTGGACGCTTTATGAAACATAAGTTTAAAAGTTGTGGTTAATTCAAATCTAATCAAATTCTTGTTTTTATTTAATTTATAATTAATTTATAATTCTTTCAGAATATAATGTATGATTTTATATTTAGTATACTATACATGAATTATTGATTTTTTAATTAGATGAAAAAATAATTTGTTTAGAAATATTTATGAAAAAACATTGATAATTTACCATATAATTTCTAGAAATCATAAAACAAAGTCATTTTTTCAACATAAAGTCCAACAAGTCAAAAACTAAAATTAATAAGAAAAAAAATATCGATAACCAAAGGAAAAATAACCAGACTAAATTATCATGGATGGTTCAGAAAATTAAAAAAACATAACTAAATAGACCTCACCTCCTAAAATGGTAAAGTTATCTTTTAGTCCCTTCAAAATTATGAAATTTTAAATTGATATAATAATAAAATTACACTTTACGCCTTGAAAAAAATTATAATTCGTTTCTCGTCCCTCTTGAAAAAATTTCAGGATTCTCCTCTATACTTGGAATTGTTTTGGATAATATCTCCTTGTAAGGTAAACATTCGATTGAAAAAATTTCATATTATCTAAGGGCGGAGGAAGAATGGCTATGACTCCCGAAATGGTATAATTTCATAGACTTATTTGATGAAAAAATTTCAAATAAAACATCAATTGAGATAACATTTCACATAGAGTTATTTAATTATCGCCTAATATGTTTTTTTATCGGTAAAAAGTTGTATATTAAATTGGGAAAATATACAACTTGAGTCACACGTGCACCTCATTAAAAACCTCCCTAAGCCTAACGGAGGAAAATAGTACGACACGTGGACAAAAGGGTCAATATTATTTTGGGAGGATTTGTGGTGTGGAGAGAAACCTCTACGAGTAACTTTTAACCGGTTGTATAGATTGGTTAGTTGTAAAGGCGTGGTAGTGGCTAGCTTGGCGACCCCAAATGGTTTAAGTAACATTCAATGGGAGAATTTTATGAACAGAAAGCTGCTCGATAGAGAAAAAAACATGGTGGTGGATCTTAATAACGCTCTAAAAGGGGTGAAGCTTTACTCGGGCGTTCGTGATAGGCTTGTTTGGATTCACGACAAAGCAGGGATGTTCTCGGTGAAAAAACTAACTCATTTGATGGCGAATGCTGGCGTGGAAGAACAGGATTTTGAGTTTGGTAAACTATGGAAAATTAAAGTTCCTTCGAAAGTCAAAAATCTCCTGTGGATGTTGAAGTTAGAACGATTGCCGACAAAGGACTTTTTGAAAAAAAGAGGGGTTCTTGATGGGGCAGATCAGTGTCTCTGTTCTTGGTGCGGAATTGGATTTGAAGACTCAAACCATCTTTTTGTTGGGTGCTGTCGAGAAAGAAGTTTTTGGAGATTGTTTTGCGCTTGGTGGCAGATTCCATTGTTCGATATTGGTGATATTAATGCCCTGTATCAGTTTTGCTTTAATATTGCTTTTTCAGGTTGGACTAGAAGCCTTTGGCTGATCTCAGTAGCAGCAGCGATATAGAGTATCTGGATACTTCGAAATGAAAGGATCTTCAAAGCCAAATCGACACCGGTTAAGGAGCTATTGTCGCAAACAAAATTGAGAGCTCTGGTCTGGATCAAAGCTTCGAAAGATGATATGGTGTCAAACTTAGAAGGTTGGTGGGAATGCCCTTTGTCATGTAGTTGTGCCGCAACGTGTAATGAAATCAAAACTTGGGACCCTCCTGAGCTAGGGTGGCTGAAATTCAACGTGGACGGTGCTTTTAAGGATGTGAATGCTGGTTGCGGTGGAGTAATGCGGACAGAGGAAGGTATCATTAGAGCAATTTTTACAGGTCCTTTAGATGCGAAGGGGGTGGATTTTTCTGAAATTATGGCAATAAAAACTGCTCTTGACGTTTTCATGGAGGCGGGCTGGTGCGGAAAAGCAGGATTGATCGTAGAGTTAGATTCGAGGATAACTTTGAATTGGATTGCAAATCTGATCCAGTGTCCTTGAATATGGTGGGAGTTATTCCTGGAAATCGACAAAGATATCGAGGTAATAGGTAGAATCAAATTTAACCATGTTTCTAGGAATTGTAATGCTCTAGCCGATGGGTTAGCCAAAGATGGACTAAATAGACAAATTTTGTTTAAAGCTTGGTGGTGAAGACACGCTGCTTTAGTAGGATTGGGGCGAATCTGTGTTTTGTGAGATTGTATTATGAGGAGGTCGTATTTAAGGGGGGGGGGATTTCTGGCCCATAGTTAGTGTTTAGTGGTGTAGTCTGGCGTCATTGGCATTGTAATAGAAAGGGATTTGGACATGAGAAAATAGTGATTAGCCGAGGTTGTGAGCTTGTTATTGTACATCCTACATTGTGTGTACTCTTTTCCTCCGTTAGGTTTAGGGAGGTTTTTAACGAGGCACGCAATGTAGGAGTGGCTTTTAAGTTTCAATAAATTATCTTATTTGCCGAGTAAAAAAAATAGAGAAACAAAACACCCCTCACATAGTCAATCAATCATACACAAGCTTGAAATAAAGATGCCCGCGTCACTCCTTCCTTTGCTAAAGCATCCGCTAACCCATTCGCCTCACGGAAGATGTGGTTAAAGCAGACGAACCCCAGAGTGAGACATGCTTGATCGATCAAACCAAAAATCTCCCACATATGCCAAGGTCGTCGATCCAAATGCAACACCCAACCAAGAGAAATTTTGGAATCTGACTCTACCATGAGGGGACGAGATGCCCATTTAGAAGTTGTAAAGAAAGTCAACGCAAATGCAATTGCCCGTAATTCCGCTACATTGGAATCAAGAGAACCAAGTGGACCCGAGAAGAGAGCTAGAATTCTGCCCTGTACATCATGCAAGACGCCCCCAAAACCCGCAGGCCATGGCTTACCACGAGCAGAATCATCAACCGAAAATTCCAGCGTGTCCCCAATCGAAGGATCCCAACTCACCCCCACACGACATGGCCTAGAAGCTACAGACTCACTGAACGAGCTCAGGCAATCCCATCATAAGGACTCACTGACGAACATCCCCTCGTTTAAAGTTTTCGCCCAATAAAACGAGCGCAGTTTAACCAAGAAGCAAATCTCTGAAGCCGGTAGTAACTTACTGTTAAAAACACTCATTTCGCGCAAGTGATAGAGACCACAACAATGCTGCAATGCTCAAAACCCACAGATGCCTTAAGGTGCCCGTCAATGAACAGTGAAAGCCCAGGAGGAAGAATTCAGAAAAAGCCCTCGGCATCGGCAAAGACACCCCCACCAACGCCTAAACCAATCCCAAATTCCTTGTGCAAACGGGCAGAGGAAAAATAAGTGATCAATCTCCTCCTCCCCCTCACGACACCGAGCACACAAACCTTGCTGCTCACCCAGAGAGGTTTTGGCGTATCGATACACCCCCGTGTATCGGTATGTGAAGCCAAACATGAGTCCCAAAGCGTAGGACCGTATCGGTACGGCCCTTGGGCGTACCGATACGCCCTGCACTGCAATACTTAAATTTGCAGCTAAGGATTCCAAAACACAACTCTAAATGCAAA
Organism: Hibiscus trionum; assembly: GCA_030270665.1. NCBI lineage: Eukaryota > Viridiplantae > Streptophyta > Magnoliopsida > Malvales > Malvaceae > Hibiscus > Hibiscus trionum. The sequence continues at coordinate 34,700,083 of BSYR01000017.1, forward strand.
TTAAGACTCGCCTAGGCACATGCAAGCATACATACAACATTTAACAACCAAGATTTCAACATACGAGACACTTGAAACGAACAAGGATCATACATTCAAGGGATTACACTCATTACGCGGATAACCGTTGGAACTCACATCCAACAACACAACCATTACCTTACGGTGGGATTACACTCATCATCGTTGCACGCGGAGGGGATTCCACTCATCCTCACGCCCCGTCGATGGGCTTCCACTCATCACCGACTAAAATATATAAGAAGATTTCCGGGGGTACCCGTACTCCATCTTGATGACTACCATCACCAAGACCACGCGCGCATTTCGACTCTCGTGTGCACACTAAACATCCTAGTGCCAATACTTAACTCATTTCATTTATCATCCTCACAACTTTCTTACCAAATTCCGTGCTTAGCACGTACTCACCATGCTTTACCATCATGCACAACCACATTCCACAACCACATGCATAACACAATGCATCACACATCATGCCTCAACGCATATGTATATCATTATATACATAACAACATTAAATACAATTAGTAATGAATCAAGAGGCATATCAACATTTAGAAGTTCAACCAAAGGTCTCCTAAACTAAGATTGAGATTAGACTACCACTCTAATCCCAACTCTAGGTGGGTTTACCAAGCCCAACCTAGGTCCACATGCTTGAACCAACATTTGAAAAACAATTTAAAAACGTAGAACCACTCACCGACTATTCCAAGCTCAACAACTCTAGCCGATCAATCCACCAAGCTATCCGGATTCGTTCCCGAGGCTTCACCAACACAATTCCTTGTCTCTGAACAATCAAACACACTCTATTAATCACCAAAACAACCACAAACCACTGTTGTAACTTATAACACCAATTAAGCATCAAATCAAGCCAAGAACACCCACAAAACTCTCATTTTCGAGCAGCTCAAGTGCACAGCCAAAAACCATCGATTCAACCACTTGTAACACATCTAAAAGCTTCAAAAACAACCCTAACTATCAACCAACCATTAGCAAACAAGTTCTCACCCAAAACTGCCCCAAAACCAACCTTAAACCCTTCTAAAACCCCCAACAAAACCCAAATCCGGAAATCAACATAAAACCAAGTAAAAATCAAGTATGTTGGACCTTTTAGATGGCAAAAAACTTATCTAACTTCAACAAATAAAAAACGCGAGTTAAAGCTAATAAAGTTCACATTTTTAATCAAAAACTTCAAAACTTCAAAATGTTAAGCCATGGATTTTAATGAAATCTAAAGGTATAGGCATGTAGAGGAAAGTGAGGACAAGTCAAAAACGAGTTTACCTTTCAAAAACCTTCAATGATTAGAGAGTATGGTGATGGAATAGTAACCTTGAGGAGGGGAGGGAGTTTGTCGTGGGAAACTTAGGAGAGAAGGGGAAATATGATGATAAAATGAGTATTTTAAAATAAAAGGGTTTTTATTTTACAAGACCAAATATTTACAAGAAAGCCATTAATGAAAATAGCCATCTTCCAATTTCTAAAATCCATGGAATTTTGGGTTTTAAATTAAAACCGGGTCCAACATATTAAATGAATTTTTAAAATTAAAAGGGAAAACCTGAAGCATTATTTTAATTATTTAATTCACCCGACCCCCAAACCCGGGTGTTACAACTCTCCCCCACTTAAGGAATTTCGTCCCCGAAATTACCTGACGGAAGCAAGTACGGAAACTGCTCAAGCATATCAGCTTTCCTCTCCCACGTGGCCTCTTCTACACCTCTATGTCTCCACAACACCTTGACCAACTCTATGGTCTTGCCACGCAACACCTTGCTATCAGAAGCAAGTATCTCAACCGGTTCTTCATTGTAAGACAAATCTGGGTTCAGTTCTATCTTCTCAACGGGCATAACATGAGACAGATCTGATATATATCTCATCAACTGGCCCAATCCGCTCAACTATCTCATGCGGACCAATAAACCTCGGACTTAACTTGCCTTTCCGGCCAAACCGCATTACTTTCTTCCACGGAGATACTTTCAAAAACACTTTCTCACCCACTGAAAACTCAATCTCTTTTCTCTTCAAATCTGCATAAGATTTATGACGATCGGAAGCTGCTTTCAAACGGTCACAAATCAATTTCACCTTATCAGTAGTCCCCTTAAGCAAATCTGGCATAGGTAACAATTTCTAACCCGTTTCGGCCCAACAGATCGGAGTCCTACATCGTCTACCATGCAATGCCTCATAAGGAGCCATCTGTATACTTGCCTGGTAACTGTTGTTGTAAGACAACTCGAATAAGGCTAAATGTTTCTCCCACGAACCCTGGAAGTCAATCACACAACAACGGAGCATATCCTCTAAAATCTATTTCACTCGCTCTGACTGACCATCTGACTGCGGATGATACGAAGTACTGAAATGCAAACGACTACCTAGGGCACTATACAAACAACCCCAGAACCTCGCTGTGAATCTCGGATCTCTGTCTGATACAATAGACTTCGGAACTCCATGCAACCTCACAATCTCGCGGATATACAAATCCGTCAACTTATCTAAAGAATTTGTGGTGTTCACTGCTAAGAAATGAGCACACTTAGTGAATCTATCAACTATCACCTTAACAGAATTCTTCTTCGAAGGAGACAAAGACAACCCCGACACAAAGTCCATAGTGATTCTCTCCCATTTCCATTCTGGAATCTTCAAAGGCTGTAACAAACCTGAAGGAACCTGATGTTCTGCCTTCACTCTCTGACAAACCATGCAACGTCTCACATATTCGGCTACATCCTTCTTCAAACCAACCCAGAAATAATCGCTCTTCAGGTCTCGGTACATCTTAGTATTGCTTGGATGCATCGAAAAAGGACTCGAATGTGCTTCGCTCAGTATCATACGTCTCAACTCAACATCTTCAGATACTACAACTCTGTCTCTGAAACACAACACATTCTCATCACTGAAACTGTACTCTGTCGGTCTACCTTCTGCAATGTCCTGAACATGTGAAGCTAAAGATTCATCTTGCAACTGTTTCTCTCTGATCATCTGAATCAACGAAGGCTTCACTTGCAACTCGGTAATCAAACCACCATCCCTTGATACACTCAGTCTAGCAAACATAGCTCGCAACTCAACTTCTACTTTTCTGCTCAACACATTGCTATTACATTTGCCTTACCCGGGTGGTACTCAATGGTCAAATCATAGTCTTTCAACAATTCAAGCCATCTTCTCTGTCTCAAGTTTAGCTATCTCTGAGTCATCAAATACTTCAAGCTTTTATGATTAGTGTAAACCGTGCACTTCTCACCATACAAGTAGTGACACCAAATCTTCAACGCAAACACAACTGCTGCTAACTCGATGTCGTGCGTAGGGTAGTTCTTCTCGTGCACCTTCAACTGTCTCGAAGCATAAGCAACAACTCTTCTTTCTTGCATCAGAACAAAACCTAAACCTACGTAAGAAGCATTGCTATAGATCACGAACTCTTTCCCTGAAACTGGCTGTACCAATACTGGAGCATTCATCAAAGCCTCTTTCAATTTCTCAAATGCCTTCTGTCTCACATCTGACCACTCAAACTTCACTCCTTTGTGCAACAATTTAGTCAACAGAGCATCTACTCTAGAGAAACCATCAACGAACCTCTTATACTAACCAACTAATCCTAGGAAGCTCCTAATCTCAGTCACTGACATAGGTTGTTTCCACTCAACAATGGCTTCAATCATCGTCGGATCAACACGGATACCTTCAGCTGACACAACGTGACCAAGAAACACAACCTCTACAATCCAGAACTCGCATTTACTCAGTTTAGCATACAACTAATTACTCATCAATCTCTGCAAAACAAGTCTCAAGTGCTCATCATGTTCTTCTTCTGATCTCGAGTACACAAGGATTTCGTCTATGAAAACAACTACAAATCGATCTAGAAAGTCTCGGAAAACTCTGTTCATCATGTCCATGAAAGCTGCTGGTGCATTCGTGAGCCCAAATGGCATCACAAGGAACTCATATTGACCGTATCTAATCCTAAAAGCTGTATTCGGAACATCACAATCCTTTACCTTCAACTGATAGTACCCTGATCTCAAATCTATCTTCAAAAACACTGAGGCACCCCTCAACCGATCAAACAAGTCATCTATATGAGGTAACGAATACTTGTTCTTTACTGTCAACTGGTTCAACTGTCTATAGTCGATACACATCCTCATACTGCCATCTTTCTTCATCACAAACAACACGGGAGCACCCCAAGGCGAACTACTAGGCCTAGTAAAACCTCGGTCTAACAACTCCTAAAGCTAACTTTTCAACTCTTTCCGAGCCATACGGTACGGAGCAATAGAAACTGGAGTAGACCCTGAAACAGTCTCAATCAAAAACTCTACATCTCTGTCAGGAGGCAAACCCGGTAACTCCTCTGGAAACACATCCGGATAATCACAAATTGTTCTGATATCTTTTGGTCTAACCTCACTCATATTCGGATTCATCACATACGCTAAATAAGCCCCACAACCGGAGTCCATCATCCTATGAGCCTCTAAAGCCGACACAACGTTCGACAAGAACTTAACATTCTCGCCTACTACCACTACCTCGTAGTCATCGAAAAGCTTCAACGAAATTCTCTTTGTCTCAAAATCCACACTAGCTCTGTGCTCAACCAACCAATCCATACCCAAAATAATATCAAATCCATAGAACGAAAGCTCCATCATATCAACAGGAAACACGTGACCCTGAATCTTCAACGGACACCTCCTATACATCTGTCTAACTACGATTGTCTCACCGAAGGAACTAGTCACATGCTTCCTGTAGAACTAATGTTTTGATATAATAATTGAAAAATGTTTTGGACTAATTTGAAAAGAATTTAAAACTTGTTTTTAAGTCCAAACAACTTGAATTTATGTTTGAGGTATTTTAAGAGGTTTTTGGCAAAGATTTTTCATGTTTTTAAATAGCCAAACTCGTATTTTCAACGTACCCGTATCGATACGGTTGTATCCATACCGCTACCTTTTTGCCCCAGTCTGGCCACTGTCAAAACCCGTATCGATACAGGCCTTTGCCGTTTCGATACGGATCTGGATCGTTTCAATACGCCAAGTAAGCGTACCGATCCCTTTCAACCAACTCCAACAGCTATTTCCCAACGGCCATTTAAATGTGAACCCGTACAGATACGCCATCAAGCGTATCGATACGCCTAGGCTGGCAAGAGCTCAACGGCTAGTTCCTATGAAGGCCGTACCGATACGGTTCCACGCGTATCGATACGGATAGCTGCAGAACATCATTTATGAAGGGAAATAAAGTCCTCAACGGCTCCAAATTATCCCCAACGGCTAGTAATGGCTACAAACTCATTTAGGAGTATAAAAGGGACCTCCAAGCATCTTGTAATGGTCAATGCTTCAATTGTTACAACATTATGATGTCAAAATTTGTCTAGAGCTTTAATTGTACATTTCTTGCTTAGACAACACTTGTGAGCTTACATTGTTAAATTTGCTCAAGTGTTTAGGTTTTGGGTGAGTGCTTAGAATTGCAAACAAACACCTTTTAGAGGGATTTCTAGTTTGCTAAGTCTTTCTTTGTAAAGAGAGTGTTCCTTCAAGCTTTGGGTAGAAAGCTTTGAGGGTTGTAACGGTTTCCTCCTAATCCAAGAAAAGGGGACGAAATTCTTAGTGAATTTGTTGGAAATCCTTAGTGGGGAGCTAAGGTAGTGGACGTAGACCTTGGTTAGAAGGTTGAACCACTATAAATCCTTGTGTCACTTTGCTAATTTTTCACCTCCCACTAAAACACCCAATTATCCAACTTCTCCACACTTGGTGAGCCACATCGGTTGAACGAATTGAGCCCCTCAAATCTCAACACTTCCCTACGTCTAAAATCTCAACAGGTATGTCTAACTTCTTTGCATGCTCACTCAAAATGTAAGAATGTGCAGAACCCGAATCAACTAAGGAAAGCAAAGACATGGACTGTAACTCAAAATTATCTGCTATCATATCTGTGTCATTCCCTGCCTCCCTCTGTGCGTAGACTCTAGTTGGTCCACAGGCCTCTGGCTGAACTGCCACTACATGAGCAAGATTCCTTGGTGCCTCTATCCTAGGTGCATCAGCCCTCGGCTGGAAGTAACAACGACCGCGCCCACGACCTCTCTTATAGTCAATCACTCTCGCAAGAGCCTGTGCCTGAATCGGTGCTTGAGCCGCCTGATGCGAACACTCTCTCCTGAAGTGGTCTCTCGACCCACAGTTCCAGCAAGCATGAAAGTTCCCCCAGCACAATTCTGAATGCTGCCTCCCACAACGGGCACACTCGGGAAAACGCCCTCCATCTCTCTGGCCCTTATGGCCTCTACCGTGGTGGCCACCGCCACGCCTATGGTCAAATTGATGTCCACCGCCCCGATGCCTCTTGGCATCACCACAATCAAAGTTGTTGTACCTCTTCCCTGAACTGGATCCTCCCGAACGCTTGGTCAGCCCCAAGCTATGCTCGATGTCTTTGGCCCTAGCGACCAAGACATCAAAATCAGAATAATCTGAAGCCAAGGTGTACCTCTTGACTTCCTCATGAAGTCCATACCTGAACCAATCACAACGGTCCCTCTCAGTAGGAACCAACTCTAGAGCATACTGACTCAATCAGACAAAATGGATCTCATAATCTGTCACTGAGGTGTCTCCCTGAACAAGAGCCATGAACTCCCGCTTCTTCTCATCTAAGTATCTCGGGCCCAAATACCTCTTTCTAAAAGCGGTCTCAAAGAAGTTCCAACTGATCTCGGCCTCAGGCACGCCGGTAGTAATGGTGACCCACCAGGGGTAGGCAACACCCTAAAGCAACGAAACTACACAGCCCAACATACGAGCCCCAACACATCCCATATGAGCTAAAATACGAACAGTCTTCTCTAGCCACAACTCTGATCTCTCAGGCGTAGATCCTCTGAACTCATCCGCTCCTAGGCTACGAAGCCTCTCTAAAGGTAAGCTAGCATCATCACCTCTCGGCTGAGCTGCAGCCTGAGCTCCAGCAACTGCAGCCTGAAACGCTCCTGCTATAGCTTGAACTAGCGGAGCCATGTCTATCCCTGCAGGACCTTGGCCACCCTGGCCAACCTGAGGTCCCGCTCCCTCAGCTCCAGCCTCGCCTTCCACATCAGGCTGAGGAGGTGGTGGTGGAGGAGCTCCGACTCCAAGAGCAGTATCTTCCACAGGAGACTCTACTCCAGCCACCGGCTCATTAACAGGAGCCGCAACACGTGGTTCATGACGAAGCAACCTCGGTCTACCTCTAGGCCTCGACATAACAGCTCACAGATAACAACTACAACACAACAAAAACATACAAGATAGGGTTAGCAAGGGCAAGGGTCCAAGTGGCTCAAGTATGTTTCCCTCAGTTAAAAATCTTTTTCCCGATGTAATAGAAGCAATGAGACTCTACTCAACATGCTTCAAACAACACTCAAACATCAAGCATACTTACATGGAGAGCAAACACCGTGCAATTGCAATACAAGAATTTAACTTACCTCACTTACTTGCCCGATGTCTCGGAAACCTCAGGCTCTGATACCAACAAGTGTAACCCCCTCATCCCGGTCCGGACGCTTGACCGGTCCAAGCGGGCTACATGGGGAAAACCGAGGTGAAACCCGTTCAGGCTCCATTTCGGTTAACAACCCTAGAAAACTTTTTCATTTATTATCTTGTCTAGATGCCTTAATATATCCTATGTGAATTAACGACAGCGGAAGCAACAAGCGAGGCGAAACAACGAGCATACAACTTAAAACATCCCATTTTTAACTTAAACTGCAGGCCGTATCGATACACTAGAAGAGGGTATCTATACGCCTTGACTAGGTCAACGCCCCAAGGTCAAACCAAGGAGACCGTATCGGTACACTGGTTGACCGTACCGATACACCCTCACGGTTCAACTTCTCACGGTAAACGATACAAGACCATACCGATACACCCTAGACTTGTACCGATACGCCAAAATCTCAGATTTCTAGAGAGGTTTTGGCGTATCGATACACCCCCGTGTATCGGTACGCTAAGCCAAACTTGAGTCCCAAAGCGTAGGACCGTATCGATACGGCCCTTGGGCGTACCGATACGCTCTGCACTACAATACTCAAATTTGCTGCTAAGGACTCCAAAACACAACTTTAAATGCAAATTAAGACTCTCCTAGGCACATGCAAGCATACATACAACATTTAAGAACCAAGATTTCAACATACGAGACATTTGAAACGAACAAGGATCAGACATTCAAGGGATTCAAGCATTTACCAAAAAGAGACATACATTGCATATAAGATTTCATGCCTTAGACAAAAGCATACACTTAAGCATTCAAAATACGCAACATAGGCAAGGTCTACAATTCAAAACAATGCCTCAACAAGCCATACCATAACATCAACATATCGAGGAGTCTAACATGCTCCTAACACAAAACAACCACATAAATCCCCATTGCTTGACTATTACATCATTAACTTAAAAATTCATACTTGAGGATAGCAAAATCTCAACTAGCGCACTTGGAGGCCCTCTCCTTGCACAAGCAACCCACGAACTAAGGATCTTCATTGTCGAACAAAAGAGAACATAAGCATAAAGCTTAGTGAGGGTAAGCTCATAAAACAAACCTCGACAATGCAGGGTCCAAGCACGAGTAACACAACCAAGGTAGAATGCATGAGTTCTTACCTTTGAAACCACAAGAGTCACAATATGAACGATACATGAACAAAATATCATTATCATGCCATGCTCAACAAGTCCATAAACACGACCATATGGAAACACATATATCAACGTATTGAACACATTCCACAATCCGTATTAGCACCTAGCTATGACCCGAATATGCGGATAACCGTTGGAACTCATATCCAACAACACAACCATTACCTTACGGTGGGATTACACTCATCACCGTTACACGCGGAGGGGATTCCACTCATCCTCACGCCCCGTCGATGGGATTCCACTCATCACCGACTAACATATATAAGAAGATTTTCGGGCGTACCCGTACTCCATCTTGATGACTACCATCACCAAGACCACGCGCGCATTTCGACTCTAATGTGCATACTAAACATCCTAATGATCAATCATTGTACCCAAGCATACTAGTGCCAATACTTAACTCATTTCATTTATCATCCTCACAACTTTCTTACCAAATTCCGTGCATAGCACGTACTCACCATGATTTACCGTCATGCACAACCACATTCCACAACCACATGCATAACACAATGCATCACACATCATGCCTCAACACACATGTATATCACTATATACATAACAATATTAAACACAATTAGTAATGAATCAAGAGTCATATCAACATTTAGAAGTTCAACCAAAGGTCTCCTAAACTAAGCTTGAGATTAGGCTACCACTCTAATCCAAACTCTAGATGGGTTTACCAAGCCCAACCTAGGTCCACATGCTTGAACGAACATTTGAAAACCAATTTAAAAATGTAGAACCACTCACCGACTATTCCAAGCTCAACAACTCTAGCCGATCAATCCACCAAGCTATCCAGATTCATTCCCGAGGCTTCACCAACACAATTCCTTTTCTCTAAACAATCAAACACACTCTATTAATCACCAAAACAACCACAAACCACTGTTGTAACTTATAACACCAATTAAGCATCAAATCAAGCCAAGAACACCCACAAAACTCTCATTTTCGAGCAGCTCAAGTGCACAACAAAAAACCATCGATTCCAACACTTGTAACACATCTAAAAGCTTCCAAAACAACCCCTAACTATCAACCAACCTGCAAACAAGTTCTCACCCAAAACAGCCCCAAAACCAACCTTAAACCCTTCTAAAACCCCCACCAAAACCCAAATCCGGAAATCAACATAAAACCAGGTAAGAATCAAGTATGTTGGACCTTTTAGATGGCAAACAACTTATCTAACTTCAAAAAATCAAAAACTTGAGTTAAAGCTAACAAAGTTCACATTTTTAATCCAAAACTTCAAAACTTCAAAATGTAAAGCCATGGGTTTTAATGAAATCTAAAGGTATAGACATGTAGAGGAAAGTGAGGACAAGTCAAAAACGAGTTTACCTTTCAAAAACCTTCAAGGGTGAGAGAGTATGGTGAAGGAATAGTAACCTTGAGGAGGGGAGGGAGTTTGTCGTTGGAAACTTAGGAGAGAAGGGGGGAGATGATGATATAATGGGTATTTTAAAATAAAAGGGTTTTTATTTTACAAGACCAAATATTTACAAGATTGTCATTAATGAAAATGACCATCTTCCAATTTCTAAAATCAATGGAATTTCGGGTTTTAAATTAAAACCGGGTCCAACATATTAAATGAATTTTTAAAATGAAAAGGGAAAACCTGAAACATTATTTTAATTATTTAATTCACCCGACCCCCAAACCCGGGTGTTACAGCACAGCCAGGTGAACCACAAAAACGCCTAAACCTTCGGAGGTACAAGAACCTTCCACGCAAAACACTCACAGAATTCGTTTTCCCCCACCTTGTCCAACATAAGCAGTCGTGAGAGAACCTTTACTGAAAAATTCTCGTGCGCATCAGGTGTCAAGACTAACATATCAATCGTACCATGTCGTAACCTCACAGCTCCTAAGAGCGAAATGAGCTCCCTAAGTTGTCGAAGCTCGAAAGAGCGCAAGCCTCTACAAAAGAAACCATCCTAACGGTCAAGCTGAAAACTACCTCCATCGGAAAGGTCAGCAACCAAAGCCAATCGATTCACCACTATCAAAAAGAGACGTAGGAAAATATCCTTCAACGGTTTTTCAACACACCACACGTCGAACCAAAACAAAACTCGTGAACCATCACCAACCTTCCAAACAAAACTAGGCTCACCCTTGAACTTTTGCATGCTATCCGAACTCACAGTTTGGATAATTTGTTTCCAAATAACCGACATTGAACCCTTATAGGCAGAATTAAAATGCCACCATTGGGCTGCCTCGCCATATTTTGCCACTATAATGGCCCTCCACAAAGAAGATTCATCCCTAACATACCGCCATGACCATTTTGCCAATAACGCTCTATTCCAAATATCCAAATCCGCAACCCCTAAACCACCTAGGTGACATGGGTGACAAATCATATTCCAGCTTACTCGACACATTTTCCGTTGCAAACTCGCCCCTCCCCACAGAAAGGCATGCCTCACTTTATCTATCGATGTGATAACACCCTTCGGAACCCGAAATAAACCCATATAATAAACTGGAAGTGATGAAAGAACAGAGTTTACTAGTGTGACGTGAGCAGCAAAAGATAAAGATGTTCGTTTCCAACCAGCAAGCTTCCGTCGAACTGAGGCTATAACTGATTCTCACACAGGAATGTTGCAAGGATTAACCCCCAACGGCAGCCCCAAATATACAAAGGGCAGTTCGCCTTTCCGACAACACAAGACAACCGCCATTGAATCAAATAACTCCTCATCCACGCCAATAGTATAAAGAGAAGACTTGTTGAAATTAATTTTGAGACCAGAACAAACTTGAAAGCAACATAGTAACCTTCGAATAGTCGTAGCGCATTCGATGAAGGCTTCAAAGAATAGAATGGTGTCGTCAGCAAACTGAAGATGCGATAGCGACAAACCTAGAGCCAAAGAAACCCCACGGATGAGCCCCAACTCCTCCGCTTGAACGAACATCCTATGCAATGCTTCCGCAACAATAACAAACAGCAAAGGTAACAACGGGCAGCCTTGTCGCAGACCACGACCCATTCCAAACTCTGTAGTGGCGCTACCGTTTAACAAAACAGACAACCTGACCGTGCTGATACACTCATAAATTTAACATCACTAAAAATCGCAGAAACCCATCGACCATAAAATGTGCTCTAAAAATTCCCATCGAACGCAGTCGTAAGCTTTAGCGAAATCAAATTTCAGGATACAACCACCCGACGAACTCTGTCGCATAGAATGTATTGTCTCATTCGCCAATAATATACCATCCACAATTTTACGCCCACGCACAAATGTCGATTGGTGATCACTAATTAAACATCCCAGCACAGACTGCAACCTTCTAGCCAAAATTTTGGCAATAATCTTATATATCGAATTAAGCAGGCTAATTGGTCGAAAATCACTCAAGGTGACCGGTGAATCAATCTTAGGCAAAAGCACGAGGAATGTGTTGTTCGCATCCATAGGTAACTTGCCAGATGCAAAAAATTCTTCTAAAAACTGCCCTACGTCATCATATACTACATCCCAACACTTCTTAAAGAATTACATACTGTAGCCATCCGGCCCCGGTGATTTTGAGCGCTCACAACCACGAACAACCGCCCACGCCTCATCAAGATAGAAAGGCGCCACCAACCCCCTATTTTTAGCTTCACTCACCCGATGAAAATTACCAGCAATGCTCCAAACAGAAGACCTTTCATCCGCGGCAAAATGTTGAGAGAAGAACAACACTATATGTCGACGCAACCGAGTTGGATCCGTTACCCATTTGCCTCTGATGTTCAAGCCAGGAATAGCATTACGTAGAGTTCGCAGCTTCGCGGCTCTATGGAAGAACGCTGTGTTTCTATCCCCCAACCGAAGCCAATTCGCTCTTGACTTTTGGCGCCAAAGAGACTCCTTACGGCGGATGGCTTGCCACAGTGCTTGTAGCCATACTCGCTTCTGATCAGTCAGCTCGGATACATACCAACTTGCTCCCTCCATATCACCACTATTCAAATTATCTAGGCAATTTTGCAGTAGCGTAGTCTCTTTCTCAATATTCCCAAAATCCGACCTATTCCACTGACGCAGAAACTATTTCAAGTGCCGAAGTTTCACCATGATATTTGAGTTACCAATTCCCAACCCCGTCAAACGGCACCACTCCTCAGCCATGCAGCGAACGTTTCACTTTTCGTCTAACCAACAGTTAATAAAACGGAAAGGGCGAGGGCCCCAATCTTTATCGCCACACAACAAAAGCAACGGGGCATGATCTGATATCCCTCTAGGAAGGGATACCTGTTCAATGTCGGAGAAACAATCCATCCAGAGAGATGACAATAAATATCGATCAATACGACTTGGACGGTTACCCCTTCCAAACCAAGTAAATTGCTTCCCCCGTAATGGAAAATCAACTAAACCCACCGAATCCACAAAAGTAGAGAAATCATCCATACCTCTGGGCACCGAGCTACAACCAACCCTTTCCGACGCCTAAAGAACCGAGTTGAAATACCCCGCCACACACCACGAACCCGAAAAACCACTAAGCAATTCCCCCATGCGTGACCACAAAATCTCTTGCTCATTCACATCACAAGGAGCATTAACGACCATGATACAGCATACAAAATCTTTTGGCTTCCAATGCCTCTGAATTAAAACAAAATTGCGATCCACCTCCACCGACTCCATAAAAAATCATGCACCCTCCCACACCAACAACAACCCTCTCGATGCACCTATAGATTGCGAAAACGTATACTCAAAGCCATCACTAAACCATAAGTTGGCAACTATCAAAGGCGATATCTCCTCTAACTTCGATTCCTGCAGCAAAACCATGTCTATACGCTGTTTTTTAATAACGTCACCCACCCTTCACCTCTTCAAAACAGAACCCAACCCCCTAACGTTCCAACTCAAAATACACATGATTACGACGCTCGGGTGCCTTCGGAAAGCACCCGTGACAAATCCTTAATAATTTCCTCCTCGCGCCCAACAGATTTCACACCCACGAGGTTTCCTAAAGCCACTGTTGCTGCAATTTCACGCTGAAGAATACGCTACCTATGTTTCAAATCTGAGTCTGTCAAGGAGGCATCGGCCACTACAGTTGTGTCATGCCCCAACCCTTTCCTCGGTCTCCCCCTCCCAGGCTTCGAAGGCCTTGCTACACCTGACAATAAGTTTATTGATTTCGTCTTTCGAACAGCGTCGTTTATCCACAATAAGACAACCTTGTCTCCCTCAGAACCCTGTTTAAAATCAGCCTACTCACTATGAATCTCCCCAATAGGAACATCGACTAAGCCTTCAATCTCAAGTCTGTCACTATCCAAACCCCCTTATCTTGAGTTTGAAATTCATTTCCTGCATTCAAGCCAATTGGTTGTAACAAATTATCCCTTGAATTCAAAATTCCTACTCTCCCCTGGTGACCATTCGAAAGAGGAATCTTAGGTTTCTCGTCAACCGCACACAGCGGTGAAGAACTGGTCGGCATCTCAGCTTCGCCGGCCACCTCCAACTCCTGTTTGTCCACATATCTTCCCGACGACGACCCAGAGCAATCAGAGGAGAGACTCTCAATACGAAGATCCTCCCGACGGTTATCCTCCCAAATGTTATTACAATGCCAGTCCTGAGGCACCATTTTTTCTAACTCCACAAGGTCCTCAATCTGCCTCTCGTCTCCCAACCTCGATTCAGGCACTCATTCGGATGAACTCAACTCCGGTGACTCACTACTATCATCAACGGTGACCGTTGTACACTCACAATCCACCAGCGGCCCAAACATACTCAACTCTTTAACGTACAAAGCATACGACAGCCCCTCAACATCCAGCTTAATGCGTGAATCTATGAACTCCACTGTATTCGTTTCTATTAACATCCAGCCACATTCGAAAGACGTTGGTGATTCCGTTGCATCAGCCACACGTACAAGAGAGCCCCATACTTTCGCAATACTCGTGAATGACCCTTGCGACCACGCATGAATTGGTAAACCCCTCACCGATATCCATGCTCTCCTTGACGATAAAACCAAATCTGGTGACCACCTTTCTAATTTGGAGAAGTACTCACGAACCACCGTCATCCCCGTTACCTTCTCCCGGACGGTGGTGTCAGTGAACATCAATAGAATTGCAGGCCCTGCAATACACAAAATGGAAAAGCCTTGAATACAATGAAGATTCATCTGTGATGCTAGTTCCTTAAGGCTCTAATGCTGCTTACACCACCCACCATGCAATTCTGTAGAACTTTCAATTTTTCCTCATCCACATGCCCCTGAACCACCTGTAACCCCCTTGTCCCAGTCTGGGCGACTGACCGGCCCGAGTGGGTTATACGGGGATAACCGAGGTGAAACCCTTTAAGGCTCCACTTCGGTTAACAACCCGAGAAAACTTTTTCATTTATTATCTTGTCTAGATGGATTTAAGTAGACCTATGTGTGAAGCGACAGCGGAAAACAAGACTCACACGAAGCCTAACAGCAATCAGGGTCTAAGCCCAACCCTTGAGACACTTTAGAGATGCCAAAGGCCCATTTTCAGGCATGTGTTTTGAAATAGGTTTTGCCCGTTTCGAAACACGGGCTCCAGTTTAAAAACCCAAACACCCGTATCGAAACGCATCCACCCTGTTTCAAAACAGGGGTCCATTTCGCCTAGACGTTCCGAGACCCGTTTCGGAACAGGCTCTCACAGTGGCCAAAGTGTTTCGATACTCGTATCGGAACTGATGCTCACAGTAGCCAAACTGTACTGGAACGCATTCCGATACAGGTGTCCCTGGAACCACACCCGTTCTGAAACAGCACAACCCGTTCCGAAACACCTGCAGTCTGTGAGTTTCCAAAATCAGATTTAAACATCTCTAAATGATCTCAACCCCCCCCCCCAACGACTTCAAGAAGCAAATACAACATGCACACATAAACTCTAGAAGCATACACCCTATTATATACATGCTCAAAACACACGAAGATACACGAATAGGCCATTCATTCAAAGGGTCAAGCATTCACCACAAAAAGGCATACATTGCATTTTAAGGTTCCATGCCTTAGAAACAAAACACATAAATATTCATGATACGCATTAAAAGCATGGTTGACAATTCAAAACAAGGCATCAACAGGCCACACCATAACATCAACATATCAAAGGAGTCTAAACAAGCTCCTAACACAAAACAACAACATAAATCCCATTGCTCATCTATTACATCCATAACTTAAAAAGTGCATACTTAAGGATAGCAAAAGCTAAACTAGCACACTTGGAGGCCCTCTCCTTGCACAAGCAACCCACGAACTAAGGATCTGCATTGCCGAACAAAAGAGAGCATAAGCGTAAAGCTTAGTGAGGGTAAGCTCATAAAACATACCGCGACAATGCAGGGTCCAAGCACGAGCAACACAACCAAGGTAGAATGCATGAGTTCTTACCTTTGAAACCACATGAGTCAAAATATAAATGTCGCATGAACATAATATCATCATCATGCCATGCTCAACAAGTCCACAAACACAACCATATGGAAACACATATATCAAACGTATTGGCACACATTCCACAATCCGTATTGGCACCTAGCTATGACCCAAATACGCGGATTACAACCGTTGGAACTCACATCCAACAACACAACCATTACTTTACGGTGGGATTACACTCATCACCGTTACACGCGGAGGGGATTCTACTCATCCTCACGCCCCGTCTATGGGATTCCACTCATCACCGACTAACATATAAAGAAGATTTCCGGGCGTACCAGGAACACTAGTGTGCACACTAAACATCCTAATGATCGATCATTGTACCCAAGAACACTAGTGCCAATACTTAACTCATTTCATTTATCAACCTAACAACTTTCTTATCAATTTCTGTGCTTAGCACATACTCATCATGATTTACCATCATACACAAACCACATTCCACAACCACATGCATATCACAATGCATCAAACATCATGCCTCAACTCACATTTATATCACAATATACATAACAACATTAATTACAATTAAAATATGAATCAAGAGGCATATCATACATTTAGAAGTTCAACCAAAGGTCTCCTAAACTAAGCTTGAGATTAGACTACCACTCTAATCCCATCTCTAGGTGGGTTTACCAAGCCCAACCTAGGTCCACATGCTTGAACTAACGTTTGAAAACCAATTTAAAAACATAGAACCACTCACCGACTATTCTAAGCTCAACAACTCTAGCCAATCAATCCACCAAGCTATCAGGATTCGTTCCCGAGGCTTAACCAACACAATTCCTTGTCTCTAAACAATCAAACACACTCTATTAATCGCCAAAACAACCACAAATCACTGATGTAACTTATAACACCAATTAAGCATCAAATCAAGCCAAGAGCACCCACAAAACTCTCATTTTCGAGCAGCTCATGTGCACAGCCAAAAACCATCGATTCCAACACTTGTAACACACCTAAAAGCTTCCAAAACAACCCCTAACTATCAACCAACCATCAGCCAACAAGTTCTCACCCAAACAGCCCCAAAACCAACCTTAAACCCTTCTAAAACCCCCAACAAAACCCAAATCTGGAAATCAACATAAAACCAAGTAAAAATCACATATGCTGGACCATTTGGGTTGCTAATAACATAAATAATGATAAGAAATCAAAAGCTTCAACATTGGACAACAAAGTTTGGATTTTTAACTTAAAAGCTCCAAAAACTCAAAACAAAAAATAGTTGGTTTCATGGAAAACTAAATACATGGGGAGAAAGAGGAAGGTGAGGACAACTCGAAAGTGTTATTACCTTTTAAAAATCACCAAGGATGATGGAGGGAGGAGATGGAATAGTAACTTCAATGGTGGGAGGGGTTTTTACGTTGGAAGTGTTTGGAGGTAGAAGATGATAGCATTTTTGGGTGTTTGAAATAAAAGAAAGGGTTTTATTTTACAAATCCAAGTATTTACAAAATTGCCATTAATGAGAAATTGTCATCTTCCACTATTCTAAAATCTATGGATATTTTAGGTTTTAAATCAAAACCAGGTCCAACATATTAAATAAATTTTAAAATGAAAAGGGAAAACCCGAAACATTATCTTAATTATTTAATTCACCCGACCCCCAAACCCGGGTGTTACAACTCTCCCCCACTTATGGAATTTCGTCCCCGAAATTACCTGAAGGAAACAAGTACGGAAACTGCTCAAGCATATCCGCTTTCCTCTCCCATGTGGCCTCTTCCACACCTCTGTGTCTCTACAACACCTTGACCAACTCTTTGGTCTTACCATGCAACACCTTGCTATTAGAAGCAAGTATCTCAACAGGTTCTTCATTGTAAGACAAATCCGGATTTAGTTCTATATCTTCAATAGGCATAATATGAGACAGATCTGATCTATATCTCTCCTAAGCATCGACACGAGAAAGACATCATGGATCTTCTCTAACTCTGAAGGTAATCTCAAACGGTAAGCTACTGGCCCGATCCGCTCAACTATCTCATACGGACCAATAAACCTCGGACTCAACTTGCCTTTCCGGCCAAACCGATTTACCTTCTTCCACAGAGATACTTTCAGAAACACTTTCTCACCCACTGAAAACTCAATCTCTTTTCTCTTCAAATCCGCGTAAGATTTCTGACGATCGGAAGCTGCTTTCAAACGGTCACAAATCAACTTCACTTTATCGCTAGACCCCTTAAGCAAATCTAACATAGGTAACAATTTTTGACCCGTTTCGGCCCAACAGATCGGAGTCCTACATCGTCTACCATACAATGCCTCATAAGGAGCCATCTGAATACTAGCCAGGTAACTGTTGTTGTAAGCAAACTCTACTAAGGGTAAATGCTTCTCCCAAGAACCCTAGAAATCGATCACACAACAACGGAGCATATCCTCTAGTACCTGTATCACTCGCTCTGACTGACCATCTGACTGCGGATGATATGAAGTACTGAAATGCAAACGACTACCTAGGGCACTATACAAACAACTCCAGAACCTTGATGTGAATCTCGGATCTCTGTCTGATATAATAGACTTCGGAACTCCATGAAGTCTCACAATCTCGCAGATGTACAAATCTGCCAACTTGTCTAAGGAATCTGTGGTGTTCACTGCTAAGAAATGAGCACACTTAGTGAATCTATCAACTATCACCCAAACAGAATTCTTCTTCGAAGGAGACAACGACAACCTTGACACAAAGTCCATAGTGATTCTTTCCCACTTCCATTCAGGAATTTTCAAAGGTTGTAACAAGCCTTATGTTCTGCCTTTACTCTCCGACAAACCATGCAACGACTCACATACTCGGCTACATCCTTCTTCAAACCAACCCAGAAATAATCACTCTTTATATCTCGGTACATCTTAGTACTACCCGGATGCATCGAAAAAGGACTCGAATGTGCTTCGCTCAGAATCATATGCCTCAACTCAACATCTTCAGGTACTACAACTCTGTCTCTGAAACACAACACATTCTCATCACTGAAACTGTACTCTATCGGTCTACCTTCTGAAATGTCCTGAACATGAGAAACTAAAGATACATCTTGCAACTGTCTCTCTCTGATCATCTGAATCAACAAAGGCCTCACTTGCAACTCTGTAATCAAACCACCATCCCCTGATACAATCAGCCTAGCAAACATAGCTCGCAACTCAACTGCAACTTTTCTGCTCAACGCATCGGCCACTACATTTGCCTTACCTGGATGGTACTCGATAGTCAAATCATAGTCTTTCAACAATTCAAGCCACCTTCTCTGTCTCAAGTTCAACTCTCTCTGAGTCATTAAATACTTCAAGCTTTTATGATCAGTGTAAACCGTGCACTTCTCTTCATACAAGTAGTGACGCCAAATCTTCAACGCAAACACAACTGCGGCTAACTCAATATCATGCGTAGGGTAGTTCTTCTCGTGCACCTTCAATTTCTCAAAAGTCTAATGTCTCGCATCTGACCACTCAAACTTCACTCCTTTTTGCAACAATTTAGTCAGCGAAGCAGCTACTCTAGAGAAACCATCAACAAACCTCCTATAGTAACAAGCTAATCCTAGGAAACTCCTAATCTCTGTTACTGACTTAGGTTGTTTCCACTCAATTTCGTCGGATCAACACGAATACCTTCAGCTGACACAACGTGGCCAAGAAACACAACCTCTCTAATTCAGAACTCACATGTTCTCAACTTAGCATACAACTGATTACTCATCAATCTCTTCAAAACAAGTCTCAAGTGCTCATCATGCTCTTCTTCTGATCTCGAGTACGCAAGGATGTCGTGTATGAAAACAACTACAAACCGGTCTAGATAATCTCGGAAAACTCTGTTCATCATGTCCATAAAAGTTGCTGGTGCATTCGTGAGCCCAAATGGCTTCACAAGGAACTCATAATGATCGTATCTAGTCCTAAAGGCTATCTTCGGAACATCACACTCCTTTACCTTCAACTGATAGTACCCTGATCTCAAATCTATCTTCGAAAACACTGAGGCACCCCTCAACAGATCAAACAAGTCATCTATACGAGGCAACGTATACTTGTTCTTTACTGTCAACTGGTTCAACTGTCTGTAGTCGATACACATTCTCGTACTGCCATCCTTCTTCTTCACAAACAACACGGGAGCACCCCAAGGCGAACTACTAGGCCTAATAAAACCTCGGTCTAACAACTCCTGAAGCTGACTTTTCAATTCCTTCAACTCTTTCGGAGTCATACGGTACGGAGCAATAGAAACTGGAGTAGACCCTAAAACAGTCTCAATCATAAACTCTACATCTCTGTCAGGAGGCAAACCTGGTAACTCTTCTGGAAACACATCCGGATAGTCACAAACTGTTATGATATCCTTCGGTCTAACCTCACTCATATTCGGATTCATCAGATACGCTAGATAAGCCCCGCAACCGGAATCCATCAACCTATGAGCCTCTAAAGCTGACACAACATTCGACAAGAACTTAACGTTCTCGCCTACTACCATTACCTCGTAGCTATCAGAAAGCTTCAACGAAATTCTCGTTGCCTCAAAATCTACACTAGCTTTGTGCTCAACCAACAAATCTATACCCAAAATAATATCTCACCGAAGGAACTAGTCACATGCATCCCTACATCTAAAATCTCAACAGGTATGTCTAACTTCTTTGCATGCTCACTCAAAATATAAGAATGCGTAGAACCCGAATCAACTAAGGAAAGCAAAGACATGGACGGTAACTCAAAATTACATGCTATCCCATATGTGTCGTTCCCTGCCTCTCTCTGAGCGTAGACTCTAGCTGGTCCACCGGCCTCTGGCTGAACTGCCACAACATGCGCAAGATTCCTCGGTGTCTCTATCCTAGGTGCATCAGCCCTTGGCTGGAAGTAACCACGACCGAGCCCAAGGCCTCTCTGATAATCAATCGCTCTCGCACGAGCCTGTGCCTAAATCGGTACATGTGCCGCCTGATGCGGATACTCTCTCCTGAAGTGGTCTCTAGATCCACAGTTCCATCAAGCATGATAGTTTCCCCAACACTCTCATGAATGTTGCCTCCCACATCGGGCACACTCGGGCAAACGCCCTCCAGTTCTCTGGCCCTTATGGCCTCTACCGTGGTGGCCACCACCACGCCTATGGTCAAACTGATGTCCACTGCCACGATGCCTCTTGGCATCACCACGATCAAAGTTGTTATGCCTCTTCCCTGAACTGGATCCTCCCGAACGCTTGGTCAGCTCCAAGCTATGCTCGATGTCCTTGGCCCTAGCGACCAAGACATCAAAATCAGAATAATCTGTAGCTAAGGTGTACCTCTTGACTTCCTCATGAAGTCCATACCTGAACCGATCACAACGGTCCCTCTCAGTAAGAACCAACTCCGGAGCATACTTACTCAGTCGGACAAAGCAGATCTCATAATCTATCACTGATGTGTCTCCCTGAACAAGAGCCATGAACTCCCGCTTCTTCTGATCTAAGTATCTCGGGCCCAAATACCTCTTTCTAAAGACAGTCTCAAAGAAATTCCAACTGATCTCGGCCTCAGGTACGCCGGTAGTAATGGTGACCTACTAGGTGTAGGCATCACCCTGAAGTAACAAAACCACACAGCCCAACTTACGAGCCCCAACACATCCCATCTGAGCTAGGATACGAACTGTCTACTCTAGCCACAATTCTGATCTCCCAGGTGTAGATCCCCTGAACTCATCCACTCCGAGGCTACGGAGCCTCTCTAAAGGTAAGCTAGCATCATCCCCTCTCGGCTGAGCTGCAGCCTGAGCTCCAGCAACTGCAGTCTGAAACGCTCCCGCTATAGCTTGAACTAGCGGAGCCATGTCTATCCCTACAGGACCTTAGCCACCCTGGCCAACCTGAGGTCCCGCTCCCTCAGCTCCAGCCTCGCCTTCCACATCAGGCTGAGGAGGTGGTGGTGGTGGAGGAGCTCGGACTCCAACAGTAGGCTCTTCCACAGGAGCCTCTACTCCAACCACCGGCTCATCAGCAGGAGCCGCAACACGGGGTTCCCGACGAACCAACCTCGGTCTACCTCTAGGCCTCGACATAACCGCACACGGATAACAACTACAACAACAACAACAACATACAAGAAGGGTTAGCAAGGGCAAGGGTCCATGTGGCTCAAGTATGTTTCCCTCACTTAAAAATCTCTTTTTTCCGATGTAATAGAAGCAATGTGACTTTACTCAACACTTATCAGACAAATCACACATCATCATGCTTCAAACAACGCACACATACGATCAATTAAACAAGCATCAAAGCATACTTGATAAGCAAGCAAACATACTTACATGGCAAGCAAACACCGTGCAATAGCAATACAAGAATTTAACTTACCTCAGTTACCTGCCCGAGGTCTCGGAACCCTCAGGCTCTGATACCAACAAGTGTAACCCCCTCATCCCGGTCTGGGCGACTGACCGGTCCGAGTGGGTTACACGGGGATAACCGAGTCGAAACCCGTTAAGCCTCCATTTCGGTTAATAACCCGAGAACACCTTTTCATTTATTATCTTGTCTAGATGGATTTAATTAGATCTATGTGTGAAGCGACGGCGGAAAACAAGACTCACACGAAGCCTAACAGCAAACAGGGCCTAAGCCCAACCCTTGAGACCCTTTAGAGATGCCAAAGGCCCATTTTCAGGCCTGTGTTTCGAAACATGTTTTGCCCGTTTCGGAACACGTAGCCAAATCGTACCGGAATGTGTTTCGATACGGGTTCCGATACGGGTGTCCTTGGAATCTGTAGACCCTTTAGAGGGCCTAAGCCTCACAGTAGCCAAACCGTACCGGAACGCATTCCCATACGTGTGTCCCTGGAACGCGCCCGTTCTGAAGCAACCCAACCCGTTCCGAAACACCTGCAGTCTGTGAGTTTCCAAAATCAGATTTAAACATCTCTAAACAATCCCAAACGCCCCCAACGACTTCAAGAAGCAAATACAACATGCACACATAAACTCTAGAAGCATACACCCTATTTTATACATGCTCAAAACACACGAAGATACACGAATAGGCCATTCATTCAAAGGGTCAAGTATTCACCACAAAAGGCATACATTGCATTTTAAGGTTCCATGCCTTAGAAACAAAACACATAAACATTCATGATACACAATAAAATCATGGTTTACAATTCAAAACAAGGCATCAACAGGCCACACCATCACATCAACATATCAAAGGAGTCTAAACAAGCTCCTAACACAAAACAACAACATAAATCTCATTGCTCATCTATTACATCCATAACTTAAAAAGTTCATACTTGAGGATAGCAAAAGCTCAACTAGCACACTTAGAGGCCCTCTCCTTGCACAAGCAACCCATGAACTAAGGATCTGCATTTCCGAACAAAAGAGAGCGTAAGCATAAAGCTTAGTGAGGGTAAGCTCATAAAACAAACCTCGACAATGCAGGGTCCAAGCACGAGCAACACAACCAAGGTAGAATGCATGAGTTCTTACCTTTGAAACCACATGAGTCAAAATATAAATGATGCATGAACATAATATCATCATCATGCCATGCTCAACAAGTCCACAAACATAACCATATGGAAACACATATATCAAACGCATTGGCACACATTCCACAATCCGTATTGACACCTAGCTATGACCCGAATACGCGAATTACAACCGTTGGAACTCACATCCAACAACACAACCATTACCTTACGGTGGGATTACACTCATCACCGTTACACGCGGAGGGGATTCCACTCATCCTCACGCCCCGTCGATGGGATTCCACTCATCACCGACTAACATATATAAGAAGATTTTTGGGCGTACCCGTACTCCATCTTGATGACTACCATCACCAACACCACGAGCATATTTCGACTCTCGTGTGCACACTAAACATTCTAATGATCGATCATTGTACCCAAGCATACTAGTGCCAATACTTAACTTATTTCATTTATCAAGCTCACAACTTTCTTACCAATTTCCGTGCATAGCACGTACTCACCATGATTTACCATCATGCACAAACCACATTCCACAACCACATGCATATCACAATGCATCAAACATCATGCCTCAACTGACACGTATATCACAATATACATAACAACATTAATCACAATTAAAATATAAATCAAGAGGCATATCATAAATTTAGAAGTTCAACCAAAGGTCTCCTAAACTAAGTTTGAGATTAGACTACCACTCTAATCCCAACTCTAGGTGGGTTTACCAAGCCCAACCTAGGTTCACATGCTTGAACCAACGTTTGAAAACCAATTTAAAAACATAGAACCACTCACCGACTATTCTAAGCTCAACAACTCTAGCCGATCAATCCACCAAGCTATCCGGATTCGATCCCGAGGTTTTACCAACACAATTCCTTGTCTCTAAACAATCAAAACACACTCTATTAATCACTTAAACAACCACAAACCACTGTCGTAACTTATAACACCAATTAAGCATCAAATCAAGCTAAGAACACCCACAAAACTCTCATTTTCGAGCAGCTCATGTGCACAGCCAAAAACCATCGATTCCAACACTTGTAACACACCTAAAAGCTTCCAAAACAACCCCTAACTATCAACCAACCATCAGCCAACAAGTTCTCACCCAAACAGCCCCAAAACCAACCTTAAACCCTTCTAAAACCCCCAACAAAACCCAAATCTGGAAATCAACATAAAACCAAGTAAAAATCACATATGCTGGACCATTTGGGTTGCTAATAACATAAATAATGATAAGAAATCAAAAGCTTCAACATTGGACAACAAAGTTTGGATTTTTAACTTAAAAGCTCCAAAAACTCAAAACAAAAAATAGTTGGTTTCATGGAAAACTAAATACATGGGGAGAAAGAGGAAGGTGAGGACAACTCGAAAGTGTTATTACCTTTTAAAAATCACCAAGGATGATGGAGGGAGGAGATGGAATAGTAACTTCAATGGTGGGAGGGGTTTTTACGTTGGAAGTGTTTGGAGGTAGAAGATGATAGCATTTTTGGGTGTTTGAAATAAAAGAAAGGGTTTTATTTTACAAATCCAAGTATTTACAAAATTGCCATTAATGAGAAATTGTCATCTTCCACTATTCTAAAATCTATGGATATTTTAGGTTTTAAATCAAAACCGGGTCCAACATATTAAATAAATTTTAAAATGAAAAGGGAAAACCCGAAATATTATCTTAATTATTTAATTCACCCGACCCCCAAACCCGGCTGTTACATCACATCAACAATATCATTCTTCTTCTTTGAATCGACACTTCGAGTCTCCGATTGTCCCTTCACTCTACTCTGAGATGCCCGTTGTGATTGTCCGAAACCGACACTTCTCCTTTGGTTTCACCAAATGAAATCACGATCATCATAACTCGCCATGGTTACCGATATACGCGATCCATAAATCCATTTATTGTGCAGCCGATGTATAAATGTTATTGATCAATTTGTAATATTAACCTACTGAATTAAATTATTATTTTTATTAAATTTTATTTCTTAAAATTTAAATTATCTATCATTAAATAACATAAATTAATTCAATGGATTGAGTAGTAATCAAACATGGGGAAAGGATGAGATCCACTAATTGACCTAGTGGTCGTGGATGCTCATCCGCTTAACTCCTTGTGTGGGTTCGTATTCCGACATTTGCTTTGGAAATATTATTGTAACACCACTTGATCAAAAAATAGGGAAAACAAAAGTTCATTTTAACCAATATAAAATTTTAAGTTAATACGATAATGAAATTATATTTTAATATTTAAAATGTCTTAAGGGTCTGAGAAGAACTCAAAGCTTTGAAAAAAATCAATTAAGCTCCTAAACCTTTTCTGCACTCAATTAATCCCTTTAACCAAGAAATTTAATCAATTAAGACATTTGACCAATTTTGACCATTAAATTTTAACAGTTTTTTGGATATGTTGGTGTAGGGCGTCGTGTCACAGTATTCCCACTTGACATTTTCAGAAATTTGTTATTCTACTTGAAAAATTCTTTAAAAGTTCTAAAGATTCCAAAAAACTTTTAAAATCTCAAAAAAATATTTTCTTAAAAATATGCAAATGCAACATGATAGAACTGTAGTGTATTATTTGCCGGTAATATCTAAAGAAAAAAAAATTGTCAAGGTTAAATGATCAAAACCGGTCAAATCGCTTAAATGATTAATTTTTTTGGTTCAAGGGCTTAATTGGGTGAAAAAAAAGTTTAAGGGCTTAGTTGATTTCACCATTAAACCATTTAAAATTTACTTCCCACCCTAAAATTTCGAATTCACTCAAACTTTCAACCGAATAGATGAAAAAAATTAATATTAATTCTAGAAAATAAATTGTCAGAACACCGTTTTATTCACTCATTTATTAACCAAATTTATATAAATCAGACATAGTTACTATATAATGTGGTAACTATATCTAATTTCTATTACATATTTACATGTGCTTTTAATCTATTTCTATATGAGACATTTTTTTATCTAATATATGTCGTATATATATTATCATTTTTATATAAATAATTGAATCAAAAATTAAAAACATAATTATCAAAAAAGACTCTGAGGTATCTAAAATAGATCTGAATCGTGGTAATTTGACGCGTTATGAAACATACGTTTATAAGTTGTGGTTAACTCAAATCAAATTCTTGTTTTTATTTAATTTATAATTAATTTATAATTCTTTCGTAATATAATATATGATTTATATTTAAAATACTTTACATGAATTATTGAGTTTTTAATTAGTTAAAGAATAATTTGTTTAGAAATATTAATGAAAAAACTTTGATACTTTACCATATAATTTCTAGAAATCATAAAAAAGTCATTTTTTCAAAATTAATAAGAAAAAATCGATCACGAAAAGAAATTGAACCAGACTAATTTATCATGGATGGTTCAGAAAATTTTAAAAAAAAACCTAACTAAACCGACATCACCTTCTAAATATGATAAAGTTATCTTTGAGTCCCTTCAAAAATAATAAAATTTTAAATTGATATAATAATAAAATGACACTTTACGCCTTCAAAAAAATTATAATTTGTTTCTCGTCCCTCCTGAAAAAATTTCGGGATTCTTCTCTGGACTTGAATTGTTTTGGATAATATCTCCCCGTAAAGTCAACAATAGAGGAAAAACAATTTGACATTATCCAAGAGTGACTCCTGAAATGGTATAATTTCATAAGCTTATTTGATGAAAAATTTTCGAAAAAAACATCAATTGAGACATCATTTCACTTAGAGTTATTTAATTATCGCCTAATACGTTATTGATAAATTTGTAATATTAACCTTTTGAATTTAATTATTATTTTTATTAAATTTTATTTCTTAAAATATGTATTATCTATAGTTAAATAACGTAAATTAATTCAAAGGATTGAGTAGTAATCAAAGAGGGGAAAACGATGAGATCTACTAATTGACCTAGTGGTCATGGATGCTCATCCGCTTAACCCCTTGTGTGGGTTTGTATTCCGACATTTGCCTTGGAAATACTATTGTAACACCACTTGATCAAAAAATAGGGAAAAAAGTTAATTTTAACCATTTTAAAATTTTAAATTAATAAAATAATGAGATTATATTTTAACATTTAAAATGTCTTAAGGGTCTAAGAAGAACTCAAACGTTTAAAAAAATCAATTAAGCCCCTAAAATTTTTCTGCACTCAATAAATCTCTTGAACCAAGAAATTTAATCAATTAAGACCTTTAACCAATTTTTACCATTAAATTTTAACAGTTTTTAGGATCTGTTGGTGCAATGTGTCGTGTCATAGGTTTTCCACTTGACATTTTTAGATATTTGTTATTCTACTGAAAAAATTCTTTAAAAGATATAAAGATTCCAAAAAACTTATAAAATTTCTAAAAATATTTTTCTGAAAAAATATGCAAATGCAACATGATAGAACTGCACTGTATTTGTGTCGGTAATATCTAAAGAAAAATAAAATTGTCAAGATTAATTGGTCAAAGGGCTTAAATGATTAAATTGCTTGGTTCAAGGGCTTAATTGGGTGGAAAAAAAGTTTAAGGGTTTAATTGATATCACCATTAGACCATTTAAAATTTACTTCTCACCTTAAAATTTTGAATTTACTCAGACTTTCAACCGAATAGATAAAAAAGCGAATAAGATTAATTCTAGAAAATAAAGAGAACAGGAGCAAATCAATTGTCAGAACACCGTTTTATTCACTCATTTATTAACCAAATTTAGGGTGCAAAATTTATCCTATAATTGAAAGCAACAATGTGTTTTTTCAGGCACGACAATGGTAAACACAAATTCCACGGTGACAATTATAGGCTTCACAACTCGGTGGACAAACCGTGACAGAATGGGCATCATTCTTGCATTTAACATCCACCATCGATACAATGTTAGAGGGTATTCTCTACGGAAACGGATTGCATGCACATTTGTGAGTTACCATGTTACATAAGCCGCCACGTGGACACGTGAATTGACATTCCATGTCACTATGACAAGATTTCGCGTCTAATACAGCTGAAGACGGTACGACATTAGAGGATAGCCGCTCCGGCACTGGGTTGCATGCACATTTATGAGTTACCATGTTACATAAGCCGTAATGTGGACACGTGAATTGACATTCCATATCACTATGACATGCTTCCGTGTCTGATACACCTGTACACGGTACAATTTTAGAGGATAGCCGCTCTGGCACCAGGTTGCAAACACATTTGTGAGTTACCATGTTACATAAACCGCCATGTGGACACGTGAACTGACATTCCATGTCACTATGACATGCTTTCGCGTCTGATACACCTGTAGATTGTATAATTTTAGAGGATAGCCGCTCCGACACCGGGTTACATGCACATTTGTGAGTTACCATGTTACATAAACTGCTATGTGGACACGTGAACTAACATTCCATGTCACTACGACATGCTTCCGTGTTCAATACACTTGAAAATTAAACATCGATTTTCCATCAATTACATGTATAAATATGTATGTAAAGATTATTAGGATATCCAAATAGATGAATATTGTATATACTAACAAGAAGCTATGAGTAAAATGACGAGAAGTGAAAAAATGTCATAAACATTCATTTTGTAGTTGTTGAGAAATGAAATTAAGAGCCAATTATATGAAGATGCAGAGCTAAGGATGTATGTAACCCCCTCGTCCCGGCCCGGGCGACTGACCGGTTCGAGTGGGCTACACGAGGATAACCGAGGCGAAACCCGTTAAGGCTTCACTTCGGTTAACAACCCGAGAAAATTTTTTCAATTATTATTATCTTGTCTAGATGCGTTAATTAAACATATGTGTGAAGCGACAGCGGAAAATAAGACTAACAAGAAGCCTAACAGCAATGAGGGCCTAAGCCCAACCCTTGAGACCCTTTAGAGATGTCAAAAGCCCATTTTTAGGCCTGTGTTTCGAAACAAACATTGGCCGTTTCGAAACACGGGCTCCAGTTTAAAAAGCCAGGCACCCTTACCGAAACACATCCACCCCGTTTCGGAACATGGTCCCATTTCGCCTAGGCGTTCCGAAACTTGTTCCGGAACAGGCATTCACAGTAGCCAAAGTGTTTCGAGACTCGTATCGGAACATGGGCTCACAGTAGCCAAACTGTACCATAACGCGTTCCGATACGGGTGGCCCTGGAACCACACACGTTCCGAAACAGCACAACCCGTTCCGAAACACCTGCAGTCTGTGAGTTTCGAAAATCAAATTTAAACATTTCTAAATGATCCCAAACGCCCTCAACGACTTCAAGAAGCAAACACAACATGCATACATAAACTCTAGAGGCATTCACCCTATTACATACATGCTCAAAACACACAAAGATACATGATAAGAGCATACATTCCTAAGGGGTAAGCATTCACCACAAGAGAGGGCATTCATAGCATTTTAAGGATTCATGCCTTAGAGCCAACATACACATAAGCATTCAAGGTAAGCAATAAAGCATGGTTTACAATTTAAAACATGGCATCAACAAGCGACACCAACATCAACATAATAAGGAGTCTAACATGCTCCTAACCCAGAACAACCACATAAATCTCCATTGCTTGACTATTACATCATTAACTTAAAAATTCATACTTGAGGATAGCAAAAGCTCAACTAGCACACTTAGAGGCCCTCTCCTTGCACAAACAACCCACGAACTAAGGATCTGCATTGTCGAACAAAAAAGAGCATAAGAATAAAGCTTAGTGAGGGTAAGCTCATAAAACAAACCTCGACAATGCAGGGTCCAAGCACAAGCACACAACAAAGGTAGAATGCATGAGTTCTTACCTTCGAACCACATGAGCCAAATATAGATGATGCATGAACATAGTATCAACTATCATGCCAAGCTCAACAAGTCCATAATCACAACATATGGAACACATATGTCAAACGTATAGCAAACACATTCCACAATCCGTATTGGCACCTAGCTATGACCCGAATACACGGATAACTGTTGGAACTCACATCCAGCAACACAACCATTACCTTACGGTGGGATTACACTCATCACCATTTCACGCGGAGGGGATTCCACTCATCCTCACGCCCCGTCGATGGGATTCCACTCATCCTCACGCCCCGTCGATGGGATTCCACTCATCACCGACTAACATATAAAAGAAGATTTACGGGCATACCCGTACTCCATCTTGATGAATACCATCACCAAGACCACGCGCGCATTTCGACTCTCGTGTGCACACTAAACATCCTAATGACCAATCATTGTACCCAAGCATACTAGTGCCAATACTAACACATTTCACAATCTTTCACAACACAATTTCTTACCAATTTCCGTGCTTACCACGTACTCACCATGATTTACCATCATGCACAAACCAAATTCCATAACCACATGCATTTAACAATGCATCAAATATCATGCCTCAACACACATGTATAACACAATATACATAACCACATTAATCACAATTAATATGAAACAAGAGGCATAACAAGCATTTAGAAGTTCAACCAAAGGTCTCCTATACTAAGCTTGGGATTAGGCTACCAATCTAATCCCAACTCTAGGTGGGTTTACCAAGCCCAACCTAGGTCCACATTCTCGAACCAACATTTGAAAACCAATTTAAACCAAGTTGGAATCATTAACCACTCACCGACTAATCCAAGCTCAACAACTCTAGCCGATCAAGCTCCCAACGATTCCAGATTTGATCCCGAGGCTTCACCAACACAATTCCTTGTCTCTAAACAATCAAAGACACTCTATTAATCACCAAAACAACCACAAACCACTGCGTAACTTATAACACCAATTAAGCATCAAATCAAGCCAAGAACACCCACAAAACTCTCATTTTCGAGCAGCCCTATAGCACAACCCAAAACCATTGATTCCACCACTTATAACACTCCTAAAAGCTTCCAAAACAACCCTTAACCATCACACTAACATCAGCCCTCAATTTCCAACACATAACAGCCCCAAAACTCAACCTTTGCACTCCAAAAAACCCAAATCCGTGAAATTTTGGGTTTTAAATTAAAATTGGATCCAACATATTAAATGAATTTTAAAACGAAAAGGGAAAACCCGAAACATTATTTTAATATTATTTTCACCCGACCCCCAAACCCGGGCGTTACAATGTACAAAGTGTGACGTGCATTGAGCATTTTATAGCTGAATTTCTAGGTCATATTTTAAAAGTTGCATATAGAAATATATTAAAAGAACATGTAAATTTGTTATATAAATCAGATATAGTTACTATATAATGTAGTAGCCATATCTGATTTATATAACATATTTACACGAGCTTTTAATCTATTTCTATATGCAAAATTTTATATCTAATATATGTGGTATACATTATCATTTTTATATAAATAATTGAATCAAAAATAAAAACAAAATTATGAAAAAAACTCTAAGGCACCTAATATAGAACTGAATCGTGGTATTTGGGCGCTTTATGAAACATAAGTTTAAAAGTTGTGGTTAACTCAAATCTAATCAAATTCTTGTTTTTATTTAATTTATAATTAATTTATAATTCTTTTATAATATAATATATGATTTTATATTTAGTATACTATACATGAATTATTGATTTTTAATTCGTTGAAAAAATAATTTGTTTAGAAATATTTATGAAAAAACATTGATAATTTACCATATAATTTCTAGAAATCATAAAACAAAGTCATTTTTTCAACATAAAGTCCAACAAGTCAAAAACTAAAATTAATAAGAAAAAAAATATCGATCACCAAAGGAAATTGAACCAGACTAAATTATCATGGATGGTTCAGAAAATTTTAAAAAAAAAACTTAACTAAATAGACCTCACCTCCTAAAATGGTAAAGTTATCTTTTAGTCCCTTCAAAAATTATGAAATTTTAAATTGATATAATAATAAAATTACACTTTACGCCTTGAAAAAAAATTATAATTCGTTTCTCGTCCCTCCTGAAAAAATTTAGGATTCTCCTCTGGACTTGGAATTGTTTTGGATAATATCTCCTTTTAAGGCAAACATTCGATTGAAAAAAATTTCATATTATCTAAGGGCGGAGGAAGAATGGCTATGACTCCCGAAATGGTATAATTTCATAGACTTATTTGATGACAAATTTTCAAATAAAACATCAATTGAGACAACATTTCACTTAGAGTTATTTAATTATTGCCTAATATGTTATTGATCAATTTGTAATATTAACCTACTGAATTTAATTATTATTTTTATTAAATTTTATTTCTTAAAATTTAAATTATATATAGTTAAATAACATAAATTAATTCAATGGATTGGGTAGTAATCAAACATGGGGAAAGGATGAGATCCACTAATTGACCTAGTGGTCATGGATGCTCATCCGCTTAACTCCTTGTGTAGGTTCGTATTCTAACATTTGCCTTGGAAATATTATTGTAAAACCACTTGATCAAAAAATAGGAAAAAACAAAAGTACATTTTAACCACTATAAAATTTTAAGTTAATAAGATAATGAAATTATATTTTAATATTTTAATATTTAAAATGTCTTAAGGGTCTGAGAAGAACTCAAAGCTTTAAAAAATCAATTAAGCCCCTAAACTTTTTCTGCACTAAATTAATTTCTTTAGCCAAGAAATGTAATCAATTAAGACATTTGACCAATTTTAACCATTAAATTTTAACAGTTTTTTGGATATGTTGGTGTAGGGCGTCGTGTCACAGTTTTTCCACTTGACATTTTCAGAAATTTGTTATTCTACTTGAAAAATTCTTTAAAAGTTCTAAAGATTCCAAAAAACTTTTAAAATCTCAAAAAAAAAAATTCTTAAATGTAACCCCCGTAGCCCGGCCTAGACGGTTGACCCGAACTACGAAGATTACACGGGGAAAACCAAAGTCAACCCGAAAGTCAACCTTGATTAACGACCTTTTTTTTCTTTTTAATCTTGTCTAGATGCTCATTAACCCTAGATGTGATCACACAAACAACATACTCAAAGATCACAACCATCAGAGATCATTCAGGGACCCAATTGTATAAAACACAACTTTAGGGACCAAATTGTAAATTCTGGAAACTTTGAGGCCTTAACCAGATTTTAAGTTACCAACTTAAAATTAATCATATTTCATGCATCTCAGCCAAATTTCAGCTTAAACGGACATCTCAAACTCATACAATTGCTCACACAAGATTCAGGACCAAAATGCAAACATTTTGAAACACATAATTGCCACTGTCAGCCCCCAACGGTCAACCGTTCCGAAACGGGAGACAGCCCGTTTCGAAACGCGGGGCCGTTCCGAAACAGGCATAGCCCGTTTCGAAACGGGGGTCTGGCAGAAGCCTTTCCGTTTCGGAACGGTGTCACCCGTTTCGGACGCCTGGGCTGCTTCGAGGCACCCGTTCCGAAACGGTTCACCCTGTTCCGAAACACCCTGCACAAAATGCAGAAATTTGCCTATTTAAACATGCAATAGGCCAACCAAACATGCTCCAAACGCTACCAAACTTTGCCAACATGCAATTTAACATAAAAGAGGCATACTTGCATCAACAACTCAACAAAATAACAACATATACAAAAAGCCCCAAATCTAAAGGCATGCTCCCTACACAAGCAACCACTTAAGCACAAACTTTCCAAACCAAGCTCATTTATGCCAATACATGATTCAACAACAACTTTAACATAAAAACATCCTTGTTCAACATAAACGAACACATACACGTTAACCCCGAGAGATTCTACCCCCATTGCCTTTATTAACTATAGCTATTCACCGAGACATACATCTCACTTGGAGTCCACCTTGAATCCCTTGCTCCTTGCTGTCCAAACTTCAAGAATCTGCATTGATGGACAAAAAGGAGCGTAAGCACATAATGCTTAGTGAGGAATGCTCAAAACCAAAACACCATCAATGCAGCGGGTCACAAAACACTTTTAAAACAAACCCGATTTGTTTACCAAAGCCATGTTTGAAACCCTTTTCAACAACAAGCATCAAAACCATGCATTGCACATACATGAAAACCAACCCTTAGCTTAGCAAGCTAAGAAAACCTTTTTAAAGCACAACTTACAAATCATCCACTTAGCCAAACCATGCATAAACACCATATGCAAAGCTAAAACAAAGCCTTGGAATACACTCCCATTCCATAACATACCTTTCTTAAACTTGAGAGCCATTTCAAGCAAGAAACCTTTTTAAAACCATTACTCAAGCAATCCATCACATGCATTTACCAAGGCAAAAATATAAACCATACTAACATCATCACATGCCTTTTAAAACAAGTCTTCCATGACTCCAATGCATTAAAGATATATCATGCTCACATGCATCATTTATCAAACGATAATCAACACTTGTTCAACTTAACAAGAAAACATGCATTTACAAGCATTATACAATTTCCATGCAACCATGCATCCTTTCAAGCATCTCATGCTTCACATGCAATTATGCATCAATTCAAGCATCTCATGCTTCACATGCAAATATGCATCATTTCAAGCACCTCATGCTTCATCACAATTAAGAACATCATATTGGCCTTCAAATGATCAACCACATTCACTTTTCAACTCAACACCCAATCGGATACGCGGATTCCGAGCGTTTTCCCTACGCTCCCTACACCCTACCAATCCAAGGTCCTCGAATGGGCAACACCTCCATTATGACCTCAACATCCTAAGGTTCCCATGTATGGACTTTTAAACACCACACAACCTTAGCTCTTCCCCAAGGTTCCCATGTATGGACTTTTAACCACCATACAACCTTGACATGCACAAGGTTCTCACATATGGGCAACACCTCCATATAACCTTTGCATTCACCGATTGGTAGTTGTAGAAATCACTAACGAGATCCGGGACACCCTATACAAGATCCACACATGGACTTAACACCGCCATTGTGATCTCAACAAGCACAAGGTTCTCACATATGGACTTTTAAACACCATATAACCTTTGCTCAACCAAGGTCCTCGAATGGGCAACACCTCCATTATGACCTTAACCATCTCGTTAGGATACTTGAAGGGAGTTTCCCGGTCCACTCTTGACCACTCCACCTCCAAGGCGACTTAATTCACGGTGCACCCAATCCTATAGCCGGCTAACTATATCCGATCAAAGAACCAAGAACCACTTACATCACTTGCCAATATAACCATCTTACCACATTAGTCCAATGTTCCACATGCATAACCAATATGCAAAACCATTACCACATTAATCAAATGATTCACATGCATAACCAACATGCAAAAACCATCATTTACCAACATTAATTCACTGTTTTAAAGCATTAGACAAAGCCATAGAACAACATGCAACACCATGCATCAAAACCACATTTTCAATGTATAAAACCAAGGATCTCTTACCTTGAGCATCCTACACATATGGCTTTCAAAACCAGCATTAAACCATGCTAAAATATGCTTTCGAAACAGAATTAAACCATGCAAAACACATGCATTTCAATCATCAACCACAATTGCTTAAAAGCCACTTCATATCACAAATCAAGTAAGAAATCCATTTACTTACTCTTGAGCTTAGCAAAGTTGTTTAGACTTAAACTAAGCTCCCAAAACCTTCAAACCTTTGTTTAAAAGCCGAAAACCCAACTTCACTCACCGATAACCAAAACAAGGCTAGCCACCAAGCCTTCCAAGCATCCAAAACCTTCCGCAACACCTCTAAAGCTCACGGATCAAACTCCCCTGTTTCAAGCACACAAAAACAGCACATTAATGCATCATTATGCATTAAGAACAGCAGCCACACAACCAAACTCGCTGCTCGACACAAATCCAACAATTCGGCTACCAAACACAACCGAAATCACCTCCAAACATTTCCAAAACTTAACCCAGCCAAGATCCATCACTTCTAACCATTTTTAAACATCCATTAACATCCAAAATGATCACAAACACGTCCTTATACTCCCATGTATAACAGATCACCAAAAACACTCCAAAAACAACAAAAAACTCAAGCAAAACTTAGGAAATTCAACCTATCCGGGATTGCATTAATTAAACCTCAACTTCTAATCAATTTAGCATTCATTTAACATCATTTTGACACTTCAAAACACTGCCCAAACAGATCACACGAAAATTTCACCAAAATTACCAAATCTTGCATTTTAAGCCAAAATCAAGATTTCTATTGAAAAGCCTTTAACAAAACACAAACCAAGGATTGAGAACTTGGGAATTTCAGTAAAGAACTGATAGTTTAGAGGAGAGAGACGTTCTTACCTCCAAACTTGAATTTCTCCTTTTTAGAGCCAAAAAGCTTGATGAAACAACTTGCAAATTGAGAGGTTTTGTTGATGAGATGATTAGGAATCAAATGAGAGTTGAAATGAGAGATTTAGATGCCAAAATCAGAGAAGAAAAATCTGGAGAATTGTGTTTGGTTTGAGAGAAAATGAGAGAAAAGGAAAATGGAGAGAAAATGAAAAGTTAGTTAAGAAATGGTAAAAATGATTTCCCTCCTCTTTCATAATCTTTAAAATCAGAATAAAGCCTTAAAATATCTTAGAAAAATCTGGAGAAATTCTTATTGGAATAATAGCTCCTTAAAGATTCAAAGTTTCAATCCTTTTAAAACAGTCACCGAACTTTCAAAAATTACATTTTGGTCACTAGTCAAAATGTCAACCTTCCGAACCTCATTTTCCAAAATTGATTTCACAGTTCACTTTTATATATTAAAAGATGATTTTAGAACATTTTTCCATATTTTTAATGCAACCCGAACTAGGCTTTCCTAAATTCACTCTTATATATTCGATCAGCACTTTGACCGAACCGGTCAACGCCCAAAACTTCTGAGCCCAAAACCGGGGCGTTACAACTCTCCCCCCTTAGGAAATTTCGTCCTCGAAATTTCAACCGGCGAAAAGAGAACAACAACCTTCTCAAAACACACACAAGGCAACACAAAAACCTCAACCAACACTGAACACTTTCCACACAAAACTCCACTGAACCCAACACCACCACATGCTGTTCACAAACCCAGAACACTCAAAGATAGCCACAACTTAACCTTCCACATCTCCAGACTGTACACAGCCCCAACTTCAACCATAAAGAACTTTAGCTTTCACAGCACACACTACTGTAACACACAACTTCCAAGACTGGTTTACATAGAGACTCTAACCAATCCAATTCCACCACCACACAAACTTCTCTGCTTCCAAAACTCTTGCAACTCTCAAACCTCTTCCAAGAATCTTCCCAACAAGCAAGAATTCTTAAGCATCAACTGCTTACCCAAACTCCTCAACAAAAGCTGATAACCTCCACAACTGTTGCTATCATTACCACCACGACTCACCAGGTCTACTCACCCACAAACCAAAATTTACATTACAACTCCAACTCGGCTCCGCCAGCTGCTCCATACACCACCAGTTGACCTCAAAAGAAATTCACATACACACAACCAGCCAACCACTTCTCATAAGAATCCTTCCAAACAACACAAGCCTTCGATCCTTCATGATCCTTCCACTTCAACTTAAATGCTAAGCTACCTCAGCACTTGGAAAAACAACCACCAAACTGCAACCTCACTTAACACCAAGGAACTACCACTCCCACCTAGCTATCAAACCACCTGATCGATTCTAACCTCAACCGGTACCCCTCACCACCAAACCACTAAACTCATAAAGCATCAAACACCAATCTTCTACCAACAGGCTATACCACCCTCACTATTACTAGCAACTAGCTTAACAAACTCCATTACCTCTAACTTCCACTCAGCACCAACACAACCTCTAAAAACCCACCATCCAACCTAACCCAACCACCACTCTAACAGATTCGATTAATTATTAGCGAGTGTGAACATCGTATGCATGATCACTTACATGCCCTATCAATGCCTGATGTACATGTATGCAAAACCTCTAATGTCATGCCTCATGTATGCATGGACCAACATATATAATATAGCATATAACAATGATTTTAACTGTGCATGAATGCCAGTTCACACCCTCCAATAACATCCTCAAATCCGTCTAAAAACAACCTCCTACCTCACCTCTAACTTATCTAGCTCCAACATACCAACAACCACAACCATATGATACTCACTTAAACCTTCTTCACACCAAAGATATTTCCAAACTACAACTATTACCCCAAACATGCTAGCAACAAGACTAAACTTACCACGCAAGGAAAACCAACAGAAACCAAACTAAGGTAACTAGAGCAAAGATTACTAAACAAGGTTACCTGAAAACACAACACCTCTCTGAAGCTTCATCAGACGAGCTCTCTTCCTTGCGGAACCATCATCCTCCTGCCGCACCACTGCAGCACCAACAAACACACTAGGGTCATCACCAACCTCTTGCGATAAAGAACCTTGGCTATTCCGAGCCAACATCAAACAATCACGTCTCATGTGTCCAGCAAACCCACATTTCCAGCAATTCTCCTTTCCCACACTCTTCACAACTTTCTGCTCTTTCTGCCACTTCTGAACCTTGTCTCGGCCGTGCCCACGACCTTTCTGAGATCCTTTGGCTATCACTGAAGCTGACTTCACCCCTAAAGAACAATCACGCTTAACATGCACTTTGGAACCACAATTCCAACAAACACCTGCGCCCCCACAACGTCCAACATGGCGCCTTTCACAACGGTCACACACCGGTGGCTGAACTTCCACTCCTTGCCCAAGCAACACTTGCTCCACAACAGCACCACCGTCACTTTGCTCAACCCTTGGAAACTTCCCTCCAAGATACCTTCCATAAAAGGCAGATACAAAGAAATCCCAATCAATATCAGGAATATGTGACGCCACCGCCACAGATGTCCACCAGGCACATGCATCCTCCAACATCAGAGAAACAACACTCCCCAGCTTACAAGCAAGATCACAGCCTTCCTGATCCAAGATCAGAACCACACTGGCCAACCAAGCCTCAAACATCTCTGGTGTGGAACCATGATATTCCACAGCACCCAAATCAAGCAAACGCTGCTTCGGCAAACCCACACATTCCACAGCCAGCACATCCACTGACTTTATCTTTACCACAGCCTGAGATGTTCCCAACACCTCCTGAACATCAGATGATGAACTCTTCACCGCAGAACTAGCTTCTTTCCCTTGCCTTACCATCTCAACCCCAGGCACAGAAGACTGAGACAAAACACCTCCACGAAAGGGTGAATTCCACGCCTTAACAACCTGCCCCAAGGCAGCAACCATCTCACTCAACCGCCATTCTTTCATCAACTTTGCCATACCACTAACAACAACAAGCATACAATCACAACAAGCAAACAAACCAGTTAGACCAACATTAAGCAAGGATTCAAACTCCAACTCCAAAATAACACAATAGCTATATTAATAAGGCAATGGGTATCCCAAATCCTCCCCTTACATGACATAACAGTCAACACAACATGGATATCACAACATCAAGCATATCAAACAACACACCTTGATCATGCTTACATCAAACAGCATCCACTTGCAACAGCATATTATTACATAACATACTCACAGCACTTTCATCATGCATAAAACCAACTCACATCATCAGCTTAACATCAGCACAAACCACATAAGCTCAACCAAGATT
Source organism: Hibiscus trionum (assembly GCA_030270665.1). Taxonomy (NCBI): domain Eukaryota; kingdom Viridiplantae; phylum Streptophyta; class Magnoliopsida; order Malvales; family Malvaceae; genus Hibiscus; species Hibiscus trionum. Next base: position 34,740,641 of record BSYR01000017.1, read on the forward strand.
CATAACCATAAAACATGCTTGAAAACATCAGCAACATGCTCAGAAACATCAGCATCATGCCCAGAAACACGTGTTTCAACCAACATTCAACCACACATCAGGGTAAACAACAAGCACACATCACAACAACTTACCGTTTTCCCCAAGCATTCGCAACACAGCTCTGATACCACCAAATGTAACCCCCGTAGCCCGGCCTAGACGGTTGACCCGAACTACGAAGATTACACGGGGAAAACCAAAGTCAACTCGAAAGTCAACCTTGATTAACGACCCTTTTTTTTCTTTTTAATCTTGTCTAGATGCTCATTAACCCTAGATGTGATCACACAAACAACATACTCAAAGATCACAACCATCAGAGATCATTCAGGGACCCAATTGCACAAAACACAACTTTAGGGACCAAATTGTAAATTCTGGAAACTTTGAGGCCTTAACCAGATTTTAAGTTACCAACTTAAAATTAATCATATTTCATGCATCTCAGCCAAATTTCAGCTTAAACGGACATCTCAAACTCATACAATTGCTCACACAAGATTCAGGACCAAAATGCAAACATTTTGAAACACATAACTGCCACTGTCAGCCCCCAACGGTCAACCGTTCCGAAACGGGAGACAGCCCGTTTCGAAACGCGGGGCCGTTCCGAAACAGGCATAGCCCGTTTCGAAACGGGGGTCTGGCAGAAGCCTTTCCGTTTCGGAACGGTGTCACCCGTTTCGGACGCCTGGGCTGCTTCGAGGCACCCGTTCCGAAACGGTTCACCCTGTTCCGAAACACCCTGCACAAAATGCAGAAATTTGCCTATTTAAACATGCAATAGGCCAACCAAACATGCTCCAAACGCTACCAAACTTTGCCAACATGCAATTTAACATAAAAGAGGCATACTTGCATCAACAACTCAACAAAATAACAACATATACAAAAAGCCCCAAATCTAAAGGCATGCTCCCTACACAAGCAACCACTTAAGCACAAACTTTCCAAACCAAGCTCATTTATGCCAATACATGATTCAACAACAACTTTAACATAAAAACATCCTTGTTCAACATAAACGAACACATACACGTTAACCCCGAGAGATTCTACCCCCATTGCCTTTATTAACTATAGCTATTCACCGAGACATACATCTCACTTGGAGTCCACCTTGAATCCCTTGCTCCTTGCTGTCCAAACTTCAAGAATCTGCATTGATGGACAAAAAGGAGCGTAAGCACATAATGCTTAGTGAGGAATGCTCAAAACCAAAACACCATCAATGCAGCGGGTCACAAAACACTTTTAAAACAAACCCGATTTGTTTACCAAAGCCATGTTTGAAACCCTTTTCAACAACAAGCATCAAAACCATGCATTGCACATACATGAAAACCAACCCTTAGCTTAGCAAGCTAAGAAAACCTTTTTAAAGCACAACTTACAAATCATCCACTTAGCCAAACCATGCATAAACACCATATGCAAAGCTAAAACAAAGCCTTGGAATACACTCCCATTCCATAACATACCTTTCTTAAACTTGAGAGCCATTTCAAGCAAGAAACCTTTTTAAAACCATTACTCAAGCAATCCATCACATGCATTTACCAAGGCAAAAATATAAACCATACTAACATCATCACATGCCTTTTAAAACAAGTCTTCCAAGACTCCAATGCATTAAAGATATATCATGCTCACATGCATCATTTATCAAACGATAATCAACACTTGTTCAACTTAACAAGAAAACATGCATTTACAAGCATTATACAATTTCCATGCAACCATGCATCCTTTCAAGCATCTCATGCTTCACATGCAATTATGCATCAATTCAAGCATCTCATGCTTCACATGCAAATATGCATCATTTCAAGCACCTCATGCTTCATCACAATCAAGAACATCATATTGGCCTTCAAATGATCAACCACATTCACTTTTCAACTCAACACCCAATCGGATACGCGGATTCCGAGCGTTGTCCCTACGCTCCCTACACCCTACCAATCCAAGGTCCTCGAATGGGCAACACCTCCATTATGACCTCAACATCCTAAGGTTCCCATGTATGGACTTTTAAACACCACACAACCTTAGCTCTTCCCCAAGGTTCCCATGTATGGACTTTCAACCACCATACAACCTTGACATGCACAAGGTTCTCACATATGGGCAACACCTCCATATAACCTTTGCATTCACCGATTGGTAGTTGTAGAAATCACTAACGAGATCCGGGACACCCTATACAAGATCCACACATGGACTTAACACCGCCATTGTGATCTCAACAAGCACAAGGTTCTCACATATGGACTTTTAAACACCATATAACCTTTGCTCAACCAAGGTCCTCGAATGGGCAACACCTCCATTATGACCTTAACCATCTCGTTAGGATACTTGAAGGGAGTTTCCCGGTCCACTCTTGACCACTCCACCTCCAAGGCGACTTAATTCACGGTGCACCCAATCCTATAGCCGGCTAACTATATCCGATCAAAGAACCAAGAACCACTTACATCACTTGCCAATATAACCATCTTACCACATTAGTCCAATGTTCCACATGCATAACCAATATGCAAAACCATTACCACATTAATCAAATGATTCACATGCATAACCAACATGCAAAAACCATCATTTACCAACATTAATTCACTGTTTTAAAGCATTAGACAAAGCCATAGAACAACATGCAACACCATGCATCAAAACCACATTTTCAATGTATAAAACCAAGGATCTCTTACCTTGAGCATCCTACACATATGGCTTTCAAAACCAGCATTAAACCATGCTAAAATATGCTTTCGAAACAGAATTAAACCATGCAAAACACATGCATTTCAATCATCAACCACAATTGCTTAAAAGCCACTTCATATCACAAATCAAGTAAGAAATCCATTTACTTACTCTTGAGCTTAGCAAAGTTGTTTAGACTTAAACTAAGCTCCCAAAACCTTCAAACCTTTGTTTAAAAGCCGAAAACCCAACTTCACTCACCGATAACCAAAACAAGGCTAGCCACCAAGCCTTCCAAGCATCCAAAACCTTCCGCAACACCTCTAAAGCTCACGGATCAAACTCCCCTGTTTCAAGCACACAAAAACAGCACATTAATGCATCATTATGCATTAAGAACAGCAGCCACACAACCAAACTCGCTGCTCGACACAAATCCAACAATTCGGCTACCAAACACAACCGAAATCACCTCCAAACATTTCCAAAACTTAACCCAGCCAAGATCCATCACTTCTAACCATTTTTAAACATCCATTAACATCCAAAATGATCACAAACACGTCCTTATACTCCCAGGTATAACAGATCACCAAAAACACTCCAAAAACAACCAAAAACTCAAGCAAAACTTAGGAAATTCAACCTATCCGGGATTGCATTAATTAAACCTCAACTTCTAATCAATTTAGCATTCATTTAACATCATTTTGACACTTCAAAACACTGCCCAAACAGATCACACGAAAATTTCACCAAAATTACCAAATCTTGCATTTTAAGCCAAAATCAAGATTTCTATTGAAAAGCCTTTAACAAAACACAAACCAAGGATTGAGAACTTGGGAATTTCAGTAAAGAACTGATAGTTTAGAGGAGAGAGACGTTCTTACCTCCAAACTTGAATTTCTCCTTTTTAGAGCCAAAAAGCTTGATGAAACAACTTGCAAATTGAGAGGTTTTGTTGATGAGATGATTAGGAATCAAATGAGAGTTGAAATGAGAGATTTAGATGCCAAAATCAGAGAAGAAAAATCTGGAGAATTGTGTTTGGTTTGAGAGAAAATGAGAGAAAAGGAAAATGGAGAGAAAATGAAAAGTTAGTTAAGAAATGGTAAAAATGATTTCCCTCCTCTTTCATAATCTTTAAAATCAGAATAAAGCCTTAAAATATCTTAGAAAAATCTGGAGAAATTCTTATTGGAATAATAGCTCCTTAAAGATTCAAAGTTTCAATCCTTTTAAAACAGTCACCGAACTTTCAAAAATTACATTTTGGTCACTAGCCAAAATGTCAACCTTCCGAACCTCATTTTCCAAAATTGATTTCACAGTTCACTTTTATATATTAAAAGATGATTTTAGAACATTTTTCCATATTTTTAATGCAACCCGAACTAGGCTTTCCTAAATTCACTCTTATATATTCGATCAGCACTTTGACCGAACCGGTCAACGCCCAAAACTTCTGAGCCCAAAACCGGGGCGTTACATTAAAAATATGCAAATGCAACATGATAGAATTGTAGTGTATTATGTGCCGGTAATATCTAAAGAAAAAAATTGTCAAGAATAAATGGTCAAAACCGGTCAAATCGCTTAAATGATTAAATTTCTTTGTCCAAGGGCTTAATTGGGTGCAAAAAAAGTTTAAGGGCTTAGTTGATTTCACCATTAAACCATTTAAAATTTACTTCTCACCCTAAAATTTCGAATTCACTCAGACTTTCAACCGAATAGATGAAAAAAATTAAGATTAATTCTAGAAAATAAAGAGAACAAGAGCAAATAAATTGTCAGAACACCGTTTTATTCACTCATTTACTAACCAAATTTATATAAATCAGATATAGTTACTATATAATGTAGTAACCGAATAGATGAAAAAAAGTAAGATTAATTCTAGAAAATAAAGAGAAAAAGAGCAAATAAATTGTCAGAACACCGTTTTATTCACTCCTTTATTAACCAAATTTATATAAATCAGATATAGGGTGGCTGAATTGTTGCATCTTTTGTTGGTGGAGGCGGAGAAGGGGGGCTTATACAGGGAGTGCGTGTTGTTAATGAGTGTTTTGTGTCGCACTTGCAATTCGCGGACGACACAGTGATTTTCCTTCAGGGGGATCCGCGGATGGCACTGAACTTGAAGAGGGTCCTCACTTGCTTTGAATACAGCTCGGGCTTAAAGATCAATTATGCCAAATCTTGCTTGTATGGGATAGGCGTCGAGGATGGTATATTGCGTGCGATGGCAGGTATGTTAGGGTGTGGTATGGGTACTTTGTCGATGGTGTACCTTGGCTTGCCTTTGGGAGTGAACCCATGTAGCTTAAACATGTGGGAGCCGTTGATACAACGCTTTCAGAAAAGTTTGACAGGTTGGAAGAAGGATTCATTATCCTTTGCAGCTCGTTTGACGTTATTGAATTCTGTCCTAATCCCCCTCCCCATTTATTACATGGGTATTTTTGTGGTGCCCAAAGGTGTTATTAAACGGCTAGACCGTATCTGTAGGAGTTTTCTATGGGGAGGTACGGAGGAGAAACGTAAGATGAGCAGGGTAAACTGAAAGGTGGTGTGTCGTCCGCGGAAGTTTGGGGGATTGGGGGTGGTAGATTTGAACAAGCGGAATTTAGCTCTTTTGGCAAAATGGTTGTGGCGTTTTGCGTTGGACGATACGTCGTTGTGGAAGGAAATTTTGGTTGCAAAATATGGCGCAGATGTGCTATACAGGAGGGTGACGACTGGACAAAGGAGAGCTATGTCAACAGTGTGGCGACAAATAGTAGAGATACAACATGAGGTTAGTATTAATCAATTTATGGGGCTGCCTAATTTTGTATGGTTGGTTGGGAATGGGAGGAAGGTACTCTTTTGGCGCGATAGGTGGTGTTTGGAGGTACCGTTGTATGAGGTGTTTTCACGCCTTTATCGGATTGCGGTGAATAAATGGGCATTGGTATGGGATTATGCACGTGCCCAATCGTTGGGGCATGCGGATTGGAGTGGTTATTTTTCAAGACCGTTGCGCTCGTTTGAGTTGGCACAACTGCGGGAGTTGCGAAGTGTGGTGGGGGCGTTGAGTCTAGTAGAGGAGGTGGCGGATAAATGGATATGGAAACATACTCCGACTGGAGCTTTCTCGATGGCAAGGTTGTCAAGCTTAATGGCATCCTTTGGTTTGGAAGGGGAAGCAGAATGGGATAGTGCAGACGTTTGGTCCTTGCTAACGCCGCCGAAGGTGTAGTGCTTTGTGTGGTTTGTGCTCCTTGAACGATTACCCACACTATGTTTGATGCGGGACCGTGGTATGCATCTAGATGTGAAGGATTTCTCTTGTCGGTGGTGTGGGGAAGGAGAGTATGAGACGGATCATATACTGTTTAGATGCCCGTGGATGTGGCGGGTTTGGTCAATGTTTTTTGCTTGGTGGCAGGTGGAGGTGGTTCGACCGGAGTCTTTAGTAGGGTTTGTGCATATTTTTCTCGATAGTTTTTTCCGGGGGATGGTTAGACAATGGTGGGTGTCGAGTTGTGCTGTATTATTGTGGTCGATGTGGCTAGCACGCAATGATTTGATGTTCAATGGTAAGAGGGTATCGCCTTCGAATTTATTTTTTCTGATCAAATTGCGATCTTTTTCTTGGGTGAATGTGCTAGACCACAACGCGATGCTTGTGGAATCGGTGTGGTGGGATTATCCTTGGTGGTGTGAGGGTATGGGACGTGCCAAGGGGTCGCGTGTGGGAGTTACGTGGCTGCCACCGTTGGAGAATATGGTGAAATTTAATGTGGATGGATCGGCTAGGGGGAAATCGGGACAAGCGGGTTGTGGTGGGGTGTTACGTAATGCAGGGGGTAAGGTGTTGGTGATGTTCGCGGGACCACTGGGGATACTTGACTCGAATGAGGCTGAAGTGCATGCGATATGCTATGATCTTGAGGCGTTTGGTGGGTCGAAATGGAGTAGTTGGCCTTGCATAATTGAGTCTGACTCTTTGGTGGCATTGTCTTGGGTTTTGAATGTTGAGAGTAGGCCGTGGAAGTATTATTGGTTGTTTCGGAGAATCGATAGTGCATGTCGAGGGGTGCATTGTACGTTTCAACATGTACATCGCGAAGCTAACGACATTGCGGATAAGTTGGCTAAGGGGGGTGTCGACCGGCGGGATTGGCTGTGCGTGGGCTTGTAGAAGGATGGCTGGGGGTGCGGACAGTGTGGGGCAGTAGTTGAGATGGTGTGATCGGGTGTGAGGTTATTTTGCTCGGGGGTTGGGGGAGGTGTAGTCGATGGAGGAGACTATGTGTGGGCTTATAGAAGGACGGTTGGGGTGCGGACAGGGTGGGCGATGGAGTTGGTGGTGTGTGTGTTTATTCCTTCTCGGGGGGTGGGTGAGTTTGTATGATATCGGGGTTGGTTTCCCGTGTTCAACTTGGGTACTCTTTTCCTCCATCTAGGTGTAGGGAGGTTTTTAATGAGGCCCGAGTTTGGACGTTTTGTATGATTTCTTATCAATAAAATCATACGATTGAGCAAAAAAAATGTAGTAACTATATCTAATTTCTATTACATATTTACACGTGCTTTTAATCTATTTCTATATGCGACATTTTTATATATAATATATCTGGTATATATATTATCATTTTTATATAAATAATTGAATCAAAAATTAAAAAAAAATTATTGAAAAAAAACTCTGAGGTATCTAAAATATATCTAAATCGTGGTAATTTGACGCGTTATGAAACATAAGTTTATAAGTTGTGGTTAACTCAAATCAAATTCTTGTTTTATTTAATTTATAATTAATTTATAATTCTTTCATAATATAATATATGATTTATATTTAAAATACTTTACATGAATTATTGATTTTTTAATTAGTTAAAAAAATAATTTGTTTAGAAATATTAATGAAAAAACTTTGATGCTTTACCATATAATTTCTAGAAATCATAAAACACAGTCATTTTTTTTTCAAAATTAAGTGCAACAAGTCAAAAACTAAAATTAATAAGAAAAAAATTGATCACCAAAGGAAACTGAACCAGACTAATTTATCATGGATGGTTCAGAAAATTAAAAAAAAACATAACTAAACCGACACCACCTTCTAAATATGATAAAGTTATCTTTGAGTCCCTTCAAAAATTATAAAATTTTAAATTGATATAATAATAAAATTACACGTTACGCCTACAAAAAAATTATAATTCGTTTCTCGTCCCTCCTGAAAAAATTTCGGGATTCTCCTCTGGACTTGAAATTGTTTTGGATAATATCGCCCTGTAAAGTCAAGAATAGCGGAAAAACAATTTGAAATTATCCAAGAGTGGAGAAAGAATGGCCATGAATCCTAAAATGGTATAATTTCATAGACTTATTTGAAGACAAATTTTCAAATAAAACATCAATTGAGACATCATTTCACTTAGAGTTATTTAATTATCGCCTAATATGTTATAGATAAATTTGTAATATTAACCTTTCGAATTTAATTATTATTTTTATTAAATTTTATTTCTTAAAATATGTATTATCTATAGTTAATTAACGTAAATTAATTCAAAGGATTGATTAGTAATCAAAGAGGGGAAAACGATGAGATCTACTAATTGACCTAATGGTCATGGTTGCTCATCCGCTTAACCCCTTGTGTGGGTTTGTATTCCGACATTTGCCCTGGAAATACTACTGTAACATCACTTGATATAAAAATAGGGAAAAAATTTTAAATTAATAAAATAATGAGATTATATTTTAATATTTTAAAATTTAAAATGTCTAAAGGGTCTAAGAAGAACTCAAACGTTTGAAAAAAAAATCAATTAAGCACTAAAATTTTTCTGCACTCAATAAATCCCTTGAACCAAGAAATTTAATCAATTAAGACCTTTAACCAATTTTTACCATTAAATTTTAACATTTTTTAGGATCTGTTGGTGCAATGCGTCGTGTCATAGTTTTTCCACTTGACATTTTTAGATATTTGTTATTCTACTTAAAAAATCTTTAAAAGATACAAAGATTCCAAAAAAACTTATAAAATTTCTAAAAAAATATTTTTCTGAAAAAAATATGCAAATGCAACATGATAGAACTGCACTGTATTATGTGCCGGTAATATCTAAAGAAAAATAAAATTGTCAAGATTGATTGGTCAAAATTGGTCAAAGGGCTTAAATGATTAAATTGCTTGGTTCAAGGGCTTAATTGGGTGGAAAAAAGTTTAAGGGCTTAATTGATATCACCATTAGACCATTTAAGATTTACTTCTCACCTTAAAATTTTGAATTTACTCAGACTTTCAACCAAGTAGATGAAAAAAGCGATTAAGATTAATTCTAGAAAATAAAGAGAACAAGAGCAAATCAATTGTTAGAACACCGTTTTATTCACTCATTTATTAACCAAATTTAGGGTGCAAAATTTATCCTATAATTGAAAGCAACAATGTGTTTTTTCAGGCACGACAATGGCAAACACAAATGCCACGGTGACAATTATGGGCATCATTGTTGCATTTAACATCCACATCGATACAACATTAGAGGGTATTCACTACGGCAACGGATTGCATGCACATTTGTGAGTTACCATGTTACATAAGCCGCCACGTGGACACGTGAATTGACATTCCATGTCACTATGACATGATTTCGCGTCTAATACAGCTGAAGACGGTACGACATTAAAGGATAGCCGCTCCGGCACTGGGTTGCATGCACATTTATGAGTTACCATGTTACATAAGCCGCCATGTGGACACGTGAATTGACATTCCATATCACCATGACATGCTTTAGTGTCTGATACACATGTAGACGGTACAATTTTAGAGGATAGCCGCTCTGGCACTATGTTGCAAGCACATTTGTGAGTTACCATGTTACATAAACCGCCATGTGGACACGTGAACTGACATTCCATGTCACTATGACATGCTTTCGCGTCCGATACACCTGTAGATTGTATAATTTTAGAGGATAGCCGCTCCGACACCGGGTTACATGCACATTTGTGAGTTACCATGTTACATAAACCGCTATGTGGACACGTGAACTGACATTCCATGTCACTATGACATGCTTCCGTGTTCAAAACACCTGAAAATTAAACATCGATTTTCCATCAATTACTTGTATAAATATGTATGTAAAAATTATTAGGATATCCAAATAGAAGAATATTGTATATACTAACAAGAGGCTATGAGTAAAACGACGAGAACTGAAAAAATGTCATAAACATTCATTTTGTAGTTGTTGAGAAATGAAATTAAGAGCCAATTATATGAAGATGCTGAACTGAGGATGTACAAAGTTTAACGCGCATTGAGCATTTTATAGCTGAATTTCTAGGTCATATTTTAAAAGTCGCGTATAGAAATATATTAAAAGCACATGTAAATTTGTTATATAAATCATATATAGTTACTATATAATGTAGTAGCCATATCTGATTTATATGACATATTTACACGAGCTTTTAATCTATTTCTATATGCAAAATTTTTATATCTAATATATGTGGTATATATTATCATTTTTATATAAATAATTGAATCAAAAATAAAAACAAAATTATGAAAAAAACTCTAAGGTACCTAATATAGAACTGAATCGTGGTATTTGGACGCTTTATGAAACATAAATTTAAAAGTTGTGGTTAACTCAAATCTAATCAAATTCTTGTTTTTATTTAATTTATAATTAATTTATAATTCTTTCAGAATATAATATATGTTTTTATATTTAGTATGCTATACATGAATTATTTATTTTTAATTCGTTGAAAAAATAATTTGTTTAGAAATATTTATGAAAAACATTGATAATTTACCATATAATTTCTAGAAATCATAAAACAAAGTCATTTTTTCAACATAAAGTCCAACAAGTCAAAAACTAAATTTAATAAGAAAAAAATATCGATCACCAAAGGAAATTGAACCAGACTAAATTATCATGGATGTATCAGAAAATTTTAAAAAAAACTTAACTAAATAGACCTCACCTCCTAAAATGGTAAAGTTATCTTTTAGTCCCTTCAAAAATTATGAAAATTTAAATTGAAATAATAATAAAATTACACTTTACGCCTTGAAAAAAATTATAATTCGTTTCTCTTCCCTCCTGAAAAAATTTTAAGATTCTCCTCTGGACTTGGAATTGTTTTGGATAATATCTCCTTGTAAGGCAAACATTCGATTGAAAAATTTTCATATTATCTAAGGGCGGAGGAAGAATGGCTATGACTCCCGAAATGGTATAATTTCATAGACTTATTTGATGACAAATTTTCAAATAAAACATCAACTGAGACAACATTTCACTTAGAGTTATTTAATTATCGCCTAAAATGTTAGTGATCAATTTGTTATATTAACTTACTGAATTTAATTATTATTTTTATTAAATTTTATTTCTTAAAATATAAATTATCTATAGTTAAATAACATAAATTAATTTGTAACCCCCTCGTCCCGATCCGGGCGGCCGACCGATCCGAGTGGGTCACACGCGGGGAAAACCGAGGCGGAACCCGTTAAGGCTCCACTTCGGTTAACGACCCTAGAAAACTTTCTTTTATTTATTATCTTGTCTAGATGCCTTATTACATCCTATGTGAAACAACGACAGCGGAAGCAACAAGCGAGGCGAACAAACAAACAACAATTTAAAAACAGTCCGTTTTAGCTTATTCTGCAGACCGCATCGATACGCTCAAAGAGGGTATCGATACGCCTCGACTAGGTCAACTGGCCTAAGTCAACTCGAGGAGACCGTATCGATACGTTGGTTGACCGTGTCGATACGCCCTCAACGGTCAACTTCTCGTGGTCAACGCTACGAAGATCGTTTCGATACACCTAAGCCTGTTTCGATACCCTCAATTTCTCGTCAAAATCTCAGATTTCCAGTAGCAAAATGGTATCGATACGCCTTCCCTTGTATCAAAATGCTTGGCCTGAAACAAGAAGGTCGTATCGATACGGGTCCAACCGTATCGATAACCCTGCTTCGAACACACAAGTTTTAGCTGGTTAAGGCACTAGGGCTACCTCAAAGACACCAACTAAGACCTCCACACATACATGCATAAACTCTAGAGGCAAAACATCATACAACAAGCATGTACATCACACCATCTTACATGAAAGGCCATACAATCAAAGGAAGCAACATTCACCATAAAAGAGGCATACATAGCATAACAAGGTTTCATGCCTTAGACAAAACATACACAAAAGCATAAAGGTAAGGGCACAAGGCCAACATACAAGGCATAAGCAAGCCATAAACAAAACATCAACATATCAAAGGAGTCTAAACAAGCTCCTAACACAAAATAACAACACAAATCCCCATTGCTTAACTATTACATCAATTACTTAAAAGCCCATACTTGATGATAGCAAAAGCACACTTGGAGGCCTTCTCCTTGCACAAGAAACCCACGAACTAAGGATATGCATTTTCGAACAAAAGAGAGCGTAAGCTCATAAAACAAACCTCGACAATGCAGGGTCCAAGCACGAGCAACACAACCAAGGAAGAATGCATGTTTTCTTACCTTCGAAGCCACGAGAGCCAAATATATATATGATGCATGAACATAATATCAATATCATGCCATGCTCAACATGTCCATAAACACAACCATATGGAAACACATTTAACAATACGTTTTGGCACCTAGCTATGACTCGAATACGCAGATAACAACCGTTGGAACTCACATCCAACAACTCAACCATTACCTTACGGTGGGATTACACTCATCACTGTTTCACGCGGAGGGGATTCCACTCATCCTCACGCGTCGTCGATGGGATTCCACTCATCACCGACTAACATATAAAAGAAGATTTTCGGGCGTACCTGTACTCCATCTTGATGACTACCATCACCAAGACCACACGTGCATTTCGACACTCGTGTGCACACTAAACATCTAATGGTCGATCATTTGTACCCAAACATACTAGTGTCAATACTAACTCATTTCATAGCTCAACCTCACAACATGCCTCAATATCACACATAGCCGCAATGTGCATAGCAATGTTAATCACAATTAACATATGAGGCATAAATACAACATTCAAAGTTCATCCATAGGTCTCTAACTAAAGCTTGAGATTAGACTACCAATCTAATCCCAACTCTAGGTGGGTTTACCAAGCCCGACCTAGGTGCACATGCTCGAACCAACATTTGAAAACCAATTTAAAACCAAAGAACCACTCACCGGACTTTCCAAACACAAGCAAACCACCGATCAAGCTCCCAACGGTTCCGGATTCGAATGCGAGGCTTCACCAACAAAGTTCCTTGATTCTAAGCAATCCAACACAATCAAAACAATCACATTTCAGTCCACATACCACTGTAGCAAACCCGAAATATAACCCCCAGCATAAATCACATGAATTCAAACTAAAAAGAATCCCAAAAGGGCTATTTTCGAGCTGCCCAAAAGCCGAACCAGAAAACCATATTTCCAACCTCCAAAAATGTCATCTAATACACCCAAAACAACCCTCAACCATCACTTAAACAACATCCATCAACTTCCCACACTAAGCAGCCCCAAAACTCAACTTTAAACCCCTCTAAAACCCCAACAAACCCAAATCCGAAAATCATTATAAAACCATGTAAAAATTAGTTATGTGGGACCTTTTGGATAGTAAATAACTTATCTAACAACAACAAATCAAAAGCTCAACTAAAAGCTATCAAAGTTATCATTTTTATTTCAAAACCCTAAAATTTCAAAATGCAATATACTAGGTTTTATTGAAAACTAAAGGTATAGGAATGGAGGGGAAGGTGAGGACAAGTCAAAAACACAATTACCTTTCAAAAATCTTCAAAGATGAAGGAGGATGGTGATGGAATAGTAAACTTGAGGAGAAGGGGAAGTTTGTCATGGAATTTGTTTTTGGGAGGGGGAAGAAGATGATGAAAAGGCACTTTTATTGTTTTGTTTTATTTTTAAAAACCAAAAGACTCATTTACCCTTAATGAAATGGAATATTCACAAGAGTATGAAATTCATGGCTAAATGGGTTTTGATTTAAAACAAGCCCAACATAAATTTACTTGTTTTGAAAATACAAGGCCCAAAATAATATTTTAATATTTTAACTTCACCCGACCCCCAAACCCTGGGTGTTACAACTCTTCCCCACTTAAGGAATTTCGTCCCTGAAATTACCTGACAGAAACAAGTACAAAAACTGCTCAAGCATATCCGCTTTCCTCTCCCATGTGGCCTCTTCCACACCTCTATGTCGCCACAACACCTTGACCAACTCTATGATCTTACCACGCAACACCTTGCTATCAGAAGCAAGTATCTCAACTGGTTCTTCATTGTAAGACAATCTGGATTCAGCTCTATCTCCTCAACGGGCATAACATGAGACGGATCTGATCTATATCTCCTAAGCATCGACACATGAAAAACATCGTGGATCTTCTCTAACTCTGAAGGCAATCTCAAATAGTAAGCTATTGGCCCAATCCGCTCAACTATCTCATACGGACCAATAAACCTTGGACTCAACTTGCCTTTCCGACCAAAACGCATTACCTTCTTCCACGGAGACACTTTCAGAAACACTTTCTCACTCACTGAAAACTCAATCTCTTTTCTCTTCAAATCTACATAAGATTTCTGACGATCGGAAGCTGCCTTCAAACGGTCACAAATAAACTTTACCTTATCAGTAGTTCCCTTAAGCAAATCAAGCATAGGTAACAATTTCTGATCCGTTTCGGCCCAATAAATCGAAGTCCTACATCGTCTACCGTACAATGCCTCATAAGGAGCCATCTAGATACTAGCCTGGTAACTGTTTTTGTAAGCAAACTCGACTAAGGGTAAACGCTTCTCCCAAGAACCCTGGAAATCGATCACACAACGGAGCATATCTTCTAGTACCTGTGTCACTCGCTCTGGCTGACCATCTAACTGCGGATGATATGAAGTATTGAAATGCAAACGACTACCTAGGGCACTATAAAAACAACTCCAGAACCTCAATGTGAATCTCGGATCTCTGTCTGATACAATAGACTTCGGAACTCCATGAAGTCTCACAATCTCACAGATGTACAAATCTGCCAACTTGTCTAAGGAATCTGTGGTGTTCACTGCTAAGAAATGAGCGCACTTAGTGAATCTATCAACTATCACCCAAATAGAATTCTTCTTCGAAGGAGACAACGACAACCCTGACACAAAGTCCATAGTGATTCTTTCTCACTTCTATTCCAGAATTTTCAAAGGATGTAACAAACCTGAAGATACCTGATGTTCTGCCTTTACTCTCTGAAAAACCATGTAACGACTCACATACTCGGCTACATCCTTCTTCAAATCAACCCAGAAATAATCACTCTTCAGATCTCGGTACATCTTAGTACTGCTCGGATGCATCGAAAAAGGACTCGAATGTGCTTCGCTCAGAATCATATGCCTCAACTCAACATCTTCAAGTACCACAACTCTGTCTCTGAAACACAACACATTCTCATCACTGAAATTGTACTTTGTCGGTCTACCTTCTACAATGTCCTGAACATGTGAAGCTAATGATA
This sequence comes from Hibiscus trionum, assembly GCA_030270665.1. Lineage (NCBI taxonomy): Eukaryota > Viridiplantae > Streptophyta > Magnoliopsida > Malvales > Malvaceae > Hibiscus > Hibiscus trionum. The sequence continues at coordinate 34,756,012 of BSYR01000017.1, forward strand.
CATCTTGAAACTGTTTCTCTCTACGAAGGCTTCACTTGAAACTCTGTAATCAAACCACCATCCCCTGATACACTCAGCCTAGCAAACATAGCTCGCAACTCAACTGCAACTTTTCTGTTCAACGCATCGGCCACTACATTTGCCTTACCCAGATGGTACTCAATAGTCAAATCATTGTCTTTCCACAGTTCAAGTCATCTTCTCTGTCTCAAGTTCAGCTCTCTCTGAGTCATCAAATACTTAAAGCTTTTATGATTAGTGTACACCGTACACTTCTCACCATACAAGTAGTGACGCCAAATCTTCAATGCAAACACAACTGCATCTAACTCAATATCGTGCGTAGGGTAGTTCTTCTCGTGCACCTTCAATTGCCTCGAAGCATAAGCAACAACTCTCCTTTCTTGCATCAGAACACAACCTAAACCTATGTAGGAAGCGTCGCTATAGATCACGAACTATTTCCCTGAAACTGGTTGTACTAACACTGGAGCATTCGTCAAAGCCTCTTTTAATTTCTCATAAGCCTTCTGTCCCGCATCTGACCACTCAAACTTAACTCCTTTTTGCAACAATTTAGTCAACGGAGCATCTACTCTAGAGAAACCATCAACTAACCTCCTATAGTAATCGGCTAGTCCTAGGAAACTCCTAATCTCTGTCACTGACATAGGTTGTTTCCACTCAACAATGGCTTCAATCTTCATCGGATCAACACGGATACCTTCAGTTGATACCACATGGCCAAGAAACACAACTTCTCTAATCCAGAACTCATATTTACTCAGTTTAGCATACAACTGATTGCTCATCAATCTCTACAAAACAAGTCTCAAATGCTCACCATGCTCTTCTTCTGTTCTCGAATACACAAGGATGTTGTCCATGAAAACAACTACAAATTGGTCTAGATAGTCTCAGAAAACTCTGTTCATCATGTCCATGAAGGCTGCTGGTGCATTCATGAGCCCAAACGGCATCACAAGGAACTCATATTGACCATATCTAGTCCTAAAAGCTGTCTTCGGAACATCACACTCCTTTACCTTCAACTGATAGTACCCTGATCTTAAATCTATCTTCGAAAACACTAAGGCACCCCTCAACTGATCAAACAAGTCATCTATACGAGGCAACGAATACTTGTTCTTTACTGTCAGTTGGTTCAACTGCCTGTAGTCGATACACATCCTCATACTAACATCCTTCTTCTTCACAAACAACACGGGAGCACCCCAAGGTGAACTACTAGGCCTAATAAAACCTCGGTCTAACAACTTCTGAAGCTGACTTTTCAACTCCTTCAGAGCCATACGGTACGGAGCAATAGAAACTCGAGTAGACCCCGAAACAGTCTCAATCACAAACTCTACATCTCTGTTAGGAGGCAAACCCGGTAACTCTTCTGGAAACACATCCAGATAATCACAAACTGTCATGATATCTTTCGGTCTAACCTCACTCATATTCGGATTCATCATATACGCTAAATAAGCCCCACAACCGAAGTACATCAACCTATGAGCCTCCAAAGCCGACACAACGTTCGACAAGAACTTAACGTTCTCGCCTACTACCACTACCTCGTAGCTATCGGAAAGCTTCAACGAAATTCTCTGTCTCAAAATCTAAACTAGCTCTGTGCTCAACCAACCAATCTATACCCAAAATAATATCAAAATCGTAGAACGGAAGCTCTATCATATCAACAGGGAACACATGCCCCTGAATCTTCACCGGACACCTCCTATAAATCCGTCTAACTACAACTGTCTCACCGAAGGAACTAGTCACATGCATACCTACATCTAAAATCTCAACAGGTATGTCTAACTTCTATGCATGCTCACTCAAAATGTAAGAATGCGTGGAACCCGAATCAACTAAGGAAAGCAAAGACATGGACTGTAACTCAAAATTACCTGCTATCACATATGTGTCATTCCCTGCCTCTCTCTGTGCGTAGACTCTAGTTGGTCCACCGGCCTCTGGCTGAACTGCCACTACATGAGCAAGATTCCTTGGTGCCTCTATCCTAGTTGCACCAGCACTCGGCTGGAAGTAACAACGACCGTGCCCACGGCCTCTCTGATAGTCGATCGCTCTCGCAAGAGCCTGTGCCAGAATCGGTGCCTGTGCCGCCTGATGCGGTCACTCTCTCCTGAAGTGGTCTCTCGATCCACAGTTCCAGCAAGCATGATAGTTCCCCCAACACTCTCCTGAATGCTGTCTCCCACATCGGCCACACTCGGGCAAACGCCCTCCAGCTCTCTGGCGCTGATGGCCTCTACCGTGGTGGCCACCGCCACGCCTATGGTCAAACGGATGTCCACTACCCCGATGCCTCTTGGCATCACCACGATCAAAGTTGTTGTGCCTTTTCCCTGAACTGGATCCTCCTGACCGCTTGGTCAGCCCAAGCTATACTCGATGTCCCTGGCCCTAGTGACCAAGACATCAAAATCAGAATAACCAATAACCAAGGTGTAGCTCTTGACTTCCTCATGAAGTCCATACCTGAACCGATCACAACGGTCCCTCTCAGTAGGAACCAACTCCGGAGCATACTGACTCAGTCAGACAAAGCGGATCTCCTAATCAGTGAATTTTTCGACTATTACCCATACCAAATTCTTCTTCGAAGGAGTCAACGGTAAACCTGACACAAAATCCATAGTAACATGTTCCCACTTCCATTCTGGAATCTTCAACGGCTGTAACAAACCTGAAGGAAATTGATGCATAGCCTTAACTCGTTGACAAACCATACACTTACTCACAAACTCGGCCACATCTTTCTTTAACCCAATCCAATAGTACTCATCTTTCAACCCACGGTACATCTTCGTACTACCCGGATGCATAGCAAAAGGTCTGTTATGAGCTTCATTCAGAATAGTATGCCTCAACTCGGCATCTTCTGGAACAACTACCATATCCTTGAAACATAGGATTCCATTCTCACCAAAGCAGAAATCTGTGGGTTTACCCTCGGCTATATCTTGCATGTGAGGTGCCAAAGATTCGTCTTCCAAATGTTTATCTCAAATCAACTGAACTAACGAAGGTTTAACCTGTAGCTCAATTATCAAACTGCCATATCGTGACACATTCAATCTCGCAAACATAGCTCGCAATTCAACTGCCACTTTTCTACTCAAAGCATCGACCACTACGTTTGCCTTACCCGGATGGTACTCTATCGTGAGGTCGTAGTCCTTAAGAAGCTCTAACCACCTATATTGTCTAAGGTTCAACTCCCTCTGAGTCATCAAGTATTTCAAACTCTTGTGGTCGGTGTAGACTGTGCATTTCTCACCATAAAGGTGGTGTCTCTAAATCTTCAAAGCAAAATCTACAGCAGCTAACTCTATGTCATGAGTGGGGTAATTCTTCTCGTGAACCTTCAACTGTCTCGAAGCGTAAGCTACAACTTTTCCCTCTTGCATAAGCACACACCCTAAACCTACATACGATGCATCACTGTAGATTGCGAACTCTTTCCCTGGTTCAGGCTGAATCAAAATATGAGCTTCTGTTAATACTTTCTTCAACTTTTCGAACACTTGCTGCCTTGCATCTGTCCACTCATACGAAACATTTTTCTGAAGCAATTTAGTCAAAGGTGCCGCAATCTTCGAGAATCCCTCGACAAACCTTCGATAATACCCTGCCAACCCTAGGAAACTACGGATTTCAGTCAATGACTTCGGTTGTTTCCAATTCACTATCGCTTCTCTTTTCTTGGGATCCACACTAATCCCATCGGCTGAGATCACATGACCTAGAAAGACTATCTCCCTAATGAAAAACTCGCATTTACTCAATTTAGCATACAATTGATTTTCAAGCAAGGTCTGAAGCACTAATCGCAAATGCTCATCATGCTCTTCCTCGGTTCTAGAGTACACTAAAATGTCATCTATGAACACTACTACAAATCTATCCAAAAACTCGTGAAACACTCTGTTCATCATGTCCATAAATGCAGCTGGGGCATTAGTCAAACCGAAAGGCATTACCAAGAACTCGTAGTGCCCATATCGTGTACGGAAAGCTGTCTTTGATATGTCCACATCTTTCACCTTCAACTGATAGTAACCGGATCTTAAATCAATCTTCGAAAATACTGTAGCACCTCTCAACTGATCGAGGAAATCGTCGATAATCTATACACATCCTCATACTGTTGTCCTTTTTCTTCACAAACAAGACCGGAGCATCCCACGAGGAAATACTAGGCCTAATGAAATCTCTATCCGACAGTTCCTGAAGTTGTTTCTTCAACTCTTTCAACTCCTTAGGTGCCATTCTATACGGAGCAATAGACACGGGTGCAGAATCTGAATATGTCTCAATAGCAAACCCAACATCCCTATTTCGAGGCAAACCCAACAACTCTTCTGGAAAGACACAGAAAATCACAAACCGTTCTGATGTCTTGCGGTCTAACTTCACTCATATGCTTGACAACCTAAATCCATCAATCTCTGAGCTTCTAAAGCAGAAACAACATTGGACAAGAACTTAATGTTCTCGCCAACTACTACAACCTCAAGATCATCCGCAAGTCTCAAGGAAACTATCTTGCTCTCAAAGTCTACCCTAGCTTTATGCTCTACGAGCCAATCCATGCCCAAAATCACATCGAACCCATAGAATGGCAATTCCATCATATCAATCAGAAACACATGACCTTGGATCATCAAAGGACACCTCCTATACATTTTCCTAACCACCACGGTCTCACCAAAAGAACTAGTAACATTTACACCTACCTCTAACCACTCATACGGTAAATCTAAACTTCTTGCATGCTCACCCAAAATGTATGAATGTGTCGAACCCGAATATATCAACGAAAGCAAGGATAAAGACCGTAAGAAGGAATTACCTGCGATGACATCCGTGTCAATCCCAGTCTCTCGCTGTGCATATACCCTAGCCGGACCTCCACCCCGAGCTGAACTGCTACCAAATGAGCTACGTTCCTCTGACCATCATTCCTCGGTTGAAAATTACCTCGACCGCGCTCACGACCTCTTTGATGCTCAAAACATCTAACTAGAGCTTGTTCGCCCTTAGCCGGGTGAGGACAGTTACGCCTTAAATGATCTCGGGAACCACATTTCCAACATACCCTAAAGGTACCCATACACTCGCCCGGATGGCGTCTCCCACACCTAGTGCACTCAGGAGTGTAAACAACAGCTCATTGGCCCTGATGGCCATGTCCATGGTTATCGCCCCTATGTCGCGAGTCGGGCCGATATCCCCTATCTTTGTGCCTCTTGGCATGCTCTTTGTCCCAATCTGTATGTCTTTTCCCTGAATCGGACCCACTAGCATGAGTGTTTGAGCCTAGACTATGCTCTATATCTTTGGCCCTAGAGACCAATACATCAAACTCAGTGTAATCAGAAGCAAGCATATAAGTCTTCACATCCCTAGTCAAACCATAACGGAAGCGCTCACATCGTTCTCTCTCATTGGGAACCAACTCGGGAGCATATTGGCTCAACCTCACAAACTACACCTCATATTCTGACACCGTCTTACCACCCTGAACCAAAGCCATAAATTGCCTCTTCTTTTCATCTTGATATCGGGCTCTAAGGTATTTCTTTCTAAAGGCTGTTTTGTAGAATTCCCACGTGACATCCGCTTTCGGCATACCCGAAATAACTGTAGTCCACCAAGCATACGCATCTCCTTGAAGCAAGAAGACAACACAACCCAACTTACGAGTGTCTCGACACTCTATCTGACCTAAGATTCGTGTAGTGCTCTCGAGCCAAGCCTCTGAACCCTCGGGAGTCAAACCACGAAACTCAACTCTGCCCAAACTACGAAGTCTCTCAAGGGGTAAACCAGTCCCCGCACCCTGAGGTGGTGCTGTAGCATGTATACCGACTAAAGTTTTCTGAAAAGTTGCGTCTATGGTCTGAATCAAACGAGTCATGTCTGCACCAACCTGACCCTGGCCAACCTGAGGTCCATTACCATCACCTCCAACATCTGCCCCAGCCTGAGGTACATCATCTCTGACATTCGCCCCATTACCATCAAGATCAGGAGGAGGAGGAGGAGGCACAGCCCCGAGTGCCTAGTCATACGCTCTAGCCCCTTCCCTCGGTCTCACCATAACGAAGATAAAATCTAAAACAAAAAATAACACACAAGAAAACATTGGGTCAGCAAGGGCAAGGATCCAAGTGCTCAAGCTCTTTTAACCAAAACCATTTTCCATTAACAAAACTTAGCAATGGGGACACTCGACTACTCTTCAACCAACAACAAGAACGAGAAATCATGCTTTCACACACCGTGCAATGGCAAACAAACCAAACAATCCAACTTACCTGACTTACCTTCCTGGGAGACCTCGTAACTGAGGCTCTGATACCACCAAATGTAACCCCCTCGTCCCGGCCTAGCCACCTGACCGAACCGAACAAGTTACACGGGGAAAACTGAAGCAAAACACATTAAGGCCTCACTCCGATTAGCAACCATATTTTTTATTTATTAATCTTGTCTAAATGCTTTATTTGAACCTATGTGAAAAAGAAAACAACGGAAAAGCAAAGACGGATATGAACCGAGCAGAAAGGACATTAAAAGAAACTTTTAGCCATTTTACTTCAGGTCGTATCGATACTCCTAAGGCCAGTATTGCTACGCCTTCAACGGTCAAACTCTCCCAAAGTCAACCTTGAGAGGCCGTATCGATACCCTCCAAGGCTGGTATCGATACACCCTTAACAGTCAAGTTTTCCAAAGTCAACTCCAGGACCGTATCGATACGCCTAAGGCCCGTACCGATACGCCTAAGGCCCGTACCGATACCCTAATTTCTCATCAAATTCTCAAATTTCCAGAAGGAAAAGAGGGTATCAATACACCCCCGTGTATCGGTACGATGGGCTTAAAACTAGGGACCGTATCGATACCGCCCTTGAGCGTATCGATACGCCCTGCACAGAAAGACAACAAATTGCAGTTTTAAGCACAAGGGAGCGAACTTAAACACCCTAAGCAAGCATTTGACCAACTCCTAAGCATACATGCAACTCAAGGCAACCAAGAAAACTCATTTAAAGGAAGTCAAACTTTCAACGAGGCTAAAAATCAACAAAACAAGATTTAACAAAAACAACCAAACATGCTTAACATTCTCAATGGGTTAAAAGCCCAACCAAAGCATACTTCAACACTTTAAACATGGTAACAACAATAACAATCACATAGGAGTTTGGACACTAACTCCCCAACACAAAAGTCTAGCATTCCCATTCCCTAAGTATTATTACAACCATGAAAAACCATACTTGAGCTAGCAAATGAACTCCAAGGTTCCTCATTTTCCCCGCTTTCCTTTCGTAGCCACTAACGATCTGCATTGTTGGAAAAGAGAGCGTAAGCTTAAAAGCTTAGTGAGCGGAGCTCAAAATCACAACAACAAGAATGCAGTTCAAAACATGTGTTTAGTTTAAAGCCAAAACCATTTAGAAAGGAAATACGATAAACCGAAAGCATAAGACAACACCATGGTATGCACATGCACAACCATTCTCGGTGGGACTACACATCACCGTTCACAACAACTAGCATATTTTTTGTGGGACGACACATCACCGTACTCATCTACTAGTCACTTTCGGTGGGACTACACATCACCTTATTCAACAACACACTTTCCACTAACCATCACGTGAGGCTTTGACAACAACTACGACAACATGACAATCATTAAAAAGGAGGTAAGAGCAATCCGTATTTCACACAACAACACGTATAAACACATACACCATCAATCAACGAAAAAAGGAAAAAATTAAACAAGCTTACATTTGGGTTTAGGTTGGCCCCTAAGGCTCCACCCAAACCTCAAGAAACCTTCTTTGTACATTTTAAAGCTTCAAAACAATTTCCACTCACCGATAGGACCCAAACGATGGTCGAAACACCAATTCAAGCCTCCGAACTACCCGGTCTCGCGTCCAAAGGACCCAACTTGTTTACCCTGTTTCTAGCCAATTCAATGTGATGTATTAGACCCAAATAAAGCCCCCAAACTTACAACAACACAGAACTCAACATTCATCATCAAAACCGAATCGATTCATACCCGGAAACACCATCAAAACGTCCCAACCCAACTAGCAGCCCAAACCCAACAAATTTACCATCAAAACTACCTCTTTAAACATCCAAAACACTTACCCAAGGTCTAGAAACCATCAGTCCAAGATTCCACACAAGAACAACCCAAAAACCCACATTTTCAACTCCAAAAACCCCTCATTTTCACTAGTTTCGGGTTTCCTACTTTTAGCCACTATTTTAGCATTTTTAAGACACCAAAAACAAGATTAAAAACACCCCCTTTTAAAAATTTCCAAATATCCCCTTTTGCCCTTATTCATTAAAACCATTTTTTTGTGCTCAATAAAAATGTTTTCTCTCAATTAAATTAACCCGAACCGGTTTAACCAAACTCGGTTATCTCCCAGACCCTAAACTCGGGGCGTTACAATAAGTCTATGAAATTATACCATTTCAGGAATCATAGCAATTCTTACTCCACCCTTAGATAATATGAATTTTTTTCTCTCTAATGTTTGCCTTACAAGGAGATATTATCCAAAACAATTCCAAGTCTAGAGGAGAATCCTGAAATTTTTTCAGGAGGGATGAGAAACGCATTATAATTTTTTTTCAAGGTGTAGAGTGTAATTTTATTATTATATCAATTTAAAATTTCATAATTTTCGAAGGGACTAAAAGATAACTTTACCATTTTTAGGAGGCGAGGTCTGTTTAGTTAAGTTTTTTAATTTTCTGAACCATCCATGATAATTTAGTCTGGTTCAATTTCCTTTGCTGATCGATATATTTTTCTTATAAATTTTAGTTTTTGACTTTTTGGACTTTATTTTGAAAAACATGACTTTGTTTTATGATTTCTAGAAATTATATAGTAAACTATCAATGTTTTTTCATAAATATTTCTAAACAATTTATTTTTTCAACAAATTAAAAATTCAATAATTCAAGTATAGTATTCTAAATATAAAATCATATATTATATTCTGAAAGAATTATAAATTAATTATAAATTAAATAAAAACAAGAATTTGATTAGATTTGAGTTAACCACAACTTTTAAACGTATGTTTCATAAAGCGTCCAAATACTACGTTTCAAATCTATTTTAGATACCTCAGAGTTTTTTCATAATTTTTATTTTATTTTTGATTCAATTATTTATATAAAAATGATAATATATACCACATATATTAAATATAAAAAATTTGCATATAGAAATAGATTAAAAGCATGTGTAAATATGTTATATAAATCAGATATAGCTACTACATTGTATTGTAACTATATCTGATTTATATAACAAATTTACATGTGCTTTAATATATTTCTATATGTGACTTTTAAAATATGACCTAGAAATTCAGCTATAAAATGCTGAATGCACATCACACTTTGTACATCCTCATCTCAGCATCTTCATATAATTGGCTCTTAATTTATTTTCTCAACAACTACAAAATGAATGTTTATGGCATTTTTTCACTTCTCGTCGTTTTACTCATAGCTTCTTGTTAGTATATACAATATTCTTATATTTGGATATCCTAATAATCTTTACATACATATTTATACATGTAATTGATGGAAAATCGATATTTAATTTTCAGGTGTATCGAACATGGAAGCATGTCATAGTGACATAGAATGTCAGTTCACGTGTCCACATGGCGGTTTATGTAACAAGGTAACTCACAAATGTGCATGCAACATGTTGCTAGAGCGGCTATCCTCAAAAATTGTACCGTCTACAGGTGTATCAGACACGAAAGCATGTCATAGTGATATGGAATGCCAATTCACGTGTCCACATGGCGGCTTATGTAACATGGTAACTCATAAATGTGCATGCAACCCAGTGTCGGAGCGGCTATCCTCTGTTGGAGTATGCCCAAAGACCAATCATATGATGATTGAATAGACATACTATTTTACTAGATTTATCAAGTAATGGCATTGCCGTTATTATCATTTGGTATGTTTCTGTGCATCAAACTAACCATTAGATAATAATGTCCATAAAATAATACGATTATTGTTAAATAGAATCCTTAGTCGAATATTATTACGGGTATGGACAGTGAAAATATATAAAGGCTAATATGTGGTTGATTGATAACAAGTGTTGTAGTTGACATAGAGATGTCAAAATCAACACATAAGTATTTGTTAGAGAACAACATACTGGATTGACCCGTTATGAGCATGTTTCTTGGGTAATTATGTGACAGTCACAACATTGCTCATGATAAACATATGTATGATCCTCAGACTTGATATCAACATGATTTCAACATAAAGATTTACATATTTTGACATAGTCAAACGTGTGTCGTAACTGACTACATTATAAAGACTGATGATTGGATACGTGATGACCTATGTTGTGAAATATGGTTGATCAAGAAGGATTTGTCCCTCCTACATAATGGGAGAAATATCTTCGGCCACTTGATTGAGTGAGATTAGAAAATGCATGGCCATGCTCGAATATTATGATATGAGATATCATAGAGATTCGTTTATAATAATCTACTCAAGACATCAAGAAACACTAGATGGACAACGCAAGTGTGACTAACCCATGACTTGTGTTCATCTAAGATATAAAGGACAAAAGGATAAAATACATAAAGAAAGTTTATTCAGGAATTAGGAAAGTCAAACCATTACTTCATGTAACTTAGGTAGCAATGATGTATTGCTAGATGCCACTCATTGTTTGTAAAATTAGAACAGTTCTAATTTTGCTGCTAACATTGCATGAACCTACAAGGGTCACACACTTCGAATGAAACGAACAAAAATGGAAACCATACTCCCTATTTTAGGGAGGTTGCCGAAAATCCACTATGGGATAGGGGAAATCGGCAACTCCCTTAAAAAGGGATAATATTCGATAAATAATGTATTTATCAGATATTATTTAGAGTATGGAAAATATTTAAAGACTTAAATATTATAGAATAAGATTCTAGAAATTTAAATATATATTTGGAATTTATATAATGTATATTTAATTCCAAGTTTATGTAGAATTAGATTCTACATAATTAAAAATATATATTTAAATATATTTAAATCCAAGTAAAGATAGAATGAGATTCTATATAATAAAAATATATATATTTGGATTAAATATAATGTATATTTAAATCCATGTTTTATGTAGAATAAGATTCTACATAATTAAATATATATATTTCATTTAATATTATTAAATATAATGTATATTTAATATAAACCAATTTCAAGTAGAATTAGATTATATGAATTTTGGTTGAACTTGGATTTAAGGAATTCAACTAGAATTAAGTCTCTGAATACTATTGAAAGGGACAAGGGCTAGCAACCAAATCATCCCTAATCCTCCTTGCAAATTTCAACATATCCCTGGGAATTCCCCTCTGGAATTTTCGACAAGTCCCAGATTTTTTCTGAGAAGCTGTTCAATATTTTTCTGGTGTTCCTCTTGCCCCCTGGCAAATTCCTGGCGATTTCCTAGTTCGAATCCAAGTCCCGGTAGATCCCCTAGTCGATTTCAGACTCCCTCAGGAATCCCTAGAGGGATTTCGACTGCTCCCTAGAAGGTGTTCAAACCTGTCGAAATTTATCCCTAAGTGTTAGGGACGTGGAAACTTTGTTCGTTTTGTTCGGGTGGACTCCGTAGAGGTCGTTGCGAACCTGTGACGATTCCGGTTTTACTTGACGTGGTTATTCCGACATACCGTCGGTTTTCCAGTTTCCAGAGTTTTAAAAGGTAACTCTTCATCTTTTCACCCGGATTCGTTCTTGTACATTGATCTTGGCTGGATTACGTCGGATTAATTTTTCCGCTGCGCCACAGGGCGTGCCGACGTGACCCAACAGCGGTATCAGAGCCACTTGTATCATACGAATTCGGACTTAAATTCTTGGGTGATGTTTATGTATGAGATGCATGCTGTTTGATTCGATTTAGATATTTATCGTTTAGCGTATCATACCTAATAAAGACTTATTTCGATTATCACTGGATGATTAAGTGTTAATCATAACTATGTTAGGTTGCTTCAATGTTAAATGTTAACATGTTGAGACTAATAATTAGTCTAGAGAACAAGTAGTTGTTCGTAGTTTCATAGATCTATGAAATCTCTTAAAGGGCTTCTAATTTGATAAAAGTTATCAAACTATCTTTCACGGTGAATCCATAAGAGTTATGGTTAGACGTTATGAAAAATGCATGTCTAGGATTGGCATCATCAAAGACCTGGTACTTAAGTGTGCCTAGTGCGCCACCTCTCTTTCATGTTGACCTACCTGGTGCATTTGTTCGTTAACGCAAATGGTTTATGAAACCCCGTGATCCTTCTTTGGCCCATTAACCGCAACATAGGGATAATTAGTTTAAAACTCCGTAAACACGTCGTTACTTTGTTCGCACGATGTTTGAAATGCATGTTTGATTGCACGGTGTTTGTTTTGCATGGTTATAGCCCATAGCCTTCATAGTTTTGGTTTTTATAAATACGGCCTGCGTGTCGTGCCTTTCTCTATCTTCTATTGTACTTCTCTTCTCATCTCACTCCCTCGCATGTAACGCGAGTTTCTGAAAATTGTAAATACTCATGGAGATAAAGTAAGGACCAACATAGCAGCGTGGTGGGCCTTCCCTGGTGGACCAGGCGTTTCAGAAGCAGATTCTATCGTCAGTATAATGGTCCTCCCATTGGCTTGGGACAGGTCGCCTTAGGTTAAGAAGGGCTATAATCATTGCATATTTATTTACCGCTTATATTTACCTTGTATGTGATGCAATGGATGTTTTATAAGCATGATTAAACATAGTTCTATTGATAGGATCAATGTTAAAATGATGAGATAATTAAGTAAATCCCTCACTATAATTCTAAGTCTGTTTTAACCATCCAATATTTACCCTCGTTAAAGCTTTGATCGATATAATGCGAGCTTTACCAAAGCAATGTCACATTTATCTATCTTAGTTAAACGCGAAGAATAAGCTAGTGATATTCGCCGGTTGAGATATTGGTATTGACTTAGCTGGGTTGTTCTAATAGGATTAGAAAACCTAGTGGTTAAAAGTTTTGGATAATCATAAGATGATTTAAAGAACAAGTGTTGTTCGCCAAAAGATGAGGAATTACATGAGATGTAATTAGTAAGGTGTTACTTACCTAAATAACCATTTCCTAAAAGACTAGCCAAAGCTGATTTAGGAATGGTGAAATACGGATCCTCACTCACTAGAAAAACTATCGAAACATTTTTCCGAAATTAAAACTAGAGGGTTTTTAATTTTGAAGAAAATAGTGGGAGTAAATTTATAGTAAAGACCTATCTATAAATTTTAAAATTTAGTAAAACTTATGTAGCATATTTTTTTGTTGTAGAATTAATGGCAAATAATACTCTATCTCTGCGATCTATCCTTGAGACGGATAAGCTCAATGGCATAAACTTCCTTGACTGGTTCTGCAATTTGAGAATTGTTCTCAAACAGGAAAAGAAGGAATATGTCATTGAAGAACATGTTCCTGATGAACCGGTTGCCACTGCTTCCAGAGCTGACAAAGACAAGTTTAAGAAACACATGGACGACATGTTGGATGTCGGTTGTCTTATGCTTGCCTCCATGACCCCTGAGCTTCAGAAGCAACATGAGGACATGGTAGCTTATGATATGATTCAAAATCTCAAGGATATTTATGAAGGGCAAGCTCGTCAAGAGAGGTACGAGACCTCTAAAGCTCTGTTTCAATGAAAGATGAGTGAGGGATCTCCCGTAGGAGCTCACGTCATCAAAATGATGGGCTACATCCAAACGTTGGAGAAGCTCAGCTTTTCGCTGAAAGACGAATTAGCTACTGATGTCATCCTGCAATCGTTGCCGGATAGTTTCAATCAGTTCGTCCTTAATTTCAATATGAATGAAATTAACAAGACGCTGCCACAGTTGCTCGGCATGTTGAGAACTGCTAAAATCAACCTGAAGAAGGTAGGACCTAAAACTGTCCTGATGGTCCGCAAGGGCAAGAAGAAAGGTAAATCGGCAGCAAAGTCTAAATGTGATGGTAAGACCAAGACCGATGGAAATGAGGCATTGAAACCTAAGAAGGGAATCAAGAAGAATGGAAAATGTTTTCATTGCGGCAAGACCGGACATTGGAAGAGAAACTGCCCCCACACACCTACAAGAAGTCAAGAAAGCAAAAACGAGTGAGGCATCAACCTCAGAGGCTTCTAAAGAGAAGGCATCAGAATAGACATGAACCTGCGAATGGAAATAAAGCAAGAGTTGCTACATCATCCATTAGGACATGTGTTTTTGCTTAAATAGATTTGTTTTAGTTTTTAAGATTATTATTTTGTGCCTAAGTTTTAGTTATCTTGTAAGGACAAGATATTTTAATTTTGAGATTATTTAAATAAATGTTATTCTTTTAATCTCTTATGGCACAACGAATCAATGATCTTTAAACTAATCAAATCAATAATATTTATAAGATAAATAAAACAAATGACTTGTCTCAAACACGTAAAAAGTATTAAGGTAATTTGCTGAGATCAAATTCAAGAATACTTAAAGTTTGATGAACTTTCAAAGAATATGGGATTGTCCCATAATTAAATCCCACAAGTGGAACGAAAAGTCTTTGAAAGAGAATCGAATATGTTAGACATGTTTTGATTCAGAACAAGTCATTTTCGACTTCTTTACACACTAGAAAAACAACTCTCATACTTAATCGTGTTTTTTTATTTCTCAAACTTGGTTCAAAACGCCATATAAGATATGAACTAAGAATTGTTCTAGAAAACCTTTGAAGTTTTAAGATTACAAAACTTACATGTTAAAATGTTTACAAAAGTTCGAACCTTAAAAACTCCATTTGTTGTTTATCCTAACAAGAACAAAGCGTTTGTTTCTCAAACGAGAGTTTATCTTGAAAGAGATTAATTCTCACAAAGGGATATTATTTCTTCAACTTTAACGAGAACAAAATATTTGTTGCTCAAACGATAGTTTATCTCGAAAGAGAATACTTATCACTAAGGGATTTCATTTTTCAACGAGAACAAAATGTTTGTCGCTCAAACGAGAGTTTCTCTCAATAGAGATTACCTACCACAAAAGGAAAAAATGGAATTTGGAATTTGAAGAAATTTTAGACAACAAATTTATGAACCAAATATTGAGAATGTTCCACAAATGGTCAAGGAACATTGGAAAAAAACACAACCATTATGTTGATCCTTAAGAGAATACCATATACTTGAGAAATATGGATTTCTCACTATCCGTACATGGAAACACTCTTCTTTTCGGATCAAGATAAAGACTAGGTCTTATCAGAAAGCAATGGTGAGCCCAAAATTCGAGAAATGGCTAAGAGCCATGAGAGATGAGATGGAATCCATGTCTAAAACCAAGTATAGACTTTGGTTACCTAAAAGGGTAAAACCTAAGAGGTATGGATGAGTTTTTCAAAAAGGAAAAACCAACATGGATGATAAAACATACAAAGGATGATTCGTCGCTAAAAGTTTTCGACAAACTTCATAGTATAGACTATGATAAAGAATCTTCCTTGTAGCTATGTTTAATCCATCTTAATCTCACTTGCAAGTAGTTAAATACCATGATTATGGAATCAAATAAAGGAATGTCAAAACCGCTTTCCTAAGGGAAAAACTTGAAACAGATGTGTACATGACACATCCAGAAGGTTTTGCCACTCTAGTAAACACTTGGAAGGTATGTAAGCTACAAAGGTCTATCCGTAAACTAAGGCAAGCTTCTCGAAATTGGGATATTCGTTTCAGAAGATACAATCAAAAGGTTTGGTTTATCTAGAAACAAAGGGGAGTCTTGTTTTCAAAAGAGCTAGTGGGAGCATTGTTACTTTCCTAAGTATTGTATGTAGATAACATACTCATCAAAAGGAACTAAAGATCGCAATCCGTTTTGCATTAATAAAAGATAATGCGAGTTAGCAACATGAGACAATATCTAACTCTACAACATAGGCTGAATATATTACAGTCGACATAGCAATAAAGAAGGATGTTTGGATCTAAAGGGTTCACTTCTGAACTAAGGGTTGTTCCCAACATATTAGATGCTACATAACTCTGTTATGATGGAACCTTTGCGTAAGCAAATAAAACCCAGATCTCATCAATAAATCCAAACATATTCTAAAGTGCTTACATCTTGGAGATGTGAAAGTATGCAACATACGCACAAAGTTGATAACTTTGTCAACTCCCTGACAAAGCTTTTGACACAGCATAAGCATGTCAGTTACACTAAGCCATATCGTATTAGATACGAGAATGATTGGTCTTAGTGCTAGTGGGAGATTGTTGGAGTATGCCCAAAGACCAATCATATGATGATTGAATAGACATACTATTTTACTAGATTTATCAAGTAATGGCATTGCCATTATTATCATTTGGTATGTTTCTGTGCATCAAACTAACCATTGGATAATAATGTCCATACAATAATACGATTATTGTTAAATAGAATCCTTAGTCGAATATTATTACGGGTATGGACAGTGATAATATATAAAGACTAATATGTGGTTGATTGATAACAAGTGTTGTAATTGACATAGAGATGTCAAAATCAACACATAAGTATTTGTTAGAGAACAACATACTGGATTGACCCGCTATGAGCATGTTTCTTGGGTAATTATGTGACAGTCACAACATTGCTCATGATAAACATATGTATGATCCTCAGACTTGAGATCAACATGATTTCAACATAAAGATTTACGTATTTTGGCATAGTCAAATGTGTGTCGTAACTGACTACATTATAAAGACTGATGATTGGATACGTGATGACCTATGTAGTGAAATATGGTTGATCAAGAAAGGATTTGTCCCTCCTACATAATGGGAGAAATATCTTCGGCCACTTGATTGAGTGAGATTAGAAAATGCATGGCCATGCTCAAATATTATGATATGAGATATCATAGAGATTCGTTTATAATAATCTACTCAGGACATCAAGAAACACTAGATGGACAACGCAAGTGTGACTAACCCATGACTTGTGTTCATCTAAGATATAAAGGACAAAAGGATAAAATACATAAAGAATGTTTATTCAGGAATTAGGAAAGTCAAACCATGACTTCATGCAACTTAGGTAGCAATGATGTATTGCTAGATGCCACTCATTGTTTGTAAAATTAGAACAGTTCTAATTTTGCTGCTAACGTTGCATGAACCTACAAAGGTCACACCCTTCGAATGAAACGAACAAAAATGGAAACCATACTCCCTATTTTAAGGAGGTTGCCGAAAAGCCCCTATGGGATAGAGGAAATCGGCAACTCCCTTAAAAAGGGATAATATTCGATAAATAATGTATTTATCAGATATTATTTAGAGTATGGAAAATATTTAGAGACTTAAATATTATAGAATAAGATTCTAGAAATTTAAATATATATTTGGAATTTATATAATGTATATTTAATTCCAAGTTTATGTAGAATTAGATTCTACATAATTAAAAATATATATTTAAATATATTTAAATCCAAGTAAAGATAGAATGAGATTCTATATAATAAAAATATATATATTTGGATTAAATATAATGTATATTTAAATCCATGTTTTATGTAGAATAAGATTCTACATAATTAAATATATATATATATTTCATTTAATATTATTAAATATAATGTATATTTAATATAAACCAATTTCAAGTAGAATTAGATTCTATGAATTTTGGTTGAACTTGGATTTAAGGAATTCAACTAGAATTAAGTCTCTGAATACTATTTAAAGGGACAAGGGCTAGCAACCAAATCATCCCTATTCCTCCTTGCAAATTTCGACATATCCCTGGGAATTCCCCTCTGGAATTTTCGACACGTCTCAGATTTCTTCTGAGAAACTGTTCGATATTTTTTTGGTGTTCCTCTTGCTCCCTGGCAAATTCCTGGCGATTTCGTAGTTCGAATCCAAGTCCCGGTAGATCCCCTGATCGATTTCAGACTCCCTTAGGAATCCCTGGAGGGATTTCGACTTCTCCTTGGAAGGTGTTCAAACCTGTCGAAATTTATTCCTAAGTGTTAGGGAGGCGGAAACTTTGTTCGTTTTGTTCGTGTGGACTCCGTAGAGGTCGTTGTGAACCTGTGACGATTCCGGTTTTACTTGACGTGGTTATTCCGACATACCGTCGGTTTTCCAGTTTCTAGAGTTTTAAAAGGTAACTCTTCATCTTTTCACCCCAGATTCGTTCCTGTACATGGATCCTGACAGGATTACGTCGGATTAATTTTTCTGCCGCGCCACGGGGCGTGCCGACGTGACCCAACATCCTCTAATGTCGTACTGTCTTCAGCTGTATTAGACGCGAAAGCATGTCATAGTGGCATGGAATGTCAATTCACGTGTCCACATGGCGGCTTATGTAACATGATAACTCACAAATGTGCATGCAATCCGTTGCCGTAGCGAATACCCTCTAACGTTGTATTGATGGTGGATGTTAAATGCAACGATGATGCCCATTGAGTCGTTGTTTGTCCACCGGGTTGTGAAGCCTATTATTGTCACCGTGGTATTTTTGTCTACCATTATCGTGCCTGAAAAAAAACACATTGTTCCTTTCAATTGTAGGATAAATTTTGCACCCTAGATTTGGTTAATAAATGAGTGAATAAAACAGTGTTCTGACAATTGATTTGTTCGTCTTCTCTTTATTTTCTAGAATTTTTCTTAATCTTTTTTTACATCTATTCGGTTGAAAGTCTGATTGAATTCGAATTTTTAAGGTGAGAAGTAAATTTTAAATGGTTTAATGGTGAAATCAATTAACCCCTTAAACTTTTTTTGCACCCAATTAAGCCTTTGAACCAAGAAATTTAGTCATTTAAGCCCTTTGACCAATTTTGACCATTTAATCTTAACAATTTTATTATTCTTTAGATATTACCGGCACATAATACTCTACAGTTCTATCATGTTGCATTTGCATATTTTTTTCAGAATATTTTTTTTAGAAATTTTATAAGTTTTTTGGAATCTTTATATCTTTTAAAGAAATTTTAAGTAGAATAACAAATATCTGAAAATGTCAAGTGGAAATACTGTGACACGACGCATTGCTCCAACGGATCCAAAAAACTGTTACTCCCTCCGTCCCATAAAAAATGTCCCTTATTGACTTTTTGAAAGTCAAAACTTTTAAACTTTGTCTATTATTATATTGAATATTTTAAATAATTAATTTTTATAAAATATATATTTTAAAAGTACTCGATTAGAGCTTTTTAAAATATTTTTTTCATATTTTTATCAATGATACATTTTAAATATTTATGAGTCAAATTTGAGAAAAAATGACCAAAAAAAGTCGATAAGGGACAAAAATTATGGGACGGAGGGAGTAAAATTTAATGGTCAAAATTGGTCAAAGGTCTTAATTGATTAAATTTCTTTGTCCAAGGTATTAATTGAGTGCAAAAAAAGTTTAGGGGCTTAATTGATATTTTTCAAATGTTTGAGTTCTTCTTAGACCCTTAGACCCTATTTTTCAAATGTTTGAGTTCTTCTTAGACCCTTAAGGCAAATGTCGGAATACAAACCCACACAAGGGGTTAAGCGGATGAGCATCCATGACCACTATGTAACCCCCTCGTCCCGGTCTGGCCGGATGACCGGTCCGAGTGGGCCACACGGGGAAAACCGAAGCGAAACCCAAAGGGTTCCCCCTCGGTTAGCAACCCTAAATTTTTTTTTTAATCTTGTCACATTCGAACCCCAAACCACATTCAAACACCCAAATTTTAATCTTGACTAAAGGTATCTTAAATCCTATGTGTTTTTCTCTTTAAAAAGGCCAACAAGTCAAAACAGTGCAGTCTTAAGCAAGGGTTTCGAAACCTCCCCAAAAGGTTTCGAAACTTAGACTGGCAGTAAGGTCTGGAACCCAATTCTCACCAAAAGTTTCGAAACCTTGGGTAAGGTTTCGAAACCTTTGACCATAGTTTCGAAACCTTCCCCAAAGGTTTCGAAACTTTGGTTGGCAGAATGTCCTGGAACCTCAAAATTTACAAAGGTTTCGAAACCTTCCTTAAAGGTTTCGAAACTTAGGCTGGCAGTAAGGTTTGGAAGCCCAGATTTCTGCAAAGGTTTCGAAACCTTACCCATGGTTTTGAAACCATAGTGCAGGGGATCACTTACTGCCCAACTTAAAGACTTCCTAACCATGTAAAACACTAAAATCATGCATAGACATATATAGAAGCTTAAAAAGGACCAAAGGCATGAATTAACACCCACAAGACTCGCACATACTATCATTTAAGCAATCATACATGAGCCATAAGTAGCAATTAACATGAGTCAAGGCATTCGAACATGACATTCCATCAAAAGAGTAAATTCAGCATTTAAGGTCAAACATGGAAGCTCAAGAGCCCAAATGGCACAATTCAACACAAGAGGTTTGCACTCATACACAAGGCAACCTAAGCATCTAAAGCATGCCATCACACACCATCAATCATCATAGTATTACATGCTTTACAATCCAAAACATCAATCCAAAACAACATCATTTGAAAGAGTCATACAAGGCTCATACAAACACACCCTATTGCCACATTGCTTAACTACTACAAAATTAACCATACTTGAGCAACAACTTGGAAAGCCTTTCTTGCCTTGCCTCGAGCTAACACCACGCTAATGATCTGCATTGTTGAACATAGAGAGCGTAAGCTATAAGCTTAGTGAGGGTGCTCTAAAACGAAAAACATCAACAATGCAGGGTTCAAGCATGTTAATCCTAGTCTTACATACATCAAGCATAGGCATAAAATCAAGTAGACCTAGCTAGTCTTTCAAGTGGCATATATGGTTTCTCGATCCTACCAAGCTCATTTATCAAAATCAACATCATATAGCAACACCATATATCACCAACATATATCATCATCACATATCACAATGTATGAACAAGTTAATTGGCCACTTTAATTACCCTGATTGTGCGGATTTAAACCTCAACAACACTTTACCTCGGTGGGATTACACTCATCACCGGACCTTGCATGTGCGGGATTCCACTCATCGCCACATGCCCTACGGATGGGATTCCACTCATGATCCCGTAGAAATGTAATAAAAGCTTCCGGTGGAATGTTACATCACCGTACTCCTCCTTGATGACTTAACGCCATCAAGGCCACGTACGTTTTGACTCAATTTGTGTGCACACTATCCTAATGATCGATCATTTACAATCGGTAATTATTTTAGTGCCAATTATCATAACCACATCATATACATATCATCAACCACATTCATGCTCAATCTCATAGATGTATATCAAGATAAACTCACATCCATCAACCACAATCATAATAGCATAGTCAAACAAGCATAAATGCATTCATGGATATCAATGGTTAAATCAACAACTTGAATTAACTATGAGTGGCCTACCAAGCACACTTCACACACACTCCCACTACACATACTCGAACCAAACTTAAAACAAGTTGAAACCATTCACCGCCCTTCCTTAGCAAATCGAACAATCCTCCTACGCACCCGGATTCGGTCCCAAAGCCTCTTCCACGCTTCCACTTGCTTCTAGCCAAACAAAACATATACATTACTTCCCAATTCAATGCTAAACTCAACCATCAACTTACTTTGCTAACACAACCTAAATTCCACAATTTCTCAAATCACATAATCTCCTAAAATCCCAATTTTCGTACTCCAACAACCCTTGGCTGAAAACTCAATTTCCAAACACCCAAATGACTTCCAAAACATCCCAAATCACCCTCCTAACATAGGTAGACCATCAGCCCTTCAATTTCAACATAAAACCCACCAAAAACCCAAGTTTTAATACTTTAAAATCTACCTCATGAACATGCTACGAATTTTCACCCAAATTCAACCAATTTGATATATGTTACACATTATAACATGATTAACTAAAACCCCAACTCAATTTATCAAAACAAATTGAAAAACCCCTTAAAAATTCAAACTTTAAATATAAACCCTAATTTTCAAAACTCTATAACTTTGAAATCTAAGACTATGGGTTGATAGGAAATAAAGAGGAGATTAAGAAAACATGTTTACCTCTTAAAACGGGGTTGAAATCAAGTGGCAAATTGATGGAATAGTAGTATGAATATTTGAGAGGGTTTGGGGAAAGGGGAGAGTGTTTCATGTTGGATATATTGAAAAAGGGGGAGAAGATGACAACTTTAAAAGTTGTCATCCTTTTTAAAAAATTTTGGGTAATTTACAACATAAGTCCCTCCCTTTTTACTAAAGCTCAATTACACCACATTTTAGGTTGAATTGTTTTAATTAAATTTTATTTGACTCGAACTATAAACCCGGTTAACTCCTAGGCCCAAGACACGGGTGTTACAACTCTCTCCCACTTAAGGAATTTCGTCCCCGAAATTACCTGACTGAAAGAGATACGGAAACTGCTTTTCCATATCCTCCTTCCTCTCCCAAGTGGCCTCGTCCACACCTCTACGTCGCCACCGCACCTTCACCAACTCAATCGATCTACCCCTCAACACCTTACTGTCAGAAGCTAAGATCTCTACTGGCTCTTCTTCATAAGTCAAATCCGGATTCAATTCAATTTCTTCTACGGGCATAACATGTGATGGATCGGACCTATACTTGCGAAGCATCGATACATGGAACACATCATGTATCTTCTCAAGCTCGGATGGCAAACGCAACTGATAAGCAACCGGACCCACCCTCTTCACAATCTCATACGGTCCTATGTACCTCGGACTCAACTTCCCTTTTCGGCCAAATCTCATCACTTTCTTCCACAGAGATACTTTCAAGAACACCTTCTCACCCACTGAGAACTCAACTTCCTTTCTTTTCAGATCGGCATAGGACTTCTGCCTATCCGAAGCAGCCTTCAAACGGTCAAAAATCAATTTTACCTTGTCGGTTATCCCCTTGAGCAAATCCGGCATAGGTAACAATTTCTGTCCTACCTCGGCCCAACACACTGGAGTTCTACACTTCCGGCCATACAAGGCCTCATACGGAGCCATCTGAATGCTTGACTGAAAACTGTTATTGTACGCAAACTCTACTAGAGGCAAATGCTTCTCCCAAGTACCCTGAAAGTCAATGATGCAACAACGCAACATATCCTCTAAGATCTGAATAACCCACTCTGACTGACCATCTGACTGTGGATGATAAGAAGTGCTGAAGTTCAAACGGGTACCCAAAGCTGTATGCAGACACTCCCAAAATCTAGAAGTAAACCGCGGATCTCTATCTGACACAATGGACTTTGGCACACCATGTAGCCTCACAATCTCACCAATGTACAAATCGGCCAATCTATCTAAGGTCTAAGTAGTGTTGACTGCCAAGAAGTGAGCACACTTCGTAAAACGATCTACTATCACCCAAACTGAGTTCTTCTTCGTAGAAGTCAAAGGAAAACCCGAAACAAAATCCATAGTGATGTTCTCCCACTTCCATTCTGGAATTCTCAACGGCTGTAACAAACCTGAGGGAACCTGATGTTCCGCCTTCACTCTCTGACACACTAAGCACTTACTCACAAAGTCGGCTACATCTCTCTTCAAGCCAACCCAAAAGTACTCATTCTTCAAATCATGGTACATCTTCGTACTTCCAGGATGCATAGCAAACGGACTACTGTGGGCTTCAGTCAAGATCGTACGTCTCAAGTCACTGTCTTCTGGCACAACTATTCTATCCTTGAAACACAAAACTCCATCAGTGTTGAAACTGTAATCTGAAGATCTACCCTCGGCTATATCTTGCACGTGAGGTGCCAAAGATCTATCTAAGAGCTGTTTCTCTTGAATCAACTGACCTAGAGTAGGTCGAACCTGAAGCTCGGCTATCAAGCCACCATCTCCGGACAAACTCAATCTAGCAAACATAGCTCTCAAGTCCACGGCCATCTTCCTACTCAATGCATCGGCCACTACATTGGCCTTACCCGGATGGTACTCAATAGTAAGATCGTAGTCTTTTAGCAACTCTAACCACCTACGCTGTCTGAGATTCAAATCTCGCTGAGTCATAATGTACTTCAAACTCTTGTGGTCGGTGTATACTGTGCATTTCTCACCATACAAATAGTGCCTCCAAATCTTCAGAGCAAACACAACTGCAGCTAACTCTATATCATGGGTCGGATAGTTGCGCTCATGAGTCTTCAACTGTCTTGAGGCATAAGCCACCACTCTTCGGTCTTGCATAAGGACACATCCTAGCCCTACATAAGATGCATCACTGTAGACTACATAGTCCTTCCCGGACTCAGGCTGAATCAAGATCGGTGCTTGGGTCAAAGCTTCTTTCAATTTCTCAAAGGCTCTCTGTCTTGCATCTGTCCACTCAAACTGAACCCTCTTTTGAAGTAACTGTGTCAATAGAGCGGCTAGCTTAGAGAAACCCTCTACAAACCTCCTATAGTATCCGGCTAAGCCTAGGAAGCTACGTACCTCTGTCACAGACTTCGGTTGCTTCCACTCAACAATGGCTTCAATCTTCTTCGGATCAACTCTAATGCCTTCAGCTGACACTACATGTCCTAAGAAGACTACCTCACGAATCCAGAACTCACACTTGCTGAGCTTCGCATACAACTGATGATCTAGCAAAGTCTTCAAGACAAGTCTCAAAGGTCGGTCATGGTCTTCTTCAGTTCGAGAGTATACCAATATGTCAACAATAAATACAACCACAAACTGATCTAGATACTGATGAAAAATCCTATTCATCATGTCCATGAAAGCTGCCGGTGCATTAGTCAACCCAAATGGCATGACTAAGAACTCATAATGCCCATACCTAGTCCTCAAGGCTGTCTTCGGTACATCAACCTCTCTAACCTTTAGCTGGTAGTAACCTGATCTCAAATCAATCTTCGAAAAGACAGATGCCCCTCTCAACTGATCAAACAAGTCATCGATTCTAGGCAACGGATATTTGTTCTTCACTGTCAACTGATTTAACTGTCTGTAGTCTATACACATTCTCATGCTTCCATCTTTCTTCTTCACAAACAACACTGGTGCACCCCAAGGTGAAGAACTAGGTCGAATAAAACCTCTATCTGTCAATTCTTGCAACTGAGTCTTCAACTCTTTCAACTCTTTCGGTGCCATACGATATGGAGCAATCGAAACAGGAGCTGAATCAGAATAAGTCTCAATGCTGAACTCTACCTCTCTGTCCGGTGGTAACCCTGGCAATTCTTCCGGAAACACACTAGGAAAATCATATACTGTCCGGATGTCCTGAGGTCTAACCTCACTCATGTTAGGGTTCATCACATACGCTAAGTATGCTTCACACCCCAACTCAACTAACCTCTTAGCCTCTAACACTGAAACCATATTGGACAAGAACTTCACGTTCTTACCCACCACTACGATCTCATAATCATCTGTGAGCTTCAAAGAAATCCGTTTAGTTTCAAAATCTATCCTAGCTCTATGCTCCGTGAGCCAGTTCATACCCAGAATCACATCAAAATCGTAAAAAGGTAGTTCCATCATATCCACTGGAAATACATGTCCCTGAACCATCAACGGACACCTTCGATACATCTTCCTAACTACTACCGTGTCCCCAAAGGAACTAGTAACACTAACTCCTACCTCTAACAACTCACAATGCAAATTCAAAGACTGTGCATGCTCACTCAAAATGTAGGAATGTGTAGACCCAGAGTCAATCAAAGAAAGCAAACCCAAAGACTGTATCGAGAAGTTACCTACGATCACATCGGTGTCATGCTGCTCTCCGCGCTGAGCGTAAACCCTAGCCTGTCCTCCGCCCTCCAGCTGGACTGCAACTACATGTGCTATGTTCCTCTGACCATCATTCCTCGGCTGGAAGTTTCCCCTACCGCGCCCGCGGCCTCTCTGAAAGTCGTTGGCTCTAGCAGGAGCCTGAGCTGGTGCCTGTCCCACCTGATGTGGACAGTCACGTCTAATGTGGTATCTAGCACCACAACTTCAACAAGAATGATAATTTCCCCAACACTCTCCGGTGTGGTTCCTCCCGCAAGTAGCACATGTGGGCAACTTCCCACCAGCTCTCTGGCCCTGGTGGCCCCTACCGTGGTTATCGCCACCACGCCTATGATCATACTGATACCTGTTGTCCCGATGCCTCTTGGCATCACCTCTATCAAAGTTGCTGGACCTCTTACCCGAACTAGATCCACCTGACCGCCTGGTCAAACTCAAACTGTGCTCCAAGTCCTTGGCCCTCGAGACCAAGACATCAAAATCAGTGTAGTCTGAAGCTAGTGTATAAGTCTTGATTTCTTCGTTCAGTCCATAACGGAAGCGGTTACAACGCTCCACCTCAGTAGGTACAAGCTCGGGTGCATACTGACTCAGTCTGACAAATCGGATCTCATAATCGGTCACGGACATACTCCCCTGAAGCAGTGCCATAAACTCTCTCTTCCTCTCATCGAGGTATCGCGGACCCAAATACTTCTTCCGGAATGCTGTCTCAAAGAACTCCCATGTAATCTCGGCCTCATACATCCCTAAAGTAACGGTGACCCACCAGGTGTAGGCATCACCCTGAAGCAGAGACTCAACACATCCCAACTTGCGCTCACCAGTACATCCCATCTGAGCAAGAATACGGACGGTCTTCTCAAACCACATCTCTGACCTCTCCGGAGTAGCACCTCTAAACTCTTCGGCCCCAAGGCCCCGAAGTCTCTCTAATGGCAATCCGGTGCCCTCACCCTGATGATTAGCTGCCTGACCTCTAGCTACTGCAGCCTGGAATGCCCCGGCTATCGCCTGAACCAACAGAGTTAAGTCAATCCCGGCCGGTCCTTGGCCACCTTGACCTCCTTGTGGTCCCTCACCTTCGGCCCCGACCTCACCTCCCGCTCCCGGTGGAGGAGGTGGTGGTGGTGGAGGTGGTGGAGGAGCTCCAACTCCAACAACATGCTCTCCCACTTGAGCTCCAACCCCAACTACCGGCTCAACTCTCGGAGCCTCCGCCCGTGGTTCCGGTCGAACCATCCTAGGCCTCCCACGTGGTCTCATGGTTCAACTAGCAAGGTAAAACTACAACAAGAAACAGATAAGGATTGCGTTAGTCAAAGCAAGGGTCCAATAGTGCTCAATTATTCCTCTTTCCCAAAAATCTTTTTAAATTAAGTAATAGTAGCAATGAGCACTCACTCTACACCAGACACGACAGTTCATGCATTCAAAACATCATACGATCAATCAAGCATCAAGGATTCATGGCAAATCATGCATTGAACAACACAAGCATTTAACACATTAATCTCACATCACTTACCTGCCCGAGGTCTCGGTAACCTCAGGCTCTGATACCAACAAATGTAACCCCCTCGTCCCGATCTGGCCGGATGACCGGTCCGAGTGGGCCACACGGGGAAAACCGAAGCGAAACCCAAAGGGTTCCCCCTCGGTTAGCAACCCTAAAATTTTTTTTTTAATCTTGTCACATTCGAACCCCAAACCACATTCAAACACCCAAATTTTAATCTTGACTAAAGGTATCTTAAATCCTATGTGTTTTTCTTTTTAAAAAGGCCAACAAGTCAAAACAGTGCAGTCTTAAGCAAAGGTTTCGAAACCTACCCAAAAGGTTTCGAAACTTAGACTGGCAGTAAGGTCTGGAACCCAATTCTCACCAAAAGTTTCGAAACCTTGGGTAAGGTTTCGAAACCTTTGACCATAGTTTCGAAACCTTCCCCAAAGGTTTCGAAACTTTGGTTGGCAGAATGTCCTGGAACCTCAAAATTTACAAAGGTTTCGAAACCTTCCTTAAAGGTTTCGAAACTTAGGCTGGCAGTAAGGTTTGGAAGCCCAGATTTCTGCAAAGGTTTCGAAACCTTACCCATGGTTTCGAAACCATAGTGCAGGGGATCACTTACTGCCCAACTTAAAGACTTCCTAACCATGTAAAACACTAAAATCATGCATAGACATATATAGAAGCTTAAAAAGGACCAAAGGCATGAATTAACACCCACAAGACTCGCACATACTATCATTTAAGCAATCATACATGAGCCATAAGTAGCAATTAACATGAGTCAAGGCATTCGAACATGACATTCCATCAAAAGAGTAAATTCAGCATTTAAGGTCAAACATGGAAGCTCAAGAGCCCAAATGGCACAATTCAACACAAGAGGTTTGCACTCATACACAAGGCAACCTAAGCATCTAAAGCATGCCATCACACACCATCAATCATCATAGTATTACGTGCTTTACAATCCAAAACATCAATCCAAAACAACATCATTTGAAAGAGTCATACAAGGCTCATACAAACACACCCTATTGCCACATTGCTTAACTACTACAAAATTAACCATACTTGAGCAACAACTTGGAAAGTCCTTCTTGCCTTGCCTCGAGCTAACACCACGCTAATGATCTGCATTGTTGAACATAGAGAGCGTAAGCTATAAGCTTAGTGAGGGTGCTCTAAAACGAAAAACATCAACAATGCAGGGTTCAAGCATGTTAATCCTAGTCTTACATACATCAAGCATAGGCATAAAATCAAGTAGACCTAGCTAGTCTTTCAAGTGGCATATATGGTTTCTCGATCCTACCAAGCTCATTTATCAAAATCAACATCATATAGCAACACCATATATCACCAACATATATCATCATCACATATCACAATGTATGAACAAGTTAATTGGCCACTTTAATTACCCCGATTGTGCGGATTTAAACCTCAACAACACTTTACCTCGGTGGGATTACACTCATCACCGGACCTTGCATGTGCGGGATTCCACTCATCGCCACATGTCCTACGGATGGGATTCCACTCATCATCCCGTAGAAATGTAATAAAAGCTTCCGGTGGAATGTTATATCACCGTACTCCTCCTTGATGACTTAACGCCATCAAGGCCACGTACGTTTTGACTCAATTTGTGTGCACACTATCCTAATGATCGATCATTTACAACCGGTAATTATTTTAGTGCCAATTATCATAACCACATCATATACATATCATCAACCACATTCATGCTCAATCTCATAGATGTATATCAAGATAAACTCACATCCATCAACCACAATCATAATAGCATAGTCAAACAAGCATAAATGCATTCATGGATATCAATGATTAAATCAACAACTTGAATTAACTATGAGTGGCCTACCAAGCACACTTCACACACACTCCCACTACACATACTCGAACCAAACTTAAAACAAGTTGAAACCACTCACCGCCCTTCCTTAGCAAATCGAACAATCCTCCTACGCACCCGGATTCGGTCCCAAAGCCTCTTCCACGCTTCCACTTGCTTCTAGCCAAACAAAACATATACATTACTTCCCAATTCAATGCTAAACTCAACCATCAACTTACTTTGCTAACACAACCCAAATTCCACAATTTCTCAAATCACATAATCTCCTAAAATCCCAATTTTCGTACTCCAACAACCCTTGGCTGAAAACTCAATTTCCAAACACCCAAATGACTTCCAAAACATCCCAAATCACCCTCCTAACATAGGTAGACCATCAGCCCTTCAATTTCAACATAAAACCCACCAAAAACCCAAGTTTTAATACTTTAAAATCTACCTCATGAACATGCTACGAATTTTCACCCAAATTCAACCAATTTGATATATGTTACACATTATAACATGATTAACTAAAACCCCAACTCAATTTATCAAAACAAATTGAAAAACCCCTTAAAAATTCAAACTTTAAATATAAACCCTAATTTTCAAAACTAACTTTGAAATCTAAGACTATGGGTTGATAGGAAATAAAGAGGAGATTAAGAAAACATGTTTACCTCTTAAAACGGGGTTGAAATCAAGTGGCAAATTGATGGAATAGTAGTATGAATATTTGAGAGGGTTTGGGGAAAGGGGAGAGTGTTTCATGTTGGATATATTGAAAAAGGGGGAGAAGATGACAACTTTAAAAGTTGTCATCCTTTTTAAAAAATTTTGGGTAATTTACAACATAAGTCCCTCCCTTTTTACTAAAGCTCAATTACACCACATTTTAGGTTGAATTGTTTTAATTAAATTTTATTTGACTCGAACTATAAACCCGGTTAACTCCTAGGCCCAAGACACGGGTGTTACACACTAGGTCAATTAGTAGATCTCATCGTTTTCCCCTCTTTGATTACTACTCAATCCTCTGAATTAATTTACGTTAATTAACTATAGATAATACATATTTTAAGAAATAAATTTTAATAAAAATAATAATTAAATTCAAAAGGGTAATATTACAAATTTATCAATGACATATTAAGCGATAATTGAATAACTCTAAGTGAAATGATGTCTCAATTGATGTTTTATTTGAAAATTTGTCATTAAATAAATCTATGAAATTATACCATTTCAGGAGTCATGGCCATTCTTTCTCCACTCTTGGATAATGTGAAATTGTTTTTTCCTCTATTGTTGACTTTACAGGGAGATATTATCCAAAACAATTCCAAGTTCAGAGGAGTATCTCGAAATTTTTTCAGGAGGGACGAGAAACGAATTATAATTTTTTTGAAGGCGTAAAGTGTAATTTTATTATTATATCAATTTAAAATTTCTTGATTTTTGAAGGGACTAAAAGATAATTTTACCATATTTAGAAGGTGATGTCGGTTTAGTTAATTTTTTTTAAATTTTCTGAACCAATCATGATAATTTAGTATGGTTCAATTTCCTTTGGTGATCGATTTTTTTCTTATTAGTTTTAGTTTTTGGCTTGTTGGACTTAATTTTTTCAAAAAATGACTCTATTTTATGATTTCTAGAAATTATATGGTAAAGTATCAAAGTTTTTTCATTAATATTTCTAAACAAATTATTTTTTAACTCATTAAAAAATCAATAATTCATGTAAAATATTTTAAATATAAATCATATATTATATTATAAATTATTTATAAATTAAATAAAAACAAGAATTTGATTTGATTTGAATTAACCACAACTTTTAAACTTATGTTTCATAACGCGTCAAATTACCACGATTCATATCTATTTTAGATACCTCAAAGTTTTTTTTCATAATTTTGTTTTTATTTTTGATTCAATTATTTATATAAAAATGATAATATATATATACCACATATATTATATATAAAAATGTCGCATGTAGAAATAGATTAAAAGCACGTGTAAATATGTTATATAAATCAGAGATAGTTACTACATTATATAGAAAATATATCTGATTTATATAAATTTGGTTAATAAATGAGTGAATAAAACGGTCTTCTGACAATTGATTTGCTCTTGTTCTCTTTTGTTTTTTAGAATTAATCTTAATTTTTTTTCATATATACGGTTGAAATTATGAGTGAATTCAAAATTTTAAGGTGAGAAGTAAATTTTAAATGGTTTAATGGTGAAATTAATTAAGCCCTTAAACTTTTTTTGCACCCAATTAAGCCCTTGAACCAATAAATTTAATCATTTAAGCGATTTTGACCATGTAATCTTGACAATTTTTTCTTTAGATATTACCGGCACATAATACACTACAGTTCTATCATGTTGCATTTGCATATTTTTCTGAAAATATTTTTTTTGAGATTTCAAATTTTTTTTGGAATCTTTAGAACTTTTAAAGAATTTTTCAAGTAGAATAAAAATTTTCTGAAAATGTCAAGTGGAAAAACTGTGACACGATACACTGCACCAACATATCCAAAAAACTGTTAAAATTTAATGGTCAAAATTGGTCAAATGTCTTAATTGATTAAATTTCTTGGTTGAAGGTATTAATTGAGTGCAGAAAAAGTTTAGGGGCTTAATTGATTTTTTTTCAAAGGTTTGAGTTCTTCTTATACCCTTAAGACATTTTAAATTTTAAAATATTACAATATAATTTCATTAACTTAAAATTTTATAGTGGTTTTAATGAACTTTTGTTTTTCCCTATTTTTTTGATCAAGTGGTGTTACAATAATATTTCCAAGGCAAATGTCGGAATATGAACCCACACAAGGGGTTAAGCGGATGAGCATCCATGACCATTAAGTCAATTAATGGATCTCATCGTTTCCCCCTGTTTGATTACTACCCAATCCTTTGAATTAATTTATGTTAATTAATTATATATATCATTTATATTTTAAGAAATAAATTTTAATAAAAATAATAGTTAAATTCAATAGGTTAATATTACAAATTGATCAATAACGAATTAGGCGTTAATTAAATAACTCTAAGTGAAATGTTGTCTTAGTTAATGTTTTATTTGAAAATTTGTCAAATAATTCTATGAAATTATACCATTTCGGGACTCATGACCATTCTTCCTCCACACTTAGATAATATGAAGTTTTTCCCTCTAATGTTTACCTTACAAGGAGATATTATCCAAAACAATTCCTAGTCCAGAGGAGAATCCTGAAATTTATTCTAGAGGGACGAGAAACAAATTGTAATTTTTTTCAAGGCGTAAAGTGTAATTTTATTATTATATCAATTTAAAATTTCATAATTTTTGAAGGGACTAAAAGATAACTTTACCATTTTAAGGAAGTGAGGTCTGTTTAGTTAAGTTTTTTTAGAATTTTCTGAACCATCCATGATAATTTAGTCTGGTTTAATTTCCTTTCGTGATCAATATTTTTTTCTTATTAATTTTAGTTTTTGATTTTTTGGACTTTATTTTGAAAAAAATGACTTTGTTTTATGATTTCTAAAAATTATATGGTAAATTATCAAAGTTTTTTCATAAATATTTCTAAACAAATTATTTTATCAACAAATTAAAAAACAATAATTCATGTATAGCATTCTAAATATAAAATCATATATTATATTCTGAAAGAATTATACATTAATTATAAAAACAAGAATTTGATTAGATTTGATTTAACCACAACTTTTAAACTTATGTTTCGTAAAGCGTCCAAATACCACGATTCAGATCTATTTTTGATACCTTAGAGTTTTTTTTCATAATTTTATTTTTATTTTTTATTCAATTATTGATATAAAAATGAGAATATATACCACATATATTAGATATAAAAATTTTGCATATAGAAATAGATTAAAAGCACGTGTAAATATGTTATACAAATCAGATATAGCTACTACATTATATAGTAACTATATCCGATTTATATAAAAAATTTACATATGCTTTTAATATATTTCTATATGCGACTTTAAAAATATGACCTAGAAATTCAGCTATAAAATGCTCAATGCACATCACACTTTGTACATCCTCAGGTCAGCATCTTTGTAACCCCCTCGTCCCGGTCCGGGCGATTGACCGGTCCGAGTGGGCTACACGGGGATAACCGAGGCGAAACCCGTTAAGGCTCCACTTCGGTTAACAACCCGAGAAAACTTTTTCTTTAATTATCTTGTCTAAATGAATTCAATTAGACCTATGTGAGAAGCGACAGCGGAAAACAAGACTAAACCATACAACGACGCGTAATTTAAATTTACCGGTTGTCAAGTTAATTTGGTTCCTTACAAACGCGATCCAAACACACATAAACAAACACGAACTAGGCTCACAAGAAGCTAACATCAAACAGGGCCTAAGCCCAACACTTGTGAACCTTTAGAGATGTCAAAAGCCCACTTTTCAGGCCTGTGTTTCGAAACAGGCTTGCCCGTTTCGAAACACGGGCCCAGTTTAAAAAGCCAGACCAACTGTTCTGATACGCATCCACCCCGTTTCAGAACAGGGGTCCATTTCGCCTAGACGTTCCGAAACACGTTTCGGAACAGGCAATCACAGTAGCCAAAACATTTCGAGACTCGTATCGGAACAAGGGTTCATAGTAGCCAAACCGTATCGGAGCGCGTTTCGATACGGGTGTCCCTGGAGCCACACCCGTTCCGAAACAACCTTACCCGTTCCGAAACGCCTGCAACGAGTGAATTTCCAAAACCAGATTTAAAAATCTCTAAAATATCCCAAATGACTCCAAAGACTTCAAGAAGAAAGACACAACATAAGCACACAACTCTAGAGGCATACACCCTAGTACAAGCATGCTTAAACACACAACATACATGAAAGACCATGAATTTAAGGAACCAAGCATTTACCAAAAGAGTCATACATTGTATATTAAGGTTTTCATGCCTTAGCACAAAACATACACATAAGCATTCATGTTACGCATCATAAGCATGGTTTACAATAAAAAATAAGGCATCAACAAGCCACACCAAAACATCAACATATCAAAGGAGTCTAAACAAGCTCCTAACACAAAGCAACAACACATATCCCATTGCTTATCCATTACATCTCATAACTTAAAAGTTTATACTTGAGGATAGCAAAAGCACACTTGGAGGCCTTCTCCTTGCACAAGCAAACCACGAACTAAGGATATGCATTGTCAAATAAAAGAGAGCGTAAACATAAAGCTTAGTGAGGGTAAGTTCATAAAACAAACCTCGACAATGCAGGGTCCAAGCACGAGCAACAAACCAAGCAAGAATGCATGTTTTCTTACCTTCGAAGCCACAAGAGTCATATATATATATAATGCATGAACATATCATCAAATATCATGCCATGCTCAACATGTCCATAAATACAACCATATGGAAACACATTTAACAATATGTATTGGCACCTAGCTATGACCCGAATATGCGGATAACAACCGTTGGAACTCATATCCAACAACTCAACCATTACCTTACGGTGGGATTACACTCATCATCGTTTCACGCGGAGGGGATTCCACTCATCCTCACGCCTCGTCGATGGGATTCCACTCATCACCGACCAAATTATAAAAGAAGATTTCTGGGCGTACCCGTACTCCATCTTGATGACTACCATCACCAAGACCACGCGCGCATTTCGACTCTCGTTTGCACACAAACATCCTAATGATCGATCATTTGTACCCAAGCATACTAGTGCCAATACTATCTCAACACAAGCTTATCATAACACAAATTTCTTACCATTTCCCATGCATAGCACGTAGCCACCATAATTTACAATCATGCACCCACATCTCATCAAACACATGCATATCACAATGCATAAACAAATCATCATGCCTCAATATCACACATAGCCACAATGTGCATAGCAACATTAATCACAAATAACATATGAGGCATAAACACAACATTCAAAGTTCATCCAAAGGTATCTAACTAAAGCTTGAGATTAGACTACCAATCTAATCCCAACTCTAAGTGGGTTTACCAAGCCTGACCTAGGTCCACATGCTCGAACCAACGTTTGATAACCAATTTAAAAACGAAGAACCACTCACCAGACTTTCCAAACACAAGCAAACAACCGATCAAGCTCCCAACGGTTCCGGATTCAAATACGAGGCTTCGCCAACAAAATTCCTTGTATCTAAACAATCAAACACATTCTATTAATCACCAAAACAAACAAAAACCACTGCTGTAAACTTAGAGCACCAATCAAGCATCAAATTCAAGCCAAGAACACTCTCAAAACCCACATTTTCGAGCAGCCCAATAGCACAGCCAAAAACCATTGATTCCAACACTTTTAACACACCTAATAGCTTCCAAAATAACCCCTAAACATCATACAACCATCAGCCATCAATTTCCAACACTAAACAACCCCAAAACTCATCTTTAAAGCCCTCTAAAACCCCACTTAAACCCAAATCCGTGAATCATTATGAAACCATGTAAAAATCATATATGTTGGACCATTTGGGCTACCAAATACATATCTAACTTCAAGAAATCAAAAGCTCAATCAAAATTCAATAAAGTTTGGATTTTTATTCTTTAAGCTCCAAAAACTCAAAACACAAAATAATGGGTTTCCATGAAAACTAAAAAATGTAGAGAAAGAGGAAGTTGAGGACAACTCAAAAGTGTAATTACCTTTCAAAAATCACCAAGAATGAAGGAATGAGGTGATGGAATATTAACTTGAATGGAAAGGGGAAGTTGTCGTGAGTTTTGAAGGAGGGGGAAGAAGATGAGTGAAAAAGGCACTTTTATGTGTTTTGTTTTATTTTTAAAAGCCAAAGACATATTTACCCTTAATGAACATGGATTATTACAATAGTTTAAAATCCATGGCCATTGGGTTTAATTCTAAACAAGCCCAACATATTCATTTTATTGTTTTGAAAATATGAGGCCCAAAATAATATTTTAATACTTTAACTTCACCCGACCCCCAAACCCGGGTGTTACAACTCTCCCCCACTTAAGGAATTTCGTCCCCAAAATTACCTGGCAGAAACTAGTAGAGAAACTGCTCAAGCATATCAGCTTTCCTCTCCCGCGCGCCCTCTTCCACGCCTCTGTGTCGCCACAACACCTTGACCAACTCTATGGTCTTACCACGCAACACCTTGCTATCAGAAGCAAGTATCTCAACTGGTTCTTCATTGTACGACAAATCCAGATTCAGTTCTATCTCCTCAACGGGCATAACATGAGACAGATCTGATCTATATCTTCTAAGCATCGACACATGAAATACATCGTGGATCTTCTCTAACTCTGAAGGCAATCTCAAACGGTAAGCTACTGGCCCAATCTGCTCAACTATCTCATACGGACCAATAAACCTTGGACTCAACTTGCCATTCCGTCCAAATCGCATTACCTTCTTCCACAGAGACACTTTCAAAAACACTTTCTCACCCACTGAAAACTTAATCTCTTTTCTCTTCAAACCTACGTAAGATTTTTGACGATCGGAAGCTTCTTTCAAACGGTCACAAATCAACTTCAGCTTATCAGTAGTCCCCTTAAGCAAATCTGGTATAGGTAAC
Source organism: Hibiscus trionum (assembly GCA_030270665.1). Classification (NCBI taxonomy): domain Eukaryota; kingdom Viridiplantae; phylum Streptophyta; class Magnoliopsida; order Malvales; family Malvaceae; genus Hibiscus; species Hibiscus trionum. Next base: position 34,793,011 of record BSYR01000017.1, read on the forward strand.
AATTTCTTACCCGTTTCGGCCCAACAGATCGGAGTCCTACATCGCCTACCATACAATGCCTCATAAGGAGCCATCTGGATACTAGTCTGGTAACTGTTGTTGTAAGCAAACTCGACTAAGGGTAAATGCTTCTCCCAAGAACCCTGGAAATCAATCACACAACAACGGAGCATATCCTCTAATATCTGTATCACTCACTCTGTCTGACTATCAAACTGCGGATGATAAGAAGTACTGAAATGCAAACGACTACCTAGGGCACTATGTAAACAACCCCAAAGCCTCACTGTGAATCTCGGATCTCTATCTTATACGATAGACTTTGGAACTCCATGCAACCTCACAATCTCGCGGATGTACAAATCTTCCAGCTTATCTAAAGAATCTGTGGTGTTCACTGCTAAGAAATGAGCACACTTAGTGAATCTATCAACTATCACCTAGACAGAATTCTTCTTCGAAGGAGACAACGACAACCCTGACACAAAATCCATAGTGATTCTTTCCCACTTCCATTTTGGAATTTTCAAAGGCTGTAGCAAACCTGATGTTCTGCCTTTACCCTCTGACAAACCATGTAACAGCTCACATACTCGGTTACATCCTTCTTCAAACCAACCCAGAAATAATCATTCTTCAAATCTCAGTACATCTTAGTACTGCCCGGATGCATAGAAAAAGGACTCGAATGTGCTTCGTTTAGAATCATACGTCTCAACTCAACATCTTCAGGTACTACAACTCTGTCTCTGAAACACAACACATTCTCACCTTTGAAACTGTACTCTGTCGGTCTACCTTCTGCAATGTCCTGAACATGTGAAGCTAAAGATACGTCTTGCAATTGTTTCTCTCTGATCATCTGAATCAATGAAGGTTTCACTTGCAACTCTGTAATCAAACCACCATCCCCTGATACACTCAGCCTAGCAAACATAGCTCGCAACTCAACTGCAACTTTTCTGCTCAATGCATCGGCCACTACATTTGCCTTACCCGGATGGTACTCAATAGTCAAATCATAGTCTTTCAACAATTCAAGCCACCTTCTCTGTCTCAAGTTCAACTCTCTCTGAGTCATCAAATACTTCAAGCTTTTATGATCAGTGTAAACCGTGCACTTCTCACCATACAAGTAGTGACGCCAAATCTTCAACGCAAACACAACTGCTGCTAACTTAATGTCGTGCGTAGGGTAGTTCTTCTCGTGCACCTTCAACTGTCTCAAAGCATAAGCAACAACTCTCTTTTCTTGCATCAGAACACAACCTAAACCTACGTAGGAAGCATTGCTATAGATCACGAACTCTTTCCCTGAAACTGGATGTACTAATACTGGAGCATTCATCAAAGCTTGTTTTAATTTCTCAAAAGCACTCTGTCTCGCATCTGACCACTCAAACTTCGCCTCTTTTTGTAACAATTTAGTCAACAGAGCAACTACTATAGAGAAACCATCAACGAATCTCCTAGAGTAACCAGCTAGTCCTAGGAAACTCCTAATCTCTGTCACTGACTTAGGTTGTTTCCACTCAACAATGGATTCAATCTTCATCGGATCAACACAGATACCTTCAGCTGACACAACGTGGCCAAGAAACACAACCTCTCAAATCTAGAACTTACATTTACTCAGTTTAGCATACAACTGATTACTCATTAATCTCTGCAAAACAAGTCTCAAGTGCTCATTATGTTCTTCTTCTGATCTCGAGTACACACAGATGTTGTCTATGAAAACAACTACAAATCGGTCTAGATAGTCTCGGAAAACTCAGTTCATCATGTCCATGAAAGCTGCTGGTGCATTCGTGAGCCCAAACGGCATCACAAGGAACTCATAATGACCGTATCTAGTCCTAAAGGCTATCTTCGAAACATCACATTCTTTTACCTTCAACTGATAGTACCCTGATCTCAATTCTATCTTCGAAAACACTGAGGCACCCCTCAACTGATCAAACAAGTCATCAATACGAGGCAAAGGATACTTGTTCTTCACTGTCAATTGTTTCAACTGCTTGTAGTCGATACACATCCGCATACTGCCATCCTTCTTCTTCAAAAACAACACGGGAGCACCCAAAGGCAAACTACTAGGCCTAATAAAACCTCGGTCTAACAACTCCTGAAGCTGACTTTTCAACTCTTTCAACTCTTTCGGAGCCATACGGTACGGAGCAATAGAAACTAGAGTAGACCCTGAAACAGTCTCAATCACAAACTCTACATTTCTGCCAGGAGGCAAACCCGGTAACTCTTCTGGAAACACATCCGGATAATCACAAACCGTTTTGATATCTTTCGGCATAACCTCACTCATATTCTGATTCATCACATAAGCTAAGTAAGCTCCACAACCGGAGTCCATCAACCTATGAGCCTCTAAAGCTGACACAACATTCGACAAGAACTTAACGTTCTCGCCTACTACCACTACCTCGAAGCTATCGGAAAGCTTCAACGAAATTCTCTTTGTCTCAAAATCTACACTAGCTATGTGCTCAACCAACCAATCCATACCCAAAATGATATCAAATTCGTAGAACGGAAGCTCCATCATATCGACAGGAAACACATGACCTTGAATCTTCAACGGACACCTCCTGTAAATTCATCTAACTACAACGGTCTCACCGAAGGAACTAGTCACATGCATCCCTATGTCTAAAATCTCAACAGGTATGTCTAACTTCTTTGCATGCTCACTCAAAATATAAGAATGCGTGGAACCCGAATCGACTAAGGAAAGGAAAGACATGGGATGTAACTCGAAATTACCTGCTATCACATCTGTGTCATTCCCTGCCCCTCTCTGTGCGTAGACTCTAGCTGGTCCACCGGCCTCTGGTTGAACTGCCACTACATGAGCAAGATTCCTCGGTGCCTCTATCCTAGGTGCACCAGCCCTCGGCTGGAAGTAACCACGACCGCGCTCACGACCTCTCTGATAGTCGATCGCTCTCGCAGAAGCCTGTGCCTGAATCGGTGCCTGTGTCGCCTAATGCGGACACTCTCTCCTAAAGTGGTCTCTCGATCCACAATTCCAGCAAGCATGATAGTTTCCCCAGCACTCTCCTGAATGTTGTCTCCCACATCGGGTACACTCGGGAAAACGCCCTCCAGCTCTCTGGCCCTGATGGCCTCTACCGTGGTGGCCACCGCCACACCTATGATCAAACTGTTGTCCACCACCCCGATGCCTCTTAGCATCACCACGATCAAAGTTTTTTTGCCTCTTCCCTGAACTGGATCCTCTCGAACGCTTGGTCAGCCCCAATCTATGCTCGATGTCCTTGGCCCTAGCGACCAAAACATCAAAATCAGAATAATCAGTAGCCAAGGTGTACCTCTTGACCTCTTCATGAAGTCCATACCTGAACCGATCACAATGGTCCCTCTCAGTAGGAACCAACTCCGGAGCATACTGACTCAATCGAACAAAGCGGGTCTCATAATCTGTCACTGAGGTGTCTCCCTGAACAAGATCCATGAACTCCCGCTTCTTCTCATCTAAATATCTCGGGCCCAAATACCTCTTTCTGAAGGCAGTCTCAAAGAAATTCCAACTGATCTCGGCCTCAGGCACGCCGGTAGTAATGGTGACCCACCAGGTGTAGGCATAACCCTGAAGCTACGAAACTACACATCCCAACTTACGAGCCCCAACACATCCCATCTAAGCCAAAATACGGACAGTCTTCTCTAGCCACAACTCTGATCTCTCAAGTGTAGATCCCCTGAACTCATCCGCTCCGAGGCTACGAAGCCTCTCTAAAGGTAAGCTAGCATCATCTCCTCTCGGTTGAGCTGCAGCCTTAGCTCCGGCAACTGCAGCCTGAAACGCTCTCGCTATAGCTTGAACTAGCGGAGCCATATCTATCCCTGCATGACCTTGGCCACCCTGACCAACCTGAGGTCCCGCTCCGTCAGCTCCAGCCTCGCCTTCTGTTGGCGTGTCAAAAGTCCTATCGCAATGTAGTGCAAGTGTACACGACGCAAGTAGTAAAGTGATACTCAAAGTATCGGATGTCAAATCCACATGGACTGGAAATAGCTTTATCCTTGGATTGCTGCACAAGAGAGAAATAAAAGAGTTTAAATTGTTGGGAAATAATATTGAAGAATACTGAATAATAGATAATGAAGTTTCAGGGTTAGGAGATAGGCCGGTATTGATCTGCTTGGTAGTGCAGGTGTTGCACTGCATAGAAAATTCATGTTCTGTGTATGGCTCGTGTCACGACAACACCTGTCGTGGCAGCGGTCCGTTGCTATCGCGGCAGCGAGGAGCAACTCACTTTCTTCAAGCTTGGCAAGAATCCCTGTTGTGACTTGTCCTATCCCTAGGTCCAAGTACTGTTGATGAACACTTCTTGGATGATACCTCCCGGCGTGAATCGAAGGGTGAACAACAATTTTGTTGAATTCTTTCTTATCCACTTAACCTCGTCCTATCCCTAGGTCCGAGATAGTTCAACCATAAACTGGAGAACCCGCACTTATTCCTTTCGTATACTTAACTCTCCCGATATTAAGTAAATAGATAATCTCACAATGATCTCCTGATACTCTTGCAAGATGTTGAAACAAGAATAAGCAAACTTGAAGTTTTATTTTATCGAACAGAAAATTCCTAAAACAGTACAATCCTTGCAACTACTTTACAGAATCAACCCTTAGCCCTAGGGGAAGTTTTAAAACATGATGAGAGGGGGAAAACGACTAGGGTTTCTGGGGAAGAAGGCTAGAGATGAGATATCCTCCCTAAGTCGAATTACATGCCTTTTTATAGGCCTTGGGTCCAAGTTTTCTAATATAACAAGAACATAAGTTTAAACTAAAGTACAACTCTATTGGAGAATTAATCTTCTGAGTGCATGACTCTAATTCGTCCTATTTTCTTGCTTTGGGTTTCTTCCTTAGACTTTGGGCTTGGCCTTCATTCTACCTTAGGGCTCAGAAAAATATAGGAGTGGTCCACGACAGACCAGGTTGAATTCCTCTATTTGTCGAGCTCCACTTCACTTTTACCTTTCACCAACGTTGTCGTCATGGCTGCCACGATAGTGGCCACGACAGCATCTCCCTTCTTGGCTCCAGTCCTGAATTCCAGCTCTGCTCCCTCACTGCTCTGAGTCTGCCACAACAGCTACCTGCAATAAATAGCCAAAATCAGTAGCAACTGTGCCATTTTATCTAATTGTGATGTATATGTGAAACTGTACCTAATTGCGATGAATTATGCTTGAATGCAGCAAAAATATGGGTTAAATAAGGGGTAAAATATAGAACTTTTACACACTCAACACACCCACAAACTCAAGTTCTTGCTTGCCCTCAAGCAATTAAGACCTAAATTTTTTTGGCTTAATTCAGTGAACTTTTCATTACCTACCACACATACTCTATCACGAACAACACCTTGTCGGACATTTCTTGGATTTATTTGGAACATGCTATAGGTATCGTGTAGTGTGTGCATGCTTTGTGAACAGATATGTGCTTAGACTCCTTTAATTTACTAGAATAGTTAAGCTACTTACTTGAATTTTTATGCCAACTTTCATTTTCTTGGAGGCAATTCTTAGGCTCCTTTAGTTTTTATTAGACTCAGTTTTCTTTTCTTATTTTAAGTTGACTAGAGCCTGTTTTTGGGCACCTCTAGCTAACTTCCTAGAGCCAGTTTTAGGCACCTCTAGGTGTATTGAGTCTAAATTTTCTTATCTTCTTTTCCTAGAGCCAGTGTTAGGCACCTTTAGGGGCAACTCAAGTGTTTAAGCTTTTCCTATTCTAGTTTACCAGTAGAAGTCTAGACAGCATAAGAGTCACAAAGGGTGTTTAAAGATCAGAACTATAGTAAGGCTTTAAACTGTTCCTAAAAATATCCTAAAGGCACTGCCACGACAGAGTATGTCGCGGCAGGTAAGTTCAGTTCAAAGATTTAAGCCAAATGATTTTTTTTGACAAAAATAAACTAAATAATAACTAACACTTAGACATAATTTTAAAACACAAAAGACACTTCATTACTGGAGGGATGCCACCCCCAAACTCGAGGGTTGCATTGCCCTCAATGCATGATGACATGGAAAAAAGAAAATAAAATACATCACAATATAAATAAAACAACAAGACAGCAAAAATAAGATAGAAACTTAATTTGAGGAGCTGTCATCGCTGTTGCTGCTGCTAATCTGCAGCTGCCGGCAGGCAGTGACCTACATTGTGGGTGCTGGCAGGGTGCTAGGGGAGGCAGAGGCAGTTTTATTTTTGGCTTCCCTTGGCGACTGGATACGAGTGGGTGAGATTTGGGGTAGCTTGTCCAGCACTTGTACCTCATCTTCGAAGCTGCTGCTGGTGCTGGCAGACTTGCCCTGGCCGGATGGTCCTTCACCAGCTTTGTTGGGCTTCTGCCTCTTCAATGGAGTGAACTCCTTCGACAGGTTTCGAGCAACAGAGGGCTCCCTGTCAGAGTCATGCCATACGGATGAAGAGGGGAACCCTTCGAAGTAGTCATCGTCGAGTTCTGGTAGCGGCTCCTTTCTTTTCTCGCCTCTGGCAGTGGCTGTGGCAGTGTGGCTGCCGCCTTCAACTGTCGCGGCCAGAGTAGGAGTAGAGGCAGCAGATGGGGTCTTTGGTGTGGCAGCAGGAGTAGGAGTAGTTGTGGGGGCAGCAAAGTATTGTTCTGGGAAGGCAGGGAACAATACATGTGGAAAATTTAAATTGTTATGAATAAAAGTTACCGTGGCTGTCGTGAAGTCCCTTACGAAGCCCATCAGACCAAGCTGCCTTTCCTCCATCTTTTTGAGTGTGGCCAGAATCTGAGTGGAGGCATCTTGTGGAGGGGCTGCTGATGTTGGATGCTGCTGCTCTGCTGCGGCAGGTTCTGGCTGACTGGGGCCTGTCGGCTCCTCTGCTGTGGCAGAAGGGTTGAAATAGGAGAGTGGGGTTGCTGCTTTTAGCTCCATAGGGCTGAAGATGTTACGCTCCGTCCACCCTTTCCCTCGGACTTTGAAATCTTCGACAATTTCTGGAACGTTGTGGCCTCGGCAGATTTCGGTGATAAGATACGGGAAGATAAGAGGTCCCGACGGTTGGAGAGCACATTCCAAAATTACCTCCCTTATGTATCGGCCAGCATTTATGGGTCTTTCGTTCAAAATTGAATGGACAAGTGCTAACCTGGGTCGGTCGACCGTATTGTTATGGGAGGATGGCATGATTCTCTTCTTGACGAAGTGGTTCCATATTTTGCCTCGGGAGTTAGTTGAGTTCTTTTCACCGTCCACCGATGCTTTGGGTCGGTGTTCCATTCTGTCCCCTCCTCCGTCACTTCTGCCATCACCGCATCATAGTCTGTCGGCGATAGACTCTCGACAAACCTCCTGTGGGCGTCTTCCCTTCTACTGAAATGGAGGCCGTAGAGGGTGTTGATGTAGTAAGGCTCAAAAGTAAGTTCTTTACCTCGTACCGTCACGGTCAGGGTATCCTTGCTGTCGACGGCAACATAAAATTCCCGGACCACCATGACGTTCATTTCTTCCGACTGGGCAGCAAATCGCTGCCACTTCAAGGCATGGATCTTCTTTGCGATGAAAGGTTCAAGCCCTAGGTCTCTGGTGGGCTCGGTGCAAAGAAAACCCCTTTCTTCCCACATCTCCCTCTTCTGGAAAGAGTGGTAGTATCTGTCGGCAGAGTCGGTGGAGGCAAAGCGGTTTGGGATGGCACTGTGGCTGGGTGTTCTCACTGCTGCGGTAGAGCTGGAGGCAGCACTTCTGCGAGTTTGTCTGCTAGTCAAAGTTGCAAGGCTGTGGAAAATAAAGAGAAATTTGAGATCTAGAGAGAGCAAGTTGAGAGAGTAAAAGTGAGGTGAAAATGAATAGTGAATGGGAGTTTATATAGATGAATGGTTTTCTGCCTGTTGGAGCTGTAACGGCAAGGCTAGTCATAGTTATGTGGTTTCCGACGCGTCTGTCACGCGTTTCTGTGTCTGCCGCGCGTCTATTACGCATTTGCGTGTCTGCCGCGACAACATGGTGACAGGCTGTATTTTCCGCGTATATCGCGACAGCTGATGACAGGCTCTGACGACAGACTCATCCGTTGGGCTTTTTGGGCTGCTGTTGATATGGTGGGCTGGTTCACTTCTTCTCCTCTCCTTGTTTCCCTTATTTCCTAAAAATAATTCAAATAAAACCTTATTTCCTAAAATAAATAAATCTTTATTCCTAATAAATAAATAAAATAAATAAATAATATATATATAAATAAAACTAAGTTAAATTAGGGATGCCTTGAGGGGCATCTCCTAAAGCAACTACTTCCTGCATCCTTGAGGCTTCAGTCCCCTGATAATGCTTTAGTCTTTGCCCGTTGACTTTGAATTGGTGCCCATCTTTTAATGAATTTTATCGTGATGGCACCATGGGGAAAAACCTGCACAACTTGGAAGGGGCTGGACCATCTAGATTTAAGCTTTCTTGGGAAAAGTTTTAACCTATTGTTAAACAATAACACAAGCTGCCCTGGGCAGAACTGTCGTGGCAGCAACTTCTTGCCATGCCACCTTTTGGTTTATCTTTGTAAATCTTTGCGTTGTCGTAGGCCATTTCTCGAATTTCTTCAATTTCATTCAAGTCAAGTAGCCTCTTCTGTCCTGCCTTATCTAAGTCCATGTTTACTGCCTTGATAGCCCAGTAAGCTCTGTGCTCTATCTCAACAGATAAGTGGCATGTTTTCCCATATGTAAGCCTGTAGGGTGACATTCCCAATGGTGTTTTGAAAGCTGTTCTATAGGCCCAGAGTGCATCATTGAGGTGTAAAGACCAATCTTTTCGAGTAGGTTTAACAATCTTCTCAAGAATGTTCTTTACTTCCTGGTTGGATATTTTGGCCTGTCCATTGGTTTGAGGGTGATATGTTGTTGCAATCCAGTGCTTTACGCCGTATTTTCTCAAGGCAGCAGCGATTACCTTATTGTCAAAATGTCTCCCTTCATCACTGATGATCGCCTTAGGTATGCCACACCTGGAGAAAATATTTTTGTGCAAAAATCTCTGAACAGTCTTGGCATCATTTTTCTGCGTGGCGATCGCTTCAACCCATTTGGATACATAATCCACTGCCAGTAGGATGTAGAGGTTCCCACATGATGCTGGGAATGGTCCCATGAAATCAATCCCCCATACGTCGAAGATTTCGACTTCTAGGATGTTCTGCAATGGCATCTCATGTCTTCTTGAGATGTTCCAAGTCCGTTGGCATTTGTCACAGCTCTTGTAGAATGCTTGGGCATCCTTGAATAGTGAGGGCCAGTAAAAACCAGATTGCAAAACATTGGCAGTGGTTTTGTTTCCACCTAAGTGTCCTCCATATGGTGAAGCATGGCAGTGATGAAGCGCAGCTTCCAGTTCATCCTGTGGTACACACCTCCTAATAAATTGATGCGCACAATGTTTGAAAAGAAGAGGTTCGTCCCAATAATAATGTTTTGCATCATTTTGGAACCTCTTCCTTGCTTGGTAATTAAGTTCAGGAGGTAGTGCTCCGCTAACAATGTAATTAACAAAATCAGCGTACCAAGGAAGTTCAGAAAACTTACCTGCCGCCATGGCTGTCACGGCAATGCTTGTGGCAGCAAACATCTGCTCATCCGGGAAGGTCTCCAGTATGTTAGTCTTGTCTGTTTGTAGACTTTTTCCCATCTCTAATCTCGAAAAGTGGTCTGCTACTTGGTTCTTTGTCCCCTTTTTATCCTTGATTTCAATGTCGAACTCTTACAACAGCATAATCCAACGTATCAGTCTAGGTTTTGCATCTTTTTTTTGCGAACAGATATTTTAATGCTGAATGGTCTGTATGGACCACCACCTTTGTTCCACGTATGTACGAACGGAACTTGTCAATTGAGAACACCACTGCTAACAGTTCCTTTTCTGTTGTGGTGTAATTCACATAGGCATCATTTAGTGTTTTACTGGCGTAATAAATTACGTGGAAAAGCTTGTCCTTCCTCTGCCCAAGTGATGCCCCTACAGCGTAGTCACTGGCATCACACATAATTTCAAATGGCAAACTCCAGTCTGGTGGTTGTACAATCGGGGCTGTTACCAGCTTTTCTTTCAAGATTCTTAATGCCTCAGTACATTCAGTATTGAAGTAAAAAAAGGACGATTCTGCTCTAATAAGTGGCATAAAGGCTTGGTAATCTTCGAGAAATTTGCAATAAATCTTCGATAAAACCCAGCATGCCCTAAGAAACTTCGAATTCCCTTGACTGTGGTGGGTGGCGGAAGCTTTTCAATGACTTCTATCTTTGCTCTGTCTACCTCTATGCCGCGGTAGCTTACCTTGTGGCCTAGGACTATCCCTTCATCTACCATGAAGTGACATTTTTCCCAGTTTAAGACCAAGTTCACTTTCTCGCATCTTTCGAGCACCTTCTGTAGGTTGCCTAAACAGCCTTCAAAACTGTCTCCAAAGACGGAAAAATCGTCCATGAATATTTCCAGGAAGTTCTCCACCATGTTAGAGAATATTGCCATCATACACCTTTGGAAGGTTGCTAGTGCATTGCATAATCCAAATGGCATTCTCCGAAAAGCATAAGTGTCGTATGGGCAAGTGAAGGTTGTTTTCTCTTGATTCTCCGGAGCAATAGCTATCTGGTTGTACCCTGAGTAACCATCAAGAAAACAATAATAAGGTTTCCCCGCTAATCTATCAACCATTTGATCAATAAAAGGTAGGGGAAATGGTATTTCCGGGTAGCTTTGTTAAGCTTCCGGTAATCCATACAAACCCTCCAACCGGTCACAGTCCTGGTTGGGATTAGTTCGTTCTCTTTGTTGGTCACCACAGTTATTCCTCCCTTTTTAGGAACGCACTGCACTGGGTTCACCCACTCACTATCCGAGATGGCATAAATTATCATAGCGTCAAGCCATTTGATAATTTCTTTTCTCACCATTTCTCGCATAGCATCGTTTAAGTGTCTCTGAGCATCAATGGTCGACTTATGATCATCCTATAGGAGAATTTTGTGCATACATAACGCCGGACTGATGCCTTGGATATCATCTATCATCCATCCAATAGCCTTCTTATGTTGCTGCAACATCCCAATTAACTGTTGTTCATGTTTCTGCATTAACTTGGAAGAGATGATTACGGGCAACGTATCATTTAAACCAAGAAAAAATATTTAAGCTGCCCTGGCAGGGGCTTAAGGTCTAAAACAGGTGGTTCTACAGTTGAAGGCTATTGAATTATGTGTTCATTCGAGGTATAGTTAAGAGGCTCGAATAACTTACCTGGACGATTTCCTATCCACTTTATGTCCTCATTACCTTCAGTGTCGGATATGTCAGAATCGGAGGAGTCACTGTCGTCGTTGCTGCCGTGACAGTCTTCCAGATGACTGGCGTGGCAGTGACCAAATTTTATGTCATGGCAACTCGACCTGATGGAGGGTTGGTCAAGGATTACTTCAGTGATGGTCTTGCATTCTTCTTCTGCATCATCATGTTTGATAGCTTGGAGAACATTGAGTTTGATCTCTTGATCATTTACTCTCATTGTCAGTTCTCCCTTCTCTACATCAATCAGTGATCTGCTTGTGGCTAGGAAGGGTCGCCCCAGGATGATTGGTGCGTTCTCATCTGCTTCACAGTCTAAAACAAGAAAGTCAGAAGGAAAAATGAACTTAACCATTCTTACCAGAATATCTTTGATCTTCCCTTCTGGTTGTACGTAAGAGCGGCCTGCCAGCTGCAGTATAACTGTCGTGGGTCGGGCTCGTCCAATACCTAATTTCTGAGACATAGATTTTGGCATTAAATTTATACTAGCACCTAGATCACAAAGTGTCTTACCCACGAATTTGTCACCAATTATGCACGGTATGATGAAACTCCCAGGATCCTTCTTTTTCTAGGGTGGATGCCTATGCAAGATAGTCATGCATCCTTCTGTCATTTTTACTGTTTCGAATTCCCCAAGTTTGGATCTTTTCGACATAACATCCTTGAGAAATTTTGCATAACCGGGCATCTGTTTGATAGCCTCTAACAGCGGTATATTGATGTGAACCTGCTTAAAAATATCATAGTTCTTTTTGAGCTGGTATTCATGTTTCTACTTCTGTAACCATTGTGGAAAAGGAGGTGGAGGACGGTAATCTTTCAGACGTCCTTCACATGGTATTCGGATCTGAGGAGGCTTAGGTTTTTCAGCAGTATTTTCTTTCTCCTCTGTCCCTTCTGCTGTCATGACAGGTATGTCGGCAGCAGGTTTCTTTTCTTCTGTCGGGGAAGTGTTCGCGGCAGGTGCTTCTAGGGCTGGTTCCTCAATCGGTACGGTTTTTAGCTCTGGCCCTTGCAGTTGTTTCCCACTCCTAGTCGTAATAGTTTTGCACTGCTCATGTGTGGGTTTTCTAACGACTTCAGTATCACTAGGGAATCCTCCATTTTGTCTTGGCTTAATATGCTGGGAAACCTGACCCATTTGTGTCTCCAGTGATTTCAGTGTAGCCTCATGGCTAGTAATTCTCATCTCTGTTTTGTCCATGAATGACTCAGTCTTCTTGACGAAGTGATCCATGTTTTCGATGTAAGTTCCTGTCTGTGACATGAATGTGGCCAAAGTCTGCTCCAGTATACTAGGTGCGGCTGTCGGCTGCTGTTGCGGCTGCCGGCTGCTGTTGCAGCTGCCGGCTGCTGTTGCAGCTGCCGGCTGCTGTCGTGTCAGGATTCTGGGTGCCCCTTGGTTTTGGTTGTTCTGCACTTGAGGATTCAGTGCGTTGTTTGGATTGCTCCAAGAGAACATGGGATCTTTCCTCCAGTTGGGATTGTAATTGTTGGAGTCTTAATTTCTCGGCTTGTTGTAATTTCCAACATACATCCCTTCCTCTAGCTGTAACGGGCAGTCTTTCGAACTGTGATTCCCACTGCAAGTTTCACATACCTCTTCAGCAAAGTAGACTGGTTTTGAATCTTTCATTAACAGATTTTCCACTGCCTTTGTGAGGTATGCAACCTGTGTCTTCAGGGAATTGTCGGCTTCATAATCTTTTACAGCTAACACTCGTTTACCTCTCCTCGTTGTGGGAAATTGCTCTTCATTCTTTGCTAGTTTTTTCAATACTACCATGGCTTCGTCTGGATCTTTGTCCAACAACAGTCCATTTGCTACTGAATCTATTCTCATACGAGTATGTGTGTTGGCAGCATTGTAGAATTTGATGACTTGATTCCATACGGGGAATCCATGCACCGGGCAGTTCCTTAGAAGAGTTGTAAATCTGTCCCATTCCTCGTGCATTGGCTCATCATCTTCCTATTGAAAAGTAGCAATTTCATTACGTAATCGCTCAGATAAGTGAGAAGGATTAAAACGAGATAAAAATTCATGAGTACGATCTGCCCAAGTTCGTATTGAACCCGGCATTAGTTTATTCCACCACGTTTTAGCTCTGTCTCTCAGTGAATGAGGAAATAACCGGAGCCTCAGTATCTCCGGATTTATTCCTAGTAATCTAAACTATCCACATATTTCTTGGAACGTTTTTAGATGTTCTCGGGCATCCTCTGTTGCAGCACCACTAAATTGGCCAACGGAATTGATCGTGCTGAACATAACAGGTTTCAGCTCGAAATTCTCAGCTTCCACGTCTGGCAAGGTGGTATCCATTTCCACATGATCATTGATCATGTAATCACGACAGGACCGTCGTGCAGCCTCGGCAGTAGGCCGTCCATTCCCTTCATTTATGGGAGGATCTTCAGGATTCCTCGGGTGATTTACCCCATTATGCATTGCTTCTAAATGTTCCTCAAGATAATCGTTTCTAGCTATCAAAAGGCGGACTCGGTTCCTGAGGTTGCATGAACGTTCGATTTCAGGATCTAGTTTGTACTCAGGTTCTTTGCCTCATCTTGATCTGCGCATAAGCAAACGAAAAACCTTGTGAAAAGCACAAGGTAAACATTCCCAATAAAAACAGAAAAATTAAAAAGAAAGTGTAGTAAAAGTAAAGGTAAAGATATGTTGCCAGTCCTCGGCAACGACACTAAAAACTTGTTGGCGTGTGAAAAGTCCTATCGCAATGTAGTGCAAGTGTACACGACGCAAGTAGTAAAGTGATACTCAAAGTATCGGATTTCAAATCCACAGGGAGTGGAAATAGCTTTATCCTTGGATTGCTGCACAAGAGAGAAATAAAAGAGTTTAAATTGTTGGGAAATAATATTGATGAATAATGAATAATAGATAATGAAGTTTCAGGGTTAAGAGATAGGCCAATATTGATCTGCTTGGTAGTGCAGGTGTTGCACTGCATAGAAAATTCATGTTCTGTGTATGGATTGTGTCACGGCAGCACCTGTCGTGGCAGCGGTCCGTTGCTGTCGCGGCAGTGAGGAGCAACTCAGTTTCTTCAAGCTTGGCAAGAATCCCTACTGTGAGTTGTCCTATCCTTAGGTCCAAGTACTATTGATGAACACTTCTTGGATGATACCTCCCGACGTCAATCGAAGGGCGAACACCAATGTTGTTGAATTCTTCCTTAGCCACTTAACCTCGTCCTATCCCTAGGTCCGAGATAGTTCAACCGTAAACTAGAGAACCCGCACTTATTCCTTTCGTATACTTAACTCTCCCGATATTAATTAAATAGATAATCTCACAATGCTCTCCCGATACTCTTGCAAGATGTTGAAACCAGAATAAGCAAACTTGAAGTTTTATTTTATTGAAAAGAAAATTTCTAAAATAGTACAACCCTTGCAACTACTTTACAGAATCAACCCTTAGCCCTATGGGAAGTTTTAGAACATGATGAGAGGGGGAAAACGACTAGGGTTTTGGGGGAAGAAGGCTAGAGATGAGATATCCTCCCCTAAGTCGAATTACATGCCTTTTTATAGGCCTTGGGTCCAAGTTTTCTAATATAACAAGAACAGAAGTTTAAACGAAAGTACAACTCTATTGGAGAATTAATCTTCTGAGTGCATGACTCTAATTCGTCCTCTTTTCTTGCTTTGGGTTTCTTCCTTGGACTTTGGGCTTGGCTTTCATTCTGCCTTAGGGCTCAGAAAAATATAGGAGTGGTCCACGACAGACCGGCTTGAATTCCTCGATCTGTCGAGCTCCACTTCACTTTTCCCTTTCACCAACACTGTCGTCATGGCTGCCACGGCAGTGGCCACGGTAGTATCTCCCTTCTTGGCTCCAATCCTGAATTCCAGCTCTGCTCCCTCACTGCTCTGAGTCTACCACAACAGCTACCTGCAATAAATAGTCAAAATCAGTAGCAACTGTCCCATTTTATCTAATTGTGATGTATATGTGAAACTGTACCTAAATGCGATGAATTATGCTTGAATGCAGCAGAAATATGGGTTAAATAAGGGGTAAAATATAGAACTTTTACACACTCAACACCTTCCACATCAGGCTGAGGAGGAGGTGGTGGAGGAGCTCCGACTCCAACAGCAGGCTCTTCCACAGGAGCCTCTACTCTAACCACCGGCTCATTAACAGGAGCCGTAACACGGGGTTCATGACGAACCAACCTCGGTCTACCCCTAGGCCTCGACATAACCACTCACAGATAACAACTACAACAACAACATACAAAATAGGGTTAGCAAGGGCAAGGGTCCAAGTGGCTCAAGTATGTTTCCCTCACTTAAAAATCATATTTCCGATGTAATAGAAGCAATGGGACTCTACTCAACTTGCTTCAAACAACATACACAGACGACCAACTAAACAAGCATCAAGGCATACTTGATACGCAAGCAAACATACTTATATGGCAAGCAAACACCGTGCAATTGCAATACAAAAATTTAACTTTCCTCACTTACCTGCCCGAGGTCTCGGAAACCTCAAGATCTGATACCAACAAGTGTAATCCCCTCGTCCCGGTCCGGGCGACTGACCGGTTCGAGTGGGTTACACGGGGATAACCGAGGCGAAACCCGTTAAGGCTCCACTTCGGTTAACAACCCGAGAAAACTTTTTCTTTAATTATCTTGTCTAAATGAATTCAATTAGACCTATGTGAGAAGCGACAGCGGAAAACAAGACTAAACCATACAACGACGCGTAATTTAAATTTACCGATTGTCAAGTTAATTTGGTTCCTTACAAACGCGACCCAAACACACATAAACAAACACGAACCAGGCTCACAAGAAGCTAAAATCAAACATGGCCTAAGCCCAACACTTGAGAACCTTTAGAGATGTCAAAAGCCCACTTTTCAGGCCTGTGTTTCGAAACAGGTTTGCCCGTTTTGAAACATGGGCCCAGTTTAAAAAGCCAGACCAACCGTTCCGATACGTATCTACCCCGTTTCGAAACAGGGGTCCATTTCGCCTAGACGTTCCGAAACACGTTTCGGAACTGGCAATCACAGTAGCCAAACCGTTTCGAGTCTCGTATCGGAACAGGGGTTCATAGTTGCCAAACAGTACCGGAACACGTCTCGATACTGGTGTCCCTGGAGCCACACCCGTTCCGAAACAACCTTACCCGTTCCGAAACACCTGCAACCAGTGAATTTCCAAAACCATATTTAAACATCTCTAAACGATCCCAAATGACTCCAAAGACTTCAAGAAGCAAGACACAACATAAGCACACAACTCTAGAGGCATACACCCTAGTACAAGCATGCTTAAACACACAACATACATGAAAGACCATGCATTTAAGGAACCAAGTATTTACCAAAAGAGACATACATTGCATATTATGGTTTTCATGCCTTAGCACAAAACATACACAGAAGCATTCATGTTACGCAACATAAGCATGGTTTACAATCCAAAATAAGGCATCAACAAGCCACACCAAAACATCAACATATCAAAGGAGTCTAAACAAGCTCCTAACACAAAGCAACAACACATATCCCATTGCTTATCTATTACATCTCATAACTTAAAAGTTCATACTTGAGGATAGCAAAAGCACACTTGGAGGCCTTCTCTTTGCACAAGCAAACCACGAACTAAGGATCTGCATTGTCGAACAAAAGAGAGCGTAAGCATAAAGCTTAGTGAGGGTAAGCTCATAAAACAAACATCGACAATGCAGAGTTCAAGCACGAGCAACAAACCAAGGAAGAATGCATGTTTTCTTACCTTCGAAGCCACAAGAGTCATATATATATATATATATATATATATATATATATAATGCATGAACATATCATCAAATATCATTCCATGCTCAACATGTCCATAAATACAACCATATGGAAACACATTTAACAATACGTATTGGCACCTAGCTATGAGCCGAATACGCGAATAACAACCGTTGGAACTCACATCCAACAACTCAACCATTACCTTACGGTGGGATTACACTCATCACTGTTTCACGCGGAGGGGATTCCACTCATCCTCATGCCTTGTCGATGGGATTCCACTCATCACTGACCAAATTATAAAAGAAGATTTTTGGGCGTACCCGTACTCCATCTTGATGACTACCATACCAAGACCACGCGTGCATTTCGACTCTCGTGTGCACACTAACATCCTAATGATCGATCATTTGTACCCAAGCATACTAGTGCCAATACTATCTCAACACAAGCTTATCATAACACAAATTTCTTACCATTTCCCGTGCCTAGCACGTAGCCACCATGATTTACAATCATGCACCCACATCTCATCAAACACATGCATATCACAATGCATAAACAAATCATCATGCCTCAGTATCACACATAGCCACAATGTGCATAGAAACATTAATCACAAATAACATATGAGGCATAAACACAACATTCAAAGTTCATCCAAAGGTCTCTAACTAAAGCTTGAGATTAGACTACCAATCTAATCCCAACTCTAGGTGGGTTTACCAAGCCCGACGTAGGTCCACATGCTCGAACCAACGTTTGAAAACAAATTTAAAAACGAAGAACCACTCACCAGACTTTCCAAACACAAGCAAACAACCGATCAAGCTCCCAACGGTTCCGGATTCGAAGGTGAGGCTTCACCAACAAAATTCCTTGTTTCTAAACAATCAAACACATTCTATTAATCACCAAAACAAACACAAACCACTGCTGTAAACTCATAGCACCAATCAAGCATCAAATTCAAGCCAAGAACACTCTCAAAACCCACATTTTCGAGCAGTCCAATAGCACAGCTAAAAACCATTGATTCCAACACTTTTAACACACCTAATAGCTTCCAAAATAACCCCTAAACATCATACAACCATCAGCCATCAATTTCCAACACTAAACAGCCCCAAAATTCATCTTTAAAGCCCTCTAAAACCCCACTTAAACCCAAATCCGTGAATCATTATGAAACCATGTAAAAATCATATATGTTGGACCATTTGGGCTACCAAATACATATCTAACTTCAAGAAATCAAAACCTCAATCAAAAGTCAATAAAGTTTGGATTTTTATTCTTTAAGCTCCAAAAACTCAAAACACAAAATAATGAGTTTCCATGAAAACTAAAACCATGTAGAGAAAGAGGAAGTTGAGGACAACTCAAAAGTGTAATTACCTTTAAAAAATCACCAAGAATGAAGGAAGGAGGTGATGAAATAGTAACTTCAATGGAAAGGGGAAGTTGTCGTTAGTTTTGAAGGAGGGGGCAAGAAGATGAGTGAAAAAGGCACTTTTATGTGTTTTGTTTTATTTTTAAAAGCCAAAGACAAATTTACCCTTAATGAACATGAATTATTACAATAGTGTAAAATCCATGGCCATTGGGCTTAATTCTAAACAAGCCCAACATATTCATTTTATTGTTTTGAAAATATGAGGCCCAAAATAATATTTTAATATTTTAACTTCACCCGACCCCCAAACCCGGGTGTTACAATATTCATATAATTGGCTCTTAATTTCATTTCTCAACAACGACAAAATGAATGTTTATGGCCATTTTTCACTTCTCGTCGTTTTACTCATAGCTTCTTGTTAGTATATACAATATTCTTCTATTTGGATATCCTAATAATCATTACATACATATGTATACATGTAATTGATGGAAAATCGATGTTTAATTTTCAGGTGTATTGAACACGGAAGCATGTCATAGTGACATGGAATGTCAGTTCACGTGTCCACATAGCGGTTTATGTAACATGGTAACTCACAAATGTGCATGTAACTCGGTGCCGGAATGGCTATCCTCTAAAATTGTACAGTCTACAGGTGTATTCGATACAAAAGCATGTCATAGTGATATGGAATGTCAATTCGTGTGTCCACATGGCGGCTTATGTAACATGGTAACTCATAAATGTGCATGCAACCAAGTGTCGGAGCGGCCATCCTCTAATGTCGTACCGTTTGCAGCTGCATTAGACGCAAAATCATGTCATAGTGACATGGAATGTCAATTCACGTGCCCACATGACGGCTTATGTAACATGGTAACTCACAAATGTGCATGCAATCCGTTGCCGTAGTGGATACCCTCTAACGTTGTATCGATGGTGGATGTTAAATGCAATGATGATGCCCATAGTGTCGAGATTTATCCACCGGGTTGCAAAGCCTATAATTCTCACTGTGGTATTTGTGTCTACCATTGTTATGTCTGAAAAAACACATTGTTCCTTTCAATTATAGGATAAATTTTGCACCATAAATTTGGTTAATAAATGAGTGAATAAAACACTGTTCTGACAATTGATTTGCTCTTGTTCTCTATTTTCTAGAGTTAATCTTAATCGTTTTTTTCATCTATTCGGTTGAAAGTCTAAGGGAATTCAAAATTTTAGGGTGAGAAGTAAATTTTAAATGGTTTAATGGTTTAATGGTGAAATCAATTAAACCCTTTGACCAATTTTGACCATTTAATCTTGACAATTTTATTTTTCTTTAGATATTACCGGCACATAATACACTACAGTTCTATCATGTTGCATTTGCATATTTTTCAGAAAAATATTGTTTTTGAAATTTTATAAGTTTTTTGGAATCTTTAGATATTTCAAAGAATTTTTTAAGTAGAATAACAAATTATGAAAATGTAAAGTGGAAAATGTAACACCCGGGTTTGGGGGTCGGGTGAAAATAATATTAAAATAATGTTTCGGGTTTTGGTTTTATAATTAAAATAATAAAATATTATTTTGTGCCTCGGGTTTTCAAAACAAATAATTTATATTGGACATGTTTTGATTTTAAAGCCCAATTCTATGGAATTTGGAAATTGAGATAGCTATCCTCATTAATGGCATTATGGTAATTAAATGGATTTTCAAATTAAAACTCTTTTTGTTTAAAATAGTTTTCCTTGTCATCTTCTTCCCTCTTCACTTCTTCATTTCCCACGACATTAGAGAGCTCTTCTACTTCATTTCACTATCCCATCAGATACTTTGCTCATTGTTGATGATTTTCAAAAGGTAATTACATTTTTGACTTGGCCTTATCTTCCTCTTCATTTTGATACCATTTGTTTCATTAAAACCATGTATTTTGTATTTTGGGTTTTTCAAAGATTTTGTCAAAGGTTGAAGCTTTATGAATTTATAACAAAGCTTTTGATTTATTATTGTTAGATAAGTTGTTTATAACCCATAAGGTCCAACATATATGAATTTTAAAGAGTTTTATGATAATTCTCGGATTTGGGTTTTAGAAGGGTTTTTTAGGGGTTTAAAGGATGGTTTTGGGTGTGTTTGATGTTGGAAATTGAAGGCTGATGTTAGTGTAATAGTTAGGGGTTGTTTTGGAAGCATTTAAGTGTGTTAAAAAGGTTGAAATCAAGAGTTTTGGACTGTGTTTGAGGGTTGCTCGGGATTGAGGTTTTGGGGTTGTTCTTAGCTTGAAAATCTTGTGTTTTATGATTGATTAGTGTTCCGAGTTGGCTACTTTGATGTGTGAACTGATTTGAGGTTGTTTTGATTGTGTTGAGTTGATTAGAAGCAAGAATTTATGTTGGTGAAGCCTTGGAAAAAAATCCGGAATCGTTGGAAGCTTGACCGGCTAGTGTGTTGAGCTTGGAATAGTCGGTGAGTTGTTAAATGTTTTTAAATGGTTTTCGAGTATTGGTTCAAGCATTTGAACTAGGTTGGGCTTGGTGGACCCACCTAGAGTTGGGATTAGATTGGTAGTCTAATCCCAAGCTTTAGTTAGAGACTTTGGTTGAACTCAAATTGTTGTTTATGCCCCATGTTTACTCGTGTGATGATGACTATGTATAATGTGTTATACATGCATGTTGAGGCATGGTATTGATGCATTGTGATATGCATGTGGATTGTGCATGGTGAGTACGTGCTAAGCACGAAAGTTGATAAGAAATGATGTTGTGAAAAGTGTTTAGTATTGGCACTAGTATGCTTGGGTACAATGATCGATCATTAGGATGTTAGTGTGCACACGTGAGTCAAATGCGCGCGCGGTCTTGGTGATGGTAGTCATGAAGATGGAGTACGGGTTCGCCCGAAAATTCTTCTTATATATATGTTAGTCGGTGATTAGTGTAATCCCATCGACGGGGCGTGAGGATGAGTGGAATCCCCTCCGCATGAACGGTGATGAGTGTAATCCCACCGTAAGGTAATGGTTGTTTTGGATGTGAGTTCCAACGGTTATCCGCGTATTCGAGTCATAGCTAGGTGCCAATATGATTTGATATGTGTTGCCAATATGGATTAATATATGTGCTTACATATGATGTGGTTATAAACTTGTTGAGCATGGCATATTATGAGTCTATGTTCATGCATCATTGATATTTTGGCTTATGTGGATCGAAGGTGAGATCATGCATTCTACCTTGGTTGTGCTTGTGCTTGGACCCTGCATTGTCGAGGTTTGTTTTACGAGCTTACCCTCACTAAGCTTCATGCTTACGCTCTCTTTTGTTCGACAACGCAGATCCGTAGTTCGTGGGTTACTTGTGCAAGGAGAGGGCCTCCAAGTGTTCTCGTGGTGCTATCTTAGCTTTCAAGTATGGACTTTTAGTTATAAGATGTAATGGTCAAGCAATGGGATATGTATTCTTGCTTTGAGCTTTTGAAGTATGTTGGTGTTGGTTTGTTTAAGAGCATGTTTGGACTTCTTGTTATGATGTTGTTGGTGTGGCTTGTTGATGCCATGTTTGGATTGTAAACCATGGTTAAGTTGCTTGTCATGTATGTTGGCCTTGTGCTTCTTTGGATACCTAAGTGTATGTTTGTTGAAGCATGAATCTTAAATGTCATGTATGAAGCATGTGTTGAATGTTGTTGATTCCTTTAATGTATGGCTTCTTTATGTTTGGGGTGTTTTAAGCATGCTTGTTGTGTGTATTTTTCCTTAGAATCATGTATGGTTGAGTTGGGGTCTTAGTTGATGTTTCTAAGGCAGCCATAAGCCTTAAAACCAGCTAAAACCAGTCTGCAGACAGAGGGCGTATCGAAACGGTTGGTCCCATTTCGATGCGGCCCCTTTGTTTTTGGTCAGGCGTTTCGGTACGCCAGTGGTCGTTTCGATACGTTTTAGCTACTGGAAATCTGAGATTTTTTCGATAAATTGAGGTATCGAAATGGGTCCTGGTGTTTCGAAACGGCCTTCGTATCGTTGACCACGAGAAGTTGATCGTTGAGGGTGTTTCGGTACGAGCCACCCTTGTTTCGAAAGGGTCTCTTCGGGTTGACTTTGGCCAGTTGACCTAGTCAAGGCGTATCGAAACACCCTATGGGCGTTTCGATACGGCCTGATGTTTAAGATTAAAATGGGCTGTTTTATTTGGGCTGTTGGTCGTTTACCTCAATGTTTCTTCCGCTGTTGCTTTTTCTCACATAGGGTTTAATATCGCATCTAGAAAAGATAATATAAATGAAAAGTTTTTCTTGGGTCGGTAACCGAAGTGGAGCCTTAACGAGTTTTGCCTCGGTTATCCCCGTGTAGCCCACTCGGATCGGTCAAGCGTCCGGACCGGGACGAGGGGGTTACACTTGTTGGTATCAAAGCCTAAGGTTTCCGAGACCTCGGGCAGGTAAGTGAGGTAAGTTAAAGTTCTTGTATTGAATTGCACTGTGTTTGCTTGCCATGTAAGTATGTTGCTTGTTTACCAAGTATAACTTGTTTTATGTTTGTTTGATCATCTATGTTGTTTGAAGTATGTTGAGTAGAGGCCCATTGCTGCTATTACATCGGAAAAAAGGATTTTTAAGTGAGGGAACATACTTGAGCCACTTGGAACCCTTGCCTTGCTAACCCTATCTTTTTGTGCTTTGTTGCTGTTGTTGTAGTTGTTATCTGTGAGCGCGTATGTCGAGGCCTAGGGGTAGACCGAGGTTGGTTCGTCAGGAACCATGAGTTGCGGCTCCTGTTAATGAGCCAGTGGTTAGAGTAGAGGCTCATGTGGAAGAGCCTGCTGTTGGAGTTGGAGCTCCTCCACCAGCACCTCCTCAGCCTGAAGCGGGAGGCGAGGCTGGAGTTGAGGGAGCAGGACCTCAGGTTGGTCAGGGTGGCTAAGGTCCTGCGGGAATAGATATGGCTTCGCTTATACAAGCTATAGTGGGAGCATTTCAGGCTGCAGTTGCCGGAGCTCAGGCTGCAGCTCAGCCGAGAGGTGATGATACTAGTTTACCGTTAGAGAGGCTCCGTAGCCTAGGAGTAGAGGAGTTCAGAGGGTCTACACCTGAGAGATCCGAGTTGTGGTTGGAGAAGACAGTCAGTATCTTAGCTCAGATGGGTTGTGTGGGAGCTCGCAAATTGGGCTGTGTGATTTCGTTGCTTCAGGGTGATGCCTACACCTGGTGGGTCACCATTACTACTGGGGTTCCTGAGGCTGAGATTGGTTGGGATTTCTTTGAGTCCGCTTTCCAGAAGAGGTACTTGGGGCCGAGATATCTTGATGAGAAGAAACGAGAGTTCATGGCTCTTGTTCAGGGAGATGCTTCAGTGACTGACTATGAGATCCGTTTTGTTCGTTGAGTCAGTATGCTCCAAAGTTGGTTCCTACTGAGAGGGACCGTTGTAACCGTTTCAGATATGGGCTTCATGAGGAAGTTAAGAGGTATACCTTAGCTTCAGATTATTCAGATTTTGATGTCTTGGCTGCTAGGGCCAAGGACATTGAGCATAGCTTGGGGCTGACCAAGCGTTTGGGAGGGTCTAGTTCTAGAAAGAGACATAACAACTTTGACCGTGGTGATGCCAAGAGGCATCGGGGTGGTGGACAGCAGTTTGACCATAGGCGTGGCGATGGCCACCATGGTAGAGGCCACCAGGGCCATAGAGCTGGAGGGCGTTTGCCCGAGTGCACACGTTGTGGGAGACAACATTCTGGAGAGTGTTGGGGTAACTTCCATGCTTGTTGGAACTGTGATTCGAGGGACCACTTTAGGAGGGAGTGCCCGCATCATGCGACACAAGCACCGAATCTTCCTCAGGCTCCTGCGAGGGCCATTGACTATCATAGAGGCCGTGGGCGCGGTCGTGGCTACTTCCAGCCTAGGGCTGATGCACCTAGGATAGAGGCACAGAGGAACCTTGCTCATGTTGTGGCCGTACAGCCAGAGGCCGGTGGACCAACTAGAGTCTATGCTCAGAGAGAGGCCGGGAACAACACGGATGTGATAGCAGGTAATTTTGAGTTACAGTCTATGTCTTTGCTTTCCTTAGTTGATTCAGGTTTTACGCATTCCTACATTTTGAGTGAGCATGCAAAGAAGTTAGACATACCTGTTGAGATCTTAGAGGTAGGTATGCATGTGACTAGTTCCTTTGGTGAGACAGTTGTAGTTAGACAAATGTATATGAGGTGTCCGCTGAAGATTCAGGGTCATGTGTTTCCCGTTGATATGATGGAGCTCCCATTCTATGGTTTTGATATCATTCTGGGTATGGATTGGTTGGTTGAGCACAAAGCTAGTGTAGACTTTGAGACGAAGAGAATTTCTTTGAAGCTTTCCGATGACTACGAGGTAGTAGTAGTAGGCGAGAACATTAAGTTCTTGTCGAATGTTGTGTCAGCTTTAGAGGCTCATAGGTTGATGGATTCGAGTTGTGGGGCTTACTTAGCATATGTGATGAATCCGAATATGAGTGATGTTAGACCGAAAGACATCAGGACAGTTTGTGATTTTCCGGATGTATTTCTAGAAGAGTTACCAGGTTTGCCTCCTGACAGAGATGTAGAGTTTGTGATTGAGACTGTTTCAGGGTCTACTCCAGTTTCTATAGCTCCGTATCGTATGGCTCCGAAAGAGTTGAAAGAATTGAAGAGTCAGCTTTAAGAGTTGTTAGACCGTGGTTTCATTAGGCCTAGTAGTTCGCCTTGGGGTGCTCTTGTGTTGTTTGTGAAGAAGAAGGATGACAGCATGCGAATGTGTATTGACTACAGGCAGTTGAATCAGTTAATCGTGAAGAACAAGTATTCGTTGCCTCGTATAGATGATCTGTTTGATCAGTTGAGGGGTGCTTCAGTGTTCTCGAAGATAGATTTGAGATCAGGGTACTATCAGTTGAAAGTAAAAGAGTGTGATGTTCCGAAAACAGCTTTTAGGACTATATATGGTCACTATGAGTTCCTTGTAATGTCGTTTGGGCTCACGAATGCACCAACAGCATTCATGGATATGATGAACAGAGTTTTTAGAGACTATCTAGACCGTTTTGTAGTTGTTTTCATAGATGACATCCTTGTATACTCAAGGTCAGAAGAAGAGCATGATAAGCATTTGAGATTTGTTTTACAGAGATTGATGAGTAATCAGTTGTATGCGAAGCTTAGTAAATGTGAGTTCTGGATTCGAGAAGTTGTGTTTCTTGGCCATGTTGTGTCAGCTGAAGGTATCTGTGTTGATCCGACGAAGATTGAGGCTATTGTTGAGTGGAAACAACCTAAGTCAGTGACAGAGATTAGGAGTTTCCTAGGATTAGCCGGTTACTATATGAGATTTGTTGATGGTTTCTCTAGAGTAGCTGCTCCTTTGACTAAATTGTTGCAAAAAGGAGTTAAGTTTGAGTGGTCAGATGCGAGACAGAAGGCTTTTGAGAAATTGAAAGAAGCTTTGACGAATGCTCTAGTGTTGGTACAACTAGTTTCAGGTAAAGAATTTGTGATCTATAGTGATGCTTCCTACATAGATTTAGGGTGTGTCCTAATGCAAGAACGAAAAGTCGTTGCCTATGCTTCGAGACAGTTGAAGGTGCATGAGAAGAACTATCCTACTCACGATATTGAGTTAGTCACGGTTGTGTTTGCGTTAAAGATTTGGCGTCACTACTTGTATGGCGAGAAGTGCATAATTTACACCGATCATAAGAGCTTGAAGTATTTGATGACTCAGAGATAGTTGAACTTGAGACAAAGAAGATGGCTTGAGCTATTGAAAGACTATGATTTGACCATAGAGTACCATCCGGGTAAGGCAAATGTGGTAGCCGATGCTTTGAGTAGAAAAGTTGTAGTTGAGTTGCGAGCAATGTTTGTTAGATTGAGTGTATCTGGTAATGGTGGTTTGATTACCGAGTTGCAAGTGAAGCCTTATTTGATTCAGTTGATTAGAGAGAAACATTTGCAAGATGTGTCTTTAGTTCCGCATGTTCAGGACATAGCCGAAGGTAAACCGACCGAGTATAGTTTCAGTAGTGAGAATGTGTTATGCTTTAGAGACAGAGTTTTAGTACCTGAAGATGTTGAGTTGAGACGTACGATTCTGAGCGAAGAACATTCGAGTCTTTTTTCTATGCATCCGGGTAGTACCAAGATGTACTGAGATTTGAAGAATGATTATTTCTGGGTTGGTTTGAAGAAGGATGTAGCCGAGTATGTGAGTCGTTGTATGGTTTGTTAGAGAGTGAAGGCAGAACATCAGGTTCCTTCAGGTTTGTTACAGCCTTTGAAGATTCCAGAATGGAAATGGGAGAGGATCACTATGGATTTTGTGTCGGGGTTGCCTTTGTCTCCTTCGAAGAAGAATTCTGTTTGGGTGATAGTTGATAGATTCACCAAGTGTGCTCACTTCTTAGCAGTGAACACCACAGATTCTTTAGACAAGTTAGCGAATTTGTACATTCGCGAGATTGTGAGACTTCATGGAGTCCCGAAGTCTATTGATTCAGATAGAGATTCGAGGTTCACGTCGAGGTTCTGGAGTTGTTTGCATAGTGCCCTAGGTAGTCGTTTGGATTTCAGTACTTCTTATCATCCTCAGTCAGATGGGGAGTCAGAGCGAGATACAGATATTAGAGGATATGCTTCGTTGTTGTGTGATTGACTTCCAGGGTTCTTGGGAGAAGCACTTGCCCTTAGTTGAGTTTGCTTACAACAACAGTTACCAGGCTAGTATACAGATGGCTCCTTATGAGGCTTTGTATGGTAGACGATGTAGGACTCCGATCTGTTGGGCTGAAACGGGTCATAGATTGTTACCTATGCCGGATTTGCTTAAGGGGACTACAGAAAAAGTGAAGTTGATTTACGACCGTTTGAAAGCAGCTTCCGATCGTCAGAAGTCTTACGCAGATTTGAAGAGAAAAGAGGTTGAGTATTCAGTGGGTGAGAAAGTGTTTCTGAAAGTATCTCCGTGGAAGAAGGTAATGAGATTTGGCCAGAAAGGCAAGTTGAGTCCGAGGTTTATTGGTCCGTATAAGATAGTTGAGCGGATTGGGCCTGTAGCTTACCGTTTGAGATTGCCTTCTAAGTTAGAGAAGATCCATGATGTTTTTCATGTGTCGATGATTAGGAGATATAGATCAGATCCGTCTCATGTTATGCCTGTTGAGGAGATACAGTTGAATTCGGATTTGTCTTACAATGAAGAACATGTTGAGATACTTGCTTCCGATAGTAAGGTGTTGTGTGGCAAGACCATAGAGTTGGTCAAGGTGTTGTGGAGACATAAAGGTGTGGAAGAGGCCACGTGGGAGAGGAAAGCTGATATGCTAGAGCAGTTTCCGTACTTGTTTCCGTCAGGTAATTTCGGGGATGAAATTCCTTAAGTAGGGGAGAGTTGTAACACCCGGGTTTGGGGGTCAGGTGAAAATAATATTAAAATAATGTTTCGGGTTTCGGTTTTATAATTAAAATAATAAAATATTATTTTGGGCCTCGGGTTTCCAAAACAAATAATTTATGTTGGACATGTTTTGATTTTAAAGCCCAATTCTATGGAATTTGGAAATTGAGATAGCTATCCTCATTAATGGCATTATGGTAATTAAATGGACTTCCAAATTAAAACCCTTTTTGTTTAAAATAGTTTCCATCACATCCTTTTCTCCTTGTTGATGATTTTCAAAAGGTAATTACATTTTTGACTTGGCCTTATCTTCCTCTTCATTTTGATACCATTAGTTTCATTAAAACCATGTATTTTGTATTTTGGGTTTTTCAAAGATTTTGTCAAAGGTTGAAGCTTTATGAATTTATAACAAAGCTTTTGATTTATTATTGTTAGATAAGTTGTTTATAACCCATAAGGTCCAACATATATGAATTTTAAAGAGTTTTATGATGATTCTCGGATTTGGGTTTTAGAAGGGTTTTTTAGGGGATTAAAGGTTGGTTTTGGGTGTGTTTGATGTTGGAAATTGAGGGATGATGTTAGTGTAATAGTTAGGGGTTGTTTTGGAAGCATTTAAGTGTGTTAAAAAGGTTGAAATCAAGAGTTTTGGACTGTGTTTGAGGGCTGCTCGGGATTGAGGTTTTGGGGTTGTTCTTAGCTTGAAAATCCTATGTTTTATGCTTGATTAGTGTTCCGGGTTGGCTACTTTGATGTGTGAACTGATTTGAGGTTGTTTTGATTGTGTTGAGTTGATTAGAAGCAAGAATTTGTGTTGGTGAAGCCTCGGGAACAAATCCGGAATCGTTGGAAGCTTGATCGGCTAGTGTGTTGAGCTTGGAATAGTCGGTGAGTGGTTAAATGTTTTTAAATGGTTTTCGAGTATTGGTTCAAGCATGTGAACTAGGTTGGACTTGGTAGACCCACCTAGAGTTGGGATTAGATTGGTAGTCTAATCCCAAACTTTAGTTAGAGACTTTGGTTGAACTCAAATTGTTGTTTATGCCCCATGTTTACTCGTGTGATGATGGCTATGTATAATGTGTTATACATGTATGTTGAGGCATGGTATTGATGCATTGTGATATGCATGTGGATTGTGCATGATGGTGATCACGGTGAGTACGTGCTAAGCACGGGAGTTGATAAGAAATGATGTTGTGAAAAGTGTTTAGTATTGGCACTAGTATGCTTGGGTACAATGATCGATAATTAGGATGTTAGTGTGCACACGTGAGTCAAATGCGCGCGTGGTCTTGGTGATGGTAGTCATCAAGATAGAGTACGGGTTCGCCCAGAAATTCTTCTTATATATATGTTAGTCGATGATGAGTGTAATCCCATCGACGGGGCGTGAGGATGAGTGGAATCCCCTCTGCATGAACGATGATGAGTGTAATCCCACCGTGAGGTAATGGTTGTGTTGGATGTGAGTTCCAACGGTTATCCGCGTATTCGAGTCATAGCTAGGTGCCAATATGATTTGATATGTGTTGCCAATATGGATTAATATATGCGCTTACATATGATGTCGTTATGGACTTGTTGAGCATGACATAATATGAGTCTATGTTCATGCATCATTGGTATTTTGGCTTATGTGGATCGAAGGTGAGACCATGCATTCTACCTTGGTTGTGCTTGTGCTTGGACCCTGCATTGTCGAGGTTTGTTTAACGAGCTTACCCTCACTAAGCTTCATGCTTACGCTCTCTTTTGTTCGACAATGCAGGTCCGTAGTTCGTGGGTTGCTTGTGCAAGGAGAGGGCCTCCAATTGTGCTTGTGGTGCTATCTTAGCTTTCAAGTATGGACTTTTAGTTATAAGATGTAATGGTCAAGCAATGGGATATGTATTGTTGCTTTGAGCTTTTGAAGTATGTTGGTGTTGGTTTGTTTAGGACCATGTTTAGACTCCTTATTATGATGTTGTTGGTGTGGCTTGTTGATGCCATGTTTGGAATGTAAACCATGTTTAAGTTGCTTATCATGTACGTTGGCCTTGTGCCTTTTTGGATGCCTAAGTGTATGTTTGTTGAAGTATGAATCTTAAATGTCATGTATGAAGCATGTGTTGAATGTTGTTGATTCCTTTAATGTATGGCTTCTTTATGTTTGGGGTGTTTTAAGCATGCTTGTTGTGTGTATTTTGCCTTAGAATCATGTATGTTTGAGTTGGGGTCTTAGTTGGTGTTTTTTAGGCAGCCATAAGCCTTAAAACCAGCTAAAACCAGTCTACAGACAGAGGGCGTATCGAAACGGTTGGTCCCGTTTCGATATGGCCCCTTTGTTTTTGGTCAGGCGTTTCGGTACGCCAGTGGTCGTTTCGATACGTTTTAGCTACTGGAAATCTGAGATTTTGTCGATAAATTGAGGTATCGAAACGGATCATGGTTTTTTGAAACGGCCTTCGTATCGTTGACCACGAGAAGTTGACCGTTGAGGGCGTTTCGATACGGGCCACCCCTGTTTCGAAACGGTCTCTTCGGGTTGACTTTGGCCAGTTGACCTAGTCAAGGCGTATCGAAACACCCTAAGGGCGTTCCGATACGGCCTACTGTTTAAGATTAAAATGGGCTATTTTATTTGGGCTGTTGGTCGTTTACCTCAATGTTTCTTCCGCTGTTGCTTTTTCTCACATAGGGTTTAATATCGCATCTAGAAAAGATAATATAAATGAAAAGTTTTTCTTGGGTCGGTAACCGAAGTGGAACCTTAATGGGTTTCCTCTCGGTTATCCCCGTGTAGCCCACTCGGATCGGTCAAGCGTCCGGACCGGGACGAGGGGGTTACAGAAAAACTGAGACACGACGCTTTGTACCAACAGATTCAAAAAACTGTTAAAAAATTTAATGGTCAAAATTGGTCAAAGGTCTTAATTGATTAAATTTCTTTGTTCTTGGGATTAATTGGGCTTAGAAAAAGTTTAGGGGCTTAATTGATTTTTTTAAAGGTTTGAGTTCTTCTTTGACCCTTAAGACATTTTAAATTTAAAAATATTAAAATATAATTTCATTATTTTATTAATTTAAAATTTTAAAGTGGTTAAAATGAACTTTTTGTTTTTCCCTATTTTGATCAAGTGGTGTTATAGTATTATTTCCAAGGAAAATGTCGTTATACGAACCCACACAAGGGGTTAAGCGAATGAGCATCCATGACCACTAGGTCAATCATTGTATCTCATCGTTTTCCCCTCTTTTATTTCTACTCAATCCTTTGAATTAATTTACGTTAATTAACTATAGATAATACATATTTTAAGAAATAAAATTTAATAAATATAATAATTAAATTCAAAAGATTAATATTAAAAATTGATCAATAACGTATTGGCGAGAATTAAATAACTCTAAGTGAAATGTTGTCTCAATTTGTGTTTTATTTGAAAATTTGTCATCAAATAAGTCTATGAAATTATACCATTTCAAGAGTCATTGGCCATTCTTCCTCCACCCTTGGATAATATCAAATTGTTTTTTCCTCTATTGTTGGCCTTACAGGGAGATATTATTCAAAACAATTCCAAGTCCAGAGGAGAATCCCAAAAATTTTTAAGAGGGACGAGAAACGAATTATAATTTTTTTTGAAGGAGTAAAGTGTAATTTTCTTATTATGTCAATTTAAAATTTCATAATTTTTGAAGGGACTAAAAGATAACTTTACCATATTTAGAAGGTGATGTCGGTTTATTTAAGTTTTTTAAATTTTCTAAACCATCCATGATAATTTAGTTTGGTTAAATTTCCTTTGGGGATCGATTTTTTTCTTATTAATTTTAGTTTTTGACTTGTTGGACTTTATTTTGAAAAATAACTCTGTTTTATGATTTCTAGAAATTATATGGTAAATTATCAAAGTTTTTACATATTCTAAAAAAAATATTTTTTCAACTAATTAAAAAATGTATAATTCTTGTATAGAACTTTAAATATAAAATCTTATGTTATATTGTAAAAGAATTATAAATTAATTATAAATTAGATAAAAACAAGAATTTGATTCGATTTGAGTTAACCACAACTTTTAAACTTATGTTTCATAAACCGTCCAAATACCCCGATTTAAATCTATTTTGGATAGCTCAGAGTTTTTTCATAATTTTGTATTTTTATTTAATTATTTATATAAAAATGATAATATATATACCACATAAATTAGATATAAAAATGTCACATATAGAAATAGATTACAAGCACGTGTAAATATGTTATATAAATCGGATATAGTTACTACATTATATAGTAACTATATCCGATTTATATAAAAAAAATTACAAGTGCTTTTAATTTCTTTTCACTCAGCAATGCAATTTAATAATATGGGGGCAAGAACGCCTAAACCTAAGCCGAGAGCCTCGTTAAAAATCTCCCTAAGCCTAATTGTATATGCGACTTTTAAAATGTTACCTAGAAATTCAACTATAAAATGCCCAATGCACATCACACTTTGTACATCCTCAGCTCAGCATCTTGATGTAATTGGCTCTTAATATAATTTCTCAACAACTACAAAGAGACTCTTTATGGCATTATTTCACTTCTCGTCGTTTTACTTGTAGCTTCTTGTTAGTATATACAACATTCTTCTATTTGGATATCCTAATAATCTTTAAATAAATATGTATACATGTAATTGATGGAAAATCGATGTTTAATTTGCAGGTGTATCGAACGCAAAACCATGTCTTAGTGACATGGAATGTGAGTTCACGTGTCCACATAGCGGTTTATGTAACATGGTAACTCACAAATGTGTATGTAACCCGGTGCCGGAGCGGCTATCCTCTAAAATTATATCGTCTACAGGTGTATCATACGCGAAAGTATGTCACAGTGATATGGAATGTCAATTCACGTGTTCACATGGCGGCTTATGTAACATGGTAACTCAGAAATGTGTGTTCCACCCGGTGTCAAAGCGGCTACCCTCTAACTTCGTACAGTCTACAGGTGTATTCGATGCAAAAGCATATCATAGTGATATGGAATATCAAATCACATATCCACATGGCGGCTTATGTAACATTGTAACTCATAAATGTGCATGCAATCCATTACCGTAGCGGCTGTCCTCTAATGTCGTATCGTCTGCAGCTGTATTAGACGCGAAAGCATATCATAGTGACATGGAATGTCAATTCACGTGTCCACATGGTGGCTTATGTAACATGGTGACTAACAAATGTGCATGCAATCCGTTGCCGTAGTGGATACCCTCTAACGTTGTATCGATGGTGAATGTTAAATGCAACGATGATGCCCATAGTGTTACGGTTTGACCAC
Organism: Hibiscus trionum; assembly: GCA_030270665.1. NCBI lineage: Eukaryota > Viridiplantae > Streptophyta > Magnoliopsida > Malvales > Malvaceae > Hibiscus > Hibiscus trionum. The sequence goes on from BSYR01000017.1 coordinate 34,826,320, forward strand.
CAGGTTGCGAAGCCTATAATTCTCACTGTGGTATTTGTGTCTGCCATTGTCATGCCTGTAAAAACAAATTGTTCCTTTCAATTATAGGATAAATTTTGTACCATAAATTTGGTTAATAAATGAGTGAATAAAACAGTGTTCTGACAATTGATTTGCTCTTGTTCTCTTCATTTTTCTAGAATTAATTTTAATCGTTTTTTTCATCTATTCGGTTGAAAGTCTAAGTGAATTCGAAATTTTAGGGTGAGAAGTAAATTATAAATTGTTTAATGGTGAAATCAATTAAGCCCTTGAATTTTTTTTGCATCCAATTAAGCCCTTGAACCAAGAAATTTAATCAATTAAGCCTTTTGACCATTTAATCTTGACAATTTTATTTTTCTTTAGATATTACTGGCACATAATACACTACAGTTCTATCTACGGCTGTAAACGAACCGAACGAACACGAACGAGGGTGTGTTCATGTTCGTTCGTTTAACTTTAACCGAACAAATGAACGAACACAAAATTTCTTGTTCGTGTTCGTTCATTAAGGAATGTAGCTTGTTCGTGTTCATTCATGTTCGTTCGTTTAAATGGTAAACGAACACAAATGAACATAAACGAACACAAACGAACATATATAATTTGTTAAATATTTAATATTTTTGGTTAGTTCGATTAATTCAATTAATTAACCGATTTTAAACTGAATTAATTGATAATTGAAATTTGAAAAAACTCTTAATCATTAGCCGAAACCTAAAATTATCTAATAGATTAACCAATTTTGTTTTGGTTCGGTCGGTTAGTTCGGTTTACCCGAATAATGAACACCCCTAGAATTATGTGAATAAATTTAAATGAACATAAACGAACATAAATGAACGAACATAAACGAACGAACATAAATTAACATAAACGAACATAAATGAACGAACATAAACGAACGAACATAAACGAACGAATTACCGAACGTTCACGAACATAAATGAACAAACAAGCCTTTTTTTCGTGTTCGTTCATTTAATTAGACGAACAAAAAATCTTGTTCATGTTCGTTCGTTTAATAAATAAACGAACATAAACAAACTTCCCGCCGAACGGTTCACGAACGGTTCGCTGAACGTTCAGTTCATTTACAACCATAGTTTTATCATGTTGCATTTGCATATCTTTTTAGAAAAATATTTTTTTATAAATTTTATATGTTTTTTTGGAATCTATAGATCTTTTAAAGATTTTTTTAAAGAAGAATAACAAGTTTCTGAAAAATGTAAAGTGGAAAAACTATGACATGACACATTGCATCAACAGATCCAAAAAACTATTAAAATTTATGGTCAAAATTAGTCAAAAGTCTTAATTGATTAAATTTATTTGTTTAGGGGATTAATTGGGTGCAAAAAAAGGTTTAGGGGCTTAACTGATTTTTTCAAAGGTTTGAGTTCTTCTTTGACCCTTAAGACATTTTAAATTTCAAAATATTAAAATATAATTTCATTATTTTATTAATTTAAATTTTTTAAGTGGTTAAAATGAACTTTTTGTTTTTCCCTATTTTTGATCAAGTGGTGTTACAGTAATATTCCCAAAGAAAATGTCGGAATACGAACGCACACAAGGGGTTAAGCGGATGAGCATCCATGACCACTAGGTCAAATAGCGGATCTCCTCGTTTCCCCCTCTTTGATTACTACTCAATCCTTTGAATTAATTTACATTAATTAACTATAGATAATACATATTTTAAGAAATAAAATTTCATAAAAATAATAATTAAATTCAAAAGGTTAATATTACAAATTGATCAATAACATATTAGGCGATAATTAAATAACTCTAAGTGAAATGTTGTCTCAATTAATGTTTTATTTGAAAATTTGTCATCAAATAAGTCTATGAAATTATATCATTTCAGGAGTCATGGCCATTCTTCCTCCACCCTTAGATAATATCAAAATGTTTTTTTCTCTATTGTTGGCCTTACAAGGAGATATTATCCAAAACAATTCCAAGTCCAGAGGGGAATCTCGAAATTTTTTCAGGAGGGACGAGAAACGAATTATATTTTTTAAGGCGTAAAGTGTAATTTTATTATTATGTAAATTTAAAATTTCATAATTTTTGAAGGGACTAAAAGATAACTTTGCCATATTTAGATGGTGATGTCGATTTGTTTAAGTTTTTTTTTTAATTTTCTAAACCATCCATGATAATTCATTCTGGTTAAATTTCCTTTGGGGATCGATTTTTTTCTTAATAGTATTAGTTTTTGACTTGTTGGACATTATTTTGAAAAAATGACCTTGTTTTATGATTTCTAGAAATTATATGGTAATTTATCAAAGTTTTTACATATTCTAAATAAATTATTTTTTTCAACTAATTAAAAACTGAATAATTCAGGTATAGTACTTTAAATATAAAATCATATATTATATTATAAAAGAATTATAAATTAGATAAAAACAAGAATTTGAATCGATTTGAGTTAACCACAAATTTTAAACTTATGTTTCATAAAGCGTCCATATACGCCAATTCTGATCTATTTTAGTTAGCTCAGAGTTTTTTTCATAATTTTGTTTTTATTTTTAATTCAATTATTTTTATAAAAATGATAATATATATACCACATATGTTAGATATAAAAATGTCACATATAGTAATAGATTAAAAGCACGTGTAAATATGTTATATAAATCAGATATAGTTACTACATTATATATTAACTATATCTAATTTATATAACAAATTTACACATGCTTTTAATATATTTCTATATGTGACTTCTAAAATATGACCTGGAAATTTAGCTATAAAATGCCCAATGCACATCACACTTTGTACATCCTCAGCTCAACATTTCATTTAATTGGCTCTTAATTTCATTTCTCAACAACTACAAAATGACAATTTATGGCATTTTTTCACTTCTCGCCGTTTTACTCGTAGCTTCTTGTTAGTATATACAATATTCTTCTATTTTGATATCCTAATAATCTTTAAATAAATATTTATACATGTAATTGATGGAAAATAGATGTTTAATTTGCACGTTTATCGAACACGAAAGCATGTCATAGTGACATGGAATGTCAGTTCACGTGTCCACATAGTGGTTTATGTAACATGGTAACTCACAAATGTGCATGTAACCCGGTGCCGGAGCGGCTATCCTCTAAAATTGTACTGTCTACAGGTGTATCAGACGCGAAAGTATGTCATAGTGATATAGCATGTCAATTCACGTGTCCACATGGCGGCTTATGTAACACGGTAACTCACAGATGTGCATGCAACGCGGTGTCGGAGCGGTTACCCTCTAACTTCGTACAATTTACAGGTGTATTCGATGCAAAAGCATGTCATAGTGATATGGAATGTCAATTCACATTACCATATGGCGGCTTATGTAACATGGTAAATTGGTAACTCATAAATGTGCATGCAAACTAGTGCCCGAGCAGCTATCCTCTAATTTCGTACCGTCTGCATCTGTATTAGACGCGAAAGCATGTCATAGTGACATGGAATATCAATTCACGTTTCCACATGGTGGCTTATGTAACATGGTGACTCATAAATGTGCATGGAATCCGTTGTCGTAGCTGATACCCTCTAGCATTGTATCGATGGTGGATGTTAAATGCAACGATGATGCCCATAGTGTCGTAGTTTGTCCTCTGGGTTGTGAAGCCTGTAATTCTCATTGTGGTATTTGTGTCTGCCATTGTGTAGAAATATATGTTTTGATATAATAATTGAAAAATGTTTTGGACTAAGTTGAAAAGAATTTAAAATATTCTCTAAGTCAAAAACAACTTGAATATAATTTTGAGGATGTTTAAAAAGGTTTTGGCAATGTTTGAAACGTTTTTAAGTAGCCAAACTAGTGCTTTTAATGTACCCATTTGATACCTGCATTATCTGTATCTATACGTTTTGAAACTGCCAGAACTTGTTTCGATACAAGGCTTACCTGTTTCGATACGGATAGGTGATGTTTTGAAACACCATTTGGTGTTTCGATACGCCTACGTGGCATACACCCCAATGGTCAAAACCCCCCAATGGCTATTTCCCAACGGTCTTTTGAATTGCAGACGCTTCGATACGTGACCAGACATTTTGATACAACCTATGGTGTTTTGATACGAGATGTTGAATCAGAACCAACGGTTAGTTCTAAAGAAGGGTGTTCCGATACGACTTCGAGCGTATCAAAACGGACATCATCAGAACTGCATTTATTGCGGGAAATAAATGCCACAACGGCTCCAAATCATCCCCAACGGTCTCCAACGGCCACAAGCTTGTTCCTAACTATATTATGAAGGCTGGAACACTTGAAGAAAAAGAGAGACAACATCTAAGCAACATGTTCAAGAGAAATTGAGTCAAATTCTTATCTCTTCATTTCTCTTGTAAATAGTCTTTAGAGAGTAAGCTTTATTGTAAATCCTGGTACTCTTATGAGCTTAAATTTGTGTAAACACCCACCTTGTGAGGTATTAAGTTTACCAAACAAATCCCTTGTAAAAGGAGAGGTTCTAGTTTAGCCTTAGACAAAAACTAGAGAGGTTCTATCTTAGTCGTATAAAAGATAGGGTTGTAAAGGTTTCCTCCTAAGCCTTGAAAAGGGGACGAATTCTTAGTGAATTGAGAAATCCTTAGTGTTGTGCTAAGGTAGTGGATATAGACTCGGTTGGGTAGTCGAACCACTCTAAAATCCTTGTGCAAATTGTCCATCTTTATTTCGGTTTTTAGCCAATTCATCCAAGGAGCAAAATCAACCATCTTGACAGATTTTAGTGATCGATTCGAACCTCCGTCACTGATTTCGGTTGTTTCCATCCCACAACCGCCTCAATCTTTTGAGGATCCACACGGATACCCTCGGCTGACACCACATGACCAAGAAACACTATCTTCATATTCCAGAACTCACATTTACTCAACTTCGCATAGAGTTGATTATCCAACAGAGTCTGCAGCACTATCCTTAAGTGCCTATTGTGATCCTCCTCAGTACGAGAGTACACAAGGATATCATCGATAAACACCACCACAAACTGATCAAGGTACTCGTGGAACACTCAGTTCGTCATGTCCATGAACGCAGCCGGCGCATTGGTCAAACCAAAAGGCATCACTAGGAACTCGTAATGCTCGTACCTCGTACGAAAAGCCATCTTCGGTACGTCTTTATCCTTCACCTTAAGCTGATAATACCCCGACCTTAGATCAATCTTTGAAAACACATCAACACCACGAAATTGATCAAAAAGATCATTAATCCGAGGTAAAAGGTATTTGTTCTTTATCGTCAACTTATTCAGTTGCTGATAGTCTATACACATCCACATCATCCCATCCTTCTTCTTAACAAACAAAACTGGAGCTCCCCAAGGCAAGATACTTGGCCTAATGAAACCACGATCTAGCAACTCCTGAAGTTGCGTCTTTAACTCCTTTGGTGCCATTCGGTAAGGAGTAATGGATATCGGAGCCGTATCCGTATACGTCTCTATGTAAAACTCGACCTCCCTATCCGGTGGCAACCCAGGTAACTCTTCCAGAAACACCCCCGGAAAATCACAAACTCACCATATATCCCGCGGACATGCTTCCTTCATATTTGGGTTCATCACATACGCCAAATAAGCTTGGCAACCCCCATCCATAAACTTCTGAGCTTCCACCACCGAAACAACGTTAGACAAGAACCTTATGTTCTCACCCACCACCACAACCTCAAAATCATCGGCAAGCTTCACCGAAACAAGCTTGGCCTCACAATCAACCACAACTTTATGTTCCAACAACCAATCCATCCCCAGGATAACATCGAAGTCATAGAAATATAACTCCATCACATCAACAGGAAACACATGTCCTTAAACCATCCAGGGACATCTTCTATACAACTTTCTAACAATTACGGTCTCACCAAACGAACTCGTAACTTGCATACCCACATCAAGAAACTCTAATGGTACATCAAGCAATCGAGCATGCTCATGCAAAATGTAAGAATGCATAGAACCAGAATCTATTAAAGCAAACAATGATAAAGATTGCAAGGAGAAGGTAGCTACAATCACATCCGTGTCATTTCGGCCCTCCTAGTGAGCATAGACTTGAGCATTATTAACATCAAGAAACTCTAATGGTACATCAACCAATCCCTCTAGTTTTTATTTTCTTCCTCAAGTTAACATTATTAACCATTAACAACACATTAATAATTAGCCATTAACTCAGCAACTAACATCAATTCCAAAGATCCACCATAAATCTTCAAGAAACCTCAATTAAACACAATTTATCAATTAACATATACAAACCCATTAAAAACAATATGTAAAAGGCTAAATAATTGGGAATTTTAGTAAAGAACATGTCATTAGAGGAGAAGAATGAACCTACCTCTAATGATGAACACTTACTCCATTTTTGAAAAGAAATCAAAGGAAAACCAAAGAGAAAAGAGTAGATTCAATAGAGAATCAATAGAAAATAAGAAAATGTTTGAAATCTAAATCAAAATTAGAGTTTACCTTTGAAATCTTGCTTTTTGGATGAAGGGATTTTGAGAGAAAAAGTGAGAGAAGAAAAACTATGTCAAATCTTTGTAAAAAGAATGAAAAACCGTTTAAACTTCCCTCCATCTTATTAATATAATTTATTTAATTAAAATTGTAAAATAGGAGGAAAAGTCCCTATTAGCCCTTGGTAATATTGCTCCTTAAAGATTCAAAGTATTAGCCTTTTACCTTTTTTCCATTAAATTAAACTTTACCATTTTTACATTTTGGTCACTAAACCAAAATGTCTGATTTCCAAAATTGTTTTCTCTAAATTATCTTTACCAAAACTAATCATATATATAATTATGATTTTAGGAATTTTTTACTTATTTTTTTCGACAAAAAGCCTTTCAATTTAATTATTTCTCGAAACTAGACTAGACCGCTAAATGGGTTCGAACCAAATCGCCTAACCAAAATCGACAAACACGGAAAAAAGAAAAGTCAGATGCCCCAAAATTCATAGTATGAATGATTCATGAATCCATCAACCAGATACTCCCCCGCCTTTAGGTGGCTCTCTTTAACTCACACACTCCCCAAATTTTAAATTTCCAACTTTTCTAATCTCAATAAGACATTAGAAGTTTTGAGGTCCCTGAAGAAAGGTTAACTCAATATGGCAGAATGTGTTCTAAAGAAAATTTTCTTTTCTCAGATATTCATGCGTGATCCAAATGGTCTTTAAAGGCTTGTAATGTAGGCTAGGCTCGGGTTGCCAAAAAAGGATATATAGGCTCAAATGCATGTTTTAAGGGTAATTAAACCAGGGATCAATCTTTCTTGATGAAATCTTCATTCTTTTCTTCTTTGAATCACTCTGGACTGCCCATTTTGGGTTTTCACCCTAAAATTCATTTCCTTTTCGGCACATGTCTCATTTGAAGGATTCATTTCAAGTTTTCCTTCGTATTTCATCTTTCATTTCTTCTTTTCTTCATTATTTTTTCCTTCTTCTCCTTCTTCTCTTTTTCCTTTTTTCATGTCCCTTTCATTTTCAGTTTAGGACATTCAACTCGACCTGAATAGCTTTTCATCCTCTTTGCCCCCTAGTGTGGGGAGTGATCCTTGGTTAGGGTTAAATCACAAGAAAAATATCAGGTTCAAAGGGGGACAACAATGTATTTTTATTTTCTTATTCGTGAAGGGAAATGAAGGAATGCCAAATGTCATTTCACACACAAATATCATCGAAGAGAAGTAGTCTTCAGTTGGTAGATGTTTTAGAGTTATCAATTCATTCAAAGACTCTAACAACAATACCTGAGAGGAAAATTCACTCAAAATCTGTACATGGGATTTCCCCAATAATCTTGAACGCACTTTTTGCCCCTCTATCCCGGGATTAGATTCAAAAGTCATTCATACATTCAATTATAAGAGCTCTGCCAGAAAGACACTTGTTTGAAGAGAAATGGATGAAAAATGAAAAGAAATTAAAAATGAGAAATGTTTGCCACTTGAGAAAACAAAGGGAATGCATCTTTAAACAAGTAGATTAACATAAAAGCCCTTAAAAAAGAACCCTAATGCTCACGGGCAAAAGTAAAAAGGTTGTTCCTAGGTATGAACCCAACATCGTCTAAGAAAATTAAGCATTATTCCATGAAGGCAAGGACGAACTTCAGCTAATCTCAATTTATCTTCTTCACGACAAGACTCCATTGTCAGAGTAGTTCAGGTTATAGGCGCTCGATATATTCTTCTTCTCCAAGTCTCCCATTTTTTATGGCTGCCAATATCAACTCCCCGCTTATGACCATGTCTGCAAAACCTTCAGCGACATGGCTTAAGATATGGTGGTAGAAGGGACCATTTAAAGTATCAACAAACATTGGAGTAACCTTTTTTTCCAACAGTGGAGGTTATACTTGGGCTGCCACATCTTGCAACCTCTGGGCATACTGGCGAAAGTTCTCGTCGGGCCCTTGTTCCATATCTTGCAGTACGATCCTGCTTAGGACCATATCTGTCACATGCTCGTACTGTTTCAGGAAAGATCTTGAAATATCTTTCGAAGTGCGTATGTTGCCCCACTTCAGTTGAGTATACCATCGGGCAATGAACCCTAATAGACTATCTTAGAAGGAGAAGATGATCAGTTTCTCATTTTCCAAGTGCAGTGAATTTTCCTGCAGTACATGGTCAAGTTCGACCAAGGGCAAGTGGTCTCGTCATACTTCTCAAAGTCAGGAGCTTTGAACTTTGGAGGAACTACAAAGTTAGACACTAGACTTAGATATCTAGCATCTACGCCACCATAGACATTTCCCCCTTGTAGGGCTCTGATGATTTCTTCAAGCATGTCACATTGATCTTCTAGCTTCTTGTTCATTCTGGACCTATCGGCTGCCTTATGGTGATCCCGTACCTCATTGCCTTGATTTTCTCCATGATTTATCCTAGACCTTGCCAGAGTATGAGCTGACGTTTCTGCTGTACGGATCTGAAACCTCCTATTCGGTGGAAATGTATGACTAGTCATTCTATGCTGGGGTGACAAAACATCAACGACTTCAACCGCTTTCCTTTTTATTGGCCTTCGAAACCTAACATAGCTGCTATCTGGCTGACATTGTTTCTTTGGGCTCGTGCAATTTCTTCCTTCAATTCTTTCTACATTTTATCGAGTCTGTCTTGGGTACCCTTGTTGCTATTCTTCAAAGTTTTCAATCTATCTTCCATGGCCATTGCTCTGGATTGAGAACGAGTACCGTATTTATGAGATGTTTTTCTATTTATAAAATTTTGTCATATGATTGGTTTCATATCATGTGTGAATGTATGCAACGATCACAACATAAATGCAAGAAACAATAAAAGATTCAAATGCATGAATGCAAACGAATGGTCATCGATTCCATTAAGGTATTGCTCTAGAAAAAGCCTTCATTGGATGAAAAAGGTCCAACGAACATGTCTCAGCCTGAGCACTCAGTTCCTCTATTTCTTCAATCAGTCTTTGAAGCCTTGGTCTCACTTTCCCTATTGGTCTAACGTAGGGGCGAAGTAATGTTGCTTCTCTGACTATCATCGTCGCATGCCTAGCTACGTCTTCAATTTAGGTTGTGATACTTTTGTCGGACTCGTCTCGCTCCTGGGTTCTTTTGACATTGGCCCTAAGCCGAGTGGACCAATGTTCATCTTCAAATTCTTCATTTTGCAATAACTGCTTGGTTGCATGGTCATAGTAGTCTCATAGCACTTGCAGCTTATTCATGATATTTTGCTTAGTACTAATGTGATCATACTTTGGTATTTCATCCACGTGATCACCATACATCCACATTGTCTTCCTCTTTCTTTAGGTACCTTCCATCCATGACAAAAGCTTTTTCTAATTGAGCAACATGCTTCAGAATCGACCCCTTCTAAATATGAGATGCAAATGCAAGGGAAAAATTAAAAAAAACAAATTAAAATTAAGACAAGAAAAGAAAATGATTAGTATTCTTAAAAACGAAAATAAAACATAAAAGGTCCAAAATAATTTCATTGTACGAATAATTCTGTGTAGCGCATTCCAACACTCCAGGACATGTCTCCACGGATTATCCTTACGAAATAATTTTGACCAGGCTAAAGGCCTAAGGTTTTCCACATGGCTCTATTGGGGTGGGTTTTCTAGATTCTCACGCAAAAGTTTGGTTCTAAAAAGGTTCCCAAGCTCTCCTCGTTGTCGACTCCTAAAGGTAGCAAGACCCCTGATTCTCACCCATTATAGGCTACAAACGAATCAAGTTCAACTTAGAGGGGCTCATTTCCTATGCCTTTATAAAGGATCAATATCCTTAAAAAGACATAGGGTATATGAGTCCCGAAGGTACTTGCTAGGCTCATACGGAGAATGTAACACCCTTAAAAAATATAATAATAATAATAATTAAATGAAAAAAAAAGAAAGAAAAGAGGAGGAAGTGAGGGTTGTGGGAATAAAACCCACAACCTCAAGGGGTTTAAACCAATGCCCATCCAATTGAGCTATTGATGCTCTTGGATGTAAGCTACCATTAGTAAATTTTAATTAGATCCTAAAATAATATAATAATAAAATAATTAAAATATCCTACCTACCCTATCGAATATGAATTAATTGGGATCAATTTTTCCCAAAAATTTCCAGAAACACCCTTCCCTCCTATCGTCGTTTCTTTGTTTTTCTTCCCTAAAAACCCGTTCACCGTCAATCTGGCCTCACCGCCGCACCGTGACGCTCACCGCCGGCGTTAAAGTGTTCACCGTCGAACCCTGAGCAAAACCCCTCAACCCACGCGCTCAGCCACCGTCCCCTTCACCGGCAATTGGACGTTGAAGATTTGCGACCTAGGGCTAAACCGGTCCACTTTTTCTTTCGAGTTTTTCGGTGCCGTTCGACGTTCGTTCGCTGCTCCACCACCGCCGTTGGACTCCCCGTCGCAGGCTGATCAAAACCCAAGTTGTCGTTCGCCCGTTCATCGTTGTTTGCCCCGTCGTCGGAGTTACGTCTTTTTCCAACATATTCAAACGGTTAGGAATAAAATCTTGTAAGTTTGGTTGGTTGTTGGTGTCATTTCGATTCGTAGAGGTGTATTAATTGATGGCTTGATGATTTGCGTTCTTTTTCCGGCAGGAACGACGTGAAACGGACTTTCCGGCGATGTTCCAGTGACTGTCCGACGACCTTCGGGTTCTTTAAGGTAAGAGCCGGTCCGCGTAGACCAAATCGGTCTGAATCGGTTGGACCGGTTGAACCGGTCAGCTCGGTCAAGCCCCGTTGACCCGACCCGACACGTTGACCCGACCCGTTGACCGACCCGTTGACCGACCCGACCCAACCCGTTGACCGACCCAGTGAGTCAACTCGCCCAAGTCAACCCATTGAGTCAACTCGCCGAGTCAGCCTTGGACCAGTGACGTCAGCATGACGTTAGCGTTGACTTTGACCGCTGAAGTCAGCGTTGACTTTGACTAAAAAGTCAACTTTTTCTGAAAAGTTCTAACTTATGTTTTTCAACGTCCTGAGTCCGATTTTGAAGCCCGTTTCGCGAAATTCTAACTCGAAAGCCTCCAAATTGAACGTTGAACTTGAACATGCATATGTATAAGTTATGACATTTAAGATAAACTGATGATTAAGGTCTGATATTAATCATCTGATTTAATAGGTACTCGTGGATCTCCCGATCGTGCCTACGCCCAGCCCAGCTCGTCTCGATCCGTACCGCCTCGTGATCCTATCGTCACTCATACGACCTGAAACTTAGTATTTTAATACGAATCAAGGGGTAAAATTGATTGTAACCATAATCCTTGTCTATTTAGGTTCTAGTACTATAGCGGAGCGTGATCCCGGTGCTCGATAGACCTTTTGACTGACCTATCTCATCTTTTGAGGTGTGTTCCTTGTGTGCTATATGACTGTTGCATATTTACTGTTTTACATGCTTCACGTGATTTAATAAAACATACTATGTGTATATGATTGCTAAACATGATTTTGTGAAAAACTAGCATGTTTTCTGTTTATGGAAGAAACACGATTGTACTGCATGGTTGAATTATGATTTAGCATTCGATATGACCAGCATGCCTATGGTTTTCGATTATCAGTGTAGAAATATGTTGATGAGCATTGCTATGACTATTATTGTTGCATACTATGTTACTACCCGGACTAATTAGTAGAGGGACTTGGGGGTATGATGTGGAGACTATCGGCTCAGCCCTGATCCAGCTGGTAAGACCGCCCGTATTCGGATCCTAAGCTTCGGCTAGGTCCGTCCGTATTCGGATCCTACGCTTTGGCCAGGTCCGCCCGTTTTCGGTTCCTAAGTTTCGACTAGGGTCACCCGTATTCTAAGGTATATCCTTAGGATGGTACCCCGCCCAATGGGCTTGGGTTAATGCCAGTATAGGATACTGTTCTGGGGAACTGTATCATGGTGTTCGGTTGGAGGGTAGATAGGTTGCATGAAAACTTTGATGCTTTTTATGATATGTTTTGCATAGCATGATTTATTATTTATTGATGCAACTGTTTTACTTGCACTGTTGGAACACACTGAGCTTTCTAGCTCACGCCCCAAATTCTTTCCCCCTTTCAGATATTTTGGATAGGCAACCCCGTAGTTGACATTTGGAGGATCGACACATTTGGTATTCTTTCTGAATTAAATGTTTCTATCCACCATTTGTACTTTCTGCGTGACATGTGCCTATATTTTGTTATGTATGATATTAAACTAAAAGTATTTTGATGTGCTAACTGGTACTTATTTTGTAACCATCCTATGATGGGTTTATTTAAGTAATCATGGCTGCCTATATTATCTATGATGCCTATGTTGTGAATGGTTTTGGAAAATATTATTGTTTGACGTATTAAACATGTTTATTTAACTTGATGGTTTTCACTAAGTTCTGTCGTTATGCTGTCGAAATTAACGCTTAGTTTGCAAACATGTTTTCCACTTGAGTTTTAAATTTTAATGTGCCTTACTAGACTTGGTCATTCCGCATAGGCCGGTCTAGGGGGTTACATTTAGTTGGTATCAGAGCTTTTGGTTTTAAAACCTCAGACTGTGGATAAGTCCTTTTAAAATATTGTTTTAGAATGTTTTACAAGTATTGTAAAAAAGAGGCCATGTCACCCAACTTTATATGTTTAATTGTGTTCGATTCTCCAGTGTCATAAACTGATCTTAGGTTTTATCCTTTGTAGAGATTCTCCGAGATGAGCACCGGAAGGGGGCGTCGACCCGCTCGTAGGCGTGGTCGACCTGTTAGATTTGCAAACCCGATAGATGATCTGGTAGCTGATCCACCTGCCTCTGGAGTTGCTACAGCCGCAGTAGACCCTCCGACATCTGTAGAGCCTTCTACCCCTAGTGGTCCTTCAACTGCTGCTGCTGCTTCTGCTTCGACTACTCCGACATATGTCCCGACTGCTCCTACACCTACTCCCACTGTTCCATTGCCTACTCCTGGTATCGGCATGACTACTCCGGTCAGGGGTGCTACTGTTTCTGGGCCCGAGCCTATGACTGGAGTTACGGATGAGTCCTTGAGTAGACAGTTTCTCTATTTAATTCAGGGAGTAGTCAGAGCGTCTGGAGTCACACCTGAAGTTCCTATCTCCTAGACCCTGATTGCCAACGGGATCAAGACCTTTTCGGGATCTCTTAGTGGACCACCGACCGAGGCTGAGGAGTGGTTATACGATATCGAGAGACGTATGGGTGAGTTGGGTTTTGAGCCATCCAGGAAGTATTTGGGTGCTGTATCTACGCTGAATGGGAATTCCCGCACCTGGTGGGAGTCCATTATGAGTAGTGTTCCTTCTGATCGTCTGACATGGGATTTCTTTAAAGAGCGCTTTAGGAACCGTTTTCTGGGCGAGCGGTTCTTGAGAGAGAGATGCCAGGCTTTTAAAGACCTGGTGCAGGGTACCATGACAGTGGCTGAGTATGAGATACAATTTCTAGAGTTGTCGAGATATGGTACTGGCTTGATTTCTGTTGACAAAGACAAATGTGAAAAGTTACTAGAGGGCCTCCGTATTGGGATACGTGATCGAGTGGCTACCCACCATGATCAGGTGTTTGAAGATTTAGTGGACCGGGCTAAGACTGCAGAACAGATGGAGATCTTGACAACTAGTCAGAGTAGTAGAGATGGAGATCGAGATAGAGGCAAGGATCGAGGGTGAGACCGAGATAGATCTTAGAGATCTTCTAGATAGGGAGAGTCTCACGCACGCTCTGATAAGAGGGCTCGCACCATGTATCAAGGTGATGGTTCGAGTTATAGGCCCACGGTACAGCAGGGCCCATCGGTTAGTCGAGGTGATTCATCAGGGTCCACTCTTTTACTTGTATGTGAGCATTGTGGTAAGCTTCATCGAGGGGAGTGCAGGAAGATGTCGGGTGCTTGCTTCAGATGTGGATCCACTGACCATTTCAAGAAATATTTTCCACACCCACCTTCTGTAGGCCGATCGTCGTTTCAGACCCCTGCTCGACCCCAGACTCCAGCCTGTTCACAGACATCTGTTCAGACACCAGGTTCAGGGCATTATCAGAGTAGAGCTCATGGATCTTCTGCTAGATCTGATAGTAGAGGCCGATCATATCAGAGTGGGGGACCGGTTATGACTGAGGCCAGACAGCCTGCACTTGTTTATGCTACTAGACGTCGTGATTATAGAGATGAGCCAGACGTCATTGCAGGTACATTCACTATATTTTCTGTTCCATACTTTGCATTGCTTGACAATGGTTCTACCCATTCCTATGTATCGAGATCTATGTCCCGAGACCTTCAAATTCCAGTTGAGAGCACCGAGAGTGCAATTACCGTTATGAGTCCAGTGGGTCAGTCTGTGGTTGTAGATAAGGTTTTCAGGCGATGTCCCCTCGAGGTGCAAGGGGAAATCTTTCTAGCTGACCTTATGGAACTACCATTAGAAGAGTTTGATCTAATTCTTGGCATGGATTGGTAGACTGAACACCGGGTTAATCTAGATTGTGAGTCCAAGAGAGCAGTTTTAAAGACTTCTGATGATCGTACTGTGGTTCTTATTGGTGAGCGCCGAGGGTATCTGTCTAATGTGATATCTTCTTTGGCTGCCGACAGGATGATCCGGAAGGGATACCAGACTTTCATCGCCTGTTTCTTGAATACCAAGGGTTCTTTGTCAAAGATTGAAGAGATTCGCACTGTTAGCGAGTTCCCTGATGTCTTTCCTGAGGAATTACCTGGATTATCTCCGGATAGAGATGTCGAGTTTGAGATTGAGACCTATCCGGGCTCTGCACCAGTCTCTATGAACCCTTACCGTATGGCTCCTAAGGAGCTGAAGATTCAGTTGCAAGAGCTCCTCGACCGAGGCTTTATTCGACCCAGCTCTTCGCCCTGGGGAGCTCTTGTTCTCTTCGTGAAGAAAAAATATGGGTCTCTCAGGCTGTGTATTGACTACCGTAAGTTGAACAAGTTGACAGTCAAGAATAAGTATCCTTTGCCCAGGATTGATGACTTGTTCGATCAGTTTCAGGAGCCACAGTTTTCTCGAAGATTGATCTTTGTTTCAGGTACTATCAGCTAAAGATAAAGGGGTCTGATGTAGCAAAGACGGCCATTCGCACCAGATATGGGCACTACGAGTTTTTGGTGATGCCGTTTGGTCTGACTAATGCTCCCGCCGCATTTATGGATTTGATGAACCGCGTGTTCCGACCCTATTTGGATCAGTTTGTGGTGGTGTTCATTGATGACATTCTAGTCTACTTCCGGACTGAAGCAGAGCATGCTGAGCATTTGAGGATTGTTCTGCAGACTCTTAGAGAGCACAAATTGTATGCCAAGTTGAGCAAGTGTGAATTTTGGCTCAGCGAGGTGACATTTCTGGGGCATGTGGTATCGGCTCGGGGTATTCAGGTTGATCCGAGCAAGATAGAGGCCATTGTGAGTTGGAAGCAACCCAAGAATGTTTCCGAGATCCGTAGTTTCTTGGGTTTAGCTGGGTATTACAGGCGTTTTGTCGAGGGCTTTTCTATTATTGCCGCTCCCTTGACGAAGCTGTTGAGGAAGGATGTTCCATTCATCTGGACAGATGCTCAGCAGGATAGTTTTGAGAAGTTAAAGACAGCTCTAACGCAAGCTCCAGTCTTGACGCAGCCCGAGTCTGGGAAGGATTTTGCAGTTTATAGTGATGCATCGCGTTCCGGGCTTGGTTGTGTTCTGATGCAGGATGGCAAGGTAATAGCTTATGTGTCTCATCAGTTGAGGCCACATTAGTGTAATTATCCTACCCATGATCTAGAGCCGGCTGCTGTGGTCTTTGCCCTGAAGATTTGGAGACATTATCTCTACGGAGAGAAGTGTTATATCTACACAGATCACAAGAGCCTGAAGTACATTCTTACACAGAGAGAGCTTAATCTTAGACAACGTCGTTGGATTGAGCTTTCTTAAGGATTATGACTGTGTGATTGAGTACCACCCGAGGAAGGCTAATGTGGTTGCTGATGCTTTGAGTCGTAAGGCTATATCAGACTTGAGATCATTGTTTGCCAGGATGAGTATATACAGTGATGGCAGTTTACTAGCCGAGCTGCAGGTTAAACCAACATTGGCCGAGGAAATCAGGGCCAAACAGCTTCTAGACAGTTCCTTACTCCCTGTCATGCAACATGTTGAACAGGGATCTACTTCTATCTATGCCTTTGATCAGGATGGAGTCTTGTGCTTCAAGGGTCGTTATTGTGTACCAGATGATGCCGAGTTGAAGCGGGCTATTCTTAGTGAGGCTCATAACAGCCCTTATGCTATGCATCCCGTTGGGGACAAGATGTATCAAAACCTGAGGCAGAGATATCATTGGGAAGGTATGAAGAAGGACATTTCAGATTATGTATCTCGGTGTTTGACTTGCCAGCAGGTTAAGGCAGAGCACCAACATCCTTCTAGTTTATTGCAGCCCATTAAGATCCCCGAGTGGAAATGGGAACGGGTCACGATGGATTTCGTTACAGGGCTTCCTCTGACACCTTCTAAAAAGGATTCGATCTGGGTGATTGTTGACCGACTCACCAAGTCAGCTCATTTTATTCCAGTTCGAGTCACCTACTCTTTGGAGAAGCTGGCTAAATTGTACATCTCTGAGATCGTCAGACTACATGGGGTACCTTTATCTATCATCTCTGATCGGGATCCGAGGTTCACTTCTCGATTCTGGTTGGCCTTGCACAGTGCTTTAGGTACACGTCTGAATTTCAGTACATCCTTCCATCCGCAGACAGGTGGACAATCGGAGAGGGTGATTCAGATTCTTGAGGACATGTTGCGGGGATGTGTGATTGATTTCCGTGGTAGTTAGGAGGATTTCTTGCCCCTGGCTGAGTTTGCATATAATAACAGCTATCAGGCTAGTATCCGCATGAGGCCCTGTATGGCCGTAAGTGTCATACTCCCATCTGTTGGACAGAGTTGTATGAGAAGAAGACTTTAGGCCCAGAGTTGGTTCGAGAGACCGAGGAGACCGTCAGATTGATCCGCAACCGTCTGAAAGAGGCTTTTGATAGACAGAAGTCCTATGCTGATCGGAGGAGGAAAGACATTGAGTTCGAGGTTGGTGATCAGGTTTTCCTGAAGGTGTCTCCATGGAAGAAAGTTTTGAGATTTGGGCGCAAAGGCAAATTGAGTCCAAGATTTATCGGACCGTATCGTATTCGAAAGAGAGTCGGGCCTGTTGCTTATCAGCTTGAGTTACCTCCTCAGCTTAGCCGTATTCATGATGTGTTCCATGTATCTATGTTGAGGCAGTACCACCCAGATCCGAGCCATGTTATTCAGGTACAAGATGTGGAGTTGAGACCAGATTTGTCCTATGAGGAGGAACCTGTCCAGATATTGGATCAAGACGAGAGAGTTCTAAGGAATCGGCGTATTCCTATGGTCAAAGTACAGTGGAGTAATCGTGGTCCAGAAGAGGCTACATGGGAGACTCTTGAGTCAATGGAAGAGCAATTCCCACATCTGTTCAACTCAGGTAAATTTCGAGGCCGAAATTTCTTTTAGTGGGGGGAGAGTTGTAACACCCTTAAAAAATATAATAATAATAATAATAATAATAATAATAATAATAATAATAATAATAATAATTAAATGAAAAAAAAGAAAGAAAAAAGGAGGAAGTGAGGGTTGTGGGAATCGAACCCACAACCTCAAGGGGTTTAAACCAATGCCCAGCCAGTTAAGCTATTGAAGCTCTTGGTTGTAAGCTACCATTAGTAAATTTTAATTAGATCCTAAAATAATATAATAATAAAATAATTAAAATATCCTACCTACCCTATCGAATATGAATTAATTGGGATCAATTTTTCCCAAAACTTTCCAGAAACACCCTACCCTCCTATCGTCGTTTCTTTGTTTTTCTTCCATAAAAACCCGTTCACCGTCGATCTGCCCTCACAGCCGCGCCGTGACGCTCACCGCCGGCGTTAAAGTGTTCACCGTCGAACCCCGAGCAAAACTCCTCAACCCACGCGCTCAGCCACCGTCCCCTTCACCGGCAATTGGCTGTTGAAGATTCGTGACCTAGGGCTAAACCGGTCCGCTTTTTCTTTCGAGTTTTCTGGCGCCGTTCGACGTCCGTTCGCCGCGCCACCACCGTCGTTGGACTCCCCGTCGCAGGCTAATCAAAACCCAAGTTTTCGTTCGCCCGTTCATCGTTGTTTGCCCCGTCGTCGGAGTTACGTCTTTTTCCGACGTATTCGAACGGTTAGGAATAAAATCCGGTAAGTTTGGTTGGTTGTTGGTGTCATTTCGATTCGTAGAGGTGTATTAATTGATGGCTTGATGATTTGCGTTCTTTTTCCGGCAGAAACGACGTGAAACAGACTTTCCGGCGATGTTTCGGTGACCGTCCGACGACCTTCGGGTTCTTTAAGGTAAGAGCCGGTCTGCGTAGACCGAACCGGTCTGAACCGACTGGACCGGTTGAACCGGTCAGCTCGGTCAAGCCCCGTTGACCCGACCCGACCCGTTGACTCGACCCGTTGACCGACCCGACCCGACCTAGTGAGTCAACTCGCCCGAGTCAACCCAGTGAGTCAACTCGCCGAGTCAGCCTTGGACCAGTGACGTCAGCATGAGATCAGCGTTGACTTTGACCACTGACGTCAGCGTTGACTTTGACCAAAAAGTCAACTTTTTTTTTCGAAAAGTCCTATTTTATGTTTTTCGACGTCCTGAGTCCGATTTTGAAGCCCGTTTCGCGAAATTCTAACTCGAAAGCCTCCAAATTGAACGTTGAACCCGAACATGCATATGTATAAGTTATGACATTTAAGATAAACTGATGATTAAGGTCTGATATTAATCTTCTGATTTAATAGCTACTCGTGGATCTCCCGATCGTGCCTACACCCAGCCCAGCTCGTCTCGATCCGTACCGCCTCGTGATCCTATCATCACTCGTACGACCTGAAACTTAGTATTTTAATACGAATCAAGGTGTAAAATTGATTGTAACCATAATCCTTGTCTATTTAGGTTCCAGTACTATAGCGGAGCGTGATCCCGGTGCTCGATAGACCTTTTGACTGACCGATCTCATCTTTTGAGGTGTGTTCCTTGTGTGCTATATTACTGTTGCATATTTACTGTTTTACATGCTTCACATGATTTAATAAAACATACTATGTGTATATGATTGCTAAACAGGATTTTGTGAAAAACTAGCATGTTTTCTGTTTATGAAAGAAACACGATTGTACTGCATGGTTGAATTATGATCTAGCATTCGATATGACCAGCATGCCTATGGTTTTCGATTATCAGTGTAGAAATATGTTGATAAGCATTGCTATGACTATTATTGTTGCATACTATGTTACTACCCGGACTAATTAGTAGAGGTACTTGGGGGTATGATGTAGAGACTATCGGCTCAGCCCTGATCCAGCTGGTAAGACCGCCCGTATTCGGATCCTAAGCTTCGGCTAGGTCCGCCCATATTCGGATCCTAGGCTTTGGCCAGGTCCGCCCGTTTTCGGTTCCTAAGTTTCGACTAGGGTCGCCCGTATTCTAAGGTATATCCTTAGGATGGTACCCCGCCCAATGGGCTTGGGTTAATGCCAGTATAGGATACTGTTCTGGGGAACTGTATCATGGTGTTCGGTTGGAGGGTAGATAGGTTGCATGAAAACTTTGATGCTTTTTATGATATGTTTTGCATAGCATGATTTATTATTTATTGATGCAACTGTTTTACTTGCATTGTTGGAACACACTGAGCTTTCTAGCTCACGCCCAAAATTCTTTCCCCCTTTCAGATATTTTGGATAGGCAACCCTGTAGCTGACATTTGGAGGATCGATACATTTGGTATTCTTTCTGAATTAAATGTTTCTATCCACCATTTGTACTTTCTGCGTAACATGTGCCTATATTTTGTTATGCATGGTATTAAACTAAAAGTATTTTGATGTGCTAACTGGTACTTATTTTGTAACCATCCTATGATGGGTTTATTTAAGTAATCATGGCTGCCTATATTATCTATGATGCCTATGTTGTGAATGGTTTTGGAAAATATTATTGTTTGACGTATTAAACATGTTTATTTAACTTGATGGTTTTCACTAAGTTCTGCCGTTATGCTGTCGAAATTAACGCTTAGTTTGCAAACATGTTTTCCACTTGAGTTTTAAATTTTAATGTGCCTTACTAGACTTGGTCATTCCGCATAGGCCGGTCTAGGGGGTTACAGAGAATCAATATTCTAACATGAGCAAAGCATTTTCCCCCACTTAGTCGAATGGGACGAAGCTCGGTTGCAGAGCTTAACCAATTTTTAAATGCGTAAAATAGAATCACATTCATAGATGGACAATTAAATTGAATTATACATGAACTTAGCAAATTCCAACATTAAAACATTTTGTAATCGACTTGTGGCCTGACTCTCTTTTTGTAAAAAACAAAAATCTCCCCAGCGGAGTGGCCAAGCTTTCGCAATTCTTTTCGAGCCCGACATATTCTGAAAACCAAAACACAGAGTTTCCACCAATCTTTTAAAAAGGTGTGATTGGATCACCAAAAAACATGTCATTTTAATAAAATGTTTTAGTTTATTAAAACAACGGATTTGGTCTGCGGAAACACGTAAACAAGTTCAGGAGTCGGTTATGCGTGGGGAAGGATTAACACCCCTACAATGCCCAAAAATTGGTACCTAGTCAATTACAAAAGGTTTTAATGTCAGAATTTTGCAAGTTCTTGTAAAGTTTAATTTAATTTTCCATTTATGAATATGGGTCTACTTTAACGGTCTTATTATTCAGAAAATGAACTCCAATCACCACCAACACTCCTGGCGCTAACCCGTTATTTCCATTTGATAAGACATCACATTCATTATATTATAAACATTACAACAATGAACATATTAAATTAATCTAATAAAACAAGGATAACAAATTAAATGAATAGGCGTAAATAAACAAACAACAAAAGGAAAAGAAACACAATTATTAAAATAGGTCGGTTTTATTAAAATTAAATGAGGGGATATTTTATATAAATGAACCGGTTTTATAAAAATGTTCATGTTATAAAAAAGTAAAAAAGAATTTATTAATAAAAAATTAAAAGCAAATTAAACAAATAGTGACCGAATTGAAAATAAAACAAAAACTGGAGGCCAAATTTAAAAGGGAACAGTGACCAAATTGAAAGACTGGAAAACTAAGTTACTCGCGGAATAAAAAAAGAATTGGGCGGGGGGATTTAATGAGGTAATAAGCCCACTTTGCGTTCGGTATAAAACCCACTTTTTATAAACAACTTTGATTTTCTCTTCTTTAAAATTTTGGATCAAAATAACTCTTTTATTTCCTCTCAAATATCCACCGGTGTTCTTCATTTTTTGAATAACTGGTGGGCCTCCGCCGTGTACTGACGTCGGTTTCCGGTGGCGGAGAAAATAAAAAAATTCCTTTCCAAATTCTTTTTTAAATCTCTTTTTTTATTTTTTTTTTGAAAACTTCCCCACTTTAAAAGTCCAGAATCCGGCCACCACTCCACTCGAATTCTGGTGACAACAGTTCAACAACGGGTAAGGTTTCTCCCTTTTTTTATGTATTCGAATAAAACAAAATAAGAACAAACATAAAAAACATTAAAGAAATAAAAAATACCTAAAAGTTTGCTCGAATGCCTCTTGTATTCCCTTAAAAAATCGGTATACAATCATGGAAAAATTCTCCAATTTTCAGTATATTTCTGGCTAATTTCTAGTGTATTTGGTACAAAGGGAATGTGGGTTTATATTGGTTTTTTCTAACCTAAATTACAAAGAAAATTAGAATCAAAATCACATGCTTGAATGATTTCCCTTTTACTCTTGATTCGATTCTGCTCCAATTTTGAGATTAATTTCCCTTGATTTTTTCATACTTAATTCATCCCAATCTTCCTTTTTGATTTAGTCAAATCTGGTGACTTAATTCCTCATTTTTGTCGTTTCCGATTGTTGCAGCTGGCTAGGGAGAGGTGGAGGCGCAACGGTCACCAGAAAACACTAGCCGCGGTGAGGGGGCGAGACTGGGGCAACAAACGGTGATGCTTGGTGGCAGACAGTGGCGTGGTGCTGCAGACATGACAGTCGAATGCCTTGGCTGGTGGGCGTGTGACTCACACGCGCGTGAGTTGGGGAAGTGAGTTGCTCCTCCTTTTTTCTGGTCCGATCTGAACCGTTGGATCTAGCTTAGATCCAACAGTTGTTGAAATGACTGCACATGGAGAATAAGATATCAGATAGAGCTTTTTATTGTATTGGGTTTATTTATTTAAATGGACTCTTATTTTAAATTCAAATGAGCTCTTTTATTTTATTTTAGTGGACCCTACTAATTATTAGACTATTTTTATTTGTTTTTTTATATAACTAATATTAATACTATATTATATACATGACTGCTATTAATAATAATAATAATAATAGTAATAAACAAATAAAATATAATAAAAATAAAAAAATGTGAAAATTTAGTGACAACAATAGTGACATGGAATGTCAATTCACGTGTCTGCATGGCGGCTTATGTAACATGGTAACTCACAAATGTGTATGCAATCTGTTGTCGTAGCGGATACCCTTTAACGTTGTATCGATGGTGGGTTTTAAATGCAACGATGATGCCCATTGTGTCGTGGTTTTTCTATCGGGTTGCGAAGCCTATAATTGTCACCGTTGCATTTTTGTCTGCCATTGTCGTGCTTGAAAAAACACATTGTTCATTTCAATTATAGGATAAATTTTGCACCAAAAATTTAGTTAATAAACGAGTGAATAAAACGGTGTTCTGACAATTGATTTGCTCTTGTTCTCTTTATTTTCTAGAATTAATCTAAATCATTTTTTTTCATCTATTCGGTTGAAATTCTGAGTGAATTCTTAATTTTAGGGTGAGAAGTAAATTTTAAATGGCTTAATGGTGAAATCAATTAAGCCCTTAAACTTTTTTGCACTCAATTAATCCCTTGATCCAAGAAATTTAATCATTTAAGCCCTTTGACCAATTTTGACCATTTAATCCTGACAATTTTTTTCTTTAAATATTACCATCACATAATACACTACAGTTCTATCTTGTTGCATTTGCATATTTTTTTTTGTGAAAATATATATTTTAAAAAAAATTATAAGTTTTTTGGAATCTTTAGGACTTTTAAAGAATTTTTAAATAGAATAATAAATTTCTGAAAATGTCAAGTGGAAAAACAGTGACACGACACATTGCACCAACAAATCCAAAAAACTGTTAAAATTTAATGGTCAAAATTGGTCAAAGGTCTTAATTGATGAAATTCCTTGGTTTAAGGGATTAAGTGGGAGTAGAAAAATTTTAGGGGCTTAATTAATTTTTTTCCAAAGGTTTGAGTTCTTCTTAGATGCCTATGACATTTTAAATTTTAAAATATTAAAATATTAGTTCATTATTTTATTAATTTAAAATTTTAAAGTGGTTAAAATGAACTTTTTGTTTTCCCTATTTTTTAATCAAGTGTTGTTACAATAATATTTTCAAGGCAAATGTCGAAATACCAATTATAACACCCTAATAAATGGTATAAAAAAGAAATGAAAAAAAGAAGTGTTATCGAAGGGGTTTAAACCCTTAACATTTGTAGAAATAAGCCCAAGCATTTACCAATGGAGCCAAAGCCAATTCTGGATAGAAAATACTAATGTTTTCTTTTAAGCTTATCCGGTTTGGTTGCCACTAAACATTAATTAAAATTCAGTCAACCTCCTCACCTAAGAGAACTGAAATACCTAATTCAAATCTGGGGAAATATCCAAATATTTCCTTCTCTCTCGACCCCTCACATTCCCACACCGTCCACCATCTCTGGTCTCCCTTACCGTCGTGGTGTGGTCGTCACCGCCACCGTCGACATTACTGCCTTCCTCAAGCGACCACACCCCTGGCCACCACTCTCGGAGATACGCCACTATTCGCCGTGAAAAACCTCTATAAGGTTCAGTGGAAACCTAAACAATCATTGTTGTTTTCTGTCGATTCCGGCCGCCTCCGTCGTTGGTGTGAGACACCGCCACCAGTATCACTCTCTGTACTGGGGCGATCAAAACCCCTTCCTCCGATCACTGTACCGTCTTCGTTAGAGAGTTCGTTATAAGCTGTCGAAACCCTTCAGCTTCTTTCTATTTCACCGTGTTTCTCATCTCGGTAAGCCTTAGTAAGCTTCTATAACCTTTCATTTATGATCTCTGCATTATTTTTTGCCGTTCAATTGCGTTTCCTAACCGTTTTGGGCCATCACGGCCGGGGAAAACCTAAATAATCCTGCGCCGCCGAAGGTGATTTACAGCCACCACGGTCGGTTCTCCCATGAACCGAATCGATCTTCACGAACCATGCTTGGTTAATTAACCACTTTTTAGGCCGGTTTGTTAGGCCCAATCTAGAAACCAGCCCGTTAGACCTGAACCCGTTTGATCGACCCAAACCGTATCCGGCCTGACTCGTTTCTGCCCGACCTGAATTGAGTCAACCCGTTTAGTCAACCTGCCCAAGTCAACCCAGTCGAGTCATCTTAGTTGACCATTGACCCGTTGACTAATGATGTCAGTGTTGATTGATGATGTCATCATTGACTGATGTCGTCAGCGTTGGCTTTGACCCAAAAAACCAAATTTTTTGAAAACTCACATTTTATGTTTTTCGATGTCCTAAGTACGTTCTTGAATACCGTTTCGCAAAATTCTATCCCGAAAGCCTCCGAATCTAACCTTAAACCTGAGAATGCATATGTTAGTTTTTCAATTTAAGAGTGATGTGATCGAGCTAAGGATTGATTACGTATTATGTTTAGTTGAAGGTATTCACATATATTCGTATTCAAGATGTTGAGGACATCGAATTCTAGTTCGAGAGTGATCTAATAAAGTATCATGGTCACCAATGTAGCACGAGTTTGAGGTAATACATTAGTACCTCTTGTATGCTTTATGAGCGTATTGGTATTTGGCTAATGCATGCATAGTTATGATGAAGTGTATTGTCAACTCTGCTTAAGTCAAAACATATACAGAATATAAGTATGATAATCTAGATAAGATTGAACTATTCAAATGAGAAGGTTAATAAATCGGAAGAATCTAGAGTTTAATAAATAATCAATAAGACAATTAATCTCAAAACCTGATTAATTGTGTTAAAGGATTCAGCGCCAAAAATATTTGGATATGAAATTACAAAAATACCCTTAAGATGTTGTTGTCACAAAATTTTCACCTCAATTTTTAAATAATCCGAAAAATTAATAAAAAAAAGAGAAAATCCCTTTTTTCCTTTAAATAATAAAAGACTTTTTTTCTTAAAAAATAAAATAATAACAAAGACTCATCTTTAAAAGCCAATTTTTGAAACCTGTTTTTAAAAGAAAAAAGAATAAAGCCCATTTTAAATTCTAGCCCATCCTTTTAGAAAAAAAGAAAGAAAAAAAGAAGAGAAAATGACTCTAATAATAACAGTGTAAAATAAATATGGGAGGAAAAGGAAATAAAATGAAGGCAAAAAATGTAAAAAGAAAAAAAACATAAAAGAAAAAATAGCTAAAAACATGTAACGCCCCGAGTTTAGGGCCGAGAGATATCAGATTAGTCAACCGAGTCGGGTTAAATTAATTTGGAGAAAAAATATTTTTAATACACCAAAAAAAGTTTTAAAAGACAAAAGGGCAAAAAGGGGATTTTTCATAAAAGGGAATAAAAAAGGGGATTTTAATAAAAAAAAGTCATATTCATCTCCATTTGAATTTCACGTTCTAAAAACCTCCCTAAACCCTAGTCACTATTCCATTGGATTTCAAGCTCTCAACTAAGTGATTTCTTCAAGGTAAATGGTTCCCTAACTTAGTCTCATCTTCCTTGAGTCCTATATATTAATATTTTTGTAAAACTCGTGGATAAAACAAACTTTGATTTTTAAAGTTTGGTTGGAAATGAAAAGAAATCTTTGGGTTTTTGTTTGGGTTTTGATTAAGATTGAGTTGGGAGTGTTTTTATCTTTGTTTTATCACAAGAATAACATAAAAATGGTGAGTTTTTAATTGAACCCCGAAATGGGTGTTGTGGGTGATTTTAATAGTTAGAAATCTTGAGTTTTTGGTTGGGTTTTGAGTTTAAATGCAGCTAGAGGTTTGGTAGCTTTTTATTGATGTTTATGGATGTACAAAGGTAGATTTTTTATGGTAAATTCGTTGGTTGTGGCTGCTAGTAATTTGGGTTTGATTTGGCTATGTTTCGGGTGAAGTTTGGGTTTGAATTTATGTGTATTGATGCGAGGTTGTTGAGTTCCGAGTCTTCGATGTGTTTGTTAGTGTGTTTGTGTTTTAATGTTTGATTTTGGGTTGCACAAAATAGAGGATTTGGATTCGGGCTTTTTGGACGGAAATCCGGGTAGTTTGGGGGCTTGATTCGGCATCTCGAACATCCGTTGTGTGTTGGCTGGTGAGTGGATTTGATTTTAAAAGCCTTAACGTGGTTAAGGGAATGTTTGGGAGTTTGGATTGAGCATGAAAAGCCAACCCAAGCTCAAGAGTAAGTTTTAAAGGTTTTATGAAATTAAATTGTGTTTTACGATTCTTGAATGCAAGTTGAACATGCTATGCTGTTATGTGTTGAATTGCATTGTTATGCATGTTGAGATGTGGGACTTATGTTATACTTGCATTGTGAGTACATGTTTTGCATGGAAGTTTGGGCTTGATAAGTGGTTCAAGCATCGATAATGCTTGTGGTTGTAGTTGAGTATATTGACATGTGTTTGGTTGTTAACGGATATAATTGATCGATCAATAGGATTAGAGTGCACTCGAGGTAAAATTTGCGCGTGGCCTTAGTGATGTTAGATTCCACTAAAGAGGAGAACGGTGATGTGAGATTCCACCGAAAATTATGTTATTACTAGACGAGTGAGTACGGTGATGTGAGATTCCACCGGAAGTGTCTAGTGAGTTTGAGAGCTATCCGCATATCCGAGTAAAAACGTTGAATGCCAATATACCCTCTTATGCTTTAATTCTCATGTTAAGCATGTTGTTGATTCTATCTATTTATGCTTATGATTATGCATTGTGGTTTACTTTGCTTGCGTTATGAGAATGAGCATATGGTAAGCATATGACTTGTGGTTGCATTCGGTAAATGCACGTGAAGGTAAAAGCGTGACATTGTGTGTTCAAGCATGTGGAAATGAATTGGAAACGGTTTTGGTTTTCAAGCAAACTATGTTTTAAAAACTGCATTGTTGTAGCTTCCGTTTTGAGCACCGCTCACTAAGCTTAAACGCTTAGACTCTTTTTTCCAACAATGCATGCCCTTAGACCTTCGGAGCAGCTCAGGGAATAAGGGAGACTCCAAGGGAGTTTGGTTTGAACCTTGTTTTAGGCAAGGCGTACCGGTACGCCAAATGCTCTCTGGAAATCTGAGAAATTGACGAGATTTTGGCGTATCGGTACGGGTCTTGAGGGTATCGGTACGGTCTTCGTAGTTTGACATTGGGAAGTTTACCATTGAGGGTGTATCGATACGGTCTTTTAGCGTATCGATATGGTCTCCCTAGGTTGAATTTGGGGTGTTGACCAAGTCCATGCGTATCGATACGGTCCTTTAGCGTACCGGTACAACCTGTTGTCAAAGTTAAAAAGGGTTTGTTCAATTGTCTGTTTCACGTGTTTTGTATCCGTGTGTGTGTCTTCTTCGTGTCCTCTCACATATGATATAATTAAAGCATCTAGATAAGATAACTTTAAACGAAATTTTCTAGGGTTGCTAATCGGAGGGGAGCCTTAACGAGTTTCGCTTCGGTTTCCCCCGTGTAACCCGTTCTATGTGGTCTGGCGGCTAGATCGGGTCGAGGGGGTTACATTTGTTGGTATCAGAGCCTAGGTTTCACCTAGGTTTGTTGAGTTTCCGCAAGACGAAAGGTAAGTGAGGTAAGTTTTATGGTGTAAGCTTGTTGATTGTGTTTGCACAGTGAATGTAAGCATGCTTGTGGTTATCCTTGTGTTGGTTGAGAAGTAGTTAAAGGCACCCATTGCTAGTATACTATTATTGTAAGTGGTTTTAAGTTTAAGGACTTTAGCACCTTGGACCTTGTTCCTTGCTGACCCCAAATCATTTCACTTGTTGTGTTTGTTGTTTAGCTTTGCATCTGTTAGCATGGTGAGACCGAGGGGAAGTCCAAGGGTTGAGCAGATTGAGAATGTTGAGGATGTGTCGGGAGAGAGCTTGCCTCCTCCTCCTCCTCTGCCTTCGGGTGGTGGACCAAATGCGGAAGGTGTTGGACCCTAGGCCGATCAGGGACATACAGGTATTGATGTGAATCCGTTGATTCAGGCTATAGCCGGGGCTATATAGACAACTTTAGCGAGTGTTCAGATTGCAGCACCGCCTCAGGGTACAGGTTCTGGTTTACTGTTAGAGCGACTCTGTAGCTTGGGCGGGGTTGAGTTCCGTGGGTTATCACCCGAGGGTTCCGAGGCATGGTTTGAGAGCATAGTTCGTATCTTGAGTCAGATAGAGTGCTCTGAAGCACATAAGTTGGGTTGCATTGTCTCTTTGCTTCAGGGAGATGCCTACACTTAGTGGACTACTATTACTACGGGTATGCCAGAGGCCGAGGTTACTTGGGAGTTCTTCAGGAAAGCTTTCCGTAAGAAGTTCTTAGGTTCTCAATACCTAGATGAGAAGAATAGAGAGTTCATGGCTCTAGTTCAGTGTAGCTTGACCGTGTCCGACTATGAGGTGTAGTTTATACGTATGAGTTAGTATGCTTCTAAGTTAGTTCCCACTGAGGTGGAATAGTGTGAGCGTTTCCGTTACGGGTTGGTTCAGGATGTGAAGACCTACATGTTGGCTTCCGACTATACAAATTTTGATGTATTGGTCGCTAGGGCCAAGGACATCGAACAGTCTTTGGGACTTGCAGAACGCAAGGATGGATCTAGTTCCGAAAAGAGGACTGCTGATTGGGATAGAGATCGTGCCAAGAGGCACACGGATAGGAAACCTCATCATGATCATAGACGCGGAGGTGGTAATCCGGGGAGAGGCCATCACGACCAAGGGACTGAGAATCGTACTCCCGAGTGAAACAAGTGTGGTAGACGTCATTTCGGTGAGTGTTGGGGCACTTATGGCTCTTGTTGGAACTGCAGGTCTAAGACGCACTTGAAGCGCGATTGTCCACATCCGTCTAGGGATGTACAAGCTCCTGCACGAGCTGCCGACCATCAGAGAGGCCGTGGGCGCGATCGATGTAACTTTCAGCCTAAGAATGACGGTCAGAGGAATGTAGCTCATATTGTAGCTGTTCAGCTCGAGGGAGGTGGGCCAGCTAGAGTGTATGCACACCGCGAGGACAGGAATGACACATATGTGATTGCTGGTAATTTTTTGTTACAATCTTTGACTTTGCTTTCCTTGATTGATTCCGGTTCTATGCATTCGTACATATTGAGTGAGCATGCAAGAATGTTAGATATTCCGGTTGAGATATTAGATGTGGGTATGAACGTCACTAGTTCTTTTGGTGAGATAGTTGTGGTTAGAAAGATGTATAGAAGATGTCCTTTGATGGTTCAGGGTTATGTTTTTCCCGTGGATATGATGGAATTGACGTTTTATAGTTTTGATGTAATATTAGGCATGGACTGGCTTGTAGAGCATAGGGCTAGAGTAGATTTTGAGACAAAGCAGGTGTCCTTGAGACTTTCAAAGGATCATGAGGTAGTAATAGTGGGTGAGAGCGTTAAGTTCTTGTCCAATGTAGTTTCAGCCTTAGAGGCTCAGAAGTTGTTGGATGTGGGTTGTCAGGCGTACCTAGCCTATGTTATGAATCTGAATATGGATGAGGCACGACCGTGAGACATTATGACAATTTGTGACTTTCCGAGTGTGTTCCCAGAAGAATTGCATGGTTTGCCTCCAGATAGAGATGTAGAGTTTGTTATTGAGACTTATTCTGATTCAGCTCCAGTGTCGATTGCACCTTATTGAATGGCTCCTAAGGAAATGAAAGAGTTGAAGACACAACTTCAGGAATTGATAGACCGAGGGTTCATTCGTCCGAGTACTTCACCTTGGGGTGCACCAGTGTTGTTTGTGAATAAGAAAGATGGTAGTTTGAGAATGTATATCGATTACCGATACTTGAATAAGTTGACAGTGAAGAACAAGTATACGTTGCCGAGAATTGATGTCTTGTTTGATCAATTGAGAGGTTCTTCAGTGTTCTCGAAGATATATTTGAGATCCGGTTATTATCAGTTGAAAGTAAGAGATCATGATCTACCGGAGATAGCTTTTCGCACTCGTTATGGGCACTACGAATTCTTAGTGATGCCCTTTGGTTTGACCAATGCACCGACATCTTTTATGGACATGATGAATAGAGTGTTTCATGAGTACTTAGATCAGTTTGTGGTAGTGTTCATTGATGATATTTTAGTGTACTCTCGTACCGAGGAAGATCATAATCGGCATTTGCGTTTGGTGTTGCAGAAATTGCTAGACAATCAGTTGTATGCTAAGTTAGGCAAATGTGAATTATGGATTAGGGAATTAGTCTTCTTAGGCCATATTGTATCAGCCGAGGGAATCCGAGTGGATCCTAAGAAAGTTGAGGCAGTTGTGAATTGGAAACCACCGAAGACAGTGACCAAAGTTCATAGTTTCTTAGGTTTGGCCGGTTATTATAGATGATTTGTTGAGGGTTTCTCAAAGGTTGCATCTCCATTGACTAAATTGCTACATAAGGATGTTCGGTTTGAGTGGACTGATGCAAGACAACAAGCATCTGAGAAATTGAAAGAAGCCTTAACCGAAGCTCATGTCTTAGTTCAGCCCGTGTCAGGGAAAGGGTTTGTAGTCTTTAGTGATGCGTCGTATGTTGGCTTGGGTTGTGTGCTTATGCAAGAGGGAAGAGTGGTGGCCTATGCGTCTAGACAGTTGAAGACTCATGAACGTAATTACGCTACGCATGATATAGAATTGGCTGCAGTGGTTTTTGCTTTGAAAGTTTGGACACATTACTTGTATGGTGACAAATGCACAGTGTACACGGGTCACAAGAGTCTGAAGTATATAATGACACAAAGAGAATTGAATCTTAGACAACGTAGGTGGCTAGAGTTGCTTAAGGACTATGACCTCATGATTGAGCACCATCCGGGTAAAGCTAATGTAGTGGTTGATGCTTTGAGTAGAAAGGTAATAGTGGAGTTACGAGCTATGTTTGCTAGATTGAGTTTGTCTCAAGATGGTTGTTTAGTGGCCGAGTTGCAAGTTAAGCCTTTGTTGCTTCAGTTGATTAGAGAGAAGCAGTTGCAAGATAAATCATTCGCATCTCATGTACAAGACATAGCAGAGGGTAAACTGACATATTTTTGTTTTAGTAGTGATGAAGTTTTGTGTTTCAAGAGTAGAGTAGTTGTTCCGGAAGATGTAGACTTGAGACGCATCATCATAACTGAAGCTCACAATAGTCCGTTTGCTATGCATTCGGGAAGCACGAAAATGTATCGCGATTTGAAAAATGAGTATTTTTGGGTTGGTTTGAAGAAAGATGTTGTCAAGTTTGTGAGTAAGTGCATGGTCTGTCAGCGAGTTAAAGCCGAGCACCAGCATCCTTCAGGTTTGTTACAACCGTTGAGAATTCTCGAGTGGAAGTGGGAGAGAATCACCATGGATTTCGTATCGGGTTTGCGGTTGACACCTTCTATGAAGAATTCAGTTTGGGTAATTGTTGATCGTCTTACGAAGTGTGCGCACTTTTTGGCCGTTCACATCACTTATAATCTAGATAAGTTGGCCGATTTGTATATTAGTGAGATAGTGAAATTGCATGGTGTACCGAAATCTATAGTGTCAGACAGAGATCCGAGATTCACGGCTAGATTTTGGGAGAGCTTGCATAGTGCTTTGGGTACTCTACTGAATTTCAGCACTTCATATCATCCTAAGACTGATGGTCAGTCAGAGAGAGTCATACAAGTGTTGGAAGATATGTTGAGATATTGCATTATAGAATTTCAGGTTTAGTGGGAGAAGCATCTACCGTTAGTAGAGTTTGTATATAATAACAGTTACCAAGCAAGCATTCAGATGGCACCTTATGAAGCTATGTATGGCAGAAAATGTATAACATATGTTTGTTGGCCCGAAGCGGGACAGA
This sequence comes from Hibiscus trionum, assembly GCA_030270665.1. Taxonomy (NCBI): domain Eukaryota; kingdom Viridiplantae; phylum Streptophyta; class Magnoliopsida; order Malvales; family Malvaceae; genus Hibiscus; species Hibiscus trionum. Next base: position 34,859,150 of record BSYR01000017.1, read on the forward strand.
AATTGATACCTTTGCCTGATATGCTTAAGGGTACTACCGCGAAAGTACAGTTGATTTGTGACCGTTTGAAGGCAGCTTTGGATAGACAGAAATCTTATGCGGATTTGAAAAAGAAGAGAAATAGAGTATGTCGTGGGTGACAAAGTGTTCTTGAAAGTCTCACCTTGGAAGAAGGTGATGAGGTTTGGTAAGAAAGGCAAGTTGAGCCCGAGGTTCATTGGTCCGTATGAGATAGTTGAAAGAGTTGGTCCCGTTACCTATAGATTGAGATTGTCGGCCGAACTAGAGAAGATTCACGATGTGTTCCATGTTTCGATGCTTTGGAGGTATAGATCGGATCCGTCGCATGTTATGTCAATTGAGGAGATAGAATTGAATCCGGATTTGACCAACGATGAAGAACCAATTGAGATTTTGGCTTTGGACAACAAAGTGTTGCGAGGAAGGACCATTGAGTTGGTTAAGGTTAAGTGGCGTCACCGGGGAGTGGAAGAAGCCACTTGGGAGAGAAAGGATGATATGTGAAAGCAGATTCCGCATCTCTTTCCGCTAGGTAATTTCGGGGACGAAATTCCTTAAGTGAGGGAGAGTTGTAACACCCCGAGTTTAGGGCCGAGAGATATCGGGTTAGTCAACTGAGTCGGGGTAAATTAATTTGGAGAAAAACTATTTTTAATACACCAAAAAGAGTTTTAAAAGACTAAATGGCAAAAAGGGGATTTTTCAATAAAGGGAATAAAAAAGGGGATTTTTATCAAAAAAGTCATATTCTTCTCCATTTGAATTCCACGTTCTAAAAACCTCCCTAAACCCTAGTCACTATTCCATTGGATTTCAAGCTCTCAACTAAGTGATTTCTTCAAGGTAAATGGTTCCCTAACTTAGTCTCAGCTTCTTTGAGTCCTATATGTTAATATTTTTGTAAAACTCATGGATAAAACAAACTTTGTTTTTAAAATTTGGCTGGAAATGAAAAAGAAATCTTTGGGTTTTTGTTTGGGTTGATTAAGGCTGAGTTGGGAGTGTTTTTATCTTTGTTTTATCACTAGAATAACATAAAAATGGTGGGTTTTTAATGGAAACCTGAAATGGGTGTTGTGGGTGATTTTAAGATTTAGAAATCTTGAGTTTTTTGTTGGGTTTTGAGTTTAAATGGCAGCTGGAAGTTTGGTAGCTTTTGATTGATGTTTAGGGATGTACAAAGGTAGATTTTTTATGGTAAATTCGTTGGTTGTGGCTGCTAGTAATTTGGGTTTGATTTGGCTATGTTTCAGGTGAAGTTTGGGTTTGAATTGATGTGTATTGATGCAAGGTTGTTGAGTTTTGAGTCTTCGCTGTGTTTGTGAGTGTGTTTGTGTTCTAATGTTCGATTTTGGGTTGCTCAAAACCGAGGATTTGGATTTGGGCTTTGTGGACGGAAATTCGTGTAGTTTGGGGGCTTGATTCGACATCTCGGGCATCAGTTGTGTGTTGGCTAGTCAGTGGATTTGATTTTAAAAGCCTTAACGTGGTTAAGGGAATGTTTGGGAGTATGGATTGAGCTTGAAAAGCCAATCCAAGCTCAAGAGTAAGTTTTAAAGGTTTTATGCAATTAAATTGTGTTTTTAAGATTCTTGAATGCAAGTTGAACATGCTATGTTATTATGTGTTGAATTGCATTGTTATGCATGTTGAGCCGTGGGACTTATGTTATACTTGCATTGTGAGTACATGCTTTGCATGGAAGTTTGGGCTTGGTAAGTGGTTCAAGCATCGGTAATGCTTGTGGTTGTAGTTGAGTATATTGTCATGTGTCTGGTTGTAACCGGATATAATTGATCGATCAATAGGATTAGAGTGCACTCGAGGTAAAATTAGCGCGCGGCCTTAGTGATGTTAGATTCCACTAAAGAGGAGTACGGTGATGTGAGATTCCACCGGAAATTATGTTAGTACTAGACGGGTGAGTACGGTGATGTGAGATTCCACCGGAAGTGTCTAGTGAGTTTGGGAGCTATCCGCATATCCGAGTAAAAACGTTGAATGTCAATATACCCTTGAACGCTTTAATTCTCATGTTAAGCATGTTGTTGATTCTATCTATTTATGCTTATGATTATGCATTGTGGTTTACTTTGCTTGCGTTATGAGAATGAGCATATGGTAAGCCTATGGCTTGTGATTACATTCGGTAAATGCACATGTAGGTAAAAGCATGACATTGTATGTTCAAGCATGTGGAAATGATTTGGAAACAATTTTGGTTTTCAAGCAAACTGTGTTTTAAAACTGCATTGTTGTAGCTACCGTATTGAGCACCGCTCACTAAGCTTAAACGCTTACGCTGTCTTTTCCAGCAGTGCATGCCCTTATTCCTTTGGAGCAGCTCGGTGAACAAGGGTGACTCCAAGGGAGTTTGGTTTGCTCAAGTATGGTCTAGACTTCAATAACTAGTATAGAGCAATGGGATAGGACCTTTGTGTTATGTGATGTTGATGGCATGTTCTTTTTCTTAGACAAGTTTGCCTTGACGTTTTGGGCTTGTATTGCCTTATGCCATGTTGAGGTATGCTTTTATTCAACTTTTGGCTATGTTGGTGAATGCTTTGTATGCATGTTTTCCTTTAAATTCCTATCATGATAAATGTGTCATTGCTATGTGTTTGAATTGCTTCGTATGTTTATCCATGAATGCTTCATATTGTATGAGTGCTTGACTAGTCGTTAAATGCCTCTAGTGTCGAGTCCTTGTGTTTTTAGTAGCCAACACAAGTGTTGCAGTGTAGGGCGTATCGATACGTTCAAGGGCTGTATTGATACGGTCCCCTACTTTGAACCTTGTTTTAGGCAAGGCGTACCGGTACGAGGGGGTGTATCAATACGCCATATGCTCTCCCTAGGTTTTGGCGTATCGGTACGGGTCCTGAGGGTATCGGTACGGTCTTCGTAGTTTGACCTTGGGAAGTTGACCGTTGAGGGCGTATCGATACGATCTCCCTAGGTTGACTTTGGGGTGTTGACCAAGTCCAGACATATCGATACGGTCCTCCAGCGTACCGATACAGCCTGTTGTAAAAGTTAAAAAGGGTTTGTTTAATTGTCTGTTTTGCGTGTTTTGTATCCGTGTGTGTGTCCGTTGCGTGTCCTCTCACATATGATATAATTAAAGCATCTAGACAAGATAAATTTAAATGAAATTTTCAAGGGTTGCTAATCGGAGGGGAGCCTTAACGCGTTTCGCTTTGGTTTTCCCCGTGTAACCCGTTCAATGCGGTCTGACGGCTAGGCTGGGTCGAGGGGGTTACAAAACAACAGGAAAAGAAAGAAAATAATATTAAAAAAGGGAAAAGGGAAAGTAGCGCGCTTCACGCGCCAGCACGTGGGCTGGTTCCCCATCAAACCTCGTGCCGTGTGTTCAAGGTGGCCGGTCGACATCTACCGGCCACGACTGCTGTTGCTGTTTATACCGGCCGGTCCACCGACGCAATGCCACCAACCCCACTCGCCGCCGCCGCCTTTGCTCGTCGGAATCTACAAAAAACCGAGTCAAAAGGTCAAACCCTAGGCTCGAGTCAAGGGGGAAATTCAGCTTCAATATTGGACCAAATTAGATAAGTATTGAGGGGTTTTACCGAGAATCAAGTTCTTGGTCTGATTTTGGCTCCAATTTGGGGATTTAAAAATGGATTATAGCTTGATTTGCAAGCTCAAGTTGAGTATAAAAACCGCTCCCCCTTCCTTTGTTCAACACACCAATTGGAAGAAAATTCACTTAAAAAAAAGAAAAGAGGCTTGGGGAAATTCTGAAAAATTCTCTAAAAAATCTCAAGTGTTTGCTGGAAATTTTGGAGTTGAAGTTCGAGTTTGGAAGCAATTTTCCGGACGCAATTAGGAGCATTTCAAGAAGTCCAGATTCGAGTTCTTCGATAGTCATTTCGGTGAAATTTCTTTCTTCGCTTTTGCTTTTTATTTTGATTTTTTATGCTTGTTCTAGGTTAAATTTTTGTGTTTGTGTTTGTTTTTTGTGGATTTTAGGTTGTGTTCTTGAAGTCGAAAAACCGTTTCACGATTCCGGTAATGATTTCGTTTTAATTCTCCGTTTTAAATTTGGTTTGATCTTTTTTAAAATTTGCATGCTTAAACATGTTGTTTTGATCTTTAGAAATGTAGAAATAAATTTTTTAAAAGTGTTTAAATGAAAATGCAAGAATAAAATGAGTAAATGTGGTTTAATTGAAAAAACTTAAAGTTAGGGATTTAATTTGAAAAAGGCAATAATGCATGGTTGGAAATAATAAAGGGGCTTGATTTTATTAAAAAAATAAAAATATTTTTCTTGAATTTCAGCTTTAATAATAAATGGGTTAAGTGATTTTAAAAAGAAAAAGTAAATAAAGATGTTTGTTTTAGAAAAAAAATAAGTAATAAAAGTTTGTTTCTTAAGAAACAAAATAAAGGGGTTTTAAAATAAAAGTTTAAAGTTTTTTTAAGAAAAAAATTAAAGGTTTTTTTTGAAAAAAAGCTTAAAGGAAAATCTTTTCAAAAAATAAAGTTTATTTAAAAAGTTATTTTTCAAAAGAAAGGCTTTTAAAAAATAAATAATGAAAAAAGAAGTTTTTATTAAAAGAGATTCTTTTTTGAAGTAAAAAAATATAGAAGGCGAAAAAACATAAGAAGTGAAAAAGGAAAAACTGTAAAAAGGGTCTTGACTTTTAAAATAAACAAAGGTAAAAAAAGAAATAAAAGTTTTTTAAAGAAATAATGAAAAAGAAAAAAGTCAAAGAAAAGTTAGTTGGTTGCTTGTTTTAGAAATAAGTTTAAAACTTAGGGCTAAGTTCTAAAGCTTAGATAGAGACATGTTTTGTTAAAAAATGTTCTTCACAAGAATATAAAATACATTTAAGCATACTTAAACTTTAAATTAGGAATAAAAGATTTAGACGTGTAGGGTTTTTAAATAATCAACCTGAGAAATGAATAAAATGCTCAACACACTAAATCTCTTTGTTGTTTGAAAAAGTAAAATTAATTTAAGCGGTGTCTTATCAAATGAGAATGACGGGTTAGCGCCAGTAATGTTGGAGGTGATTAAAGTTTATCTCCCAGGCGATAAGGCCGTTAAAATAGACTAATATTCATTAAACGGACAAGTAAAGTCGAACCTTTTTGAACTTGCAAATTCCAATTTTGAAAACGATTTTAAAACCAATTAGGTACCAATTTTGGGCGCTGTGGGGGCGCTAACCCTTTCCCACACGTAACCTACCCCCGAACCTGTTTTCTTGTTTTTCGTAGACCAAAACCGTTGTTTTATTAAAATAACCCCGTTTTAAAGTGATCCAATCACACTTTTCAAAAACATTTGTGGCGACTTTGTTGATTTTTTAAAGTTTTACCAAAAAGTCGAAGCCTCCCTAAAAAGGTGGATGCGACAGCTTGGCGATTCTGCTGGGGACATGTTTTTGTTTTTTTTAAATAAAAACAAAAGAGGGTCATCCCACAAATTGGTTTTAAATTGTTTTCAAAAAATGTTTTTTTTTTAAATATGGAATTTACATGTTCATAATAGGTTCAATTTATTTGTCCGCTTAAATGAATATAATTCTATTTTACGCATTTAAGACTTAATTGCAAGCTCTATTCTCGAGCTTTTCCCAGTTCGTTTAAGTGGGGAAAATATGCTTTGCTCGTGTAAGAATATTGATTCTTCGTATGAGCCTAGCAAGTACCTTCGGGACTCATTCCCTTGTCTTTGTAAGGATATTGATTCTTCGAGAAGGCAACGATGGTGAGTCCTCCTGAGTTGAGCTCGACTCGCTTGTAGCCTATAATGGGTGAGAATCGAGGGCCTTGCTACCCTTAGTAGGGGACAACAAAGATAGCTCGGGTACCCTTTTAGAACCAAACCAAGTTTGAGAATTTAGAACCTACGCCTAATAGAGCCATACAGAAAGCCTAGGGCGTTGAGTCACAGGAATGATCCACGGAGACATGTCTTGAAATGTTGGAATGCCAGCCCAGAATTATCGTGCATTTAATTTGTTTTTTCTATTTCGTTTCCCTTTTTTCTTGTTTTATTAATCTCTGCTCTTTATCTTGTTTGTTTTGCATGTGCATCATTTCATATTTAGAGGGGGTTGATTCTAGAAAATTGTTCAATTATGGACGGAAAGCTCTTGAGGAATGAGGAAGAAAATGCGAAAGTGCGTCACTGGTCTGAGGTGAATCAGAGAAAGTATGGAGACAGTTTGGGTGCGGGGCACGAAACAGAAACTTCAGAGTATGCCCATGTTAGTGTTAAGCAAAACAATGTGCAAGAGTTTCGTGAGATATGGGACCATTTTGATTATAAGACCAAACAATTGTTCCGTGAGTCTTATGGCAACATAGCATATCTTCTGTTTGTAAAGGTTGACGAGCCCTTTATGATGGATTTGATTCAATTCTGGAACCCTGAGTACTACTACTTTACGTTCAACGGAGAGGACATGATGCCTACTTTTGAGGAGTACTTTGCCTTGTTCAATATGCCTGAGGTGAAGGAGAATTGGGTGTATACAAAGCCGCCCAAAAACTAGAACTCACACTCAAAGCTTGCTTCATTTGCTGGAATGGGCGATGAATGGGTTGAAGGGTTGATACGGAAGAGAGAGGGAAGTTTTAATTTTCCTTGGTCATGCATTCGAAACATTATTCCGGTTCATCCAGACATTACAAAAAGGGTAGACCTCCTGGCCATTGCAATTTATGGTTTAGTAATCTTTCTAAAGGTCTTGGGAAACATTGATGGGCCCTGTTAGATTTCGTTGAGCAATTGAAGAGAAGTGTCAATCCAGTGCCTACAATGCTAGCTGAAACCTTCATCACCTTGAACGCTTGTCAAAAAGTAGAAGGTGAGCGTTTCGGAGGATGTGCTCCTTTACTTTAAGTTTGGGCCCTTAGTCATTTTTGGGAGTGTCCAACTTTAGCCTTACCGAACGTGTTCTCCCCGAGCTTTTCCCCACTTCGGGAATTTTTGGCACAAGATTGGCTGAGTATCAAGAGAAGAAAGTGGTTAGATATCTTCAGAGATCGTCGTGACAAAGACATCAAGTGGAGGGTACCATGGATGGGACATGATAAAGTAAGGTATAGATGTGGAGATTACAACTTTTTGATGTTGTTAGGCTTATAGGGAGGAATTGGTTGTGCACCTTTGTTAGTATCACACCAATATGGATCACGACAATTTGTTCCTTTCACTTTCGAGCTTGGTATGTCAGAATTCGAGTTTCAAGGAGAGTTTAGGCGGAAGGTGCAAGAAATCAGTGATTCATGGAAGATGTGCTATTATATGAAGATAGAGTCTGACAAGCATTGCATGTATACTCCTGATTATGATATTTGGAGGTATACGAGGATGAATGACAAGGTTATGTTACCTACTCTTGGGCCCGCCAAGTCTATAGAAGAACATCTGAAAGTGGTTCCTTCAGAGGTCGATATTCTGAGGGAAGAGATAATACAAGATATGTTAGAAATAGAAGCGCTCAAGGAACAAAATTTGCGAGACAAGTTTGAAGTCAGCCTTGACATAAAAAAGAACAAGGGAGAAGCCAACTAAGTGCAAAAAATGTATGAGAATATAGAAGAAATGTATGAGATTCAGAGGTTTGATTTCCTTAAGCTTCAAGCTACGGATCGATATGCGGATCTTCGAAAAAGCCCAGAACAATGGAGACAAGAGATAGAACAAGCTGTGGTGAAGGAGAAGGAGGTAGAAAAGTTCCGACGGGCCTTGGCTGAAGAAAGAAAAAAGACGAAACAAGTAGCGGAAAATGAGAAGGGTAAAAGACCTCAAGAGGAGTTGAGGAAGATTCGTCTGCATGGAAGAGGCAAGCTCATGACAATAGAATACGTTTGCTAAAGCTACAGTCTGTCTATGATTAAACCACCAAGAAGTTGAAGCAAAGCCAGTCCTTCATCATTGAACTAGAAGCCAAAATAGAAAGCTTGAGTCGAATAGTTCACAAGATGCAAAATGAGCATACCTATGAAGAACTCCAAGCTAGTTTGAGTGAGAATGGCTTTTTGAAAGAGTGAGTTAAGGAAATGGATAATCTCCTTCAAGAGTATAGGACAAAGATCTTCATTCTAGAAGATATCACCGAAGGAGGAAACAACTATTGGTTCACTCGCCTTAGAGATAATGCTCGAAGATTCCGAGAGAGGGATGAGTTTGATAGGATGGTGATGATGTAGGTACAAGATGTGGCCAAGCACGTGACGATATTGGCAACCGAAGCTGCAACCCTTCGTCAGTACATCAAGCCCGTTGGAGAAGTTGGACCAAGTTTCATGTGGCTAGTTGAAGAAGTCAAAGAATTAGGTGTTCAAGTGGAAAAATATTTGTAATTCGAAAAGGATGTAATAAAAACTTTCGTATTTAATAAAGAGTCCCCTTTCATGAGCAGATTTTCAACGGAATTATTGGCCCTTCGACTGCATTCATGCATTTGCATTGTCTTGTTTGCTTTTATGAATTCATTTATGCATACATTCATTCATGTCATAAACTAACTTAATATAAAAAATGACAAAATATCAAAAATTGCTAAGACAACTCATAAATATGGTACACGAGCCCAAACCCGAGCCATGAACTCTGAGGAAAGATTGACAACTTTAGAGGTGAACCAAAAGAACATTCAAGACAAGCTAGAGAAAATGGAGGTCAACTTGAAACAACAAGTTGAGGCAGTTCATGAAAAGACGGCCAGTTCAATAGCTGTTATGCTAGGATTCAAGGACCCGGATGCGGTTAAAGAAGGAGGAAACACCATTGTCATTCCACGTTTCCCATGAATGACTTTTAGGAGGGAGGCTGCTGCTAAAGCTAAAACACCAATCCATGCGGCTGAATCTTCCACTGATGTTCCAAATGGGGAGGCCAATAACTACAAGGTGCCTGACCTCGATGAAATTACTAATAAGGTTCAAATTGAGAAGACGTGGGAGGATAAGTATGAGAAGTTGGAGGGGATGATCAAATCTTTCCGAGACGGAGCTGCTCATGGTGGAATGGATGACAAGGATTTAAGCTTGGTAACTGATTTAGTCGCACCACCAAAATTCAAGATCCCAGATTTTGAGAAATATAATGGGACCACATGCCCATCAGCACTTCTTACTATGTATTGTAGAAAGATGTCAATGTACCTCGACAATGAGAAGCTGCTCATTCACTGCTTTTAGGACAACTTAGTAGGATCCGCTGCACGTTGGTATTCGCAACTAAGTCGGGTGAACATCAAAACATGGAAGATTCTTTCCAGAGCCTTCAGTGAGCAATACACGCATATTTCAGACATGGTTCCAACCCATTTGGTCTTGCAAGGGATGGAACAAAAGCATCATGAGAGCTTCCGACAATGTGCACAAAGGTGGAGGGATGTAGCGGCACAAGTGTAGCCACCATTGCTAGAAAATGAGATCACCCCGATGTTTGTAGAAACTCCAAAGGGTCCTTTTTACGATCACATGCTCAACCATGCTACGAAAAACTTCACGGACATGCTAATGAATGGCGAACTGATCCTAGTAGCCATGAAGAGTGGAAAACTAGACAATGGGGAAATGAAGAAGACATATAAGAAGAGAGATAAAAATGAAGTCAATGATACGAATGTCTACAACCCCAGTTATTCAACAGGTGTGGTGTTCAACAAGCCCAACACTATCAATAAACCCAACACCTCAGCTCCAATGGTTGCAAGTGCCCCAAAAGGAGAGCGAAGATATCAAGGAAATTCAAGACCCTACTTTCCTCCCATCCCAATGACTTACGCGGAGTTGTTTGCCGAGTTGATCAAATCATAGATGGTGATGCCAAGACATGTCCCTTCGTTCTCACCTCCTTATCCACCATGGTACGATGAGAAGACTCAATGCGAATATCATGCAGGAGTGAGGGGGCATACCATTGATAACTGCACTGCATTCAAAAGGGTGGTGGATGATTTAAGGAAATCAAACATGTTGTCGTTCGAAACTTCTGAGGAAAAAGGAAATCCTTTGCCAAACCACCAGCAAACAAAGGTGAATGTTGTGCTCGAGGAAGAAAGGAGAGTGATCAAGGAATTTGTTGAAGAGATTAAAGCGCCCATAAATTGGGTATGGGCTCAATTAGTAGCGGCTGGGATATTGAAGGAAGTGAACCCGAAGATGAAGGATGATGAAAACCCATACTGCGAGTACCATGAAGCTGAAGGACATGAGATCTAGTGTTGCTTAGAGTTTAAATGGATGGTTCAAGCCAAGATGGATAGCAAGGAACTTATGTTCTTCGAGAAGGGAGATGTTAAGCATGAGATGAATGTATGTGCGACGGAGGAATTTTCCTTTGGGAAGCAAGGAGAAGAAGTTAAAGAAGGAAGATAGGTAAAGCCTTATCCAGTGGTGATCCCAGTGAAGAGAGACCGATACGGTTTGGGCTTTAGGCCCAATAAATGGCAGAAGAAAGCTGAGACTAAGAAGCAACATGAAAACATGACGTTGAAGCAGAAGGAAGAAGAAGCGGAGCGGGAACCAATGAGGTACCCACCCCTAAGTGACACTTTTAGGGCTGGAGGGCTCTTAGACCCTAATGCTCGTTTCGACAAGGAGGAGAAAGGAAAAGATGAATTATGCGATGCTTTTGAGAATTTGAGCATTAACGCCATCACCAACAAGGAGGAAGAAGAAAAAAAATTCTATCCAAGATTTGCTCCTACGCTGGACTGAAGAACTGGACTGCCTAAGTAGTCTCTGAAGTTTTTAAGACTGTCTCAGAATAATTCTCAAAACCAACTCTTTTACCCTTAGGCCCTGGGGTAATTAGAGATCTTATGTAAAAGGGTCTATGTCAAAACCATTATCCTGATTTCAATAAAAGATGCATATTTCCAAATTATATCTTGTGGCAGACTCTCTTTCGCAACGCAAAACCAACAAAACCAAAAAGATCATAAAAACCCAAAAGTAAAAGAAAAAAAACAAGCCTTTAAAAACATAACAAATCATATCATTTCATTCATTCTTTCTTTCTTGGTATATATTTTTGTCTCTTTATTTTCAGGTTTTTAGATATCAATGGTCCAAACGACTCTGAATCAGATTCCGAAGTTAATTTCGAGTTTCCACTATGTTTAGTGGAAGTTGAGAGTATTAATGATGAAGAAGAGTATGACTTATCTGATGATCTGATTAGAATGGTAGATAGAGAGGAAAAGCAAATTCTGACCCACAAAGAAGAGTTAGAGGTTTTGAATCTTGGAACCGAAGAAGATAAGCGTGAAGTAAAGATCGGTTCCACCATCTCAGTTGAGACACGACAACATTTGATTAAGCTTCTACAAGAATATAAAGACATATTTTCCTGGTCATATCAGGATATGCCTGGTCTCGATATAGATATTGACATGCATAGGCTTCCTATAAGAGAAGGATGGGAGCCAGTAAAGCAAAAGCTCAGAAGAATGAAGGCTGATACACTTTTGAAAATCAGGGATGAGGTCATGAAACAGTACAATGCAGGATTCCTCGAAGTAGCTAAATATCCAAAATGGGTGGCAAACATCGTCCCAATTCCTAAGAAGGATGGGAAAGTAAGAATGTGCGTCGATTATAGGGATCATAATAAAGCAAGCCCCAAAGACAATTTTCTGCTTCCACATATTGACACCTTGGTCGACAATGCAGCTGGCCATTCCCTTTTCTCATTCATGGACGGATTTTCTGGATACAATCAAAAAAGATGTGCCCAGAAGACATGGAAAAGACTACTTTTGTAACGCTTTGGGGAACCTTTTGTTATAAGGTAATGCCTTTTGGATTGAAGAACGCAAGGGCAACTTATCAGAGAGCTATGGTCACTCTTTTCCATGATATGATGCACATGGAAATAGAAGTTTATGTGGAAGATATGATCGCCAAGTCCAGAACTAAAGAAGAGCATTTAGCGAACTTAGGTAAGCATTTTCAAATATTGAGAAAGTTTCAGTTAAAGCTTAATCCTGCCAAGTGTACATTTGCGGTTACTTCGGGGAAGTTGTTAGGCTTTGTAGCAAGCAGAAAAGGAATTGAAATTTATCTAGACAAGATGAAGGCCATACAAGAGCTTCCACCTTCCCAAACACAAAAGCAAGTTCGGGGATTCTTGGGGTTGAATTACATAGCCCGTTTCATCTCCCAGCTTACGAATAAATGTGATCCAATATTTAGGTTGCTTAGAAAGAATAACCCAGGATTTGGAATGAAGAATGCCAAGCAACTTTAGAAAAGATCAAAGAGCAGTTAATTAATCCTCCAGTTTTAATGCCACCCGTTTCAGGAAAATCGTTACTCTATATAACGGTGTTTGAAAATTCAATGGGCTGTGTATTAGGGCAGCATGACGAGTCTGGAAGGCAGGAAAGGGAGATATATTACATAAGTAAGAAAATTACTGACTGTGAAACAAGATAAACTCCGACAGAAAAGGTATGTTGTACTTTGCTATGGGCTACCAAAAGGCTTAGGTAGTATATGTTGTATCATACCACATAGCTGATCTCACGGTTAGATCCATTAAAGTTTATGACGGAAGCTCCAGCCCTATCAGGAAGAATAGCGCGATGGCAGATGTTGCTCTCAGAATATGACATTCAGTATGTGAATCAGAAGGCGGTGAAAGCAAGCGCCATAGAAGATTTTCTTGCAAGTCGTGCACAAGATGATTACGAGGCATTAGATTTCAGTTTCCCTGATGAGGATTTGATGTGTATCATGGAAGATGAGGAGTCAATAACATAATCTTGGGTCATGCATTTTGATGGCACTGTAAATGCTCTAGGACGAGGTATTGGAGCCGTTTTGGCTTCACCGGAAGGAGATCATTATCCTTTTACTTGTCGTTTGAAATTCTTTTGCACCAATAATATGGTAAAATACGAGGCATGCATATTGGGCCTAAGAGAAGCTATTGATAGAAAAATTCAAAAGTTGAGAGTTTATGGGGATTCATCGTTGATCATCTACCAAACACGTGGCGAATGGGAAACAAAAGATGCAAAATTGATAGAATATCGCAAGTTGGTCCTTGAATTAACTAAATAATTTGATGTGATCACCTTTAAGCACCTCCCAAGAGAAGATAATCAAATGGCCGATGCGTTAGCTACTTTGGCTGCCATGTTTAAAGCAAGTGAGGGTTCTGAGATGATGCCCATTAGGTTACAAATGATGGACTCCCCAGCGTACTGTTACAATGTAGAAGAAGAAGAAGATGGTTTACCGTGGTACCATGATATCTTGCAATACATAAAGCTTTAGCAATACCCATCTCAGGCTTTAGAAAAAGAAAAGAAAATGATAAGGAAAGCGACATCAGGATACATCCTTGATGGAGAGATCCTTTACAAGCGAAGTCGAGACCAGGTGTTACTAAGATGTTTGGATGCAAAAAAATCGCAATTGATTTTGGAAGAAGTCCATGAGGGAATTTGTGGAACTCACCCTAGTGGTTTCACTATGGCAAGAAGAATTATGCGTTTCAGATATTACTAGTCAACAATGGAAGGGAATTGCATTAATTATTCTCGTAAATGCCACAAGTGCCATGTTTATGCTGACAAGGTTCATGCACCTCCTCAGCCTCTTCATGTCATGTCGTCTCCATGGTCGTTCTCTATGTGGGGCATAGACATCATTGGGCAGATCCATCCGACGGTGTCAAATGGATATCGCTTTATTTCTGTAGCTATTAATTACTTCACAAAGTGGGTGAAAGTGGCTTCGTATGCAAATGTAACTAGGTCTACTGTTTGCAAATTTTTAAAAAAGGAGATCATTTGTCGATATGGACTACCTGAAAGCATAATCACTGATAATGCCTCTAACATGAACAACCGAATGATTGTTGGGGTCTGTGAGCAGTTTAACATTAAGCATCGCAACTTAGTAGTATACTGCCCGAAGATGAACGAAGCAGTAGAAGCAGCCAAAAAGAATATCAAGAAGATAGTTGCAAGAATGAATGATACTTATAAAGATTGGCATGAAAAGTTACCATTTGCACTGTATGCATATCGAACAACGGTACGAACATCTACTGGGGCAACTCCGTTCTCATTAGTATATCGAGTTGAAGTTGTGCTACCAATCGAGGTGGAGATACCATCGTTGCGTATCTTGATGGAAGCCAAGTTAGATGAAGAAGAATGGGTTCAGGCAAGATATGACCAATTGAACTTAATTGAGGAAAAGAGACTGAAAGCTGTATGTCATGGTTAGATGTACCAAAAGAGAATGGTTAGGGCTTACGAAAAGAAGGTTCACCCTAGAGAATTCCAAAAAGGCAATCCGGTCTTAAAGAAAAAGCTGCAAATTCAAAGTGATGACCGAGGAAAATGGGAGCCTAATTGGGAAGGATCGTACATTGTGACAAAGGTTCTTTCTGGTGGAGCATTGGTTTTAGCTGAGATGGATGGAAATGAGTTTCAAAACCCGGTAAAATCTGATACTATCAAGAAGTATTATGCCTGAAGAAAAGGAAAAGAAAAAAAGAAAAGAAAGAAAAAAAGGAAAAAAGAAAGGAAAAATGAAAAAAAGAAAAAAAAGAAAAAAAAAGAAAAGAGAGAAAAGAAAAGGAGGGTTCAAAATGAAAACCTGCAAAGAGCGTTTTGAAACCAAAGGAGGGTCTGATTTGAAAATCCGTAAAGTGTGGGTCAAATGATTTAATGGATTCCGGTGCTCCACAGATCATGCGCTGTATTCAAGGTTTCCTCGACACTGGTGGCGTTCAAGATTACTTCTGCATTTGATAGGAGAAGTTTGGACTATTGATATTTGAATACGTGTTTCCCTTTCTTTTTATAAACCTTTTTGTGTTTGCCACAACATTAATAAAATTAGTTTCATGGATTTTTCTTTCTTCCTTGTTTCCTTCCCTATCATCATTAGCATCTTGCTTTGAAATCAGGATCAATGGTTTGACAATCATTTATATATGCAAAAGATTTTTGAGCATTACTTTGAGAATGTTTTGGAAAATACGGGGACTACGAAGTGTTCCATAATTATTATTTGGGGCATATGGTGTTAAAATGTTTGAAGTAGAGGTAAAGCCTTGTTCCAAAATTCTTTAAAAGAAGGAAAAGCCATATGAATGTCTGGGCACTTAAATAGCATTTCTTAACCACTAGCCTTCCTTACATGATGATAAGAGCAGCCTTACAATGTCGAAACTTGACTGAGGAGGTTTATTCTTGAATACAGAAATATTAACTAGAAAGAAAAATGAAGATTAAGTGCTTCCAATAAAGTGATAGTAGGATGTAAAGATGGAACCAGTCCGCAAAAGATCGGAAAATAAAGCAAAAACCAGAGTTGTTCATAGCTCACGGGTGAATTCCAAGGCAAAGGAGTGGGCTTTATCCCAGGGAATGATGAATTTGAAGCCGAAAAGCCAAGAAGAGTTGAAAGAGGGGTGAAGAAAATCGTCTCACCTACGCAAGTTTAAGAGAGAGTTCATGTTAACCGGGTTGGCCTCGATAACCAGAATTTCATTAAAATTAAGAAAATGGTCTAAGAAAAAGGAGTTTTAAAAGGAAAAACTTGTCATGCATTCATATTCTACACATCCCAAGGGGCATGCACATCATAATTGCATTGCATGTTGCATTTTTGTTTTTTTTTTCAAGTACATAGAAGACCTGTTCAAATGTGAGTTTGCTTATTCATCCAAGCATAAGGAGGATGAAATTATTCAGAAGATTCGCCTATCCGTTCAGACAAAAGAAGAATGGAGTGTTGCTTATTCATTCAAGCATAAGGAGGATGAAGTGTTTTAGAAGATTCGCCTATCCGTTCAGGTATAAGGAGAATGGAGTGTGCTTATTCATCCAAGCATAAGGAGGATGAAAGTTTTCAAAAGACTTTGCCTAATTGAGAACTTGGGGAGGGTAGAACCCAACTAAGCTATTCAAGCATAAGGAGAATAGAAACAACCTATATGTTTGAGCATGGAACCCAAATCAGCTATTCAAGTATTTGGGAGAGTAGAACCCAACTTAACTATTCGATCATCAGGAGAATAGAGCAGCCTATCCGTTCGGGCATCTGAAGAATGTAACTCAGCTATTTGAGCATAAGGCGAATAGAACCAGCCTATCTGTTCGGGCATTTGGAGAATGGAAATCAGCTCAGCTATTCAAGCATTAGGAGAATAGAGCACGCCTATCCGTTCGGGCATTTGGAGAATGGAGCCAACCAGAAAATCGGTGAAAATTAAGCTCAACTTTTATAAAGTTTATCATGGCAGTGGTGAAGTCCTTCATGTACTCCATGAATCCCAGCTGTCGTGCGTCCATCTTCTTCAGCAGTTGAATGATTTGGTTGGAGGAGGTGGCTTCTGGTTGTGCATGTTCTGTCTGTTCGGGCTTTGCCGCGACAGGTTCTGTGGAATCTGGTTCTGTGGTTGGTTCTTTCGCGGTAGAAGGATCAACATACGCCATTAGGGTGGCTGCCTTCAGTTCCATCAAGCTGTAGATGTTCTGCTGCGTCCACCCTTTGCCCTGGATCTTCACATCTTCATCAATTTTGGGCACATTGTTGGCTCGGTAAAGGGATGTGATTAGGTAGGGGAAGAAGAGGGGACCCATTCCTCTTAGTGCACACTCATGGATGTCGTCGAGGATGTATTTACCTACATTGATATGCCGTTCAGTAATGATGGAGTGTACGAGGGCAAGCCTCTGTCGGTCCACTGTTGTGTTTTGAGACGTTGGCATGAGACGCTTTTTCACAAAGTGGTTCCACAATTTGGTAGTAGATGTAAGTTGGGTTCTTCACACTGTCCGTCTATGTTTTGGATCTTCGTTCCAATTGGTTCCCTCTTCTGTTAGGTCTGCCATGATGCCGTCATAGTCTGCCGGCGACAGATTGCTGATAAACCTGCTGGGTGCATCCTCTTTCCTGCCCAGATATATGCCATATAGAGTATTGATGTAGGTGGCTCGAGAGAGATTTCCTTAACCCTAATGGTGACTATTGTGGCATCCTTGGATGTGACAACAACATAAAATTCACAAGAAAGTGTAACGTTCATCTCCTCAGGTTGTGCTGCGAACATCTATCAATTTAATGCAATGATCCGTTTGGCAATGAACCCTTCGAGCCCTAGATTTCATGTCTTCTTTATGTAGGTGAATCCTCTTTCCTCCCACATCTCCCGTTTCTGAAAAGATTCATAGTATCTTTTCTCTGAATCTGCCGAGCCGAACCTTCTATGAATTCTACTGTGGCTAGGAGTGGAGACTGCCACGACAGATGTGGAGGCAGAACTTCTTCTGGTCAATCTCGTCGTCATTGTATGGAACTATAGAATTGAAAGAAAATACTTAAGAAGTTAAAATGCTCGGAAACAAAGTAGAGAGAAGAGAATGAGGTGAAAAATGAAATGGAGGTAGTGGTTTATATAGAATGGGGTTCTACCCGTTGAAGCCATAACAGGTGGCGTGAAAAATGGAGCCATCTATCACGCGGTTTTCTGACGCATCGGTTACGCGTTTCCGTGTCTGATGCGCATCTGTAACGCGTTTCTGTGTCTGTCGCGACAACTTGGTGAGAGGTTGTATTTGCGCGTCTGCCACAACAGCTGGTGACCGGCTGTCACGACAGCCTTGTTACCATTGGGCTTCCTGGGCTGTTGTGAGTGTGGTGGGCTGGTGTATTCCTTCTCTTTACTCTGTTTCTTTTATTTTCCCGAAAACTAAAATAAACAAATATTAAATTCTTATTTTCTAAAGCAATAAATAAAAATAAAATAAAACTAAGTTAAATTAGGGATGCCTTGAGGGGCATCTCCTAAAGTAACTACTTCCTGATCTCTTGGGGCTTCAGTCCCCTGATAGTGCTTTAGCCTTTGTCCATTGACTTTGAACTGGTGCCCGTCCTTGATTGATTTGATTGTGATGGCACCAAGAGGAAAAACCTGGACTACCTGGAAGGGTCCAGACCACCTAGACTTTAGCTTTCTAGGGAAAGGCTTCAACCTAGAGTTGAAAAACAACACCTTCTGCCCTGGGCTAAACTATCGTGGCAGCAGTTTTCTGTCGTGCCACTTCTTTGTTTTTTCTTATAAATTCTGGCGTTGTCATAGGCCATGGCTCGAATTTCTTCAATTTCATTTAAGTCTAGTAGCCTTTTATGCCCTGCTTTGTCCCAGTCCATGTTAACTGTCTTGATAGCCCAATATGCTTTATGTTCTATCTCGACATGTAGGTGGCAAGTTTTTGCGTAGATGAGGCGGTAGGGTGACATTCCCAATGGTGTCTTAAATATAGTTCTGTAGGCCAATAATGCATCATTCAGGTGAAGAGACCAGTCCTTCCTAGTTGGTTTAACCATCTTTTATTGGATGTTCTTCACTTCTCTATTTGAGATCTCAGTCTACCCATTGGTTTGAGGGTGATATGATGTTGTGATCGTGTGCTTAACTCCATACTTCTTCAACGCACTAGTAATTACCCTGTTGTCAAAGTGCCTACCCTCGTCACTAATGATCGCCCTTTGGATGCCAAGCCTTGTGAAGATATGTTTTTAGAGAAATCTTTGCATGGTCTTGGCATCATTCTTTTGTGTGGCGATAGCCTCTACCCAGTTGGACACGTAGTCTACTGCCAACAGAATGAACAGATTCCCACAAGAAGCTAGGAATGGTCCCATGAAGTTAATTCCCTAGACATCGAAAATTTTGACTTCGAGAATGTTCTGCAGAGGCATCTCATGCCTTCTTGAGATGTTTCCAGTCCTTTGGCATTTGTCACAATGCTTGTAAAAGGCTTGTGCATCTTTGAAAATCGTAGGCCAAAAGAAACCATATTGCAGAACTTTGGCAGCAGTTTTGTTTCTTCCAATGTGTCCTCCATAAGGAGTAGCATGGCAGTGGTGAAGCACTTCTTCCTGTTCTTCCTGCGGTATACATCTCCTGATGATCTGATCTGCACAGTGCTTAAATAGAAGAGGTTCGTCCCAATAATAATGTTTTGCATCATTTTGGAACCTCTTCCTTGCTTGGTGGTTAAGTTCAGGAGGTAATAAACCACTAACAAGGTAATTTACTATGTCAGCATAGAAAGGGATTTCAGAAAAGTTTACCTGTCGCCATGGCTATCGCGACAGTGCTGGTGGAAGTGAATAACTTCTCATCTGGGAAACTCTCCTATATTTTAACTTTGTTTTTGTCTTGATCCTTTCCCATCTCCAGTCTTGACAAGTGATCAGTTACTTGGTTTTCTGTCCCCTTTTTGTCGTTGATATCTATATCGAATTCTTGCAATAGCAGAATCCAACGTATCAATCGTGGTTTTGCATCCTTCTTTGTGAACAGAAATTTTAGTGCTGAATGATCCGTATGGACCACCACTTTTGTTTAAAGTATATATGGTCTGAACTTGTCAAAGGCGAACACCACCGCTAGCAACTCCTTCTCTGTTGTGGTGTAATTTATCTGGGCATCATTTAAGGTCTTGCTGGTATAATATATAACGTGGAAGAGTTTCTCCTTTCGTTGTCCTAGTGCTGCCCCGACAACATAGTCACTGGCGTCACACATTATCTCGAACGGTAAACTCCAGTCTGGCGGCTGCACTATTGGGGCTGTTACCAGCTTCTCCTTCAGTGTCTTGAATGCTTCAATACATTCAGTATTGACGTCAAAGGCCCTATTTTGTTCCAACAAGTGGCACAGGGGTTTGGTTAATTTAGAAAAATTGGCAATAAATCTACGATAAAACCCTGCGTGTCCTAAGAAACTTATAATGCCCTTGACCGTGGTGGGTGGCAGCAGTATTTCAATAACTTCTATTTTTTCTCTGTCCACTTCTATGGCGCGGCAGGAGATCTTGTGTCCCAGCACTATGCCATCATCCACCATAAAATGGCATTTCTCCGAGTTCAATACAAGGTTTGCCTCCTCACATCTTTCAAGCACCTTTTTCAAATTGCATAAACAATCGTTGAAATTGTCTCCAAAGACGAAAAAGTCATCCATGAAGATCTCCAAGAAATCTTCCACCATATCTGAGAATATTGCCATCATACACCGCTGAAAAGTTGTTGGTGCATTGCATAATCCAAATGGCATTGTTCGAAAGGCGTATGTTTCGTATGGGCACGTGAAGGTTGTTTTCTCCTGGTCCTTCGGTGCAATTGCAATTTGATTGTAACCTGAGTAACCATCAAGGAAACAATAATAAGGCTTCCCCGCTAATCTATCTAACATTTGATCAATAAAGGGTAAGGGGAAATGGTCCTTCCGGGTAGCTTTATGAAGCTTCTGGTAGTCCGTACAAACCGTCCAACCTGTCACAGTCCTGGTTAGGATTAGCTCGTTGTGCTTGTTGGTCACCACAATTATGCCTCCCTTCTTGGGTACGCATTGCACTGGGCTCACCCACTTGCTATCCGAGATGGCGTAGATAATTCCAGCATCAAGCCACTTGATAATCTCTTTCGGAACAACCTCTCGCATAGCTTCATTTAGTCTTCTCTGGGCATCAATCATCGGCTTATGGTCATCCTCCAAGAGGATCTTATGCATACAAATTGCCGGACTGATGCCTTATATGTCGACAATGGTACATCCAATCGCCTTCTTATGCTGCTGTAGCATCTTGATCAGCTGTTGTTCATGTTCCTGTATCAACTTAGAAGAGATGATTACGGGAAACGTATCCTTAAGACCAAGAAACACATATTTGAGCTGCCCTGGCAGGGGTTTAAGATCTAAAACAGGTGGCTGATCTATGGAAGGCTTTTGAATCACATGTTCATTAGAGGTATAGTTCAATGGTTCAAAGAACTTACCTGGACATGTGCCTATCCAATTTACCTCCTCAGGACCTTCTGTATCAGATGTATTATTGTCTGAGGAGTCGCTGTCGTTGCAGTCTTCTAGGTGAATGTGGTGATAGTGACCAAATTGTCTGTCGTGACAGCTTGTTCTGATGTAGGGTTGGTCAACAATTACTTCTGATATTGTCTTACATTCTTCCTCTACATCAGCTTGTTTTATGGCCTGGAGAACATTGAGCTTGATCTGCTGATCATTGACTCTCATAGTCAGTTCTCCTTTCTCTACATAGATCACTGTTCTGCCTGTGGCTAGGAAAGGTCGCCCTAGGATGATCGTTGCATTCTCATCTGCTTCATAGTATAACACAAGAAAGTCAGCAGGGAATATAAATTTATCCACTCTTACCAAAATATCTTCAATCTTTCCTTCCGGGTGTACGTAAGAGCGATCTGCCAGTTGCAGCATGGCTGTTGCGGGTCTTGCTTGTCCAATACCTAGTTTCTGAAAAATAGATTTGGACAGTAGATTAATACTAGCACCAAGATCACAAAGTACCTTATCCACAAACTTATCACCAATTATGCATGGTATGATGAAACTTCCAGGATCCTTCTTCTTTGGGGGTGGACGCTTGTGAAGGATTGCCATGCATCCTTCCCTCATCATTATAGTTTCAAATTCCCCTAGTCTGGATTTCCTGGACATTGCATCTTTTAGGAATTTTGCATAACCGGGCATCTTCTTAATGGCCTCCAACAACGGAATGTTGATGTGTACTTGCTTAAAAACATTGTAGATCTTTTTAAGCTGGTACTCATGTTTCTGTTTCTTTAACCGTTGTGGAAAAGGGGGTGGAGAATGGTAATCTTCGAGGCGTCCTTCACATGGGAATCGGATCTAAGGAGGTTCACAATCTTCAGCCTTTTTGTTGCCTCCTCTACTTCTTCTGCTGTCGTGGTAGGGGTGACGGCAGCAGGTTGCTTCCTTTCTGCTGTGGCAGTGTTCTCGACAGGTGTCTGCAGGGTTTATTCCTTACCATATATTTCTTCCATTATAGACCCTTGTTGTTGTTTCCCACTTCTCGTTGTAATGGCATTACACTGCTCGTGTGTGGGTTTTCTAGTGACCTTAGTATCACTAGGGAATCCTCCATTCTGCCTTGTGTTGATGAACTGTGAAACCTGACCTATTTGTGTCTCTAGAGATTTTAAGGTAGCTTCATGGTTTATCATTCTCATCTTTGTCTTGTCCATGAAGGTTTTAGTTTTCTTGACAAAAAGATCCATGTTGGCCATATATGCTCCAGTCTAAGACATGAAGGTTGGTAGGGTTTGTTCTAGTATGCTCGTTGTGGCTGCTGTTGTCGTTGCTGTCGTGACAGAATTCTTGGACCTCCTTGGTTCTGGTTATTCTGGACTGGAGGATTCAATGCATTGTTTGGGTTACTCCAGGAAAATTTGGGTTCCTTCCTCAAATTCGGGTTGTAGTTGTTGGAATCATAGCTTATGTTCTTGTTGTAATTTCCAACATACATTCCCTCTTCCAATTGAATGGGGCACTCTTTTGTATTATGGTTTCAACTACAATTTTCACACACCTCTGCGGCAGAGAATACAACCTTAGATTCTTTTCTCTACAAGTTTTCAACCACCTTGGTGATGTATGCTAACTGAGTTTTTACCGAATTGTCAGATTTCTACTCCTTGACAGATGCTCCTCGTCTTCCTCCTTTTTGAGCTGTGGGGAACTGTTCATCGTTCTTTGCTAACTTTTTCAACACCAGCATTGCATCTTCAGGTTCCTTGTCTAGTAACAAGCCGTTTGTTGCTGAGTCTATCCTCATCTGAGTGTGTGCATTGGCAACATTACAGAATTTGACAACCTGGTTCCATACAGGGAATCCATGCATCGGGCAGTTTCGTAAGAGAGTTATAAAGCGGTTCCACGCCTCATGCATTGGTTCGTCATCTTCCTGTTGAAAAGTAGAAATCTCATTACACAATCTTTTAGTTAAAAGAGAAGGATTAAAACGAGAAAGAAATTCACGACAGAGATTCGCCCAAGTTCTTATTGAACCTGGCGTTAACTTGTTCCACCAGGTTTTCGCTTTATCCCTCAATGAATGAGGAAATAGTCAGAGTCTCAGTACTTCCGAGCTTATTACTGGTTGTCTGAATGATCCACATATCTCGTGGAAGGTTTTTAGATGTTCACGCGCATCCTCTGTAGCAGAACCACCAAATTGTCTAGCTGAATTTATCATGCTGAACATCACAGGTTTAAGTTCAAAGTGCTCAGCTTCCACATCTGACAGTGTAGTTTGCAGTTCAACGTGATCGTTGTCCATGTAATCTCGTCAAGTCTGTCGAGCTGCTGGGGTAGCAGGGGGCTACCGATCGTTTTGGGCATCGATAGGAGGATCAACATCAACCCTAGGGTTGTTGTTGTTGTTGTTATCTACCCCATTGTGTTGTCTTTCGTTCACCATTGCTTCAAGTCTTTCCTCAAGATAGTTGCTTCTTTCTATCAAGAGTCGGGCTTGGTTTCTGAGATGGTATCTCTGATCTATTTCTGGATCTAATTCGTACTCAGGTTCTTTACCACG
The DNA here is from genome assembly GCA_030270665.1 of Hibiscus trionum. Lineage (NCBI taxonomy): Eukaryota > Viridiplantae > Streptophyta > Magnoliopsida > Malvales > Malvaceae > Hibiscus > Hibiscus trionum. The sequence goes on from BSYR01000017.1 coordinate 34,882,588, forward strand.
TCTCGATCTGCACAAAAGCAATAGGAGAACCTTGTGAAAAGCAAAGGGAGATAAAACAACTAAAAATAGAAAAGAAATAAAAACAAAATTAAAAAAGGTGTAGTAATTAAAGGTAAAGGTATGTTGCCAGTCCCCGGCAACGACGCCAAAAACTTGTTGCATGTAAAAGAGTCTATCGCAATTGGGTGCAAGTATACACGTCGCAAGTAATAAAGTGATACGAAGTATCAGATATCGTCTCCACAGGGACTGGAAATACTTTTATCCTTAAATCTCTGCACAAGAAAAGAAATAATATTAATAAAGTAATTTTGGAAAACTTGAAGATAAACTAAAGTAAACGAGAAAATCATTTTGAGAGAATAAGGTGTTATTGATTTGCTCAGTAGTACAGGTATTGCACTGATGAAAGGAACTTTTGTTGCTTCTGTCGTTGCGCCTGTCACCGCAGCGGTCTGTTGTTGTCGCGGCAGTGGCCAACAACTCTGTACTTCAAGTTTGGCAAGAATCCCTGTTGTGACATTTCATATCGCTAGGCCCAAGTTCTGTCGATGAACACGTCTTGGATGATACCTCCCGGCGTGAATCGAAGGATGAACACCGATGTTTGTGAATTCTTCTTTAGCCACTTAACCTTGAACCTATCCCTAGGCCAAGATGATTTAACCATAAACTGGAAAACTCGTATTTACTCCTTTCGTATACTTAACTCTCCCGATATTAAGTAAATGGATAACCTCACAATGCTTTCCCAAAACTCTTATGAGATGTTGAAACCAGAGTAAATAAACTTGAAGCTTTTATTAATTGAACAGAAAAAATCCTAAGAAACAGTACAATCCTTTCAACTACCTTACAAGATCAACCCTTAGCCTTAGGGGAAGTTTAGAACATGATGGATAGAGAGAAACGACTAGGGTTTTAGGGGAAGACGGCTAGGAGCTAGATATCCTTTGCCTTGTCGAATTACATTCATATATATAGGCCTTGGACTTGAGTTTTCTTAATGGCCAAGAATACTAGTTTGAATTAAAGTACAACTCTATTAAAGACTAAATCTCTGAGTAGATGTCTTTTAATTCGCCATATCTTCTTGCTTTGACTTTTTCCTCAAACTTCGGGCAAGGCCTTCCTTGTGCTTCTGGGCTCCGACAGTTTTGCAAGTGGTCCAAAAAAATCAGGCTTTAAATGCTCTATCGATCGAACTCCACTTTGCATTTTCCATCACCATAGTCTTCACTGTCGCCTCTTCTGCCATGGCAGCTTTCACGACAGTGTTGAAGTAGGCAGTCTCCTGCAATCCTTCACTCCAGTTCTACTATTATCTTCTGTTACTATGTTGCCCTGGATACTACCACGATAGGTACCTGCAAGAATAGACCAAAATCAGCAGTATCTGTGCAATATTTTCCATTTGTGATGTTTATGCAAAATCTATCATAAAATGCGACTAAACATGCTTGAGTGCATCAATAATATGGGTAAATGAGGGTTAAAATATAAAACATTTATGCACTCAACAGGTACAATGGTCAACCCAAAAAATATCACCAAAAACTCATAATACCTATAACGAGTGCGAAAGGCTGTCTTCGGCACAACTCTATCTTTTACCTATAATTGATAGCATCCTAATCTCAAATTAATCTTAAAAAACAACGTAGCACCACGAAATTGATCTAAAAGATCATCAATCCGTGGCAAAGGATACTCATTCTTATTCATCGACTTGTTCAGTTGCCGATAATCAATACACATCCTCATAATGCCATCCTTCTTTTTCACGAACAATACCGACACTCCAGACGGTGCAACTGTAACCCCCTAGACCCACTTATGCATTACCACGGATCCTAGGAAGTCACATTAGGGTCACAAGAGCGACCCAAAGTAAAACCCGTATAAAATTCTTTTCTTTAAATACATTAAAACTGTAAAACAAACATCTGTAAAAAAATCATTTCAAAAAAATCATGTAAACATAGAACAATAGTTCAGAAAGCATATCATAGAAACTAGTATAAAGCAATATACGTCATACATACCCACTAACTATGCCAGTACCGTACTTTAAAAGCAACGCCGAGAGAACTCCAAACACCGGTATCGATCACCTTACCATGACTGATTTCATCTAACATGTGATGTTAAACCAACATGAGTTTGGGAAAGCTAAGTAATACATAACTACCAAAAGATGTTGTAAGCACGTGCATGTATAAGGTAAAGCAGGTATACGACAAAGAAAAAAACTATCATGGTGCTCCGAGTAACATGTTCCAATTACAGTTCATTCTAAATTCTTATATACCCTTCTACTGTACTCCAATGTACAATTCTGAACTGCACCTATAAAGGCATTAACCTAGACCCATTGGGTGTAGGTACCATGTAACGCCCTGATTTTGGGCCTAGATGGCTTAGGGTTCGGATTGGACTGGTTGGGAACGGTTCGGATCTTTAAGGAAGATTTAGGGAACACCTAGTTCTAGATGTTTTAAAAATATGGGAAAATGTCTAAAAATCCTCATTTAATATGTGGATAATTATGGTGAAATCAATTTTATAAAATAAGGTTTGGAAATACTACATTTCGGTGTAGTGACCAAATCGCAGTTTTTTGCAAAAGTGGAATAGTGATTGTTTTGTAAAGGATTGAAACTTTGAATCTTTAACGAGCTAATTTTACCTAAATTTTTTTTAGTCAGATTTTTCCTTAATCTGGGTGTTTTTAATAATGCTTTATTAAAAGGAATTAAAGGTTAATTAAAAAGAAAAACTACTTTGACTTTTCATAACCACTTTTCACAAATTCCCTCTCATTTCATTTTCTCTCAAATTCTTGGTAGCCAAACACTTTTCCTCCAGCAAATAATCTTTGATTTTCATTCCAAATGAAGAGGTTTCAATAGCCTTTTGATCCTTAATCAATTACTTATCAAATCCTCTCAATTTTCACATTGATTTTCCAAGAAAACTTGCCCAAATGAAGAGGTTTTAATGTTAGAAACAAGAAATTGTGTTGAAACTCAAGATTTTGGAAGAGATCTTGATGATTTTCGTGGTTTGTCTTTAGGCTCTGTTTTGAGGTTGATTTTTAATGTATTTTGAATGTTATTTGATGTTACAAATGAGGTTTTATCAATCATATCCCGAATAGGCTTAGATTCCTAAGTTTTGTATGCTAGAATGGTGGTTTTTGGGGTGATTTTGGTGTTATGTCATAGCTGGAGGTATAAGGACGAGTTTGTGGTGGTTTTTGATGTTAATTGATGTTTATAAATGGTTAGAAGTGATAGATCTTGGTTGAGCTTTGATTTGGGAGAGTGTGGAGATGATTTCGGTTGTGTTTGGTAGCCAAAATGTGGATTTTGGGTAGAGCAGCGAGATTAGATGTGTGGCTGATGATTTTAATGCATGATGATGCATTAATCCTCTGTTCTTATGTGTTATAAACAGGGGAGACATCTTCGAACACATTGGGTGTTGATCCGGAATTGCCGGAAGCATAGTTAGTGTTTCGGCGAGCAAGGCGAAACGTAATCGATGAGTGGAAATGTGATTTCCTGCTTTGTAATGCCTTGAGCGTGCTCTTGAGAGCTTAGTGTAAGTTTGAAACACTTAACTAAGCTCAAGTGTAAGTGTTTCGGTAATCCCTCCCTTGAAAAATGTAATATGTTGGATGAAAATGCATTTGATATAAGAGTGGATTTGTTTACTGTTTATAAACATGTTTAAGCATGGTTTAATGCTAGATTTTGATATCATTATGTTAAGGATGCACTAGGTAAGTGATCCTTGGTTTTCATATGAAAATGCATATGATGTTAAGCATGTGTGCTTGTATAAATGACATTGTGGTTATGCTTGAGAAACAGTGGATTAATGTGGATAAATGTTTATATTGGCAAGTGATGAAAATCAATTTTGGTTACTTTAATTGGATATAGTTAGCCGGCTATAGGATTGTGTGCACCGTAAGTAAAGTGGCCTTGGATGTCGTGGGGTTGTGATTGTATTGTAAACTCTGTCCAAGTACCCTAACGATTGAGGTAAGACCACAACGGTGGTTGAAATTCCGTGTGTGGATCATGTGTCATGTGTCCCTTACTCTCGTTAGTGGAATTATACAACTACCGATGAGTTGTGTTGAGGGGTTGAGATTGTACCGTTATACTCCACCATGGGTGTCACAAGAATGGAGGGATTACTCTTGTGTGTGAGCCTTGTGTAGTCCGGTAGTGAGTATGAAGCGTGTGGGACAACGCTTGTAATCCGTGTATCCAATTATGTCTTGTGTTGAAATGGTTTGTGGATTATCACTTGAAAGCCAATATAACGTATTTGAATATAATATAGCATGAGATGCTTGTAAATGTTGCAAGGTTGCATGAGAAATATGTATATGATGCAAGAAAGCATGTGATGCTTGTTAAAGCATGAGCATAGGTTTATATGTTGTTGTAATTGATGCATGGGTGCATGGGATTTCAAAAGTGCATTGAAGTCTTGAGAAAACTTTTTTTATAAAGGCATGTAGAGAAAAATGTTGCTTTTGCTAATCATGAGTTGAGCATTGATGAATGATGTCTAGTGGTCCTCACTAAGCTTAGTGCTTACGTTCTTTTGTTTCATCAATGCAGAGAATTGAACATTTGAAGGCAGCTTACGAGCAAGATACATACAAGATTTTTGATAAAGAAATGTATGTGGTTCATCCTTAGTGTAATAAAAGGCAATGGGTGGGAATTTATACTTTGGAAGGTTTGAGAGTGTTTCCTTACTTTGAGAATGTTGGTTTGGCCATATTTGAGTTGTAAATGGTCTTTGGAGTTTGGATTTTGGATTATTTTAGAGTTTTGACTTGCTATGGTTTTGCTAACTAGGAAGCATGCCTATAGTGCCTTTGCTTACGTAAATGTTGTTATATTTAGGCTATGGCTTTGATATGTTGATTGTTGACATGTATACAAGATGTATGCATGTTATGGCAAGTCTCGGGGTTGGTTCGAGTACGAAAAAGCATGTTAAACCAGCAAATTCTGCTGTCACTGGGCAGGGCGTATCGGAACACCTGCAATAGTTTCAAAACGGGGCCCTGTAATGGTAATACCATTTCAGAACGAGTTGGGGTGTTTCGAAACATTTTGGCCACTGGAGTGACCTGTTCTGATACTGGTCTCGGAACATACCCGCGTACTGAAACGGTCAACACTGTTGGGCGTTTCGGTACGGTGGTTGAGTGTTTCGGAACAGATGACCGTTGGGTGTTGTTTGAATTATTCTAAGTTTGCATGCTTTACATTTTAGTCCTGGAAATTGTGGATGCAAATGCATGAGCTTGGATTGTCTTTTATGGTTGAATTTTGGCAGAGGAGCATGTAATATGATTAATTAAATATTGGTAAACCTAAAATCCATCAAGTCCTTATATTTTCTAAAAATTACATTTTGGTCCCTAAAAGTGTTATTCTTGCAATTGAACCTTTAAATGACTTCCGTTTGCTGCGTCGTTTCCGCTGCTATGTTTTGTTAACCATCTAGGTTAATAATGTGCATCTAGACAAGATTAAAATAAAAAGGGTCGTTAATCAAGGTTGTCTTTCGGGTTGACTTTGGTTTTCCCCGTGTAATCTTTGTAGTTTGGGTCTAGCGTCTAGGCCGGGCTAAGAGGGTTACATTTGGTGGTATCAGAGCGTGGTTTCGAATGAAATGGGAATGTTGGTATGTGTAATTGAAGTGAGTTGAGTTATGATGTTTGAAAAGCATGCTAATGTATGAAATTGGAACCTTATGCCATGTTGATTAGTGTGTTGTATATATGGAATGAATATGACTGTTTAGTGATGATGTTATATGAGTATGTGCTGATTTGAAATGGTGGAATGTGTGTGAGCATGATGATGGTGTATGATATGTTCTGTGGGGGAATTGGGATCCCATTGCCTTATTACACTAAACAAATGTTTTGTAAACTTGGATTCTTGCTTGCAGCATGTCTAAATGGTTTAATTTGTTTCATTGTTGTGTTTGTTTAAAATAGCACATGGGACCTAGAAGAGAGCTGAGGTCCAATATGATTATACCTGCGGCTGAGCAGGAGAATCAGGCTGAGCAGGGGGCTGATGTTCCTCCTGGTGGAGATTTACCTCCTCCACCACCACCTAGAGGTGGGGAGCGGGCACAACAAGGACAAGCTGGTCCTGGACTGGGTAATTTGGCACCCTTAGTCGAAGCGATTGCTGGAGCGTTTCAGGTTGTTGTTGCCGGAGCGCAAGTGCAGGCCCCTGCTGCTGGGCAGGTGGGTCTACCTTTGGAAAGGTTGAGGAACTTGGGAGCAGTAGAGTTTTATGGATTGGCACCTGAGGCGTCTGAGGCATGGTTGGCTAGTACGATTCGCATAATGGATCATATGGGTTGTAGTGATGAGCGCAAGCTCGGTTGTACAATTTCCTTACTGCAAGGAGATGCTTACAGCTGGTGAACGAATGCCACAGCTGGTATGGAACCAAACGAAGTTGATTGGGAGTTCTTCAGGAGTGCTTTCCGGAGGAAGTATCTAGGTGTGAGATACCTGGATGAGAAGAAGCGGGAGTTTATGTCTCTCGTTCAGGGAAGTTTATCAGTGGCCGAGTACGAGGTCCAGTTCGTACGCTTGAGCCAGTATGCTCTGAGCTGGTACCTAGTGAGCGGCAACGCTGTGATCGATTCCGTTATGGATTGGTGCAAGATGTTAAGACATGCATGTTGGCTGTGGATTACACAAATTTTGATGTGCTTGTGTGTTGAGCGAAGGACATCGAGCAGAAACTGGGTTTGTCTTCTAGAGGTGTTGGTTCTAGCTCTGGAAAGAGAGCTGCTGAGCAGAAACATGGTACACCTGTTCATGGAGATAGGATGAGGGCTGATTAGAACACATGTTGGACGTGTGGCTCTCGTGGTCATTTGAGGCGAGATTGTCCTTGAGCAACTAGGGAGGTTCAGTCTCCTGTTGCAGCGACAGGGAACTCCTGTTGGAATTGTGGTTCGGCAGATCACATGAGGAGGGAGTGTCCTTTGTTGTCTGGTGGTGGTCAGAGACGTGCTCCTGGGGTAGCTGCACCTCAGAGAGGTCGTGGGCGCGGCCGTGGGAACTTCTAGAGAAGGGATGAGGGACATTGAGGTATTGCTCACGTGGTAGCTGTTAGACCTGAGGGAGGTGGACTAGCGAGGGTGTATGCTCAGCGCGAGGAGCGCAACAACACCGATGTGATCGCAGTTACCTTTGTTCTCCAGTCTTTATCTTTGCTGGCTTTGATTGATTCTGGATCCACGCATTCTTATATCTTGAGTGAGCATGCACATTTGCTTGATATACCTGTTGAGATGCTTGGAGTAAGAACGCAAGTGACTAGTTCTTTTGGTGAAACTGTAGTCACTAGGAAGTTGTATAAGAGGTGTCCTCTGTCTGTGCAAGGTCATGTTTTCCTTGTGGATTTGATGGAATTGCCATTCTACGGATTTGATGTAATCCTTCGCATGGATTGGTTGACGGAGCACAGAGATGTGGTTGACTTTGATGTTAAGCGAGTTATCTTAAAGTTGGCCGACGACTACGAGGTTGTTATAGTAGGCGAGAATGTGAAATTCTTGTAAAATGTGATATCGGCCTTAGAAGCAAACCATATGATGAGGTTGGGGTGTGAAGCTTACCTTGCCTATACGATGAATCCTAGTTCTAAGGATGTGCATGTGTAGGACATTCGAACGGTTCGCGATCTTCCGGGTGTCTTTCCGAAAGAATTGTCTGGTTTGCCACCAAACAGAGAAGTTGAGTTTGGTATAGAGTTGTATGAGAACACAACTTCGGTGTCCATTGCTCCTTATCACATGACACCTAAAGAGCTAAAAGAATTGAAAACGTAGTTGCAGGAGTTGTTGGATTAGGGTTTCATTCGGCCCAGTGTGTCACCTTGGGGTGCACCAGTTCTATTTGTAAAGAAGAAAGATGGAACGATGAGAATGTGTATAGATTATCAGCAACTGAACAAGTTGACGATCAAGAACAAGTATCCCTTGCCTAGAATTGATGATCTCTTTGATCAGTTCCGAGGAGCCTCAGTGTTTTCTAAGATAGACTTGAGATAGGGATACTATCAGCTGAAGGTGAAGGATGTGGACGTACCTAAAACTACTTTTCGAACGAGGTACGAGCATTATGAGTTTTTGGTGATGCCATTTGGTTTGACCAATGCGTATGTTGCTTTCATGGAAATGATGAATCGGGTATTCCATGAGTACTTGGATCAATTTGTGGTGGTGTTCATCGATGATATCCTTGTGTATTCGAGTATTGAGGAGGATCACGATAGGCACTTAAGAATCGTTTTGCAAGTGTTGTTGGAGAATTAGTTATATGCCAAATTGAGCAAGTGTGAATTTTGGCTTAGGGAAGTTGTTTTCCTTGGTCATGTGGTATCGGCGGAGGGTATTCGCGTTCATCCGCAGAAAGTGGAGGCTGTGATGAGTTGGAGAGTGCCTAAGTCAGTGACCGAGGTACGAAGTTTCCTTGGGTTGGCTGGGTATTATCGTAGATTTGTTGAGGGTTTTTCAAAGATAGCAGCGCCTTTGACCAAGTTGTTGCAAAAGAATGTTCGTTTTGAATGGACGGAGGCGAGGCAACAAGCTTTTGAGAAGCTGAAAGAAGCATTGACTCAAGCTCCTATTTTGGTTCAACCTGAATCTTGTAAGGAGTTTGTGGTCTATAGTGATGCACCCATTGTTGGTTTGGGCTGCGTGTTGATGCAAGAGGATAAGGTGGTGGCCTATGCATCTAGGCAGTTAAAGGTGCATGAGCGCAACTACCCTACTCAAGATCTTGAGCTTGCAGCTGTGGTGTTTACCTTAAAGATCTGGAGGCATTACCTGTATGGTGAGAAATGTGTGGTGTTCACGGATCATAAGAGCTTGAAATATCTTATGTCTCAGAAGGAGTTAAATCTTAGGCAACGACGTTGGGTGGAGTTGCTTAAAGATTATGATATGAAGATTGAGTACCACCCAGGCAAGGCTAACGTGGTGGCCGATGCTTTGAGCCGGAAGGTGGCCATTGAGTTGAGACCGATGTTTGCTCGTCCGAGTATATCGCGTGAAGGTGACCTTGTGGCGGAGTTACGAGTGAAACCATCTTTGTTACAGTTGATTAAAGAGAAACAGTTGCTTGATGATTCTCTTGTTTCGCATATTCAAGACATTACGGAAGATAGACCTTCGGATTTCAGCTTTAATGCTGATGGTGTTCTATGTTTTGGTAGTCGAATAGTGGTGCTAGATGATGCTGAGTTAAGACGCACTATTCTGACTGAAGCTCATTGTAGTCCTTTTGCTATGCACCAGGGTAGTACGAAAATGTATCGCGACCTAAAGGATGAGTATTACTGGGTGGGGTTGAAAAAGGATGTGGCGGAGTTCGTTAGTAAGTGTATGATGTGTCAGCGAGTGAAGGCTGAGCATCAGGTTCCTTCTGGATTGTTGCAACCTTTGAGGATTCCAGAATGGAAGTGGGAGAGAATAACAATGGATTTTGTGTCTGGTTTGCCTTTGTCGTCGACAAAGAAGAATTCAGTTCGGGTGATTGTGGATCGGCTTACAAAGTGTGCACATTTTCTGCCTGTGCATACTACGTATACCTTGGATAGGTTGGCTGAGCTGTATATAGCTGAGATTGTGCGGTTGCACGGTGTGCCAAAGTCCATTGTTTCGGATAGGGATCCGAGGTTCACATCGCGATTTTGGGAATGCTTGTATCAAGCCTTGGGTACATGTTTGAATTTCAGCACTTCATATCATCCGCAGACGGATGGACAGTCAGAACGTGTGATCCAAGTGCTTGAGGACATGCTGAGATGCTGTGTGATTGATTTTCAGGGTTCTTGGGAGAAACACTTGTCGTTGGTTGAGTTTGCGTATAACAATAGTTACCAGGCAAGTATTCAAATGGCTCCATACGAGGCTTTGTATGGGAGAAGGTGTAGGACCCCTCTTTGTTGGGCAGAAGCTGGGCAAAAGTTGATTTCAATGCCGACTATGCTTAAGGGAACCACCGATAAGGTGAAGCTCATTTGTGAGCGGTTACAAGCGGCATCAGACCGGCAAAAGTCTTACGTGGATTTGAAGCGTAAGGAAATTGAGTTCGCGGTTGGCGAACGTGTGTTCTTGAAAGTTTCACCTTGGAAGAAGGTGATGAGATTTGGGCGCAAAGGTAAACTTAGCCCAAGGTTTATTGGACCTTATGAGATTGTGGAGCTTATTGGTCCTGTGGCATATCGGTTGAGATTGCCTGCTGAGTTGGAGAAGATACATGATGTGTTTCATGTCTCCATGTTACAGAAGTACAGATCAGATCCTTCGCATGTGATGCCTGTTGAGGAGATAGAGTTGAATCCGGATCTGTCTTATGATGAGGAACCAGTGAGGGTCTTGGATGTAAGTAGCAAGGTTCTTCGTGGCAAGACGATAGAACTTGTGAAGGTGTTGTGGCGACACCGGAGAGTTGAGGAGGCCACGTGGGAAAGCAAGGCGGACATGCTGAGGCAATTTCCGCATCTCTTTTCATCATGTAAGAATTTCGAGGACGAAATTTCCTAAGTGGGGGAGAGTTGTAACACCCCGATTTTGGGCCTATATGGTTTAGGGTTCGGATCAGACCGGTTGGGAACGGTTAGGATCTTTAAAGAAGATTTAGGGAACACCTAGTTCGGGATGTTTTAAAAATATGGGAAAATGTCTAAAAATTCTCATTTAATATGTGAATAATTATGGTGAAATTAATTTTACAAAATAAGGTTTGGAAATACTACATTTCAGTGTAGTGACCAAATCGCAGTTTTTGCAAAAGTAGAATAGTGACTGTTTTGTAAAGGATTGAAACTTTGAATCTTTAAGGAGCTAATTTTACCTAAATGTTTTTTAATCAGATTTTTCCTTAATTTGGGTGTTTTTAATAATGCTTTATTAAAAGGAATTAAAGGCTAATTAAAAAGAAAAACTACTTTGACTTTTCATAACCACTTTTCACAAATTCACTCTCATTTCATTTTCTCTCAAATTCTTGGTAGCCAAACATTTTTCCTCCAGCAAATAATCTTTGATTTTCATTCCAAATGAAGAGGTTTCAATAGCCTTTTGATCCTTAATCAATTCCTTATCAAATCCTCTCAATTTTTACATTGATTTTCCAAGAAAACTTGCCCAAATCAAGGAGAATTCATCCATTAGAGGTAAGCTTCGTCCTTCTCCTCTAATGACCAGTTCTTTACTGAAATTCCCAAGTTATCAATCCTTTCTTGATGATTTTTGAGTGGTTTTAATGTTAGAAACAAGAAATTGTGTTGAAACTCAAGATTTTGGAAGAGATCTTGATGATTTTCGTGGTTTGTCTTTAGGCTCTGTTTTGTGGTTGATTTTTAATGTATTTTGAATGTTATTTGATGTTACAAATGAGGTTTTATCAATCAAATCCCGAATAGGCTTGGATTCCTAAGTTTTGTATGCTACAATGGTGGTTTTTAGGGTGATTTTGGTGTTCTGTCATAGCTGGAGGTATAAGGACGAGTTTGTCGTGGTTTTTAATGTTAATTGATGTTAATAAATGGTTAGAATTGATAGATCTTGGCTGGGCTTTGATTTGGGAGAGTGTGGAGATGATTTCGGTTGTGTTTGGTAGCCGAAATGTGGATTTTGGGTAGAGCAGCGAGGTTAGATGTGTGGCTGATGATTTTAATCCATGATGATGCATTAATCCTCTTTTCTTATGTGTTATAAACAGGGGAGACATCTTCGGACACATTGGGTGTTGATCCGGAAGTGCTGGAAGCATAGTTAGTGTTTCGGCGAGCGAGGCGAAACGTAATCGATGAGTGGAAATGGCATTTCCTACTTTGTATTGCCTTGAGCGTGCTCTTGGGAGCTTAGTTTAAGTTTGATACACTTAACTAAGCTCAAGTGTAAGTGTTTCGGTAATCCCTCCCTTGAAAATGTGATATGTTGGATGAAAATGCATTTGATATAAGAGTGGATTTGTTTACTGTTTATAAGCATGTTTAAGCATGGTTTAATGCTAGATTTTGATGTCATTATGTTAAGGATGCACTAGGTAAGTGATCCTTGGTTTTCATATGAAAATGCATATGATGTTAAGCATGTGTCCTTGTATAAATGACATTGTGGTTATGCTTGAGAAACAGTCGATTAATGTGGATAAATGTTTATATTGGCAAGTGATGAAAATGGATTTTGGTTACTTTAATCGGATATAGTTAGCCGGCTATAGGATTGGGTGCACCGTAAGTAAAGTCACCTTGGATGTCAAGGGGTTGTGATTGTACCGTAAACTCCGTCCAAGTACCCTAACGATTGAGGTAAGACCACAATGGTTGTTGAAATTCTGTGTGTGGATCATGTGTCATGTGTCCCCTACTCTCGTTAGTGGAATTATACAACTACCAATGAGTGGTGTTGAGGGGTTGAGATTGTACCGTTATACTCCACCACGGGTGTCACAGCAATGGAGGGATTACTCTTGTGTGTGAACCTTGTGTAGTCCGGTAGTGAGTATGAAGCGTGTGGGACAACGCTTGTAATCCGTGTATCCGACTGTGTCTTGTGTTGAAATGGTTTGTGGATTATCACTTGAAAGCCAATATAACATATTTGAATATAATGTAGCATGAGATGCTTGTAAATGTTGCAAGGTTGCATGAGAAATATGTATATGATGCAAGAAAGCATGTGATGCTTGTTAAAGCATGATCATAGTTTTATATGTTGTTGTAATTGATGCATGGGTGCATGGGATTTCAAAAGTGCATTGAAGTCTTGAGAAGACTTGTTTTATAAAGGCATGTAGAGAAAAATGTTGCTTTTGCTAATCATGAGTTGAGCATTGATGAATGATGTCAAGCGGTCCTCACTAAGCTTAGTGCTTATGTTCTTTTGTTCATCAATGCAGAGAATTGAACATTTGAAGGCAGCTCACGAGCAAGAGACATCCAAGATTTTTGATAAAGAAATGTATGTGGTCCATCCTTAGTGTAATAAAAGGCAATGGGTGGGAATTTATACTTTGGAAGGTTTGAGAGTGTTTCCTTACTTTGAGCATGTTGGTTTGGCCATATTTGAGTTGTAAATGGTCTTTGGAGTTTGGATTTTGGATTATTTTGGAGTTTTGACTTGCTAGGGTTTTGCTAACTAGGAAGCATGCCTATAGTGCCTTTGCTTACGTAAATGTTGTTATGTTTAGGCTATGGCTTTGATATGTTGATTGTTGACATGTATCCATGATGTATGCATGTTGTGGCAAGTCTCAGGGTTGGTTCGAGTACGAAAAAGCATGTTAAACCAGCAAATTCTGCTGTCACTGGGCAGGGCGTATCGGAACACCTGCAACAGTTTCGAAACGGGGCCCAGTAATGGTCATACCGTTTCGAAACGGGTTGGGGTGTTTCGAAACATTTTGGCCACTGGAGTGACCTGTTCCGATACTGGTCTCGGAACATACCCGCGTACCGAAACGGTCAACACCATTTCGATACGGGCGTTTCGGTACGGTGGGTGAGTGTTTCTGAACAGATGACCGTTGGGTGTTGTTTGAATTATTCTAAGTTTGCATGTTTACATTTTAGTCCTGGAAATTGTGGATGCAAATGCATGAGCTTGGATTGTCTTTTATGGTTGATTTTGGCAGGGGAGCATGTAATATGATTAATTAAATATTGGTATACCTAAAATCCATCAAGTCCTTATATGTATAAAAAATTACATTTTGGTCCCTAAAAGTGTTATTCTTGCCATTGAACCTTTAAATGACTTTCGTTTGCTGCGTCGTTTCCGCTGCTATGTTTTGTTAACCATCTAGGTTAATAATGTGCATCTAGACAAGATTAAAATAAAAAAGTTCGTTAATCAAGGTTGACTTTTGGGTTGACTTTGGTTTTCCCCGTGTAATCTTTGTAGTTTGGGTCTAGCGTCTAGGCCGGGCTAAGGGGGTTACATACCATCTAAGGGAATACCATAGGTCCGGGCAGAATTATCCTAGCCGAAGCTAGGAACCTATTACGGGCGGAATTACCCTAGCCGAAGCATAGGAACCTATAACGGTAATGGTAAGGAGTTACCCTAGCCGAAGCATAGGAACCTGTAACAGTAACGGGAAGGAATTACCCTAGCCAACGCATAAGAACCTATAACGGTAAGGAATTACCCTAGCCGAAGCATAGGAACCTGTGTGCGGGCGGAATTGCCCTCACCAAGTAGAGGGACCGAATACGAGCGGGATTAACCTTACCGAAGTAGAGGAACTGAATACGGTCGGGATTACCCTCACTGAAGTAGAGGAACCGAATAAGAGTGAAATTACCGGCCTGACTAGACTAAACTTAAATAGACCTTTAATAATTTCCAGGATGTAAACATGCAATGGGTGCCTTTAGCTATTTCCCAACCAACATAAAGAAATCCATAAACATGCTTACAATCACCATGCAACACAACCAACAAGCATACACCATAAAATTACCTCACTTACCTTTTAGCTTGCGAAAACTCAACGAACCCAGGTGAAACCTAGGCTCTGATACCAACAAATGTAACCCCCTCGACCCGGCCTAGCCACCAGACCGCATCGAACGGTTACACGGGGAAAATTGAAGAGAAACCCATTAAGGCTTCACTCCGATTAGCAACCCTAGAATTTTTTTTAAGATTATCTTGTCTAAATGCCTTTACACATCTTATGTGAGGAGACACGTAGCGGAAAAGCAGGCACGGGCATGAACCAAACAAAACGGACATTCAAGGTTGAATTTTAATGATTTACTATGGGTCGTATCGATACGCCTAAGACTCGTATCGATACACCATCAATGGTCAACTCCCAGGGTCAACTTCAAGAGGCCGTATCGATACCCTTCAAGGCTGGTATCGATACGCCCTTAATGGTTAAACTCCCAAAGTCAACACCAGGGACCGTATCAATACACTTAAGGCCCATACCGATACTCTAATTTCTCGTAAAAGTCTCATATTTCTAGAGAACAAATTGAGTATCGGTACACCCTCGCGTATCGGTACGCCTCTCCTAAAAATATGGGACTGTATCGATACAGCCCTTGAGCGTATCAAAACGCCCTACCCAGAAAGACATGTTTTTCCGGATAAAAGCATAAGGGAACCATCACAAGACGCACTAAAAAGCATTTATGCAACTTACAACCACACATACAACCCAAGGCATCCATGGATACACATATAAAGCAAGATAAACATTTAACTAGGCAACAATCAACATGATGAGGTTTATAAGGTAAACATTCATGCTTAACATTCTCCAACAAGGTCAAAAGCTGAACCAAAACATGTTTCAACCAAATACGAGGCATCACAAGCCAAACACCACCAACCGAACTTGTCTAAGCAAAAAGACATGCCAATAACCCCTTAAAACAAAAAGGCCCTATCCCATTGCTTAATACTAATTATTGAAGTCTTAAAATCATACTTGAGCAAACCAAACTCCCTTGGATTCTCCCTTGTTCCCCGAGTTGCTCCGTAGGTCTAAGGGCCTACATTGGTTGAAAAAGGAGCGTAAGCATTTAATCTTAGTGAGCGGTGCTCAAAACGGTAGCTACAACAATGCAGTTTTAAAACATAGTTTGCTGGAAACCAAAACCATTTCCAAATCATTTCCCATGCTTGAACACATAACAACATGCATTTATCATCACGTGCATTTACCGAATGCAACCACAAGCCATAAGCTTACCTCATGCTTCTTCTCATAACTCAAGCGAAGTAACCAACTACATCTATAAGCATAAATGGAAAGAACAATGCAACATGCTTAACATGAGAATGTAAAGCACCATGGGTATATTGACATTCATCACTTTTACTCGGATAATGTGGATAGTTCTCAAACACACTAGACACTTTCTGTGGAATCCTACATCACCGTACTCACTCGTCTAGTAAAACATAGCTTCTGGTGGAATCTCACATCACCGTTGTTGAGTGTGTAAAAGTTCTATTATTTACACCCTTTTTAACCCATATTTCTGCTGCATTCAAGCATTATTCATTGCATTTAGGTCAGTTTACAGCAAAACATCACAAATATATTAAAGGCACAGATTCTACTAAAAATGGCTATTTTTGCAGGTATCCGCCATAGCTGACGGAGAAGGCAGGCGCTGGGCAGAGAAGCAGAAGAGCTGAACTGGACAAGCAGACAAAGAGGACGATGCTGCCATGGTGCCGCCGTGACAGCATGGTGACAGCAGTTCTGTGGAGAGAAAAAAGCAAAATGGACCTCGATAGATAGAGAAAATTCTGCTCGTCTGTCGTGTGAAAACCATATATTTTTCCAAGCCCCGGATCAAAAGATATGTCAAGCCCAAAGTTCAAGGAGAGAAAATCCCAAGAAACAAGGAGGACGGCTGGAAAGTAGATTCCTTGAAGATTAAGTCTTTATTAGAATCATACTTTTAATTAAAGTTGTAATCCTTGTTAACTTAGAATACTTGAGCCCAAAGCTTTTATAAGGGCATGTATTTTAACCTAGGAGAGAGATCTCACATCCCATAGCCGATTACCCCATAACCGACAACCAAAAACCCCTCCGCCATTTACCTGCCGTCGATATGTTCTAAAACCCCCCTAGGGCCACGGGTTGATTTGTAAAGTAGTTGCAAGGGTTGCTTTTGTTTTAGGAATTTTCAGTTCAATAAAATAAACTTCAAGTTCTCTTATTTTGGTTATTAATATCTTGCAAGAGCATCGGGAGAGCATTGTGAGGTTATCTATTTACTTAGCATCGGGAGAGTTAAGTCTACGAAAGAAATAAGAGCAAGTTCTCTAGTTTATAGTTGAACTATCTCGTGCCTAGGGATAGGGCGAGGTTAAGTGACTAAAGAAGAATTCATACACATCGGTGTTCATCCTTCGATTCACGCCGGGAGGTATCATCAAGACGTGATCATCGACAGACTTGGACCTAGGGATAGGCCAAGGCAGATCCGGGATTCTTGTCAAACTTGAAGTACTGAGTTGGTGTGTTTGCTGCCGCGACGATTAACGGACTGCTGCCGCGACGGGCGCGACGACAGAACTGGATTTCCTAAGCATTGCAATACCTGCACTACTGAGCAATTCAATACCAGCCCATTCTCTCTATCTTGATATCTCTATTCTTTTATTTACGTTTACTTTATTACTCTCGTGACAACTTTCTTAAAATATTTCCTTTGCTTTCATGCAGTAAACTAAGGTGAAGCTATTAGCCCAATCCCTGTGGAGACGATATCCGATACTTCGTATCACTTTACTACTTGCGTCGTGTATACTTGCACTACAATTGCGATAGACTATTTTACACGCAACAAGTTTTTGGCGCCGTTGCCGGGGATTGGCAACATAACTACACCTTTCCTTTATTGCACTTTACGTTTTAGTTTTTGTTTTTCTTTTTATTTTTATTTTTCTGTTTTTCGTTGGTGCTTTCAACTCTTGCTTTTCACGAGGTTTTCTTGTTTATGCGCAGATCTAAAAGAGGTGAAGATCCTGAGTATCCATTAGATCCGGAAATTGAACGTTCCTTCAATCTCAAGAAACAAATTCGTCACCTTTTAGCCAGGAACGAGTACCTTGAAGAACAGCTAGAGAAGATGGCCGACGACCACCTGCTGGCGATGTTATACCGCCTGCCGGTAACCCTGCCGCCGTCGGACGACGGTTCTGTCGTGACTACATGTTGAACGATCATGTAGAGCTGGAAACCATGCTGCCAGACATAGATGTTGATAACTTCGAGCTGAAACCTGTCATGTTTAGTATGATCAACAATGCCAGGCAGTTTAGTGGTGCTGTTACAGAGGATGCTAGGGAGCATCTCAAAACGTTCCAGGAAATCTGTGGTTCGTTTAGACTGCCAGGAGTTAATCCGGAGATACTGAGGCTTTGGTTATTCCCCCATTCATTGAGGGACAGAGCAAAAACTTGGTGGAATAAACTTACGCCGGGTTCAATTAGAACTTGGGCAGATTTATCGCGTGAATTTTTATCTAGTTTTAATCCTTCACATTTATCTGAGCGATTACGTAATGAAATTGCTACTTTTCAACAGGAAGATGACGAGCCAATGTACGAGGCCTGGGACAGATTTACTACTCTTCTACGGAACTGCCCAATGCATGGATTCCCCGTCTGGAATCAGGTGACTAAGTTCTATAACGCTGCCAACCTATAAACTCGTATTCGAATTGATTCTGCGGAAAATGGACTATCACTGGATAAAGATCCGGACGAGGCATTGCAAGTTTTGAAAAATCTGGCTAAGAATGAGGAGCAGTTTCCGACTGCAAGAAGAGGGGGTAAACGGGTACTTGCTGTCAAGGATTATGAAGCCGACAGCACGATGAAATCACAGGTAGCATTCCTTACTAAAGCAATGAAACGGTTATTGAATGATGATGGACAACATGGATTTGCTGTTGAGGAGGTATGTGACATCTGTGAGGGAAATCATGGTCGGGATGAGTGCCCAATACAGTTAGAAGAGGGAAAATATGTTGGAAACTACAAGCCAAATTACAACTCCAACAACTATAATCCCAATTGGAGGAAGGATCCCAAGTTTTCTTGGAGCAATCCTAATAATGCCCTGAATCCCCAAGCACACAATCAGAATCAGGGAGGACCTAGATTGCTGACGTGACAACAACTGCCGCCGCAGCAGCAACAGCAGCCACCAGCTGCCACGAACAGTATACTGGAACAGACTCTGGCCACTTTTATGTCTCAGACAGGTACTTATATTGAGAATATGAATCACTTCGTAAAGAAAACAGAGACGTTCATGGATAAAATAGAGATGAGAATGACGAATCATGAAGCCACTCTGAAATCTTTGGAGACACAAATGGGTCAGGTTTCTCAGCATATTAAGCCAAGGCAGACTGGAGGATTCCCTAGTAATACTGAAAATGCTAGGCAGCCCACACATGAGCAGTGTAAGGCAATTACTACTAGGAGTGGGAAGAAACTACCAGGGCCAGAAAAGGAAGCTGAAACAGTAAAGGAACCAGCCTTGGGTGGACCTGCCGAGGGAGCTGCCACGACAGGTAACAAACAGACTGCTGCCGATGAGCCTGTCACGACAGCAGAAGCGACAGAGGAGAAAAATGATGAAACCAAACCTCCTCAGATTCGTATGCAGTGGGAAGGACGTATTGCTGATTATCGTCCCCCACCTCCTTTTCCTCAACGGATACAACAAGCTAAGCAAGAATCTCAACTTAAAAAGATTTATGATATTTTTAAGCAGGTTCATATTAATATTCCGCTGTTAGATGCCGTTAGGGAGATGCCCGGTTACGCCAAATTTCTCAAGGATGTCATGTCAAAGAAATATAAACTGGGGGAATTTGAAACAGTAAGGATGGCAGATGGTTGCATGAGTATTCTTCATCGGCAGCCACCCCAGAAAAAGAAGGATCCGGGGAGCTTCATCATACCTTGTGTAATCGGAGATAAATACGTGGGTAAGGCACTTTGTGATCTTGGTGCTAGTATTAATTTAATGCCAAAATCTGTTTTTCAGAAATTAGGTATTGGAAGCGCGGCCCACGACAGTAATTCTGCAGCTGGCAGACCGCTCTTACGTTCATCCGGAAGGAAAAATCGAAGATATTCTGGTAAGAGTGGATAAATTTATTTTTCCTGTTGACTTTCTTGTTTTAGATTGTGAAGCAGACGAAAACGCACCAATCATCCTTGGGCGACCCTTCTTAGCCACGGGAAGATCACTGATTGATGTGGAAAAAAGAGAACTCACCATGAGAGTGAATGACCAAGAGATTAAGTTGAATGTTCTCCAAGCAATGAAGCATGCTGATGCAGACGAGGAGTGCAAGGCTATCACTGAAGTTATCCTTGATCAACCCTGCATCTGGTCGGGCTGTCACGACATAAAAATCGGGCACTGCCACGACAGCCACCTACAGGGCTGTCACGACAGCACTGACGACAGCACTAACGACAACAACTCCTCTGACTCTGATACATCTGATACTGAAGATCAGGAGGAGGTAAACTAGATAGGCGATCGTCCAGGTAAGTTATTCGAACCTTTGAATTACACTTCGGATAACCATGCAATCCAAAACCCATCTACTGTTGAACCACCTGCCTTAGAACTAAAGCCCCTGCCAGGGCAGCTAAAATATGCTTTTCTTGGTTCAAATGATACGTTACCCGTAATCATCTCTTCTAAGCTGCCACAGGAACAGGAACGACAGCTAGTAGGCATGCTGCGGCAGCACAAGAAGGCAATTGGATGGACGATAACTGATATTCAAGGCATTAGTCCGGCATTATGCATGCACAAAATCCTTTTAGAGGAAGATCATAAGCCGACTATAGATGCTCAAAGGCGGCTAAACCATGCGATGAAAGAGGTGGTTCGTAAAGAGATAATCAAATGGTTAGATGCTGGTATTATTTACGCCATCTCCGACAGCAAATGGGTGAGCCCAGTGCAATGTGTTCCAAAGAAAGGAGGAATGACCGTGGTGACCAACGAAAACAATGAGTTAATCCCAACCAGGACTGTGACCGGTTGAAGGGTTTGTATGGACTATCGGAAGCTTAACAAAGCTACCCGAATAGACCACTTTCCTTTACCCTTTATTGATCAAATGCATGATAGATTAGCGGGTAAACCTTACTATTGTTTTCTTGATGGTTATTCAGGTTACAATCAAATAGCTATCGCACCGGAAGATCAAGAAAAGACAACTTTCACATGCCCATACGAAACTTATGCTTTTAGGAGAATGCCATTTGGATTATGTAATGCACCCGCCACTTTCCAAAGATGCATGATGGCCATATTCTCCGACATGGTGGAGGACTTCCTAGAGATTTTTATGGATGATTTTTCAGTCTTTGGAGAAGATTTTGAGAGCTGCTTAGGCAATCTACAAAAGGTACTTGAAAGATGTGAAAAAGCAAACTTGGTCTTAAATTGGGAAAAATGTCACTTTATGGTGGATGAAGGGATAGTCCTTGGCCATAAGATTAGCTGCCGTGGCATAGAAGTCGACAGGGCCAAAATAGAAGTGATTGAAAAACTGCCGCCGCCGACCACAGTCAAGGGCATTAGAAGTTTCTTAGGGCATGCTGGTTTTTATAGAAGATTCATTGCAAATTTCTCAAAAATCACCAAGCCCTTATGTCATCTTTTGGAGCAGAACCGACCCTTTGACTTTAATGATGAATGTACTGAAGCATTCAAGGTTCTGAAGGAAAAGCTGGTAACAGCCCCAATAGTACAGCCACCAGACTGGACACAGCCATTTGAGATTATGTGTGATGCTAGTGACTATGCTGTCGGGGCAGCACTTGGGCAGCGCAGAGACAAGCTATTCCATGTCATATATTATGCCAGCAAGACATTGAATAACGCCCAAGTGAATTACACCACCACAGAAAAGGAGCTATTAGCTGTGGTATTCTCCATTGACAAGTTTCGTTCTTACATACTTGGGACGAAGGTAATAGTGCATACAGACCACTCTGCCCTGAAATATCTGTTCGCGAAAAAGGATGCAAAGCCTAGATTGATAAGATGGATCTTGCTACTGCAAGAATTCGACCTTGAAATCAAGGACAAAAAAGGGACAGAAAATCAGGTGGCAGATCACTTGTCAAGGTTGGAGAAGGGACAAAGTCTACCAATAGATGAGACAAACATACTGGAGACCTTCCCAAATGAGCAGCTCTTTGCTGCCGCAATCGCTGCCGCAACAGCCATGGCGACAGGTAAGTCTTCTGAACTTCCCTGGTATGCTGATTTCGTTAATTTTATAGTTAGCGGAATACTTCCTTCTGATCTTAATTATCAAGCCAGGAAGAGGTTCCAAAATGATGTTAGGCATTATTATTGGGACGAACCTCTTCTTTTCAAACTATATGCAGATCAAGTTATAAGGAGGTGTGTACCACAAGAAGAGTAAGAAGACATTCTCCTCACTGCCATGCTTCACAATATGGAGGTCACTTAGGAGGCAACAAAACTGCTGCCAAGGTGCTGCAGTCAGGGTTCTACTGGCCGACACTGTATAATGATGCACATGACTTCTACAAGAACTGTGACAGGTGCCAGCGGACAGGTAACATCTCGAGGAGAAACGAGATGCCAATGCAGAACATTCTAGAAGTCGAGATCTTCGACGTTTGGGGGATTGATTTTATGGGACCTTTTCCATCTTCATGTGGAAATCTATACATCCTCCTAGCAGTGGATTATGTCTCTAAGTGGGTTGAAGCTATCTCCACACAAAGGAATGATGCCAAGACAGTCCAAAAATTTCTACACAAAAACATCTTTTCTAGGTTTGGCATCCCTAAGGAGATTATCAGTGATGAAGGGAGACATTTTGACAATAGGGTTATTGCTGCCGCCTTGAAGAAATATGGTGTCAAGCATCGGATCGCGACAACATACCACCCACAGACCAATGGACAAGCTGAAATATCCAATAGGGAAGTTAAGAACATTCTTGAGAAGATGGTTAAGCCAACTAGGAAAGATTGGTCTTTACTTCTAAATGATGCATTATGGGCATATAGGACAGCATTCAAGACTCCATTGGGCATGTCTCCATACTGATTGATTTATAGGAAAACCTATCATCTTCCTGTCGAGATAGAGCACAGGGCATACTGGGCAATCAAGGCAGTGAATATGGACTTGGACAAGGCAGGCCAAAAAAGGCTGTTAGATCTGAACGAGATTGACGAAATAAGAACAATGGCCTACGACAATGCAAGAATTTACAAGGAGAAAACTAAGAAGTGGCATGACAGGAAGTTGCTGCCACGACAGTTCTGCCCAGGGCAGCTTGTATTGTTGTTCAATTCTAGACTGAAACTCTTCCCAGGAAAGCTAAAATCTAGATGGTCTGGCCCATTCCAAGTCGTACAAGTTTTTCCCCATGGTGCCATCACAATCTGATCATTAAAAGACGGGCACCAATTCAAAGTCAACGGACAGTGCCTCAAGCATTATCAGGGGACTGAAGCCCCAGGAATACAGGAAGTGGTTACCTTAGGAGATGCCCCACAAGGCATTCCTAATTTAACCTAAATTTTAATTTTATTTATTTCTATTATTTATTATTTATTAGGAAATTAGGTTTATTTTATTCGAATAATGTTTTTATGTTTTCTGTTTTTAGGAAATAAAGGAGTCAAGAAGAATAGGAGAAGTGACCCAAGCCCACCATCCATCCATCAGCCCAACAAAGCCCAATACTGAAGCCTGGCGTTCCAGCTGTCGCCGCAGACACGGATAAGACAGACTGTCATTAGACTGTCACGGCAGACGCAGAAACGTGTGACAGACGCGTAACAGACGCATAAATGCGTGTCAGACGCGTCAGACACGCTAAAGCTCAACAGTCGCTCCGTTATTCACGCCTGCCGTTACAGCATTAAACGGGCAGCAACTCTTCCTCTATAAAACCCCGTTTCATTTTCATTTTCCTCACTTCTGCTTATTCTTACTTGCTCTCCCCTTAGTTTTTCTCAGTTTTCTTTACTTTCAAACAAACCCTTCCAACTAACATGTCTTCCAGAAGAACCCGCCGCAGTGCTGCCTCAGCCTCTTCGCCAGCAGCACCCACCCCGCAGTTCTTCGCAACTAAGGATCTATGGGAAGAACGAGGTTTCATTTACACTCCAAGGGCAGTGAATATGGGTCTCAAGCCTTTCATCGCAAGGACGATCAGAGCCCTTAGGTGGGAACAATTTGCAGAGCAACCAGCAGAAATGAATGGAACACTGGTGAGGGAATTCTATGCTGCCATCGACAGCAGGACGGCAACAACAGTGACTGTCCGAGGGATAGAAGTGCCATTCACAGCAGAACGCATCAACAATTTTTATGGCCTCTACTTCGGCCCCAACACCGATGCCCACCAGCAGTTCCTGGACACCCTCGACACCGCTGCCTTCGATGCTGTCATGGCAGAAGTGACAGAAGAAGGAACTGAATGGAACACGAGCAAGAAAAATCCCAACACCGTAAGAAGGGGGCAGCTGCTTCCAGAAGCCAAATTATGGAATGCTTTCATGAAGAAGCGAATTCTGTCGTCCTCCCATCATACCACAGTGGACCAGCAGAGGCTAGCCCTAGTCCACTCAATCATGAACAACCGGCGCATAAATGTGGGACGCTACATGCGAGAGAGTATCTTGGACTGCACGCACATATCAACAGCCCTCCTCTGCCTGCCCTTCCTGATTACATCCTTCTGCCGCTGCTCTGCCGTACCAGAAGCCACCACCGATCGACTAGTGAAAGGACGGGGCTGGACAGACAAGAATATTATCAGCCTCATGGAGCTGACAGTGGCGACCCCCATTTCGTCCGTCAACCCTAATGCCGCCCCAGCAGAATCATCAAAGGAGCCCAACACTGAACCTGCCGCAGCAGCTGCTCCGACAGACACATCCACTCAAATCCTTGCTGCCATTCAGAGGGTGGAAGACAGACAGCTGGGTCTGATGACATTCATCAGGGATTTT
Organism: Hibiscus trionum; assembly: GCA_030270665.1. Lineage (NCBI taxonomy): Eukaryota > Viridiplantae > Streptophyta > Magnoliopsida > Malvales > Malvaceae > Hibiscus > Hibiscus trionum. Next base: position 34,907,212 of record BSYR01000017.1, read on the forward strand.
GCCAACTCCATGGTAAATTTTATTAACCATACTTTAAATTATCCCGATGTTGTCTTTCCCACCTTCCCTGCCCACTATTTCACCATCCCCTCCCCTACCCCCACACCTACACCTGCTGCCACACCTCATCAATCTGCTGCCTCCACCCCATCACCTGCCCCGACGGCAGCCGGCAACCCTCAGGCCGACACATCCGCCCGAGGGACGAAGCGACCGCCCTCGGATGACATTGATGCCTTCGTCGCTGGTTTTTCTTCTTCCTCTGTCTGGGCTGAAAGCGAGGCAGAACCCTCTATTCGGAGGAACCTGGAGAAAGAATTCACGCCTGTCAAGAGGCAGAAAAAGATGGCTAACAAAAAGCTTATGGCAAAGGCCAGCACCACCACCAGCAGCAGCAGCACTTGGGACAGCGGCAGCAGCTCTGACATCCAGGTCGTACAGTAATCAGTCCAGCCTGCCCCACAGCCCAGAATCCGCCGCCAAATCCGTGTCAGCAGCAGCAGTGAAGACAGTGCTTAAAATTTAAGTCTTTTATTTTCTTCTTATTGCTGCCTGCCTTATCTATTATTGTGATGTACTGCCTTCATTTATTTTGCTTTTTATTTTGTCATTTGCATTGAGAGCAATGCAACCCTTGAGTTTGGGGGTGGCAACCCTCCATTTTAATGGAGTCTAAGTACATCTTTTTAATTAATTGTTGTGTCTTTATTTAAAGTTCTTCAAAAAAAACAACAGAAAATTTTGGCTTAAAATTGTGATTTGAACTTACCTGTCGTGACAGCTCTGCCAAGGCAGGAACTTTAGGATAGTTTTAGGAGAAGTTTAGAGCCTTTCTATAGTTCTGAAAACTTAAAACACCATTGTGACTGTTATACTGCTTAGATTTCTTTTAGCCAAACTAGAATAGGAAGCTTAGCACTTGAATAGCCCCTAGAGGTGCCTAACAATGGCTCTAGGAAAGAAGTTTAGCAAAATAGACTCAATAGCCCTAGAGGTGCCCGAAACCGGCTCTAGGAAGTTAGCTAGAGGTGCCCGAAACCGGCTCTAGTGAAACTTTAGCTTAAAAACTAAAAAAAAATCAAGTCAAAACAGAAAATCAAAGAAGCATGAAAATGTGCCTTCAAAAAGATAAACTTTGGCATAAAAATTCGAGTTAAGAGTTGAATATTCTAGTGAAACTAAGAGAGTCTTGGCATATAACTGTTCACAAGCATGCACATACTGCACGAGGACTATAGGGAGATTCCGGACAGATCCTAAATTATCCGACAGGTTGCTGCCGTCACAGGGAACGAACGACGGGTAAGGGAAAGTCCACTGTTTGAAAGCCAAAACAAAATATTTCATTTTTCTTTTAGGTCTTAGTTGCTTGAGGGTAAGCAAAAACTTGAGTTTGGGGGTGTGTTGAGTGTGTAAAAGTTCTATTATTTACACTCTTTTTAACCCATATTTCTGCTGCATTCAAGCATTATTCATTGCATTTAGGTCAGTTTACAACAAAACATCACAAATATATTAAAGGCACAGATTCTACTAAAAATGGCTATTTTTGCAGGTATCCGCCATAGCTGACGGAGAAGGCAGGCGCTGGGCAGAGAAGCAGAAGAGCTGAACTGGACAAGCAGACAAAGAGGACGATGCTGCCATGGTGCCGCCGTGACAGCATGGTGACAGCAGTTCTGTGGAGAGAAAAAAGCAAAATGGACCTCGATAGATAGAGAAAATTTTGCTCGTCTGTCGTGTGAAAACCATATATTTTTCCAAGCCCCGGATCAAAAGATATGTCAAGCCCAAAGTTCAAGGAGAGAAAATCCCAAGAAACAAGGAGGACGGCTGGAAAGTAGATTCCTTAAGATTAAGTCTTTATTAGAATCATACTTTTAATTAAAGTTGTAATCCTTGTTAACTTAGAATACTTGAGCCCAAAGCTTATATAAGGGCATGTATTTTAACCTAGGAGAGAGATCTCACATCCCATAGCCGATTACCCCATAACCGACAACCAAAAACCCCTCCGCCATTTACCCGCCGTCGATATGTTCTAAAACCCCCCTAGGGCCACGGGTTGATTTGTAAAGTAGTTGCAAGGGTTGCTTTTGTTTTAAGAATTTTCAGTTCAATAAAATAAACTTCAAGTTCTCTTATTTTGGTTATTAATATCTTGGAAGAGCATCGGGAGAGCATTGTGAGGTTATTTATTTACTTAGCATCGGGAGAGTTAAGTATACGAAAGAAATAAGAGCAAGTTCTCTAGTTTATAGTTGAACTATCTCGTGCCTAGGGATAGGGCGAGGTTAAGTGACTAAAGAAGAATTCATACACATCGGTGTTCATCCTTCGATTCACGCCGGGAGGTATCATCAAGACGTGATCATCGACAAACTTGGACCTAGGGATAGGCCAAGGCAGATCCGAGATTCTTGTCAAACTTGAAGTACTGAGTTGGTGTGTTTGCTGCCGCGACGATCAACGGACTGCTGCCGCGACAGGTGCTGCCGCGACGGGCGCGACGACAGAACTGGATTTCCTAAGCATTGCAATACCTGCACTACTGAGCAATTCAATACCAGCCCATTCTCTCTATCTTGATACCTCTATTCTTTTATTTACGTTTACTTTATTACTCTCGTGACAACTTTCTTAAAATATTTCCTTTGCTTTCATGCAGTAAACTAAGGTGAAGCTATTAGCCCAATCCCTGTGGAGACGATATCCGATACTTCGTATCACTTTACTACTTGCGTCGTGTATACTTGCACTACAATTGCGATAGACTATTTTACACGCAACAATCGTACTCCTCCTTAGTGGAATCTAGCAACACTAAGGCCACACGCGACTTTAACCTCGAGTGCACCCACATCCTATTGGTCGACCAACTATATCCGGTAGCAAAAATTCTCATGTCAATACCCACCAAACCAACACTTGCCTTGTGTTCTCAAGGTCACCACCATAACCAACATGGAAACCAAATAAGGCAACCACAAGAATAACACATAGATATACAAGGCAACATGAACTATGAAAAATCATTCAAATGCATTGATGATAATTTTGAAAATAAGGGTTAAAATACTTAAACCTTACTCTTGAGTTTAGATTGGCTTATCATGCTCAATCTAAACTCCCAAATAATATCCTTATCCAAGTTAAGGCTTAGAAAACAATTACACTCACCGGTACAACCCAAACGGTACTAAAAACACCAATTTCAAGCTTTCGAACTACCCGGCCTCGCGTCCAAAGTGCCCAATACAACTTCCTCTATTTTTAGGCAACCCAAAACAGTACATTAGGATGCTATTAAACATATAAGCCAGCAACAACCCAGAATCCAGCTTCTTGAAACCAAAAACACATTGATTCAAACTCAAACTTCACCCAAATTCGTCTTAACAAAACCTCAAGCTGAACCCATTGATTTCAAACATCCAAACACATCAAATATCATCTAAAAGCATCCCCCAACAGCTAAGGAACAATCAGCCCCGACATCAACCCAAGGCCAAGCTAAAAACTATATTTTTTTCAACCAAAAAATCCCATTTTTGACCCATTTCAGGTTTTCCCATATTTAGCCAATATTCCAATATGTTTAACCACTCAAAACTTAGATTAAAGCACATGTATAACCATGGAAAACCAAACCCGTGAAAATCAAATGAAAATACCCATTTTCCAACCCAAAACCCCAAAAGAATTTTAATGGGTTTAGAAGAAAGATTTCAATGAGAACAAGTCAAATAAGTGAAAATCAAAGTAAAGAAGAAGTTGCCTTGAAAGTTTGCTTGAAGAAGAGTTAGAACCAATGGAATAGTGAAAACGGGTTTTTTTTGAAGATGATAACGTGAAATGGCTTTTGGAAGATGATGATATTTTCAAAATCTTTTTCTTTAATTTCAAAATCCTCCTTTTACCCTTTCTTCTTTAAAAGCCTTAAAATTTGTTTATTAAAGATGTTTTTCCAAAGATTAGCCTAACCCGAACCGGTTTAACCAAACCCGGTTATCTCCCGGGCCCTAAACTCGGGCGTTACAACTCTCCCTCATTTAAGGAATTTCGTCCCCGAAATTTACCTGATGGAAAGAGATACGGAAACTGCCTCTTCATTTCATCCTTCCTCTCCCAAGTGGATTCTTCCACCCCTTGGTGTCGCCACTTTCCCTTGACCAACTCAATGGTCCTTCCACGCAACACTTTATTGTCCGAAGCCAAAATCTCAACTAGTTCTTCCTCGTAGGTCAAATCTGAATTCAATTCTATATCTTCAACTGACATAACATGTGACGGATCTGATCTATACCTCCGAAGCATCAAAACATGAAACACATCATGAATCTTTTCTAGTTTGGCTGGCAGTCTCAATCTATAGACAACGGGACCAACTCGCTTGACTATCTCATACGGACCAATGAATCTCGGGCTCAACTTACCTTTCCTACCAAACCTCATCACCTTCTTCCAAGGTGAGACTTTCAAGAACGCTTTGTCACCCACGTCATACTCTATCTCTCTTCTTTTCAAATCGGCATAAGACTCTTGTCTATCCGAAGCTGCCTTTAAACGATCATAGATCAACTGTACTTTCTCAGTAATACCTTTAAGCATATTAGGCAAAGGTATCAATTTTTTCCCGCTTCGGCCCAACAAATAGGTGTTCTAAATTTTCTACCATAAAGAGCTTCGTAAGGTGCCATCTGAATACTCGCTTGATAACTATTATTGTACACAAACTTTACCAACGGTAGATGCTTCTCCCACGAACCCTAAAATTCGATAATACAACATCTCAACATGTCTTCCAACAATTGTATGACTCTCTCTGACTGACCATCGGACTGAGTATGATATGAAGTGCTAAAATTCAATTGAGTACCCAAAGTACTATGCAAACTCTCCCAAAATCTAGATGGGAACCTCGGATCTCTGTCTGACACTATAGATTTCGGTACACCATGCAATCTCACTGATATACAAATCGGCCAACTTATCTAAGGTATAAGTATAGTGAACAGCCAAGAAGTGCGCACATTTCGTAAGACGGTCAACGATTACCCAAACCGAATTCTTCTTAGAAGGTGTCAACGGTAAACCTGATATGAAATCCATGGCAATTCTCTCCCACTTCCATTTGGGAATCCTTAACGGTTGTAACAAACCTGAAGGGAACTGGTGTTCGGCCTTAACTCGCTAACAAACCATACACTTACTCACAAACTCGGCAACATCTTTCTTCAGACCAACCCAAAAGTACTCATCTGTCAAGTCGTGATACATCTTCGTACTTCTAGGATGCATATCAAATGGACTACTTTGAGTTTCAGTTAAAATGGTGCATCTCAAGTCAACATCTTCCGAAACAACTACTCTACTTTTGAAACATAAGACTCCATTGCTGCTAAAATAGATATCTGTCGGTTTACCCTCCGCTATGTCTTGTACATGAGAAGCTAATGATCTATCTTGCAACTGTTTCTCTCTAATCAACTGAATCAACGAAGGTTTAACTTGCAATTCGTCCACTAAACCACAATCCTTAGACAAACTCAATTTAGCAAACATAGCTCGCAATTCCACTGCCACCTTCCTACTCAAAGCATCGACCACTACATTGGCTTTACCCGGATGGTACTCAATCGTGAGATCATAGTCCTTAAGTAATTCTAGCCACCTACGCTTTCTAAGGTTCAACTCCCTTTGTGTCATAAGATACTTCAGGATTTTGTGATCTGTATGCACCGTGCATTTCTCACCATACAAGTAATGTCTCCAAACATTCAAAGCGAAAACCACTGCAGCCAATTCTACTTTGTGTGTAGGGTAATTACACTCATGCGTCTTCATCTGTCTAGACGCATAGGCCACTACCCTTCCTTCTTGCATAAGCACACAACCTAAGCCAACATACGATGCATCACTGAATATTACAAACTCTTTCCCTGACACGAGCTGAATCAAAACATGAGCTTTTGTCAAGGCTTCTTTCAATTTCGCAAATGCTTGTTGTCTTGCATCAGTCCACTCAAACCGAACATCCTTATGCAGTAATTTAGTCAAAGGAGCTGCAACCTTTGAGAAACCCTCAACAAAACGTCTATAGTAACCGTCCAAACCTAAGAAACTAGGAATTTCGGTCACAGTCTTTGGTTGTTTCCAATTCACAACTGCCTCGTCTTTCTTAGGATCCACTCGGATTCCCTCGGCTGATACAATATGACCTAGGAAGACTAATTCCCTAATCCAAAACTCACATTTGCTCAACTTGGCATACAACTGATTGTCTAACAATTCCTGCAACACTAAATGAAAATGCCAATATGATCTTCCTCAGTACGAGAGTACACTAAGATATCATCAATGAATACTACCACAAATTGATCCAAGTACTCATGAAACACCCTATTCAACATATCCATAAAAGCTACTGGTGCATTCGTCAAACCAAAGGGCATTACTAAGAATTCATAATGTCTATAACGAGTGCGAAAAGATTTCTTCGGTACATCTTCATCTCTTACCTTCAACTGATAATAGTCGGATCTCAAATCTATCTCCGAAAACACTGAAGCACCTCTCAATTGGTCAAAAATGTCATCAATCCTCGGAAAAGGATATTTGTTCTTCACTGTCAACTTATTCAACTGTCGGTAATCGATACACATTCTCAAACTGCCATCGTTCTTCTTCACAAGCGACACTGGTGCACCCCAAGGTGAAGTACTTGGACGAATGAACCCTCAATCTATCAATTCCTGAAGCTGTGTCTTCAACTCTTTCATTTCTTTAGGAGCCATTCGATACGGAGCAATCGATACTGGAGCAGAATTAACATAAGTTTCTGTAGCAAACTCCACCTCTCTATCAGGCGGCAAACTAGGCAATTCTTCTGAGAAAACACTCGGAAAGTCACAAACTGTTCTAATGTCTTGCGGTCGTGCCTTACCCATATTCAGATTCATAACATAGGTTAAGTATGCCTGGCAACCCACATCCATTAACTTCTGAGCCTCTAAAGCTAAAACTACATTGGACAAGAACTTAACATTCTCGCCCGCTACCACTACCTCATAATTATCTGAAAGTCTCAAGAACACACGCTTTGTCTCGAAATCTACCCTAGCCCTATGCTCCACAAGCCAATCCTTGCACAAAATTACAATTCCATCATATCCACGGGGAAAACATGACCCTGAACCATCAAAGGACATCTTCTGTACATCTTTCTAACAACAATTGTCTCACCAAAAGAACTCATGATACTCATACACACATCTAATATCTCAACTGGAATGTCTAACAGCCTCGCATGCTCACTCAATGTATACTAATGTGTAAAACCGGAATCAATCAAAGAAAGCAAAGTCAAAGACTGTAACGAGAAATTACCTGCAATCACATTTGTATCATTCCTGTCCTCACGGTGTGCATACACTCTAGCTGGCCCGCCTCCCTCGAGCTGAACTGCCACAACATTAGCCACATTCTTCTGACCGTCATTCCTAGGCTGAAAGTTACCTCGACCGCGCCCACGCCTCTGTGATGCTCGACAGCTCACGCAGGAACCTGTCCATCCTTAGCTGGATGTGGACAATCGCGCTTCAAATGCGCTATAGACCCGAAGTTCCAACATGAGCCATAAGTGCCCCAACATTCACCGTAATGGCGTCTACCACACTCGATACACTCAGGAGTACGATTCTCAGTCCCTTGGCCGTGATGGCCTCGCCCCAGATTACCACCTCCGCGCCTATGATCATGATGAGGTCTCCTATCTTTGTGCCTCTTGGCATGATCTCTTTCCCACTCGGCGTTCCTTTTTCCTGAACTAGATCCACCCTTCTGATCAGCAAGTCCCAAAGATTGTTCAATGTCCTTGGCCCTAGCGACAAACACATCAAAATCCGTATAGTCAGAAGGCAACATGTAGGTTTTCACTTCCTGAATCAAACAATACCAGAAACGCTCACATCGTTCCCTCTTAGTGGGAACCAATTCATAAGCATACTGACTCAGACGTACGAACTGTACCTCATACTTGGACATGGTCATGCTATCTTGAACTAGAGTAATAAACTCTCTCTTCTTCTCGTCTAGGTATCGAGGACCTAGATACTTCTTACAGAAAGTAGTACTGAAGAATTCTCAAGTAACATCGGCCTCTGGCATTCCCGTTGTGATGGTAGTGCACCAAGTATAGGGATCTCTCTAAAGCAAAGAGACGATGCAACCTAACTTATGTGCATCAGAGCACTCCATCTGACCCAAAATACGAACTATGCTCTCAAACCATGCCTCTTAACCCTCAAGTGACAATCCTCGAAACTCGACTCCGCCCAAGCTACGAAGTCGCTCTAACGGTAGACCAGAACCTGCACCCTGAGGCGGTGCTGCAACCCGAACACCTGCTAAAGTTGTCTGAATATCCTCGACTATAGCCTGAATCAACGGATTCACATCAATGCCTGTCTGTCCCGGTCCAGCCTTGGGTCCAACACCTCCAACATTTACTCCACCATCCGGAGGAGGAGGAGGAGGCAAGTTCTCTCATCGTGGATCCTCAACATTCTCAATCCGCTCAACCCTCGGATTATCCATTCTTGGCCTTCCCCTCGGTCTCACCATGCTAACAGGTGCAAAACTAAACGACAAACACAACAAGTGAAATGATTTGGGGTCAGGAAGGAACAAGGTCCAAGGTGCTCAAGTCCTTAAACTTAAAATCACTTACAATAACAGTATACTAGCAATGGGTGCCTTTAGCTACTTCCCAACCAACATAAAGAAATCCATAAACATGCTTACAATCACCATGCATCACAACCAACAAGCTTACACCATAAAACTTACCTCACTTACCTTTCAGCTTGTGGAAACTCAACAAACCTAGGTGAAACCTAAACTCTGATACAAACAAATGTAACTCCCTCGACTCGGCCTAGCCACCAGACCGCATCGAACAGGTTACACGGGGAAAACCGAAGAGAAACCCGCTAAGGCTTCACTCCGAATAGCAACCCTAGAAAATTTTCTTGTATGATTATCTTGTCCAAATGCCTTTACATGTCTTATGTAAGGAGAGACGCAGCGGAAAACCAAGCACGGACATGAACCAAACAAAACGAACATTCAAGGTTGATTTTTAATGATTTACTACAGACTGTAACTCTACGCCTAAGACCAGTATTGATACACCATCAACGGTCAACTCCCTAGGGTCAACTTCAAGAGGCCGTATCGATACCCTTCAAGGCTGGTATTGATACGCCCTTAATGGTCAAACTTCTATAGTCAGCACCAGGGACCGTATCGATACACTTAAGGCCCATACCGATACTCCAATTTCTCATCAAAATCTTAGATTTCCAGGGAACAAATTGAGTATCAGTACACCCCTGCGTATCGGTACGCCTCTCTTAAAAACAGGGGATCGTATAAGTACAACCCTTGAGCGTATCGATACGCCATACCCAGAAAGACAGGTTTTTCCATATAAAAACATAAGGGAACCAGCACAATACGCACTAAACAAGCATTTATGCAACTTACAGCCACACATGCAACCCAAGGCATCCATGGATACACATATAAAGCAAGATAAACGTTTAACGAGACAACAATCAACATGATAAGGTTTATAAGGAAAACATTCATGCTTAACATTCTTCAACAAGCTCAAAAGCTGAACCAAAACATGTTTCAACCGAATATGAGGCATCACAAGCCAAACACCACCAATCGAACTTGTCTAAGCAAAAAGACATGCCAATAACCCCTTAAAACAAAAAGGTCCAATCCCATTGCTTAATACTAATTATTGAAGTCTTAAAACCATACTTGAGCAAACCAAACTCCCTTGGATTCTCTCTTGTTCCCCGAGTCGCTCCGTAGGTCTAAGGGCGTGCATTGTTAGAAAAAGGAGCATAAGCATTTAAGCTTAGTGAGCGGTGCTCAAAACGGTAGCTACAACAATGTAGTTTTAAAACATAGTTTGCTTGAAACCAAAACCATTTGCAAATAATTTCCCATGCTTGAACACATAACAACATGCATTTATCATCGCGTGCATTTACCGTATGCAACCACAAGACATAAGCTTACTTCATGCTTGTTCTCATAACACAAGCAAAGTAACCAACTACATGTATAAGCATAAATAGAAAGAACAATGAAACATGCTTAACATGCTTAACATGAGAATGTAGAGCACCATGGGTATATTGACATTCATCACTTTTACTCGGAAATGCGGATAGTTCTCAAATACACTAGACATTTTCGGTGGAATCTCACATCACCGTACTCACTCCTCTAGTAAAACATAGCTTCCGGTGGAATCTCACATCACCATACTCTTCCTTGGTGGAATCTAGCATCACTAAGGCCACGCGTGACTTTAACCTCGAGTGCACTCACATCCTATTGGTCGACCAACTATATCTGGTAACAAGATGTCTCTTGTCAATACCCACCAAACCAACACTTACCTTATGTTCTCAAGGTCACCACCATAACCAACATGGAAACCATATAAGGCAACCACAAGCATAACACATGGATATACAAGGCAACATGAACTATGAAAAATCATTCAAATGCATTGATGATAATATCGAAAATAAGGGTTAAAATACTTAAAACTCACTCCTAAGCTTAGATTGGCTTATCAAGCTCAATCTAAACTCCCAAATCACATCCTTAACCAAGTTAAAGCTTAGAAAGCAGTTCCACTCACCGGTACAACCCAAACGGTTATCGAAACACCAATTTCAAGCCTCCAAACTACCCGGTCTCACGTCCGAAGTTCCCCATTCAACTTCCTCTCTTTTTAGGCAACCCAAAACAGTACATTAGGATGCTATTAAACATGTAAACCATCAACAACCTGGAATCCAACTTCTTGCAACCAAAAACACATTGATTCAAGCCCAAACTTCAACCAAATTCGTCCTAACAAAACCTCAAGCTGAACCCATTGATTTCAAACATCTAAACACATCAAATATCTGCTAAAAACATACCCCAACAACTAAGGAACCATCAGCCCCAAAATCTAACCAAAGCCAAGCCAAAAACTCTACCTTTTCAACCAAATAATCTCATTTTTGACCCATTTCGGGTTTCCCCATATTTAGCCAATATTCCAATATGTTTAACCACTCGAAACTTAGATTAAAACACATGTATAACCTTGGAAAACCAAACCCACAAAAATCAAACGAAAATACCCATTTTTCCAACCCAAAACCCAAAAAGAATTTTAATGGGTTTAGAAGAAAGATTTCAATGAGAACAAGTCAAATAAGTTAAAATCAAAGTAAAGAAGATGTTACCTTGAAATCTTGCTTGAAGAAGAGTTGGAACAAATAGAATAGTGAAAATGGGTTTTTTTTTAAGAAGATAACGTGAAATGGCTTTTGGAAGATGATGATATTTTCAAAATCTTTTTCTTTAATTTCAAAATCCTCTTTTTACCCTTTCTTCTTTAAAAGCCTTAAAATTTGTTTATTAAAGATGTTTTTCCAAAGATTAGCCTAACACGAACCGGTTTAACCAAACTCGGTTATCTCTCAGGCCCTAAACTCGGGAGTTACACATCCCATTGGAGCCATGTCCATTACCATGAATGTGAGCACTAATCGAATAGGGGTCGTTCATCATGCTTTAATTTCTTACCACATCCTCAATAACACCATAAATTTTTTCAGCCATCAAATTCACTTTGAATTGAATCATATATATATATATATATATATATATAGTTTCATTAACCAAGGTTTTAACAGATATTTAGAGATAAACGACTTATGATTTAATTTACAGATCTAAAAAATTTATACGTGTCATATAATTCTTAATTTTGTCACAAAGGACTTTATCAGTATTCTTATAGTATATTCTACTTCATTTGATCTCTTATGTATTAACTATCAATTAACATGTTCATTATAGTACACAAGAAGTGGTGGGTATTACCTCGACTCTGAGTTACACCGGTCAAACCTCCAAGCTCCATTCGATCGCCCTCATGCGTGAAATTGACCACCAATAATATTTCAGACAAATGGCAATACGAATCATATTAGAAATAAGACTTAATAGTGAGAATTAAAATTATCAGAAATAAGACTTAATTTTATCACAAAGATCCTTATCAGTATTCTTATAATATATCATACAAGTTGACTCAGACGGGTCGGGTTCAGACTCGGGTTCATTAGTCGGGTCGGATCGGATACGGGATCAAACCGGTATGATTCGAGTACCACTATCCCAGTCGGCCAGAAATCTCCAGGGACAGCGCGTGATTGCCACGCGCGACCAGAAATGGCTGGAAAGGGCCCAAAACACCAATTTTTTTTTCAGATTCCTCAACCCAATCATTTCTAACACAAGAACAAACCAGAATTTCAAGCAAAACTTACCAACTTACCTTAAAACGGACGGCGTAGCGCCCGAAAATGACGAGGCTCCGGAGATAGACTAAACGGCGGCAAATCGATGATCGACCGCCAGGGTTATGCTCGCCTTGGAATGGCGAGTTCAACTGTGGCTTTGGCTTGGTGATCGGACGACAGTAGCGGCCGAAATCTTAAAAAAACGAAGTGGGGAGGGTTTGGGTTACAATCTAACCCTTGAATTGCTCTCCATGGCGGACGACTACGCCGTTGCGCTAGTTGTTGCCATGGCCGAGGTCGGGGTGCGACGGCAAACATGGAGTGTCAGTGGTGCACGACATCGATGAGCGGTGGAAGAGATCGACGGTGGCAGGTGACGTAGGAGGTTGGGAGGAAGTTTCTTGTCAATGCTTCCAACGGTTCTCCACACCGAACTGTTTCCCAGATCTGAGAGTGATAAACTAAGTTGGGTTCTCTGGACACCGGCGGTCACTCTAGTGGCAGCGTCGCACGCCACGTAGCGGCGGTGGTGGAATTTGGACGGTGGCTAGAGTTTAATTGTAAGGGAGAGTTTAGAACCTTCTAGGTTCTCCCAATCTCAAACATACCCCCTTCTGTCCCTTCATATTCCCCCTAATCGAGTATGAATCAAATTTTTATTCTTATTATTCTTTTTTTTCCGGTTTAGACCATATAACAAAGCTTAAATTTAATTTGGGGTAAGTTATGCTAAAAAAACATTAGTTTACATGGCTATGGCTTATGCTTACCAGGCAAGAGTTACGGGTTCAACACCCTATAGCTTCATCATTTTTCTTATTATTTTATTTTTTTCATTCCTATATACTTTATTATAAATCCTTTTTGGGTGTGAAAACTCTCTCCCAGCTAAAAAAATTTTTGTCCTCGAAATTTTCCAGAGTTGGAGAAATACAGAAACAGTTATTCCATCTTTTCATCTACTGGAACTCATCCATCAGAGCATGTTTGTTTCTTGAGGTTTTCTCAGATGGTCACAGATCAAGCTAGTAGTGTCCTCAGTTTCTCATAGTAACTTTAAACATAGAATCATTCCATCATACATCTCAGGTCAACTGATCGGAATATGATATATGAATCCATATAGGACTTCATACGGTGGCGTAGGAATACTTGTCTTGTAACTGATATTATAACGCTCTCAGTCATGGATAAGAAACATTCCCAACTACCACAGAATCTGAATTACTCTACAAGGTTGACCATCAATTTACAGATGATAAACTGTACCTGAAACCTAGACGAGTAATCATGGCCTCAAACATGGCCCTCCAGAATCAAGATATAACAACTAATTTCGATCGGGGAGGATATATAACGATACCCCATGCCACACTTTCAAAGAAAAGTCTTTCTTAAAGCTGATTGAACACAACCAAGACTTTGAACGAACCTCACTTACCTTCAGCGTAACATTTAAACGACTGTTTCTTTTGTGCATAACAAAGTCATCATAAAATTTACTCTTTCGCCAGGCTCGCAGACACCTTTCTTTTAATTTCATCATAATTATATCAAATTTCCATTAGAATATTCTCAATCATATTCATTAACACTGAATAGCCTTACATGAAATATTATATCGATTACCTCACATAATCAAACATTTATTATTAATCTGAATCAATCTTCAATTTCACATGCATGAATCATATCATGTTCTTTATCAAGATTCAAATCCATCAAATTAATCCAAATCATAGATGAATGTTTCAGGCGTTCTTTGCCAGTACAAATCGAGCTATAGAGGACAGAATGCATAGATTCAATTATTTCAAGAAAAATATTCGACACCAGAGTTTCGGCATGAAGGAGTACAGTTATGATCTAGAGGCATTTATAAACTAGACACCCTATGACAAATGATTGGCGGATTTACCCAGAAAACACAACTCTAAGCTCTGATACCACTAAATGTAACCCCCTAAACCCGCCTATACGTTTCCACGAAACTTAGGAAGTAACATTAGGGTCACAAGAGCGACCCACAGTAAAAACCATATAAAATTCTTTTCTTTAAATACATTAAAACTATAAAAAAAACTTATGTATAAACATGTCATTTCAAAAAAATCATGTAAACATAGAATAGTAGTTTGGAAAGCATATCACAGACACTAGTATAAAGCAATACACATCATACATGCCCACTAACTATGTCAGTACCGTACTCCAAAAGCAACGTCGAGAGAACTCCAAACACTGATATCGATCACCTTACCATGATTGAATTCATCTAACATGTGATGGTAAACCAACATGAGCTTGGGAAAGCTAAGTAATACATAACTACCAAAGGATGTTGTAAGCACATGCATGTATAAGGTAAAGCAGGTATACAGTAAAGCATGAAACTATCATGGAGTTCCGGGTAACATGTTCCAATTACGGTTCATTATAAATTCTTATCTACCCTTCTACTATACTCCAATATACAGTTCTGGACTGCACCTATAAAGGCATTAACCTAGACCCATTGGGAGTAGGTACCATCCTAAGGGAATATCTTAGTTCCGGGCAGAATTACCCTAGCCGAAAGCTAGGAACCTAATATGGGCGGAATTACCCTAGTTGAAGCATAGGAACCTGTAACGGTAAGGAATTACCTAGCCGAAGCATAATAACTTGTACCGGTAACGATAAGGAATTACCCTAGCCGAAGCATAGGAAACTATAATGGTAAGGAATTACCCTAGCTGAAGAATATGAACTTGTGTGTGGGATGAATTACCCTCACCAAGTAGAGGGACCGAATACGGGCGGGATTAATCTTACCTAAGTATAGGAACTGGATACGGTCGAGATTACCCTCACTTAAGTAGATGAACCAAATACGAGTGAAATTACCAGCCTAACTAGACTGAACTTGAATAGACCTTTAATAATGTCCAGGATGTAATTCCGTTATAAATCAGCAATGTGGGAATCAGGTTATGTACATATTTTCTACTCATCCCATTGGAATCATGTCCATAACCATGAATGTGAGCACCAATCGAATAGGGTTCGTTCATCATTCTTTAATTTCTTACTACATCCTCAATAAAACCATACAATTTGTCAGCCATCAAATTCACTTTGAATTGAATCTCATATATATATATAGTTTCATTAACTGAGGTTTTAAAAGATATTTAGAGATAAATGACTTATCATTTAATTTACAGATCTCAAAAATTTATATGTGTCATATAATTCTTAATTTTGTCACAAAGGTCCTTATCAGTATTCTTATAGAATATTCTACTTCATTTGATCTCTCATGCATTAACTATCAATTAACATGTTCATTATAGTATACAAGAAGTGGTGGGGATTACCTCAACTCCGAGTTACGCCGATCGACCCTTGAAGCTCCATTCAATCACCCTCATGCGTTAAATTGACCACCAATAATATTTCATACAAATGGAAATACAAATCATAATAGAAATAAGACTTAATAGTGATAATCAAAATTATCGGAAGATTAAATGCTGAAAAACAGATTAACGAGTTTGAATTTCCTGAAACGGGCTTCAAAATCGAACTCAGGACGTTAAAAAACATAGAATAGGACTTTTCGAGAAAGGTTGACTTTTCGGTCAAAGTCAACGACATCATGATGATGTCATCAATCAAGGTCAATGTTGATGTCAGCAGTAAAGTCAACGTTGAGTCATACTAACATCATGGGTTAATCGAGCTTGACTCGGTGAGTTGACTCACTCGGTTGACTCACAGGAGTTGACTCACTGAGTGAACTCGACGGGTTGACTCGGTGAACAAGTTGACTTAGACGGGTTGGGGCGGACCGTCGGGTCGGATACGGGTTGGGTCGAAGGCCATTGGGCATTAAACAGGCTAGCCCACTCGAATTTAAAAACGGGCCATATTGGTTATCAACCCAGACCGGTGGTCAGAGCGGTCTAAACCAACAGCCAGACCGGGTTTATATCGATCAACCGGTATGATTCGAGGACCACCATCCCAGTCAGCCGAAAATTGCCAAGGACGGAGCGTGACCACCACGCGCGGCCAGAAATGGCTGGAAAGGGCCCAAAACACCATTTTTTCATATTCCTCAACCGAATCATTTCTAACACAAGAACAAACCGGGATTTCAACCAAAACTTACCAACTTACCATAAAACGAATGAGGAAGCGCCCGAAACTGACAAGGCTCCGGCGACGGACTAAATGGCGGCATATCGATGATCGGCCACCAGGGTTATGGTTGCCTTGGAATGGCGAGTTCAACGGTGGTTTTAGCTTGGTGACCGGACGATGGTAGCGTCAGAATCTTGAAAAATACGTAGTGAAGAGGGTTTGGGTTACAATCGAACCCTTGGATTGCTCTCCACGGCAAACGACTGTGCCGTTGTGCAAGTGGTTGCCATGGCTGAGGTCCGGGTGCGACGACGAACGTGGGGTGTCTACGGTGCACAACTCCGATGAGCGGTGGGAGAAATCCACAGTGGCACGTGATAGAGGAGGTTGGGAGGAAGTTTCTTGTCGATGCTTCCAACGGTTCTCTACACCAGACTATTGGCCAGATCTGAGAGTAATGGATGGATTTGGGTTCTCTGGACGCTGGCGGTCACTCCGGTGGCGGCGGTACACGCCACGTACTGGCAGTGATGGAATTTAGACGGTCGCTGGAGTTTAACGGTAAGGGAGAGTTTATAACCTTCTGGGTTCTCCCACTCTCAAACATACCCCCTTCTTTCCCTTTAGATTCCACCTAATCCAGTATGAATCAGATTTTTATTATTATTATTCTTTTTTTCGGTTTAGACCATATAACAAAGCTTAAATTTAATTTGGGGTAAGTTATGCTCAAAAAAGCATTAGCTCACATGGCTTCATTTTCTTTCTTATTATTTTATTTTTTTCATTCTCATATACTTTATTATAAATCCTTTTTTGGGTGTGACAAAAACACTAGGTCTAATGAAACGACGATCCAACAACTCCTTAAGTTACGTCTTTAACTTCTTCATTTCTTTCGGCACCATGCGATACGGAGCAATGGGCATCGGCGACGTATCAGCTTACGTCTCGATACAAAACTCCACCTCTCTATTCGGCGGTAAACCAGATAATTCCTCCGGAAACACCTCCGAAAAAATCACAAATAGTGTGGTTACTGTTGCATGTAAAAGGTGCTCCGCAATTAGAGCAAGTGTGCACGTCTCAAGTAATATAATGATAATTATCAGAGTATCATCTCCACGGGGATTTGGATGGCTTCCTTCAATTATCTTCTCACACTGAAAAAGAAAAAGTAAATGTAAAAACACAAGTAAAGGGGTTTTGGATTTTAACTAAACTAAAAATCAATATCTAAAGCAAATAAGTAAAAATTGAGAAGTCAAGGATGAGAGAATGGGCCGGATTAGATTCCGTCGTAGTGTGGAATCCAATTGACTTGTCTTGGTCTTTAAATACAATGATCACCAAACTGCCTCGGCAATGTCCTCCGTTCCTTCCGCAACAATAAGATGTGCTATCTCGACAATCTTTGCTTGTCGACAGTTGATGTCAAGGTTTAGCAAAGCGTCCTTCGATAGTTCCTCCTTATCTCTAAGGTCAAAACCATACTGATGAATGGGCCTTGATAATACCTCTCGACGTAAACCAAAGATAAACATCAACCAATCTCACGCTTCTTTTAGTCGTTGAAACTCTAACTTATCTCTAAGCCGAGGTAGCCTCCATCGTTCGGGATGAAAACCATGCTTATTCGTTTCGTGAGTCTAACTCTCTCGATGCTAGACAAATAGATAACCTCATAATACTCTCTCTCGACGACATTGCAAGAATAAATTCAATGCCAAGAACAAGCAAACCTTGAACTGAATTGCATTAAAAACTTAAACAAAGTACAATTGTCTTCTCACAACTACTAAGCAAAATAATCCTAACCCTAAGAAAGTTTAGAACATAATGGACATAGAGAACACACAACTAACCCCTAATCTCAAGCTCTCGACTCTTCAGTCTCTCGATCTTTCATCCCTTTGATGTGTGCGTCAAGCCTTGCTTAAATAGGAAGAGAAGTAGGGAAAAGTCTTTCTTGGAGAGGAAGTTAAGTTGGACTTGGACTTGTCTTCATTAAAGAGGTGAATTTCTTTAATTTTAATGCCTTTATTAACTTTGGCCAAATTCCATCTTTAACCTTCATACCATGCTTTCGGCGTCTTCTCGTTCTCCGATTGCCATGCAAAGTGTATAGAAATATCCAGTATTTTATGCTCTTCAAATCGGATATCACTTTGCATGCTTTGCCCTCCGGCAGGTTGGTTTGTGCACTGCCTTGGTAGAGAGTATCTGCTACCTCGGCAGGGGTCTGTCACTGGATCTACTCCGTAAGTCTTCCTCTTCATAATTCAGCTTCCTTCAGTAGAAGCTGTCATATTTGGCTTGACCTGATATGGGTCTGTCTCGAGCTCGTTCTACACCATCTTGCATTTTCTTCATTGCCCGTTCGGCATCACCTATTCCGGCAGTGGGTAAATTTGCGCAAGTACCAAACATGCATTAAAATAGTACCTTTTTATCAAATAAATCAAATATCATGATTAAAAGTAAAGTCAATGTAATTAATGCATATAAGGTCGCAATGTCGCGCAAATGGGTGTAGGTTAAGTCATAATTGCCATGTAAAAAGGGTAAAAGCATAAGACTTTTAGGCATTTATCACACCCCCAAACTAAAACTATTGTTTGTCCTGAAGCAATGCAAACCATCAATTGCCAAAACCATAATCTTCACGAAAGTCCTCCTTGGTCTTAGTTTTCCTTCTTCTCTCCAAACCATGGCAAAGAATGCTCGGCCCTTAAGTCTTTGGATGCCCTACGAATTCCCTAGAATCAAACTATAAGATTTGTGAGTGTGTGCATGCATTGTGAACAAGATGATTATTCGAGTTCTAAGTAAACACTTAAGCATTAACCTACTTAACTTGGGTAAATTTTCTTCTTTTCTTTTCTTTTATAAGCATTCTAACCTACTATAGCCAATTTCGGGCACCTCTAGTGATTAGCCTAGAGTCGGCTTTGGTCACCTCTAGGGCTTCCTTAAGCTAGATCCAGTATTAGACACCTCTAACTTTTTACCCAAAATTTTCTTTCTAAGCAAGTCTATGTCCTAAGTGTACTAGAACTCATTAAATCATACAAGTCACAAAGGTGTTTTAAAGTTCTAATGTCATAGTATGATCCTAAGTTATCTTCCTTAAGCATCCTAAAATTAAAGGCTCTAAACATTTCAAAGCTATGGTAAGAAGAGTGATATCTATGGCCAAGATAGAAAATTCAATTAAATTAAACTAAGGCAATTGATGAAGAGCATTGTCGAGGCATAAGCTTCATTCGGCTAAGGCAATATATGTAGTAAAAAACAATTTGGACAAGTATAGAGCAGAACTACATAGCAATGATATTAATATGTCGCATCAAAACAATGCCTTTCGGCAGCATAACCTACACCCCCAAACTCGAGAGAAACATTGCCCACAATGCTTTAACAACATATGCAAATAATAGAAAAATTAAGCACGACAATTAAGGGCATTAAAATAAAAGCAAGAGAGAGAAAAAATAGATAGATTCGGATGAGTCATCGTCACTTCAAAGGATCAATTTCTCCCTTTGCATGTTGTATGCTTGACTTTCTTTGTTTCCCTTGGCAATTGGATGCATGTGGGGGCCAAGCTTGGCTTGGTTGGGGCATTCACTTCCTCCTCTCCATCCATATCGATGTGGAGCACTTCTCTGTCCTCCAAGGCGGATGCCTTGCGTTTGGCAATTTTAAATATTCGGCGGATAGATTGGGCAGTTTCGATCCAATGGGTGAATCCTTCTCTCTCGACTTGTGAACCTTAAGGAGTGTCCAGTCATGCCCCGGCAGAGTGCCTTGGTGATGCATAGGCAGTAGTTATGGCAGGTGTGGCTTCGGCATGTGGCGGTGGAGTGGCTGCGGTACGTGGTTCTGGGGTGGCTACGGCAGAGATAACGACAGGAAACGGAGGGAACTGGACGGTGTGGTCTGGGAACTTCTCTTTAATTACTTGAACGATGGAGGTGGTGAAGTCCCTTGTGAAGGCCATAAATAGGCGTTGTCGTCAGTCCATGTCCTCCAATTTTTCGGCAATTTGCTGGAGGGTGGCTGTCGGGGCAGTGCATTGTGGCGTCTCTAGAATGTCTGCCATGGATGCTACCGTGATATGCATGAGCTAGTAGTAGGTTTTTCGGTCCCATCCTTTCCTTGGAGGTGTGTACTTGTCGGCATCGTCGGTTGGTACCTCCTGTCCGGTGCATAGGCCGGTAATGAGTGATGGGAAGTAGAGAGGGTCGTGTTCTTTTTTACTGCACTGGCGAATTTCCTGACATATAATGTCTCCCACATTAATAATACGATTATTTAAAATAGAGTGGATGAGTACAAGCCTGGGCTGGTCGACAGTGTTGTTGCGATGTTGACCGCACTGGCCGCAACTGACGCCGGTTGACCAAACCCTTGTGTGCCCCAGCACTCCATGTCGTAGTGGCATAGCAGAGTTCTTCTTTGATGTGTTCGTAGTCTTCTTCCATCAAGGACTCGACGAATTCTGCATGCTCGTCCCTTTCTATGTGGATGCCATAAAAGAGATTTATGGCATCGACATCCACCTTGATCGCCTTGCCCCAAACGTGAACAAAAAGTGTGGTCGGGCTTGGGTTGTGCGCGTAGAATTCTTAAACCACCATTATGTTGGCTCGTTCGGGTTGGAGGCAAAATATTTGCCACTTTTGGTGATCTACTTTGTTGAAGAGGTAGTGCTCGAGGCTGAAGTCTGGCTCATCGGAGCATTGAAATCCTTGCTCCTCCCATACTTGGCGAGCGATGAAGTGCTTATTAAAATTCCTTTCTACCTCCGGTGGTGCGAAGCGTTTGTATGTTGATGCCTCGGTCGTGCTTGAGATTTCTCCTTTCTTTAATTTGAGGACCATCTAGAAAATAGTTGTGTGAGTTGGGAGAGAGTAAAAGAAAGTATTAAACTATGCAGAATTCAAGGCAGTAGAAGAGAATGTTGAAGTCAAGAAGAATGGAGAATAGTGGCATTTATATAGAGCTTTGGCCAACAATGTCGTTGCGGCAATAAATGCGACTGCGGCATTCGCTAGACATTTCTACCTGTTGCGAGTTCCTGCCAGTTGGAAATATAGTTGTTGTGGCTTTTTCGGCCGAGGGCATGAGATGTCGTGGCAGCAAACGTTTCTCCTTCTAGCCGTTACGTCGTCTCTTCTCTTTTCTTCTCTTCTTTCTTTCTTTCTTTATCTCCATCCTAAAAATAAAATAAAATTAAATTAAAACTTTATTCCTAAAAGAAAAATATAAAAATGTGGAAAATAAAAAAACTTAAAAAAATTGCAAAATAAAAATATAAGGTAGAGAAAAAAGGTCAAGGCACTGGAGGAGTGTATGTGTATGCATCTCTTGAAGTGATTTCTCCCTTATCCTTTATGGCATGTAGTCCCAAGTTTGGTTCCAGCTTGTGTTCAGGTTCTCTTGTCAGACTACTGAGGCAGTTGCCCATGTTGCTACAACGGCAGTGTACAACCTCTCTGTCGGGCAGTGCATTTCTAGGTTGATGTTTGTCTTAGTTTGAGCCTTGATTGCTTGACATTTTTTGGGGTCATCAGCATGTTTCCTGGTGTTGAGTACGTTGAGTTTAACGTGTTGGTCGTTTATTCTCATTGTCAGCTCTCCTTTTTCAACATCAATTAGAGTTCTCCCAGTGGCGAGGAATGGCCTTCCAAGGATGATTGGAGCTTTGTCACCTGCATTACAATCTAAGATGAGAAAATCGGCAGGGAAAATAAATTTATTGACTTTTACCAATATATCTTCAATTTTCCCTTCGGGTTGCACGTGGGATCCACTAGCAAGTTGTAGCATCATAGTGGTAGGTCTGGCCGTTCCAATTCCCAATTTCTGGAAGACTGATTTAGGCATTATGTTTATGCTTTCTCCTAGGTCACATAGTGCTCTCCCCTTGTAGGTATCTCCGAATTCACATGGTATGAGAAAACTTCCAGGATCCTTAAGCTTGGGTGGTGTCTGATTGTGTAGCATTGCCATGCATTCTTCTGTCACACCCACGGTTTCAAATTCCTCAATCCTTTTCCATTTTGAGACAATGTCCATAAGGAATTTGGCATAATTTTGGATTTGCTTGATTGCTTCCACAAAGGAGATATTAATCTGTACCTGCCTTAAGATGTCTAGGAATTTCTTAAATTGGTACTCTTGTTTTTGTTGCTTAAGTCTTTGTGGGAATGGTGGAATTGGTCGAGTATCCTTTATGCTCTCTGCGCATGTGCCTTTGGCAGCATCGACATTGGGCTTTGTCGTTAGTGCTGCCAAAGGTTCTGCCTGGGCATAGTCTTCAGGGGTTGCTGTCGCGACATTGTTGTTGGACAATGTTGTGGCAGTGGACTCCTTTGGCTTTTCCTGATTTGTTTCCTTAACTTGGGGCTTCTTGAGCTGAATACCACTTTAGGTGGTTACGACATTGCATTGCTCATACGATTTTCTCTTGGCTGTTGTAATGACATTTTTTCGAAAAACCTTTTAGGTGTTCCACTTTTTGAAAAAATATTCGTTAAAAGGGAATTTTCTTTTTTAAATTCGTGTTTTGGAAAATGGTAAAAACTTCGAGTCGCCACCGGCCACTAAGGTAGGTCGGACACCACTAAAACCAGATATTCAATTTAAAAAGGGTCCGGGAGTTGGTTACGCTTGGGGAAGGATTCGCACCCCCATCACGCCCAGAAATCGGTACCAAAATACTCTTTGCCTTCGATCGATAGAAATTATATAAAATCGAAAGTTAATTTAATTTTATGTTCTTAACTGAAAATATGACTCGAATTTTACGGGCTTTATCAAATCGTTGTTTTAGAATTAATTGAGCATTTAATTAAAAAAGATGACGATACACCAAACCATAGACTAAACCGACATCATATAAGTCTGACTGGCGTGTTAGTTTAGGGTTCGGATCTCGCACGTCACCTTTATGCATGATGCAAGCATTTGGGAATGATGACATGATATTTCCATTTTTAATTATTGTTTACCTAGAGACGGTGAGAATTAACTCAAATATTTGGCCGACACCCATTAAGCTTGCACTGTTTTGACGCAAATATCGAGGTTAATAGATACCTCTCTTTTGTATTTAAGTTAATTAATTAACATGCCGGATTATTAACGGTTTCGTGAATAACAAATATAAGATGCATGTCACAGTAAAACTTGAAAGTAAACACGCAAAAGCTCACCCGAGGCCCTATCCTAAAAGGCTCACATTATGGGAGACATATTAGTGATCTAGTTAGATTAGGTGATTCTAATATAACCCTAAATTATTTAAATCCTAAAAACTAGAATATTAATTTTATCTTGGTTTATCCATCTTAATTTAATGTTACTTTTATCTTTTTAAAAAAAAAATAAGAATGGCTTATCCGATTTAACGGGCCTAATATCCATCCTAATAAGGCAAGGATGGATTTAAGCTAATTAAACCGGTTGAAGCCCTCTACTTAATTTAGGCTCTAAACCTAAACCGACATAATTCTACGAACTGTGCCCCTATGAGGCGGGCACACGATTCGAAACGAGTAAATCAATTAAACTAAATACTAAAAGGACTAACTTAACTAGCCCAAGCCCAAAAACCTAACTCTAGCCGCCTAAAGCCCTAAGGCCCAAAACCCCAAACTAAAGGGATACTAAGGAAGACCACTTTAACAATTGAATTAACATATCAATTATTTACTAGCACGTTTTAAGCAAATACCCATGGCATGTATACATTTTATAAACACATTGTCGTTTTGCATTTTTCATAAAACGGGTCTTTGTACGAAACCATGCATTATGCTAAAAACGCTCCATTAAAACATTTAATTTCGCATTTTTTTAGGCCTAACATTACCATATACATCATGTCACATTTCGTATCAAAGAAACCTAAACTACACATTTTAAGTTGTGCAAATTTACATTATATGAAATTTTTAAAGGAATTCATTTCACATACATGCCAACATGCAACCCACAACATCACATAATCACAAATAAACATACATTTCACATACATAATATAATAATATGACTGAATTGAAGAAATTAAATAAAACAGTGGCGAAATTAAAAGATGCATGAGAAACAAAAAGACTGCGAAATGGACCTAATTGAAACAAACACAACCTACAGGGGAGGGGACGGACAAATGGACCACTATGAGACTGACTCAGGACAAAATTGCAAAGAAGAACAAAGCCCTAAGGACATAGGACGAGATTTGAAGATGCGAAGACCCCTAATGCGCGAAAGACGCGACGTGGAGGGACTAAACCCTGATTAACCCCTAACATAAAGCCTAAACACGCTATAAACCCCCTCATTAGACCGAATCGAACTTTTTGCCTCTCTGAAACCTCAGCCCCCTAAAAGACTCTCAGACCTAAACTCGCTAAACGTTGTCTGGTGCTAATCGCCTTTCAGTAAACTCTAAACGACTCCCAAAAGACCCCATTTTGATGACAAGAAAACCCTAGACAACAACCCAAAAGAAAAACAAACTCTCACCCTTTGTTTTTAGAAAAAACAAAAACCTGAAAACCTCATTTTTAGATTCGAAAACAGAGATGAAGTAGAAGAAGAAGATGGTGTTTATTCTTTCTCTCAACCCACTCACCATGCAAAGCCAAAGAAAGGTCGGGATTGTTGTCGGCGAGAGAGAACAGAGGCCATTTCCGAGAAGAAAAAAAGAAAAGGTAAAAAGAAAAAACCTTTGCCTTTTTTTATTATGCTATGTGATAATGAAGATGACGAGAATGGATTACCTCTGTAAAAGCTCTCTGCTTTTATTTCTCTTTGCATTCAAAAAACGAAGCCCCTTACATTTTGGTTTTGATTCGGATTTATAACTGGAAATTACATGATTTTCAGTTACATGAAATTGAAACGAAAATACTCTATTGGTTCGTGCGATTTTTAGCCGGATTCATGCGCGACTCTGCTCTGATTTCTGTTATTCTTCTGCCACCTCTCCATTTTTTTCCTCTTCCTTGTTTGTTTCTTTGCATGCGTGGCTCGTACGGTGAAGACGAGGGGTATCGATACGGCATGCTGAGAAAGTTAAAATGGGCTGTTTTAAATTGTATGTTCGTTGTCTCGCCTCGATTGTTGCTTCTGTTGTCACTGATTCACATAGGATGTATTAAAGCATCTAGACAAGATAATAATTAAATGAAAAAGTTTTCTCGGGTTGTTAACCGAAGTGGAGCCTTAACGGGTTTCGCCTCGGTTATCCCCGTGTAGACCACTCGGGCCGGTCAGTCGCCCGGACCGGGGCGAGGGGGTTACACTTGTTGGTATCAGAGCCTGAGGTTTCCGAGACCTCGGGCAGGTAAGTGAGGTAAGTTAAATTCTTGTATTGCAATTGCATGGTGTTTGCTTGCCATGTAAGCATGTTTGCTTGCTTATCAAGTATGCTTCATGTTTGCTTAATTGATCGTACGTGTTTTTGTTTGAAGCATGTTGAGTAGAGTCTCATTGCTTCTATTACATCGGAAAAAGGATTTTTAAGTGAGGGAAACATACTTGAGCCACTTGGACCCTTGCCCTTGCTAACCCGAGAGGAGATGATGCTAGCTCACCCTTAGAGAGGCTCCGTAGCCTCGGAGCGGATGAGTTCAGGGGATCTACGCCTGAGAGATCAGAGTTGTGGCTGGAGAAGACAGCCCATATTTTGGCTCAGATGGGATGTGTTGGGGCTCGTAAGTTAGGCTGTGTAGTTTTGTTGCTTCAGGGTGATGCCTACACCTGGTGGGTCACCATTACTACCGACGTGCCTGAGGCCGAGATCAGTTGGAATTTCTTTTAGACTGCTTTCAGAAAGAGGTATTTGGGCCCGAGATACTTAAATGAGAAGAAGCGGGAGTTCATGGCTCTTGTTCAGGGAGACACCTCAGTGAAAGATTATGAGATCCGTTTTGTCTGACTAAGTCAGTATGCTCCGGAGTTGGTTCCTACTAAGAGGGACCGTTGTGATCGGTTCAGGTATGGACTTCATGAGGAAGTCAAGAGGTACACGTTGGCTTTAGATTATTCTGATTTTAATGTCTTGGTCGCTAGGGCCAAGGACATTGAGCGTAGCTTGGGGCTGACCAAGCGTTCGAGAGGAACCAGTTCAGGGAAGAGACACAACCACTTTGACCGTGGTGATGCCAAGAGGCATCGGGGCAGTGGACATCAGTTTGACCATAGGCGTGGTGGTGGCCACCATGGTAGAGGCCACCAGGGCCAGAGAGCTGGAGGGCGTTTGCCCGAGTGTGCCCGATGTGGGAGACAGCACTTAGGAGAGTGTTAGGGGAACTACCATGCTTGCTGGAACTTTGGATCGAGAGACCACTTCAGGAGAGAGTGTCCGCATCAGGCGGCACAAGCACCGATTTAGGCATCAGAAGGCACAAGCACCGATTCAAGCACAGGCTCCTGCGAGAGCGATCGACTATCAGAGAGGCCGTGAGTGTGGTCGTGGTTACTTCCAGCCGAGGGATGATGCACCTAGGATAGAGGCACTGAGGAATCTTGCTCATGTAGTGGCAGTTCAGCCAGAGGCCGGTGGACCAGCTAGAGTCTACGCACGGAGGGAGGCAGGGAATGACACAGATGTGATAGAAGGTAATTTTGAGTTAAAGTCCATGTCTTTGCTTTCCTTGGTTGATTCGGGTTCCACGCATTCTTACATTTTGAGGCAGCATGCAAAGAATTGAGACATACCTGTTGAGATTTTAGATGTAGGGATGCATGTGACTAGTTCCTTCGGTGAGACAGTTGTAGTTGGACGAATGTATAGGAGGTGTCCGTTTAAGATACAGGGTCATGTGTTTCCTGTTGATATGATGGAGCTTCCTTTCTACGGTTTTGATATTATTTTGGGTATGGATTGGTTGGTTGAGCACGGAGCTAGTGTGGATTTTAAGACAAAGAGAATTTCGTTGAAGCTTTCTGATAGCTACGAGGTAGTGGTAGTAGGCGAGAACGTTAAGTTCTTGTCGAACGTTGTGTCAGCTTTAGAGGCTCATAGGTTGATGGACTCCGGTTGTGGGGGCTTATTTAGCGTATGTAATGAATTCAAATATGAGTGAGGTTAGACCGAAAGATATCAGAACAGTTTGCGATTATCCAGATGTGTTTCCAGAAGAGTTACCGGGTTTGCCTCCTGACAGAGATGTAGAGTTTGTGATTGACACTGTTTCAGGGTCTACTCCAGTTTCTATTGCTTCATACCATATGGCTCCAAAAGAGTTGAAAGATTTGAAAAGTCAGGTTCAGGACTTGTTAGACCGAGGTTTTATTAAGCCTAGTAGTTCGCCTTGGGGTGCTCCGTGTTGTTTGTGAAGAAGAAGGATGGAAATATGAGGATGTGTATTGACTACAGGCAGTTGAACCAGTTGACAGTGAAGAACAAGTATATGTTGCCTCGTATAGATGACTTGTTTGATCAGTTGAGGGGTGCCTCATTGTTTTCGAAGATAAATTTGAGATCAGGGTACTATCAGTTGAAGGTAAAAGAGTGTGATGTCCCGAAGACAGCTTTTATGACTAAATACGGTCATTATGAGTTCCTTGTGATGTCGTTTGGGCTCACGAATGCACCAACAACTTTAATGGACATGATGAACAGAGTTTTCTTAGACTATCTAGACCGATTTGTAGTTGTTTTCATAGACGATATCCTTGTGTACTCGAGATCAGAAGAAGAGCGTGATGAGCATCTGAGACTTGTTTTACAGAGATTAATGAGTAATCAGTTGTATGCTAAACTAAGTAAATGTGAGTTCTGGATTAAAGAAGTTGTGTTTCTTGGCCACGTTGTGTCAGCTGAAGGTATCCGTGTTGTTCCGACGAAGATTGAAGCCATTGTTGAGTGGAAACAACCTAAGTCAGTGACTGAGATTAGGAGTTTCCTAGGATTAGCTGGTTACTATAGGAGGTTCGTTGATGGTTTCTCTAGAGTAGCTGATTCGTTGACTAAATTGCTGCAAAAAGGAGTGAAGTTTGAGTGGTCAGATGCGAGACAGAATGCTTTTGAGAAGTTAAAAGAAGCTTTGACGAAGGCTCTAGTGTTGGTACAGCCAGTCTCAAGGAAAGAGTTCGTGATCTATAGCGATTCTTCCTACGTAGGTTTAGGTTGTGTTCTGATGCAAGAAGGAAGAGTTGTTTCTTATGCTTCGAGACAGTTGAAGGTGCACGAGAAGAACTACCCTACGCACGATATTGAGTTAGCAGCAGTTGTGTTTGCGTTGAAGATTTGGCGTCAATACTTGTATGGTGAGAAGTGCACGGTTTACACGGATCATAAAAGCTTGAAGTATTTGATCACTCAAAGAGAGTGGAACTTGAGGCAGAGAAGATGACTTGAACTGTTGAAAGACTATGATTTGACTATTGAGTACCATCCGGGTAAGGCAAATGTAGTGGCTGATGCGTTGAGCAGAAAAGTTGCGAGCTATGTTTGCTAGACTGAGTGTATTAGGGGATGGTGGTTTGATCACAGAGTTGCAAGTGAAGCCTTCGTTGATTCAGATGATCAGAGAGAAACAGTTGCAAGATGTATCTTTAGCTTCACATCTTTAGGACATTGCAGAAGGTAGACCAACATAGTACAATTTCAGTGATGATAATGTGTTGTATTTCAGAGACAGAGTTGTAGTACCTGAAGATGTTGAGTTGAGACGTATGATTCTGAGCGAAGCACATTAGAGTCCTTTTTCTATGCATCCGGGCAGTACTAAGATGTACCGAGATCTGAAGAGTGATTATTTTTTGGTTGGTTTGAAGAAGATTGTAACCGAGTATGTGAGCCGTTGCATGGTTTGTCAAAGGGTAAAGGCAGAACATCATGTTCCTTCAGGTTTGTTACAGCCTTTGAAAATTCCGGAATGGAAGTGGGAGAGAATCACTATGGACTTTGTGTCATTGTTACCATTGTCTCCTTTGAAGAAGAATTATGTTTGGGTGATAGTTGATTGATCCACTAAGTGTGCTTATTTCTTAGTAGTGAACACCATAGACTCTTTAGACAAGTTGTCAGACTTGTACATCCGCGAGATTGTGAGACTTCATGGAGTTTCGAAGTCTATTGTTTCAGACAGAGATCTGAGGTTCACAGCGAGGTTCTGGAGTTGTTTGCATAGTGCCATAGGTAGCCATTTGCATTTCAGTACTTTGTATCATCCGCAGTCAGATGGTCAGTCAGAGCGAGTGATACAGGTATTAGAGTATATGCTCCATTGTGTGATTGACTTCCAAGATTCTTGGGAGAAGCATTTGCCCTTATTCGAGTTTGCTTACAACAACAGTCACCAGGCTAGAATACAAATGGCTCCTTATGAGGCATTGTATGGTACACGATATAGGACTCCGATCTGTTGGGCCGAAACGGGTCAGAAATTGTTACCTATGCCGGATTTGCTTAAGAGGACTACTGATAAAGTGAATTTGATTTGTGACCGTTTGAAAGCAGCTTCCGATCGTCAGAAATCTTATGCTGATTTGAAGAGAAAAGAGATTGAGTTTTCAGTGGGTGAGAAAGTGTTTCTGAAAGTATCTTCGTGGAAGAAGGTGATGCGATTTGGCCGGAAGGCAAGTTGAGTCCGAGGTTTATTGGTCCATATGAGATAGTTAAGCGGATTGGGTCAGTAGCTTACCGTTTGAGATTGCCTTCAGAGTTAGAGAAGATCCACGATGATTTCCATGTGTCGATGCTTAGGAGATATATATCAGATCCTTCTCATGTTATCCATGTTGAGGAGATAGAACTGAATCCGAATTTGTCTTATAAGGAAGAACCAGTTGACATACTTGCTTCGGATAGCAAGGTGTTGCGCGGCAAGACCATAGAGTTGGTCAAGGTGTTGTGGAGACATATAGGTGTGGAAGAGGCCACGTAGGAGAGGAAAGCTGATATGCTTGAGCAATTTTCGTACTTGTTTCCGTCAGGTAATTTCAGGGACGAAATTCCTTAAGTGGGGGAGAGTTGTAACACCCGGGTTTGGGGGTCGGTGAAATTAAAATATTAAAATATTATTTTGAGCCTCGTGTTTTCAAAACAAATAAATTCATGTTGGGCTTGTTTTGATTTAAAACCCAAATTCCATGGATTTTAGAAATTGGAAGATGGCCACTTTCATTAATGGCAATCTTGTAATTAATGGGACATGTAAAATAAAACCCATTTTATTTTATTTCAAATACCCAAAATTTTACCCATCTTCTTCCTCCCCAAGTTTGAACGTGAGTTTCTCCTCCCCATCTCCCATCACTGTTCCATCACCATTCTTTCTTGTTTTTGAAGGTTTTTCAAAGGTAAATTCATTTTCTTATTACCCTCATCTTCCTCTTTCTTCCCATGTATTTTGTTTTCATTGAAGTTCACTATTTTACATTTTAGGGTTTTGAGTTCTTCATGATAAAAATCCAAACTTTGTTAGCTTAAACTCAAGTTTTTGATTTAGAGATATTTGATAAGTTGTTTACTACCTAAAAGGTCCAACATAATCAATTTTAACCAGGTTTTATAATGACTCTCGGATTTGAGTTTAAGTGGGGTTTTAGGGTGTTCTAGAGTTGGTTTTTGGGGCTGTTCTTTTGTGGGAATTGCTTGCCGATGTTTGTAGGCCATATAGGGGTTAATTTGGATGTGTTTGATGGCCTTTTGGATGGAGGAAATAGGAGATTTCAGTGAGTTAATGTGGCTGCTCGGAAATCAATGTTTTGGGAGTGTTCTTGGCTAGTTTAATTGCTTGAATGGTAATTCGTGTTTGTTCCAATGTTTGATGTTGTTTGTGGTTGCTTTTGTTTGTGTTTGAATGACTAGAACCAAGGCTTCGTGTTGGGGAATCATCGGGAACAAATCCGGGAAGTTCGGAAGTTTGTTTTGGCTTGGTGGATTGATCAGCTAGAGTTGTTGAGCTTGGAATAGTCGGTGAGTGGTTCTACATTTTTAAATTGGTTTTCAAATGTTGGTTCAAGCATGTGGACCTAGGTCGGGCTTGGTAAACCCACCTAGGGTTGGGATTAGATTGGTAGTCTAATCCCAAGCTTTAGTTAGAGATTTTGGTTGAACTTTAAATGTTGTGTATGCCACATGTTTAATTGCGATTAATGTTGTTATGTATATTGTGATATACATGTGTGTTGAGGCATGATGTTTGATGCATTGTGATATGCATGTGGTTGTGGATTGTGGTTTGTACATGATTGTAAATCATGGTGAGTACGTGCTAAGCACGGAAATTGGTAGGAAAGTTTTGAGGTTGATCAATAAAATGTGTTAGTATTGGCACTAGTATGCTTGGGTACAAATGATCGATCATTAGGATGTTTAGTGTGCACACGAGAGTCGAAATGCGCGCATGGTCTTGGTGATGGTAGTCATCAAGATGGAGTACGGGTACGCCCGAAAACCTTCTTATATATATGTTAGTCGGTGATGAGTGGAATCCCATCGATAGGGCGTGAGGATGAGTGGAATCCCCTCCGCGTGAAACGATGATGAGTGTAATCCCACTGTAAGGTAAAGGTTAAGTGTTGGATGTGAGTTCCAACGGTTGTTATCCGCGTATTCGGGTCATAGCTAGGTGCAATACGTTTGATTTATGTGTTCCATATGGTTGTGCTTATGGACTTGTTGAGCATGGCATGATATTGATATTATGTTCATGCATCATTTATATTTTGACTCTTGTGGCCTCGAAGGTAAGAGAGCATGCATTCTTCCTTGGTTGTGTTGTTCGTGCTTTGACCCTGCATTGTCGAGGTTTGTTTTATGAGCTTACCCTCACTATGCTTAAGCTCTGTTTTGTTCGACAATGCAGATCTGTAGTTCGTGGGTTGCTTGTGAAAGGAGAGGGCCTCCAAGTGTGCTAGTTGTGCTTTTGCTATCCTCAAGTATGAACTTTTAAGTTATGGATGTAATAGTTAAGCAATGGGGATTTATGTTGTTGTTATGTGTTATGAGCTTGTTTAGACTCCTTGTTATGTTGATGTTATGGTGTGGCTGTTTGATGCCTTATTTTGGATTGTAAATCATGCTTGTTGCATGTCATGAATGCTTTTGTATTTTGGTTCTAAGGCATGAAACCCTTTAAATGCAATGTATGTCTCTTTATGGTAAATGCATGATTCCTTTGATCGTATGCTCCTTGTCCGTTTTGAATGACTCGTATGTTGTTCCATGGATGTTGGATGTTGTATGTATGTTTGTGTGTGGCTAGGTGAGTCTTATCTTGCATCTAGAGTGAAGTCTTGTTGTGTTTTGCTGCAAATTTGAGTGTTTCAGTGCAGGGCGTATCGGTACGCCCAAGGGCCGTATCGATACGGTCCTACACTTTGGGACTCAAGTTTGGCCTAGTGTACCGGTACACGGGGGTGTATCGATATGCTAAGACCTCTCTAGAAATCTCAGATATTGACGAGATTTTGGCGTATCGGTACGGGTCTAGGGTGTACCGGTACGGTCTTTTATCGTTGAGTGTGAGAAGTTGACCAAGTGAGGGCGTATCGGTACGGTCAACCAGTGTACCGATACGGTCTCCCTGGGTTGACCTTGGGCTTTTGACCTAGTCAAGGCGTATCGATACCCTCTTCTAGTGTATCGATACGGCCTGTTGAGAAAGTTAAAATGGGCTCTTTTAAATTGTATGTTCATTGTCTCGCCTCGCTTGTTGCTTCCGCTGTCGTTGATTCACATAGGATGTATTAAAGCCTCTAGACAAGATAATAATTAAATGAAAAAGTTTTCTCGGGTTGTTAACCGAAGTGGAGCCTTAACGGGTTTCGCCTCGGTTATCCCCGTGTAGCCCACTCGGGCCGGTCAGTCGTCCGAACCGGGGCGAGGGGGTTACACTCACTCTCTATTAATCTAAGGAATTCTTCCGGGATCTCATACTCTACCCCATCACTCTCTTCTTTACCAATTTCGGCTAGATACAATGGTTGCTCAAAATCCACCTCAGGATTAGATATAGAATCATTCATAGAGTTAATAATAGGGACCCTGCAACATTTATGAAATGAACGTGTATTGGGAAGGTGAACATATATTATTACGAAGTGAATGGAATAATAAATAATAAACGAATGATGAATAAATGAATGTAATGAATATGATGTTTGCGATTTTGGAAAGCATCTTTTTATTGAATTAAAAGCGAGCAGATTAACATATAAGCCCTAAACAAAAGATCCCTATTGCTCACGAGCAAAAGAAAATAGGGTGAGTTCTAAGCATTACTCTTATTCGAGTCTAAAGACTACATGTAAATCTAAGCTAGTCCAATTGTCAAGCACTTCTCTCGGAAGACAAGGACGGATTCCTGCCAAACAACTGGCGCTTTCCTCATTCTTGGATATCATGTTAACATCCATCCCTTCCAGTGCTTCACTGAGCTTTTCATCCTCATTGAGCCTAGCGTTCTCCATATTGACATCATGCACCATCTGTTCGGGATTGATCACCCTACCCGACACAAAGATGTCTCTCATGTATGTATAAACAATAGGTTCCCATATCATGTCCTCCCCCTAAGTTTAGTTTTCCTCCGTTCAGCTCTCTTCTACCGTTCCGACTTCCTTTGCTGAAAAGTGGGCTTATGGCTGAGCCCGAATCGGTCTTGCTTGTTGATGACACTCGTGACACGCATACACCCTTGTAAGTTTCTACCAAGTCCCTTCATCTTTCTTGGCACCTCGTCCCAAAGTTTGCCAAACTTGCATCTTGGCACAATTTGATAACTTCGAACACGGGATTTTGCTTCCTTCTGCCATAAAAGTAGCATTAACAAATTCTAAAGCCCTGAAGGAACACTCAACTGCCTCCTCATCAGCCTGGACATATGGAGCATCAGTAGTCACGAGAACTATGATGTCTTGCTCGGCGGCCACGCTCACTAACTTCTCTTCGATAACAAACTTCAGTTTCTGGTGCAGTGATGAAGGTACGGCCCCCGCTGAATGGATCCATGGCCTCCTCAATAGGCAATTGTACGTTGGCATGATATCCATCACTACAAAATCAACCACATACTCTGTAGGCCCAATTAACAACGATACTTCAATTCTCCCGATAACGTCTCTTTGAGTCCCATCAAATGCTCTAATAGAGTTCTGGCACAGCTTTATATGCGAACTGTCGATTGGCAGCCTTTGCAATGTCACCATTGGCAACACATTCAAAGCTGACCCATTATCGACAAGTACTCCAGGCAAGACATATCCCTTACAGTGGGTGGTTATGTTCAAGGCCTTGGTCGATCCCATCCCCCCGTCTGGAATCTCATCATCACCAAAGGTGATAAAATTATCGGCCGCAATGTGGCCCACTATCTGATCTAACTTGCTAACTGATATGTCATCCGGGACGAATGTCTGATTCAACACCTTTAACCGTGCATCACGATGTTTCTCGGAGCACAACAACAACTCTAACACCAAAATATGGGCTTGTTGTTTTCGAAGTTGTTCAACAATAGTGTACTCGTTGTGTTTCAAGAACCTTAAGAATTCTTGTGCTCGTGCTTCTGTTACTGGCTCATTAATCTTCGGGGGAGGCTCCTCACCAAACATCTTTTCAGTTTCAGGTTCGGCCGGTTTCTCTTTACCCTTCGGCTCCACCTCCTTTGGAGTTTCTGGGGAATAACACCTACCGCTCCTCGTGAAGTTTCCCACTTCATTCACTGTCTCGGTCTCTGATTCCATCAGACTCTCCTCTTTCTCAGACTTTTTCTCGTTGGGTAGCTTGTCTTTTTTCATTGGTTATGTATTTCCTGGTACTGATATATGGGCGGCATAATTCCACTGAACTTATCGTTCATCCTTGAAAGGAAAAGAAGTCAGAGGAGATATTCTAAGCTTCAGGGTCAACTTTGAACTTTCTCCTTCGGGTAAGCCTTCTTCCTTTGTCTTACGCAGTAAAAGAAACGGCCTATCCAACCCATACTTAACTTTAGAGCCATCAGATGCACACACGTCTAACTCCTTCTTTCCTTCGTCTTTCTCAAAAAACTCGATCTCTTTATTATCCATCATCCCTTGGACTACTTGCTTAAACTCTTCACAACACTGAATATCGTGACCCTCTTGCTGGTGGTACTCACAATACGGCCCGCAACCTTCTAACACGATCTTCATGCCCCGGTCAATTAGGAGTGCCATACATAACTGTTGGAACACCCACCTTAGAGGGGACCTGACTTCGGACACACTTACTTTAGCCCTTCTAATATACTCTTCTTCAATCGCATTCACTTTCCGACCCGCGTGATTCAGTAGCGGGTTGGTAGCGGTATTCGGCTCATCTAACTGCAATACCCAAGTCTTTATTAGATTCTACACAAACTTCTTAAATTCAATGCAGTTCTCAATTGAGTGTCCATGAACACCACCATGATACTCGAAATTTTCCTTCTCATCATACCAAGCCAGGAATGGCGGCTTAAAAGGAGTGACATAGTAAGGCTGGACCAAGTTCGCCTCATGCAAGTAAGAATATAGATTGGCATACGATACTGGGATAGGGGTTAAAGTCATCTTCTCATTTTCTTTCTTCGGGACCCTAGTCTTCTTTTTGTTCGAGCTTTGTCCTCCCCCGGACGTGACTTGTGGCGCTGAAAGAGTAAAGCTCTTCAGATCCGTATAGGTGTTCACAGTGTTTACTTCATTTTCCTTCCTCTTGTAATTCTTCCGAGTGTTTTCCCCACTATCAATTCTCAACTCTTTATGGCTACCTCAATGGATTGCATGGTCTTTAGCATGTTCGCGAAATTTTGGGTGTTGTTGTTTATCAAACGATCAAACAACGCTCCTCTCAACGTATTGATGAATATCAGAGTGATTTCATGCTTCAGGATCGGAGGTTGAATTTGAGCAGCCACATCACGCCACCTCTGAGCATACTGGCGTAGACTTTCATTTCCTTTTTGTTCCATTCCTTCTAACATAATCTGGTTGGGAGTCATGACTGTCACATGCTTGTAGTGTTCTATGAAAGCTCTCGAAAGGTTTTTCCATGACTTGACATTTGCTCGGCTAAGCATGGTGTACCACCGAGTTGCAGAACCAGTCAGACTGTCTTGGAAATAGTGGATAAGCAGCTTCTCATGCTTCACAAAGGCGGCCATTTTTCGGCAATACACAGTGGTGTGAGCCGACGGGCAAGTAGTACCATCGAACCGGTCAAAATCAGGCACCTTGAACTTGGACAGGAGCACCAAGTCCGCCACCAAACTCAAGTCACTTGCATTATTACCTTGCTCATCTAGCTCTTGTATGGTTTTGAGCTTTTCCTCAAAAGACCGGAACTTCTCTTCATATTTTTTTTTCTATTTCGGCTCTGATCTTTTCCACTTCTTCCATCATACTCATGGCTGGCACTTCATTTTCTTGATTGGTCCCTAAATCAATGGGCTGATTTGCTGAGGCTCCCCCGAGACAGGTAGTAGATGCCCCCACATTAGAACCGGTGGCAACCCCCGCGAGATTGATAAAGACTCATTTCCCTTGCTCTAGCACGTCTGGGTGAACCTTTGTGTAACGCCCCAGGTTTAGGGGTCGGATGTTACTCGGGTAAATCGGGTTCGAGTCGTGAGTTCGTTTAAAAATTTAACTAAGCTTTGGTTTAAATTAAAAGGGTTTGAATTCATTAAGGAAAAACTAGTAATTTTAAAATAAAAGAAAATAAGATGAGAGCAAGGGGATTTTTGAAAATGCTATTCATCTTCTTCTTCCTCAAAATTTCACGTTAAACCCTCCCCTTAACCCCTAAATACTATTTCATCAAATTTCTTCATCAATTCAAGGGCTCTCTTCAACGTAAGCATATTTTGTATTTCTCCTCATCATTTCCAACATTTCTATAGCTTTAGTTTTTCATAGAAATCACTTTTAAAGTTTTCAAGTTTTGAAGTTAAAGGATGAAACTTTAATGGCCTTTTGATTTGTTTTTGACTTGTAGAGTTAAGTTATGGCCTAACCTTGCCCTTAGATGTAATATATCTTAAAATGGTGAGTTTTTATCAAGAATCCCGAAATGGGTTTTGTGGGGGTTTTAAAAGAGGTGAAAACTTGGGTTCTAGGAGTAGTTTGGTGTAGGGGAGTTGGTCTGATGATTTGTTAATGCTTAAGGGTTGTTTTGAAGGTAATTAATGGTGATTTGGGTGTTGGAATTTCTAGTTTGCTGATGGGTTGTGTGGGGGTACGAGAATGAGGAAGTTTTGTTAGCTCATGGTTTGGAAATGTAGTAAATGGGTCTTGAGATTGTGTTTTAATTGTGACAGTGATTTTGGGGCTGAATTACCGAGTAAATTGTTGTTTTTGATTGGTTAGAATCAAGGGAGACCGTTGGAGATGCTTCGGGCACGATTCCGGGGAATT
Source organism: Hibiscus trionum (assembly GCA_030270665.1). NCBI lineage: Eukaryota > Viridiplantae > Streptophyta > Magnoliopsida > Malvales > Malvaceae > Hibiscus > Hibiscus trionum. The sequence continues at coordinate 34,945,131 of BSYR01000017.1, forward strand.
TGGAGACTTAAGATCGGTGTTCGGCTTTCGTTTGGGTTGCATTGGTGAGTAGAAATGTTTTGAACTTGTTTTGCTTTCGAAATGGATCCTTGGGGGTTTGGGTGGAGCTTTGTGGGCTAATCTAAACCCAAGTGTAAGTTTACTAATCCTACCTTGTTGGTTAAGTGATGATGTATGAGTAATTGTTGTGATATCATATGCATCGTGGATTGCTTTTACATCCGTTGTTGTTGTGTAGTCGTTGTTGGTGTCGAGCCTCACGTGATGGTTGTCATAACTACGGTGATGTGTGGTCCCACCGGTAGTGACTAGTAGAAGAGTAAGGTGATGTGTGGTCCCATCGGAAAACTACTAGTCGAACGGTGATGTGTGGTCCCACCGTGTGGGTTGGTTGTGCATGTGCAAACCATGTAATCGTGTTGTTGTGCTTCATTTCGTGCATTCAAATGGTTTACTTATCGTTTAAGAAATGTGTTTTAAAAACTGCATGATTGATGAGTTTTTAGAGCTTCGCTCACTAAGCTTCAAAGCTTACGCTCTCCTTTTTCCAGCATGCAGATCGCTAGAGTTACGGAAGGCAAGTGGGCAAGGGAGGAGCTTTACGGAGTTCTCAAGTAGCTCATGTATGATTTAAGTCTTTGTAATAATGCCTAGACGATGGGGGTACTAGACTTGTATGGAGTTGGTGCCAAACTCCTTAGTTTGATTTTGTTGACGTTCTAGTATGTTGAGTTGTTGATGCTATGTTGGATATGTTTATGCTTCTATGTCATGGATTGTAAACCATGTCTACCTTGTCGCTTAAATGCCTTGTGTTTGAAGGTTTAGGACCTTTTTCCATGAATGCTATGTGTTGTTTTGAGAGCATGTGAACCTTGCTAGTGGATGCATGTATCTTTTCCTAATTAGACCATGTATGTATGTTTGGTATGCAAATTTCTCTTAAGTATGGTTGTCATGGGTTTGATGCTCCGTCGTTTGTTTAATTTGTTTCGTATGCTAAATCATGGTTGCTAAATGTTGTAAGAAGGTTTGTTTGTGGCTAGGTGAGTCGTAAAATGCATCTAGAGTTGAGTCTTGGTTCGTTTAGCAGCTAAATTGAGTTTTGCAGTGCAGGGCGTATCGGTACGCCTAAGAGCCGTATCGATACGGCCCTACACTTTGGGGCTCAGTTTTGGCCTAGCGTACCGGTACACGGGGTGTAACGATACGCCAAAAGCTCTTTGGAAATCTGAGAAATTGACGAGATTTTGGCGTATTGGTACGAGTCTAGGGTGTATCGGTACGGTCTTTTATCATTGACCGTGAGAAGTTGATCGTTGAGAGCGTATCGGTACGGTCAACCAGTGTACCAATACGGTCTCCCCAAGTTGACTATGGGCTGTTGACCAAGTCAAGGCGTATCAATACAGTCTTCTAGCATATCGATACGACCTGCTACAAATAATAAAATGGGCTGTTTAAATTGCTTGATTGGTATGCTTTGTATCGAATCGTTGTGTTTCCGCTATCGTGTTTCACATAGGATTTATTTAAGCATTTAGACAAGATAATAATTGAAAAATTTTCTAGGGTTGCTAACCGAAGGGGAGCCTTAACGGGTTTCACTTCGGTTTTCCCCGTGTGACCTACTCGGACCGGTCAATCATCCAGACCGGGACGAGGGGGTTACACTTTGTGTGAGACGCAACACCCTCATGATCTTCTACGTTTGAACTATCCACAGAAATCCCCTCTTTACCCTTCATTTTGGCTAGCAAACTGGTCATCCGGGCGATGATAGACACTTGCGACTGCGCAATCTGGTCACTAATACACTTATTGACCCCATCCAAACGGTTTTCAAGGTCTTTTTGACATTGCTCCACCTTAGCTAGTCTATCCTCCATTACTCGAGACTAGGACCGTGTTCCGTACGAATGAGGAATGGTTGAAAATTTAAAGAACCAAACTGCAATTTTCACTCTCTAAAAATAAAAAGTCTTTTAATTAAATTCAAATAATTAAACAAAATATGCAAATAAATTTGTAATGTATGAATGCAAAGAGCAACATTGAGTTTGGCAAATATCATCATTAAACGACTTGCATTAATTGGAACATTGTCTTGTTACAATGATTGAAGAAAACTAGCTACTCATACGGTCTTACACTAGCATCTACGTTGAGGATCTCCCTCAAAACCCTAACACTCCTTCTTCTTTTCTTGAATGCATCGCCTTCCCATTTACACATACTGGTCCAACTTGGCGCCTAAGTCGACGATCTTCCTCAAAATCCAAACAACCTTCTCCCACGCATCGTTCGAGTCATCCACACAACCATCAAGCTCGGTAGCGTCCTTGGCCAAAAACTGTATCTTTGCGACAACCTCTTGTATCCGAGAAGTCCACTGTGCTAATTCTTGTTCTTGCCTCAAAATAGTATAGGCGGAAAAATGCAATTGTTCTAAAGTCGACATTGGACACACTTGGAACGCCCCTCTAAGGCCCTCGATACGGTCCTTGAGCTGTTGGACCTCGGTTTCTAATTCATCAATACGACCCTTCAGAGCTTGATTTTCTAACCCACTAGCCTTCGATTTACTAGTGGATCCCTTGTGTTTGAAAAGAGACCTCTCCAAATTCATCACTTGATCCTTCAAAGTCCCGTTCTGGTGTTGTTCCCTTTCAAGCTGCCCGGAATACTCGGTCCATAAGTTTTTTATTTCTTGAGTCAAAGCTTGCACTTGGTTCTTATACTCATGGTACCCCTTTTTATAATTCTCGACTCTTGATCTTTCTTCCATGAGGCGAAGCTCTAATCCTTGGCTTGGTCAACCTTTCACAACTCTCTTACCCTTGTTTAGTCTTTGCAGCTTTTGAATCTCTTCTTTCTCTAACCTGAGTTCAAGTTCCAACTCATCGTTCTTCCTTTGCAAGCCTTTGATGTAACCCTCAAACCGTACCTTCTCCAACTCGATGTTGAACCTTTCCCTCTTAGCCCTCTCCTCGAGTTGTTCATATTTCTTTTACTCTTCTTCAAGCTGTTTTCTCATCAGATCTGCTTCGGTGGGAAGTGAAGCTAACCTTTCTTCGATGGTTCTCCTCCCATCCGGGTTTAGTTGAGGAACATTATCGTCAATGCGGTCAAACCTCCACACCTCATATTTTGGAGTGACCATATAAGGAGCATTCAAAATCCTAACCCACCTTGTGTTATTCCATGCCGAAGAAGCGGTATAAGCCATTCCTTTGTAACTCTTCTGTCTCTTATAGTCAATATTGAATTCCTTCAAACCATTAGTGGCCGGAACGAATTGTTTCGAGCCATTCTGTCTCAAAACTAAGATGGGTGCGTAAGCCGTATGCCCCCAAAGACCAAGTAAGGGTACCCATGAGTACATCCCACACGTACACAGGATGTTCCTTGTTGACAACCATGGAGCCTTCCAAACTATGTCTTTGTCACTCAAATTCTGGAGAACATCGAGCCAAACCTCTTCGGACCTTTTCGTGGGCCAATCATCCTTTCGCAAAAACTCCTCCAACGGTGAGAACTTACAATCATAAACAGGTCTCGAGAAGCTGACATCAGTCCAAAGGTGACTATAGAACCAAACTGTCAAAAGTTGGGGGCACCCTAAGAAACGACCTCCCCCGTGCTTCTTACAAAACCTCAAAGATTGGAAAGTTTTTGACAAGATAATAGGCACTGGATTACCCCCTTCAAGCAAACAATCGAATAAGTCCAAAATTGCTGGGTGAATGAGGCCTAGAGCTTTAAGAAAAAGCACCAATCTATAAATAGAGAGTGCAAAAAGATTACGTTGAACTCGCCTTGCGGGATGTACTGATGCTAGAGCCAAAATCCCTTCTACTTTAAGGTATTCCCTTTTATTCCAAGTTGTTACTGTAACACCCCATTTTAGCCCCAATTTGTAAACCCTAATCGTGAAAATTCTCAATTTGGAAACCCTAGAATTTGGGGGAAATCTCGGATTTTAACCTAATTTGAATTTGGGACCTAATTGATTAAAGTTAAAACTTAGTGGGCAATTTATTAGACGGGCAAAAGTTGGAACCCTTCTTCTGTAATTTTCCCATTTGTTTAGGGTAAACACCCTTTAGTCTGATTTCTTTTTTTTGAGCGTCGCACTCGTATCTCTTATCCCTCTTCTCTCCAGCAAATCGAACACCCCTCTTTTTCCCCGTTTTCTGTTGAAGCTTCGGCCAAGGGGCCATCATCGTCAGTTAAGTGTTTCAAGGCTTCCGGTGCGCTCTTCGTCACCGAGGGAACAAAGTCCGACCACCCAACTCTCTTTGCGCCGTCGTTCTTTGATGGAAACAGGTTTAAAACCGTTTGTTAAATCGTGCTCTGTCGCCACCGTCCTCCTCGTGCGCCGCCTCCGTCCCGGGTTTGGGTGAGTACCGTGGTCGAGCCTATTGGGTTTTCGATTGCCGCCGCCGTTGGTTTGCCGGCCACCGTGGATCTTTGTTTGTTGTTGTCGGGATGGGTTAACCGATTAGGGTTTGGTTTTGGGGGATGTTGTTTAGGGTTTTGGTTAATTTGAGGATTAGGGATTTGAATCGGATTTGGGGAATTTAATGGTTGAACCGAACCGGACCAACACTTTGAACCAAACTGGCCAGTGTGACCAGGTCGGATGACGTCGGCAGTGACGTCATCTGCTATTGTAATGTTGATGCAGGCTGACGTCAGCGATGACGTTATCGTGGTCAATGATGACGTCAGTGATGACGTCAGGGTTGACTTTTGGGTTGACTTTTTTTGCCAGGTTCACCTCAATAATTTTCGACATTCTGGTTCTGTTTCCGCTGTCCGTTTCTTCAAATTCGAACCTGAAACACCTTTTTAGATCAAGTTTATATGTTGAACTCAGAATTTTGTTAAGTGTTGCATCAGAGTTTGACTCAGTTATTTATTTGTTCAAGTGACGTGGACTCTGACCCCGAGACTTTACCTTCTCCTCCGCTAGGCAGACCTCCGGTGGCACAGTCTTCGAGATCTTCTAGTAAAATTTCTGTTAAGCGTAGTTTACTCGAATGTGGCATAGTAGGAAATCTTATATAGTGTTCTTTGTTTTAGGAGCTGATTCTGTTCGACCTTCCTCTAGGGCTAAGCGTGGGAGACGTCACTATCGACGTTGATAGTTTAGCTGCCTAAGGTGTGTTCTCTGTCTGTGCTACATGCCTTTGCTGACTGATTGCATGATCTGTATGAGATATATGTGTGTGTGTGTGTGTGTGTGTGTGTGTGTGTGTGTGTGTGTGTGCTATTCTGCTATGTTATCTAATAAATATTTTATGACTCGAATGTTGTGATCATGTTGGGTAACACATATTGGAATCAGACTATTATGTACATGCATCTTAGTTGTTTTAACAAGACTACATTCAGACTCTAAAATCGGATAACATGTCATATCATTGGGATGGGATATTGTATGGAGGAAGCTCAGTGACTTCATCCTTCGGGTTGAATTTCGCTTCAGATTAGTAGTTCCATCTTTCGGGATGAGTTCTGCTTCAGACATGGTGTTGCGGTGTAGTGTGGTTCAGGGGAACCTCACTCTTCGGACGGTGATGTAGATGGGTGCATGTCATGTTATGCTATCTATATGGCTTGCTTGTAATACTTCGGAATATATGTTAAACCTTGATTTGTTGATTGACTGTTGGATTGACTTCTGTTATGCACTTTAGAGACACACTGAGCTTTATAGATGACTTCCCCTTAGTATTTGTTTCAGATTTCCAGACTTAGGATTCGGTAGTTGGATGACCTCATTCGAACGGATTTGATATAATTATTCAGTATGGATTATTTCAAGTTTCTTTTCATTATTTATGTATTTCGGACTTGGTTGTAAATTGGACTTTGGACTTTTATTTTGGGATTGATGAACTAATTTTTGCATGCATTGTTTTATGACAAAACTTCAAAGGACTTTACAATTGAATAATAAATTTTGACACATTTTTCTGTTAAGTGATCTTTCTTGAGGGGCAAGTTTCCTAAAACGACAAATATAATTTAAGCAAACCTCTTAGGTCAAAATAGAGGGTTACATTTAGTGGTATCAGAGTCAGGTTACACCCTTCGGTTTGTGAGGCTCGACAAAATTTGATTTTAATGTTTTCAAAATTTTGCATGCATAATAAATGTTTTCAGGAACTACGAGATTTTCAGATAAATTTCTGAATTTTAAAGAAGTAATATATGTTTGAATTAGAGACTCCGAGTATCAATTCTGACTTTAGGATTCTTCTTTTTGTAGATAGACTACTATGTCACCCCATAGGAGTACTAGAGTTACGATTAGCCGAGGTCGAGGTCGTGGATGAGGTCGTACCACTGCAGATACGAGTGACGCTAATCCTCCTGAGCATTTGCCACAGCATCAGGAGGACCCACAACATGAGCAGGTTGAGGAGAAACCTGAGGTTCATACGAGTGATCAACAGACCGATCACCCTGGTCAGCAGACTCAGAGCGGAGGTCCCCGTGTAGTTGGTAACAATGAGACTACTGGAACTGATGTTGCTGCAGTGCATTTGGAGTTACTTAAGTATCTTCGACAGGGTTCTAGGAGACCCATATCTGCTGAGTTTTGTCTGCTGGGATGTCGATGTTTGATGGTAAGACGGCTGTAGATCTGGCTGACGCAGAGTATGGGCTAAAGAAATTAAATCAGTTATTTGATGAGATAGACTATCCTACTGAAAGAAAATTAAGAGCGGATGTATCATTATTGAAAGGTGAAGCCCAAAACTGGTGGGAGGCTGAGAAGACTGTTATTTCTACTAGTCGGGTCACATAGGATCATTTTCGTCAGGTTTCCGAGACAGATATGTTGGGGCAGAGTATCTAGCCAAGTGTCGAGAGGACTTTATGAATTTGAAGCAAAATGACATGACCATGAATCAGTATGAGATTGAGTTTTTGAGGCTAATACAGTACATCCATGGATTAGTTACTACAGAGAAAGAGAAGCGCGACTAGTTTCTGAGGAGTCTGCGACCTTCGATCAAGACTGGTGTTGCTTTGCATTTGGACAAAGAGTACAAGGATATTACCTTGCGAGCTAGGACTGATGAACGCAATGAGGCAGAGTTGAGGCAAGGTGAGTATGAGGGTATGGATCGGGGTAAGAGGCAGTCGACCGCGTCAATTCAGTATAGTCAGGGTAATCAGACCAGGAAGAGGGCAAGAGATGAGAGTGATTATCAGAGTTATTCCAGAGCCAAACCGGTGACCACTGCTGTTCCGACTTCTAGTGTTGGAGGATCGACTAGCACATGAGGGATACCGCAATGTTCTTTCTGCAAGAAATGGCATTCAGGAGAGTGTAGGAGATAGTCTGGGGCTTGTTTTCGTTGTGGGTCGTTCGACCATCTTTTCAGAGATTGTCCGCTTGCACCTACGTCAGCTCATATGACAAGTCAGCCACAAGCATCGGTACAAACTCCTTCTAGAGGTAGAGGTCGAGGTAGGTCTGACACTACAGTTTCTGCTAGTAGGGGCAGGCCAGCTCAGAGTGGAGGATCAGCTGGATCCGGGGTGAGACAGCTATGTTTGGTTTATGCTACCAGGAGACATGAGGATCGTGATGAGCCAGATGTTATTGCTGGTACCTTTTCTATTCACTCTATCTCATATTTTGCATTATTGGATATTGGTTCTACTCATTTGTATGTTGCGAGTTTGGTATCTGGGGGACTTGAAATTCTGATTGAGAATACTTTGAATGCAGTTTCAGTTTATAGTCCAGTGGGTGACATGTCAAGGTTACTAAGGTGTACAAGAATTGCCCTTTGGAGATTCAAGGGAAAATATTTTCTGCTGATTTGATGGAGTTACCTTTCAGAGAGTTCGACCTTATTCTCGGAATGGATTGGTTATCCCCTCATCGAGTCAGTTTAGATTGTGAAAAGAAAAGGGCGACTTTGAAAACCTCAGATGGGTGCAAGGTGATTCTGGTGGGAGAGCGTGGAGGTTACATGTCCAATGTTGTTGCGGCTCTTAAAGCAGAAAATATGATTCGACATGGGGCCATTGCCTACCTTGCTTATATTCTTGACTCGAGGCAGTCAGATTCTGGTTTGGATAAGATCCGGGTGGTTAGGGATTTTCTAGATGTTTTCTGGAGGAATTGCCGGGTGTACCGCCAAAACGTGATGAGGTGGAGTTTGGCATAGATGTTTATCCGGGTACAGCCCCTGTCTCTATGACTCCTTACAGGATGGCACCGAAAGAGCTTAAAGAATTGAAGATTCAGTTGCAGGAATTGCTAGATAGGGCTTTTATCCAACATAGTGTTTCTCCCTGGGGAGCCCCTGTTTTATTTGTGAAGAAGAAGGATGGATCACTTTGGCTTTGTATTGACTATCGAAAGCTGAACAAGCTAACGATCAAGAACATGTATCCCCTTCCTCGTATTGATGACTTATTCGACCAGTTCCGGGGAGCTACAATATTCTCTAAGATAGACCTGAGATCGGGTTATTACCAACTCAAGGTTAAGGATTCTGATGTATTCAAGACTGCTTTCTGGACTCGTTCTGGTCATTACGAGTTTCTGGTGATGTCGTTTAGATTGACTAATGCCCCTGCAACATTTATGGATATGATGAATAGGGTGTTTCAACCCTACCTGGATCAATTCGTGGTGGTTTTCATTGACGACATATTGGTTTATTCCAAATCGGAGGTAGAACATGAGGAACATCTCCGGATTGTCCTACAGACTTTGCGAGAGAAGCAGTTGTATGCAAAGTTCAGTTAATGTGAATTTTGGTTGACCGAGGTTACCTTCTTGGGACACGTGGTTTCTGCTAATGGTATTCAGGTTGATCCAAAGAAGATTGAGGCTATTTTGAGCTGGAAGCAGCCCAAGAATGTTTCTGAGATTCGAAGCTTCTTGGGTTTAGCTAGCTACTATTAGAGGTTTGTGGAGGGTTTCTCGATTATTACAGCTCCTTTGACTAAACTTCTGAGGAAGGATATTCCTTTTGTCTGGACTGAGGCTCAGCAGACCAGTTTTGAGAAGCTTAAGACCGTGTTGACTGAAGCACCGGTTTTGATTCAGCCTGAGCCTGGGAAGGCTTATACGGTATACGTTGATGCATCCCACACCGGATTGGGATGTGTTCTGATGCATAAGGGAAAGGTAGTGGCCTATGCGTCTCGTCAGTTGAAAGCGCATGAATGCAACTACCCCACCCATGATTTGGAGCTTGCTGCTGTGATCTTTGCTCTGAAAATCTTGAGACAATATCTCTACGGAGAGAAGTGTTATATCTTCACCGATCACAAAAGTCTAAAGTACCTTCTTACGCAGAAAGAGTTGAATCTAAGACAGCGTCGCTGCTTGGAACTTCTCAAGGATTATGACTGTGAGATAGAGTATCACCCAGGGAAGGCGAACGTGGTTGCCGATGTCTTGAGTCGTAGCACCATTTCGGATTTGATGACCTTGTTTGCTCGGATGAGTTTATTTGAGGATGGTAGTTTGATGGCAGAATTTCAGGTTATTCCTACGCTGATATCTAATATTTGAGCTGAGCAGCCTACTGATCCTTTTCTTATGCACCGTATCAGAGAGGTTTTTGAGGGTACATCTGTGGATTTTACTATTGATCGGGATGGTGTTTTGTGTTTCCGAGGCTGGTATTGCATTCCGAGGAAATATGGGTTGAAACAGGTTATTCTTCGCAAGGCACGTGACAAACCTATTATATCCATCCTGGTGGTGATAAGATGTATAAGAACCTTCGTCAGAGGTACTGGTGGAAAGGTCTTAAACGGGATGTTGTCGGATTTGTGTCTAAGTGTATGACTTGTCACAGAGTCAAGGCAGAACATCAGCGTACATCTGGGTTGCTTCAACACATCGAGATCCCTCAGTGGAAGTGGGAGCGTGTGACTATGGATTTTGTTAGTGGTCTTCTGATGACTCTGTCTAAGAAGGACTCCGTCTGGGTTATAGTGGACCGGTTGACTAAGTTTGCGCATTTCATTCCGGTTCGAGTCAACTATCCTTTGAGTAAGTAGGCTCGGCTTTATATTTCTGAGATTGTTCGACTTCATGGGGTACAAATATCGATTATTTCTGATCGTGATCCGAGATTTTCAGCGAAGTTCTGGAGGGCATTTCACTCTGCTTTGGGTATCCGGTTGAACTTCAGTACATCTTATCATCCGCAGACTGACGAGCAGTCTGAGCGTGTGATTAAGATTCTTGAGGAATTGTTGAGAGGTTGTGTTCTCGATTACAGTGACAGTTGGGAGGATTTCTTGCCGCTCGCAGAGTTTGCATATAATAACAGCTACCAGGCCAGTATAAAGATGGCACCGTATGAGGCTATGTATGGACGTAGGTGTAGGTCACTGATTAGATGGACTGAACTTAATCAGCATAGACTTTTGGAACGAAACATAGTCCGTGAGGCCGAGCAGACAACCAGATTGATTCGAGATCGGCTTAAGGTTGCTTTTGACAGACAGAAGTCTTATGCTAACTTCAGACGTCGAGATCTTGAGTTTGAGGTCGGTGATGAGGTTTTCCTGAAAGTATCTCCTTGGAGGAAGGTACTTTGGTTTGGTCGGAAGGGCAAGCCGAGTCCTCGTTATATTGGTCCTTATCGGATTCTTCGTTGGGTTGGACCTGTTGCCTATCAGCTTGAGTTACCCCCAGAGCTTCAGTGTATTCATGATATTTTCCATGTTTCTGTGTTGAGACGCTACCATGCTGACCTGTCTCATGTTTTGCATGTGGAGGAGATTGAGATTCATCCTGATTTACGCTTTGAGGAGGAGCCTATCAAGATTCTTGCTCAGGATAAGAACGTTCTCAGAAGGAAGACCATTAAAATGGTCAAAGTCTTGTGGCGTGGTCGCAGTCATGATGAGGCTACCTTGGAGCCCAAAGCTGTCATCAAAGCTCAGTATCCGTATTTGTTTGCTCCAGGTAAATTTCGAGGGCAAAATTTCTTTTTACGGGGGGTGGGGGAGTTGTAACACCCCATTTTAGCCCCAATTTGTAAACCCTAATCGTGAAAATTCCCAATTTGGAAACCCTAGAATTTGGAGGAAATCTCAGATTTTAACCTAATTTGAATTCGGGACCTAAATGATTAAAGTTAAAACTTGGTGGGCAGTTTGTTAGGCGGGCTAAAGTTGGGACCCTTCTTCTATAATTTTCTCATTTGTTTAGGTATAACACCCTTTAGTCTGATTTCTTTTTTTTTTAGTGCTGCACTCGTATCTCGTCTCCCTCTTCTCTCCAGTAAATCAAACACCACCCCTTTTTCCCCGTTTTGTGTTGAAGCTCCGGCCAAGGGGCCATCATCGTCTGTACAGCGTTTCAAGGCTTCTGATGCGCTCTTCGTCACCGTGCGAACAAAGCCTGACCACCCAACTCTCGTCGCGCCGTCGTTCTTCGCTGGAAACGGGTTCAAAACCGTTCGTTAAATTGTGCTATGTCGCCGTCGTCCTCCTTGTGTGCCGCCTCCGTCCTGGGTTTGGGTGAGTACCGTGGGTGAGCCTAATGGGTTTTCGATTGCCACCGCCGTTGGTTTGCCGGTCGTCGTGGGTTGTTGTCGGGATGGGTTAATCGATTAGGGTTTGGTTTTGGGGGATGTTGTTTAGGGTTTTTGTTAATTTGGGGAATTAAATGGTTGAACCGAACTGGGTTGACGGAACCAAACCAGACCAGCACTCTAAACCGAATCGGCCAGTGTGACCAAGTCGGATGACATTAGCAGTGACGTCATCTGCTGTTGTAATGCTGATGCAGGCTGACATCAGTGTTGACATCATCATGGTCAATGATGATGTCAGCGATGACGTCAGTGTTGACTTTTGGGTTGACTTTTTCGGCCGGGTTCACCTCCATGTTTTTTGACGTTCTGGTTCCGTTTCCGCTATCCGTTTATTCAAATTCAAACCCGAAATACCTTTTTGGATCAAGTTTATATGTTGAACTCGGAATTTTGTTAAGTGTTGCATCAGAGTTTGACTCAGTTATTTATGTGTTCAGGTGACGTGGACTCTAACCCCGAGACTTTACCTCCTCCTCCGCCAGGCAGACCTCCGGTGACACAGTCTTCAAGATCTGCTAGTAAGATTTATGTTAAGTGTAGTTTACTCGAATGTGGCATAGTAGGAAATCTTATATAGTGTTCTTTGTTTTAGGAGCTGATTCTGTTCGACCTTCCACTAGGGCTGAGCGTGGGAGACGTCACTATCGACGTTGATAGTTTAGCTGCCTAAGGTGTGTTCTCTGTCTGTGCTACATGCCTTTGCTAACTGATTGCATATATATATATATGTGTGTGTGTGTGTGTGTGTGTGTGTGTGTGTGTGCGCGCGCGCTATTCTGCTCTATTATCTGATAAAAATTTTATGACTCGAATGTTGTGATCATGTTAGGTAACACATATTGGAATCGGACTATTATGTACATGCATCTTAGTTGTTTTAACAAGATTGCATTCGGACTCTGAAATCGGATAACATGTCATATCATTGGGATGGGATATTGTATGGAGGAAGCTCAACGACTTCATCCTTCGGGTTGAATTTCGCTTCAGATTAGTAGTTCCATCTTTCGGGATGAGTTCTGCTTCGGACATGGTGTTGCGGTGTAGAGTGGTTCAAGGGAACCTCACTCTTCGGACTGTGATGTAGATGGGTGCATGTCATGTTATGCTATCTATATGCCTTGCTTGTAATACTTCGGAATATCTGTTAAACCTTGATTTGTTGATTGACTGTTGGATTGACTTCTGTTATGCTCTTTAGAGACACACTGAGCTTTATAGCTGACTTCCCCTTAGTATCTATTTCAGATTTCCAGACTTAGGATTCGGTACTTGGAGGACCTCGTTCGAACGGATTTGATATAATTATTCAGTATGGGTTATTTCAAGTTTCTTTTCATTATTTATGTATTTCGGACTTGGTTGTAAATTGGACTTTGGACTTTAATTTTGGGATTGATGAACTAATTTTTGCATTTTTTATTTTAAGTGGTCTTTCTTGAGGGGCAAGTTTCCTAAAACGACAAATATAATTTAAGCAAACCTCTTAGGTCAAAATAAGGGGTTACAATTACCTAATGATCGACCCATGTCATCAAAGTGTCTGAAAATTTCGGAAGCTTCACCTAGAAGGGCTTGTTCTTGCTAGTCTTAGAGTAGACACGGTTTACCTTAATCTTCTTACAATTCACAAGGTCCTGATACTCCTCGATCGTCGGGGTTAAGTCTAAGTTACCAATCGTGAAACAACTATAGGCTGAATTCCAAAAACCTACCAAAGCCTGAAGTAGTGATTGATCGACCAGAACATATAACAGATAAACAATGTCACCATATTCGCTCTTGAAGGCATTCCTCGTCTCAAAGTCTCAACTGTTCCAAACATGCTTTAATTTGGACACGTCATTAAACTTCGTATTCATGAAGGTCTCATTTTCCATTTCTGATATGAACCCAGCTGAAGAATGAGAATAACTCAGAATTAAATTTCTCATGCATGTGTGTGTGTGCATGTCTGTAAACAGGCTGAATATGCAGAATAATTAAACAAACAAAGATGTTGCTGCAATTTAAAGGTTGCTGCCGAGGCAGCGCAGTTTAAGCATAATATTTTTAATCATGGCAGCGAGGGCTTCAGCTTATCACAACTACTCTTCCAGGTCTAACGTTGAGATAGGAGCAAACTACAAAACCTTGAACCCGTGAGGTAGAGTCATCTCGTGAAGGCTTTCACTCACTCATGCTAATTTGTCTGTCACTTTAAGGCTTTCAGATTCATGGACTTTGATAGCAGTGGAGTGTCCTCGCACATGATTCTTTCTAGAGCCTGTTGCGGGTACCTCTAGGGCAAACAACAGTATTCCTTGTTTTTGATTATGCTGCCGTGGCAGTATTGCATTTTTTTGTTTCTTTTGTCTGCCTTGGCGGCTACCTGTAATCATCGTTAGAATTTTGCAAAGAATTCTAAAAACAAACATGTAATGTTCATCAAATATTCTAACACATTCAGCAAGTAATAGAGGTGGTTAACATTTTCAGTCATCAAAAAACAAAAAAAATTTCTAAGTCATAATTCATGTTTTTCCCAAGATTAAGTTCATTTTTAGTTAGGTACGAAAATAAGTTAATCGGCTATCCTATCATAGCCACAAGTCTTAACAAATTTTTCTTTTCTGATTATTACTAAGGCAAGTACAATTCAACGTAAAAATGCAACTAAAGATGCCTAGAAAATGATGCGAAGGCTATCCCCCCAAACTCGAGATGGGCATTGCCCTCAATGCACAAAATAGATAGGATACAAATAAATAAAAAAAATACAAGTTAAAGATAAAAATAGAACAAAAATAGAGAATAAAAATAAAAGAAAATAAACTAAAAGTTTGATGTGGGTGGGAGGAGGCTGGATTCTTGTCAACTGAGGCGGAGGAAGATGTTTAGATGATGAAGCGATGGTCGGAAGATGCCTTGGTCGCGGTCTTGGTAGACGAGGTTTTTGCTTTCCGCAGCGGCTGGACTCTTTTTGGCGTATCATGTGGCTCTTCTTGCGGTTTGGCAGGAGAAACGGCCGAAGATGCATCGCTCTCTTCTGACTCCGTCTTGAAGTCCACAGGTTCTTCGGCTATTATGTGCCACTTTCTCTTCCTGGTTCCTTCCTCCGTGGGTGCTTCCGGAAGGGAGAATGCCATTGGGATGGTTGTTGTTATTGCTGCTACCACTGCTGTTTTTGGCTCCGGTGGCGGCTGCTCAATCTCCTCTGATGAGGAGGTGCCTGCCACTGTGTTTGCTATGCAAGTAGGGGAAAGATGTTGTTGGTGCCTCTCAGGCGAGTCTGCCATTATGTTGGATGGGGTGGCGGCTGAATAAGTCAAAGTATGCGTAGAAGAGGGCACCTGGTGGTCAGTCTGGCGGGCAGCGGCGGCTGGTGGAGTTCTTTGTGCTTGGGTTGCTGCTACAAGCTCCACAGGGTATGGTGGCATGGTAGGCACGTCACCGGGGAATTTCTGCAGAAAATAAGCCACAATTGCTTCTTGAGCCTCCCCCACATAGGTCATGAAGGCCAATTGTTGTTGCTCGATGCGCTTTGTGATGTCTAGAAGGGTGTGCAGCAGTGGGAGGACTTCTTTGTCTGGGGCAGCGTTAGTACTGTCGGGGGCAGCTGGGGTTTTAGGTTGTGTGGCTGAAGGCTGGTTGGGCGTTGCTGGCTCTTTCCCCGCATTCTGCATCATCTGAATACGGACCATTTTAGTCCAGCCCTCTTTAGCAGTTGTTAGCTCATCTATGGGTTCTTCCGGGACACTGAAGATTGTGCAGAGACCTGTGATGAGCGACAGGAAGTACAACCTGCCTTTCTTCTTTTTGAAGCAGTTGTGGATTTTTGTCCAGATAATTTCCCTTACGTTTATTGGCCGGTTCATTAGGATACTGTGAATTAAGGCGAGGTGTGGCCGATAAACGGTTGAGTTGTGGGATTTGGCAGCAGACACCTTTTTACAAAGGTGTTCCATAGTATGGCCTCTGGCAGCAGGTAGCGGTGCTGAACAGATCCCACATGTTTTCCTCCCAGCCATGGCATGTTGGGCTTGCAGAGTTTGGCCTTGATTTTCTCATAGTCGGCAGCCTTCAGTGACTGCCTCCACTCCTCGTGAGCGTTGTCGTCCATATCAAGGATGTAGTACCTTTTGATGACCGCAACATTTAGTTTGACTGGCTCCCCGCGGACATAGACTAATGGCTTCTCCGGGTAGGGCTGATGGGAGTAGAATTCCTTGACTATAGTGACATTTGCTATCTCTGGCTGTTGAGCGAACATTTTCCATCCCTTGTAGTGGATGGTTCGGAACAAGGCGGGCTCTAGACCACGGTCTCCCGTTTGCCGTGTGTAATGGAAGCCATGCTCTTCCCAGACTGCCTGCTTAGAGAACTTATTTATGTATCTCTCCTCGTCCTCCTTGTAGCAAAATCTGTTGTAGATGGGTTTTTTGGTTGATGTTGATGCCATGTGAACGGTTGTGCTTGACTGAAACTAGAAAGAAAAGTTATAAGAGAGCAGTGGAATCAGAAAGAATATAGAAAAAAGGTGAAAGTAAAGTAAAATGAAGTGAATGAGTGGGGTATATATAGGAGCTGCCAAGAGATGTCGTGGTGGCATTAAATGCCCAACGATCCGATTTCCTTACGCACGTTACAGAGTTTTCTGTCCGTTAATTTCGGAGCCGTTGGCAGCTAGCCGTTGAAGGCCAACTAGCCGTTACGCGTTGCTGCGCTGGCGGCTGTCTCGGCAGGATGGTGGGCGGGCTTCTTGCTGGGCCTCCTTCATGATCCTGCTATTTTATTCTTAAACCTAAAATAAAAATAGAAATAATAAAGATAATTAAATAATTTCTGGAAAAAATTCTGAAAATAAATATATTCCTAAAATAAAATAAATTCTAATCTTAATGCATAGTAATAAAAATAAAATAAAAAATAAGTTATGTTGGGAGTGCATTTGGGTGCATCTCCCAGACATAACCACTTCCTGAGGTGGTTTGACTTTTTCTTCTCTCCTGGGGGGTCCTCCTGTTCTTTCAGATGTTGTGTTACGGGGTCCTTAAGTTTGCCCCTAGGCGTATCGCGGCAGCAGCTGCCCTGGCCTGTTTCAACGCTAATTTTGGCAGCTCTTGCATCTGGGCTTCCTTTTCCTTCCTTTGAGGGTTATAGCACGTTCATCTTTATACTCTGGTCCTCTACGCTCATTGCCAGCTCCCCGAGTTCCACATCTATAAGCGTTCTGCCTGTGGCCAAGAATGGTCGTCCAAGGATGATAGGGGCTTTTTCGTCAACCTCACAATCAAAGATGAGGAAGTCGACGAGGAGAATTAGGTTTCCCACCTTTACCAAGATGTCTTCGATCTTTCCCTCCGGTTGTATAAATGAGTGGTAAGTGAGTTTAAGCATGACGGAGGTGGGTTTGGCAAGCCCAATACCTAGTTTATTGAAGACGAGTTTTGGCATCAAATTGATGTTGGCTCCCAAGTCACACAGGGCTCTGGTCTCATGTTTGCTGCCTAGCCTGCATGGGATAACAAAGCTTTTCGGATATGTCTGCTTTGGCGGCAGCTTGTTATGCAGCATAGCCATGCACTCTTCAGTGACAGCCACTGTCTCGAACTCCCCAATCCTCTTCTTCTTAGAAACCATGTCCTTGAGATATTTGGCATAGTTTGGCATGCTTTGAATGGCTTCTATAAGAGGTATATTGATATGCACATGTTTTAGAATATCCAGGAATTTTCTGAACTGGTGCTCTTGCTGTTGTTGCTTGAACTTTCGGGGGAATGGTGCTGGAAGACGGATGTCCTCTATGTGCTCCTTGCTTGGGGGCTTAGTCTGGGGAGGATCATCCTTTTTAGAGCTGCCTTCATGTTCAGCTGCTGGGGCGGCTAGTGTTGGTGCTGCTGAGGCAGGCTTGCTTTTCTGGTCTGGTTGTAACCCCCTCGTCCCGGTCTGGTCAACTGACCGGTCTGAGTAGGCTACACGGGGAAAACCGATGTGAAACCCGTTAAGGTCCCACCCCGGTTAGCAACCCTAGGAAATTTCTTTTAATTATATCTTGTCTAAATGCATTATTATGTCCTATGTGAAACAAGACAGCGGAAACACAAACAATGTAACAACGACCATTCAAAACAACACTTTAAAACAGCCCATTTTTCATATTAAAGCAGGCCGTATCGATACACCTGCAGAGGGTATCGATACGCCTTGACCAAGTCAACTGCCAAAAGTCAAACCGGTGAGACCGTATCGATACAGCCCTTGGGCGTACCGATACGCCCTCCTCGGTCAACATCTCGTAGTCAACGATATCAGACCGTACCGATACACCTAGAGCCAGTACCGATACGCCAAAAACTCGTAAAAATCTCGGAATTCCAGTAAAGATTGGGCGTATGGATACGCCCCCGAGTATCGGTACCCAAAGCCAATTTTGAGTCCCAAAGTGTAAGACCGTATTGATACGGCCCTTAGGCGTATCGATACGCCCTGCACTACAAGACTCCAAATTGCAGCAAAACGACTTAAGATTCGACTCTAGATGCGATTTACGACTCCTCTAGCCACAAACATCATACACACAACCTTTAACAACCAAGATATCAACATAAAAGACATTCAAAACGAACAAGGATCATACATCTATAGGATTCATACATTTACCATAAAGAGGACATACCTTGCATTCAAGATTCATGCCTTAGAAACAAAACATATAACAATTCAGGACATGCAACATAAGCAAGATTTACAATTCAAACAAAGCATCCAAATGCCAAACCAACATCAACATACATCGAAACTCAAATCAACAACACCTATCCCATTGCTTGACTATTACAATCTTTCAATTTAAAGTTCATACTTGAGCTAACCAAAAGCGACACTTGGAGGCCCTTCCTTACCCTTCCCACCCACAAGCTATTGATCTGCATTGTCGAACAAAAAGAAGCGTAAGCATAAAAGCTTAGTGAGGGTAAGCTCATAAAACAAACCTCGACAATGCAGGGTCCAAGCATGAGCAACAACCAAGGTAGAAAGCACGGTCTTACCCCCGATCCACAAGAGCCAAAATATACATGATGCATGAACATATAATCAACACCATGCCATGATCAACAACTCATAAGCCCAACACACGAAGATACATATATCAATGTATTAACAACCACATATATCAATCCATATTGGCAACACATCTCAACTTATAATGGCACATATATAATCTCATATTGGCACCTAGCTATGACTCGAATACACGGATAACACGTTGGAACTCACATCCAACAACAACATTACCTTACGATGTGATTACACTCATCACCATTTCTCGCGGAAGGGATTCCACTCATCCTCATGCCCCTTCGATGGGATTCCACTCATCACCGACTAATATATAAAGATTTCCGGGCGAACTCGTACTTCATCTTGATGACCACCGTCACCAAGACCACGCACGAATTTGACTCTCGTGTGCACACTAACATCCTAATGATCGATCATTGTACCCAAGCATACTAGTGCCAATATTAAACATAATTCATAACCTTTCAGAACATCATTTCATATCAACTTCCGTGCTTAGCACGTACTCACCATGATCACTATCATGCACAATTCACAATCCAAACCACATGCATAACAATGCATCAAACCATGCCTCAACAACATGTATAACACAATATACATAATTACCATAAACACAATTAAACAAGATGCATAACAAGCAATTAGGAGTTCAACCAAAAGTTTCCTAAACTAAGCTTGAGATTAGGCTACCACCCTAATCTCAACACTAGGTGGGTTTACCAAGCCCAACCTAGGTCCACATGCTTGAACTAACATTTAAAAACCATTTAAAACAGTAACCACTCACCGACCACTCCGTTTAGCACAAGCCGACTAGCCTACCAAGCATCCAAGTCTCCGGATTTGAGCACGAAGCTTCTCCATTGTTTTCTCTTGCTTCTAATCATTCAAAAACAATACATTAACCTCAAAATCAGCCACAAACCCATTGTTTAACACCAACACACAAATTCGCTACAATTCCCACAATTCAAAGCCAAATTTATTTCCCAAATTCTCATTTTCGTACTTCCACAAGAACCCATCAAAAATCAGCAATATAACCATCCAAAGCACTCTTAAACATGTTCAAAACACTACCCAAACATAGTATAACCATCAGCCCCTATTTTCCAACACATAGCAACCCCAAAACTCAACTTAAAACCCTTCCAAAAACCCCTCAAAACTCAAATTTGGGAATTATTGTAAAACCATGTAAAAAATAACTATGTTGGACCTTATGGATAGCAAATAACTTATATAACATTAACAAATCTTTAAACTTAAGTTAAAGATAATAAAGATGACATTTTTAACCAAAAATTTCAAAACTCTGAAATACAAAAACCATGAGTTTTCATGAAAATAAAGGCAGTAGAGAATGATAAGGACAAGTCAAAATGGGTTTACCTTTGAAAAATCCCCAACAACAAGCAAGTAAGGTGATGGAATAGTGAGCACAATTGTGAAGAGGGTTTTGTCGTGAAAATGGAGAATGGGTGGAGAAGAAGATAAGTTAAATGGGTGTTTTAAAATAAAAGGGTTTTTATTTTGCAAGTCTCATTATTGAAAAGAATGCCATTAATGAGATGGTCATCCTCCACTATTCCAAATTCCATGGAATTTGGGGTTCTAATTTAATTTCAAATTGGATCCAACATAATAAATGGATTTTTAAAACAAAAAAAGGGAAACCCGAAACATTATTTTATTATTATTTTCACCCGACCCCCAAACTCGGGTGTTACAACTCTCCCCCACTTAAGGAAATTTCGTCCCCGAAATTTATCGGACAGGAAGAGACACGAAAACTTCTCCTCCACACTCTCATTTCCTTCTCACCACAACATTCTAACCAACTCGATAGACTTACCACACAACATTAGCTAGCTGACGCTAAGATCTCAACGGGTCCTTCAATGCATGACAATTTTAAACTCAACTCAATCTCTTCCACAAACATAGCATGGGACAGATCTGACTCACGTTTTCGAATCATAGATACACAGAACACATCACAAACCCCTTTCTAACTCTGGTGGTAACCGCAACAAATAAACGGCAGAACTAGCCCGATTTACAATCTCATACGACACCGTTTGAATACTTGACCGATAACCTTTTTTCTGACTGACCATCTGACTTCAACAGGTAACCAAGCACTATGTAGACGTACTCAAAAAATCTAGTTGAAATCTCGAATCCCTATCGGCCACTATCGATTTCAAGACACTGTACAACTCGCACTCTTGCTAAGGTACGACTCCGCCATCTTACACAAGGTACAAGTAACGTGAACATGTATAAAACGAGAACACTCAAAGCAACTATCATTGTTCACTCGGCTAAGTTCTCCCGGAGGAAATCAAAGGGGAACCAGACACAAGGTCTCTCAAATCTATTACCCACTTTCTTTAAGAATCTTCCACGGATGTAACAAACTAAAAGAAAACTGATGCTCGGCCTTGACACGCTGGCAATTTACACACTTACTCTCATACTGAACCACATCATCCATCAACTCAATCCAAAAGTACTCATCTTCAACCCACAATACGTCTTCATACCACTCAGATGCAATACAAATTAATTGTCGTGTGCTTCGGCCAAAACAATACGTCTCAAAACACTATGTCAATTGACACAACTATTCTGTCTCTGAAATGCAAAACTCTATCATCTTCGAAACTATATTCTGAATATCTTCCTTCTGCTATGCCTTGCGCATGAGGTACCAAGAACCTGTCTTGCAACTGTTTCTCTTCAAGTATTCTGACTCAAAGTAGGTTTAACCTGAAACTCGACCACAGAACCACTTTCATTCGATAAACTAAATCCAGCAAATATAGCTCGCAACTCAATTATAGTTCAGCAAAAACAACTCGAATCATCGGTTACTACGTTGACTCTCTTCGGATAGTACTCAATCGTGAGATTACGGTCTTCAAGCGGTTCTAACAACTTATGTTGTTCAAGTTCATCCCTTCCTAAGTCGTCAAATATTTCAAGTTCTGATGATATGTATATATTGTGCCTTTCCTACTATACCTGCTTTGTCTCTAAATCTTCGTAGCAAATTCAACTGTAATTAACTCTATGTCTCGTGTCGGATAATTCTCTTCATGTACTTCCTACTGCCTCGACGAATAGGCCACAAATCTTATGTCTTGCATAAACGCACAACCTAACCCTACATGTAACGCATCACTATGGTTCACAAATTCTTTCTCTGATATAAGCTGGACCAAGGTAGAAGCTTTCATCAAAGTTTCTTTCAGTTTCTCAAGGGCTCGTTGTCTCGCATCTGAACATTCTTCTGTAGCAAATTGTTAATGGAGCAGCTATCTTCAAAAGATCATTTACAAACCTCCGATAGTAACCACGCTAGACCTAGGAACTATAGATACCTGTCACAGTCTTCAGTTTCTACCAACTCACATCTTTTTCTGCCTACTTGGGATTTACTCTAATACACTCGGCTGCCCTACATGTCCTAGGAGAACATCTTCCTTGTCTCGAAGTTCACGTTCGCTCAACTTAGCATGCAATTGATTCTCTAATAGGGTCTACAACACCAACTCCAATGCTTGTCAGGATCTTCCTCGGTACGTGAATATACCCATGTATCATCTATGAGGACTACTACAACTGATCAAGGAGCTCAGGAATTATTTTGCTTGACATTTCTATAAAAGTGGCTGACACACTAGTCAAACAAAATGGCATAACCCAGAACTCAAAGAGATCACATCTTGCCCCGAAAGTTGTCTTCGGTACATCAACTTCTCTCACTTTGAATTGGTAGTAATCGGATCTCAAATTATTCTTTCAAAAGACTGGAGCACACCCTAACTGATCAACAAATCACTGACGCTCGGAAATGGATACTACTGTTCACTGTCAATTATTTTCAACTGTCTGTAATCTAAACACATTCTCGTATTGTCATCTCTCTTCTTCACAAATTGCACTGTCGTACTCTAAGGTGATATACTAGGCCTAAGGAATCTACGGTCTAACAAATCTCGTAGTTGATTCTTCAACACTCTCAATTCTTTCGGGAACCATAAGATACAGAGCAATCAAAACAGGAGCAAACTCGGAGACGGTATCAATAACAAACTCTCCTTCCCTATCAAGAGACAAACCGGGCAATTCTTCCAAACACTTTTAGGAGAAACACAAACTATTCTAACGTTCTGCGATCTAATCCTCATTCAAAAATCGAATCCATCACATTTGCTAGGCAAGCCTGTCAACTAAACTCAATCAATCTTTGACCTCTAAAGCTTGATCAACAATCGATAATAAGTTCACATCCTCACCTACCACTACAATCTCACAGAAATCTGCAACTTCAAGGCAACTCTCTCTTTGTCTCAAGGTATTTCCTAGCTATGTGTTCTACGAGCCAAACCACGCCAAATGTTACATCGAAACCGTAAAAGACAATTTCTTCACATCTGCTAGAAACACGTAACCCTGAACCATCAACAAACATCTTCCGCACATCTTTCTGACCACCACTATCTCACCAAAGAGGACTAGTCACGTGGGTCCCTACGTTTAAGATCTCAATAGGTATATCAAATTTCTTTGCGTGCTCACACAAAAGTATGAATCCGCAGAAATTGCAACTTCACATGTACACAATTGATAGTTTTCGGTTCTGTTGCTTTTAGGCTGGCCCTTCAAGCAAAACCTAACTCTTCAAAACCGTTCTTAGAGCATCTCGAAACCTTAAAATTCAGTTCTAATCACACACAAACAATCATGCTGGAACTTGTTCTATAACATCGATCCTGACGACTCAATACATCCTACTACCAAACAATCTGGAGTTAGAGCTCAAGACTTCCTTCTCGGTTCAACTATATCGGAAGTGACTTCATCTCTTCTTCTTGCTGGAAGACAACTCAGACGCACACTGGCCCAATCACACAAATCGATTCCCACTCACGGATATTGACCGGCTGTCATGTATTAAAACCATAGGCCGAACCTCAACGATCACCAACTAACATTCCTAAGTTTCAGATTACTTACACGAGACCCTTACCTTGGTCTCGCCAAAAGAACTAAGGTACTCATACCTACCTCCAACACTTCACCAGGCACATTCAAACTTTGCATGCTTGCTAACAATATACATAAGTACAGATTCAGAATCAACCGGAGGGAACAAACTCAAAACTGTACCAAGAGCTTATCTATTATAACATCGATACCACTCCGACTCCCACTCATAGGACTTCACTTCTTTTTACCAACTAATGCCAGGATCGATCACATCGTCCCTCATCAACCGGAATCAACCCACATACACACTGACTCAAACAAACAAGTTGTACCTCAACTCCAGTACAACTATACTTCCCTGACTATAGCGATGAACTCCCTCAACATCATCCACATTTTCAGAAACCATAGCTTCCACTTACCGATAAACGGCCCACGCCTTGGCCTCAAGCTTACCAAAAAGCAATAAATCGACAACAACAACAACACATTAACATACAAACTGGGTTAGCAAAGGAAAGGGTCTAAGTGGCTCAAGTATGATTCCCTCACTTAAAATCTCTTTTCCCGACGTAATAGAAGCAATGAGACTCTACTCAACATGCTTCGAACAACATACACGTATGATCAAACAACATACATTCACAATCAAACAATCACACATCACAGCATACTCGATAAACATGCAACATGCTTACATGGCAAGCAAACACCATGCAATTACAATACAAAAATTAAACTTACCTCACTTACATGCCCAAGTTCTCAGAAACCTTAGGCTCGGATACCAACAAATATAACCCCCTCATCCCGGTCTGGTCGACTGCCCGGTCCGAGTAGGCTACACGGGGAAAACCGATGTGAAACCCGTTAAGGTCCCACCTCGGTTAGCAACCCTAGGAAATTTCTTTTAATTATATCTTGTCTAAATGCATTATTATGTCCTATGTGAAACACGACAGCAGAAACACAAACAATGTAACAACGACCATTCAAAACAACACTTTAAAACAGCCCATTTTCATATTTAAGCAGGCCGTATCGATACACCTGCAGAGGGTATCGATACGCCTTGACCAAGTCAATTGCCCTAAGTCAAACCGGTGAGACCGTATCGATACAGCCCTTGGGCCTACCGATACGCCCTCCTCGGTCAACATCTCGCAGTCAACGATATCAGACCGTACCGATACACCTAGAACCAGTACCGATACGCCAAAAACTCGTAAAAATCTCGGAATTCCAGTAAAGATTGGGCGTATGGATACGCCCCCGAGTATCGGTACCCAAAGCCAATTTTGAGTCCCAAAGTGTAAGACCGTATCGATACGGCCCTTAGGCGTATCGATACGCCCTGCACTACAAGACTCCAAATTGCAGCAAAACGACTTAAGATTCGACTCTAGATGCGATTTACGACTCCCCTAGCCACAAACATCATACATACAACCTTTAACAACCCAGATATCAACATAAAAGACATTCAAAACGAACAAGGATCATACATCTATAGGATTCATACATTTACCATAAAGAGGACATACCTTGCATTCAAGATTCATGCCTTAGAAACAAAACATATAACAATTCAGGACATACAACATAAGCAAGATTTACAATTCAAACAAAGCATTCAAAAGTCAAACCAACATCAACATACATCGAAACTCAAATCAACAACACCTATCCCATTGCTTGACTATTACAATCTTTCGATTTAAAGTTCATACTTGAGCTAACCAAAAGCGACACTTGGAGGCCCTTCCTTGCCCTTGCCACCCACAAGCTATTGATCTGCATTGTCGAACAAAAAGAAGCGTCAGCATAAAAGCTTAGTGAGGGTAAGCTCATAAAACAAACCTCGACAATGCAGGGTCCAAGCATGAGCAACAACCAAGGTAGAATGCATGGTCTTACCTCCGATCCACAAGAGCCAAAATATACATGATGCATGAACATATAATCAACACCATGCCATGATCAACAACTTATAAGCCCAACACATGAAGATACATATATCAATGTATTAACAACCACATATATCAATCCATATTGGCAACACATCTCAACTTATAATGGCACATATATAATCTCATATTGGAATCTAGCTATGACTCGAATACACGGATAACACGTTGGA
The DNA here is from genome assembly GCA_030270665.1 of Hibiscus trionum. Classification (NCBI taxonomy): domain Eukaryota; kingdom Viridiplantae; phylum Streptophyta; class Magnoliopsida; order Malvales; family Malvaceae; genus Hibiscus; species Hibiscus trionum. The sequence goes on from BSYR01000017.1 coordinate 34,970,946, forward strand.
ACTCACATCCAACAACAACATTACCTTACGGTGTGATTACACTCATCACCATTTCTCGCGGAATGGATTCCACTCATCCTCATGCCCCTTCGATGGGATTCCACTCATCACCGACTAATATATAAAGATTTCCGGGCGAACCCGTACTCCATCTTGATGACCACCATCAACAAGACCACGCGCGAATTTGACTCTCGTGTGAACACTAACATCCTAATGATCGATCATTGTACCCAAGCATACTAGTGCCAATATTAAACATAATTCATAACCTTTCAGAACATCATTTCATATCAACTTCCGTGCTTAGCACGTACTCACCATAATCACTATCATGCACAATTCACAATCCAAACCACATGCATAACAATGCATCAAACCATGCCTCAACAACATGTATAACACAATATACATAATTACCATAAACACAATTAAACAAGAGGCATAACAAGCAATTAGGAGTTCAACCAAAAGTTTCCTAAACTAAGCTTGAGATTAGGCTACCACCCTAATCTCAACACTAGGTCGGTTTACCAAGCCCAACCTAGGTCCACATGCTTGAACTAACATTTAAAAACCATTTAAAACAGTAACCACTCACCGACCACTCCGTTTAGCACAAGCCAACTAGCCTACCAAGCATCCAAGTCTCCGGATTTGAGCACGAAGCTTCTCCATTGTTTTCTCTTGCTTCTAACCATTCAAAAACAATACATTAACCTCAAAATCAGCCACAAACCCATTGTTTAACACCAACACACAAATCCGCTACAATTCCCACAATTCAAAGCCAAATTTATTTCCCAAATTCTCATTTTCGTACTTCCACAAGAACCCATCAAAAATCAGCAATATAACCATCCAAAGCACTCTTAAACATGTTCAAAACACTACCCAAACATAGTATAACCATCAGCCCCCATTTTCCAACACATAGCAACCCCAAAACTCAACTTAAAACCCTTCCCAAAACCCCTCAAAACTCAAATTCGGGAATTATTGTAAAACCATGTAAAAAATAACTATGTTGGACCTTATGGATAGCAAATAACTTATATAACATTAACAAATCTTTAAACTTAAGTTAAAGGTGATAAAGATGACATTTTTAACCAAAAATTTCAAAACTCTGAAATACAAAAACCGTGAGTTTTCATGAAAATAAAGGCATGAGCTTGTAGAGAATGATAAGGACAAGTCAAAATGGGTTTACCTTTGAAAAATCCCCAACAACAAGCAAGTAAGGTGATGGAATAGTGAGCACAATGGTGAAGAGGGTTTTGTCGTGAAAATGGAGAATGGGTGGGGAAGAAGATAAGTTAAATGGGTGTTTTAAAATAAAAGGGTTTTTATTTTGCAAGTCTCATTATTTACAAGAATGCCATTAATGAGATGGTCATCCTCCACTATTCCAAATTCCATGGAATTTGGGGTTCTAATTTAATTTCAAATTGGATCCAACATAATAAATGGATTTTTAAAACAAAAAAGGGAAACCCGAAACATTATTTTATTATTATTTTCACCCGACCCCCAAACCCGGGTGTTACAACTCTCCCCCACTTAAGGAAATTTCGTCCCCGAAATTTATCGGACAGGAAGAGACATGGAAACTTCTCCTCCACACTCTCCTTTCCTTCTCACCACAACATTCTAACAAACTCGATAGACTTACCACACAACATTAGCTAGCTGATGCTAAGATCTCAACGGGTCCTTCAATGCATGACAATTTTAAACTCAACTCAATCTCTTCCACAAACATAGTATGGGACAGATCTGACTCACGTTTTCGAATCATAGATACACAGAACACATCACAAACCCTTTTATAACACTGGTGTTAACCGCAACAAATAAACAGCGGAACTAGCCTGATTCACAATCTCATACGACACCGTTTGAATACTTGACCGATAACCTTTTTTTCTGACTGACCATCTGACTTCAACAGGTAACCAAGCACTATGTAGACGTCCTCAAAAATCTAGTTGAAATCTCGAATCCCTGTCGGCCACTATCGATTTCAAGACACTGTACAACTCGCACTCTTGCAAAGGTACGACTCCGCCATCTTACACAAGGTACAAGTAATGTGAACATGTATAAAACGAGCACACTCAAAGAAACTATCATTGTTCACTCGGCTAAGTTCTCCCGGAGGAAATCATAGGCGAACCAGACACAAGGTCTCTCGAATCTATTACCCACTTTCTTTAAGAATCTTCCACGGATGTAAAAAACTAAAAGAAAACTGATGCTCGGCCTTGACACGCTGGCAAATTACACACTTACTCTCATACTGAACCACATCATCCATCAACTCAATCCAGAAGTACTCATCTTCAACCCACAATACGTCTTCATACCACTCAGATGCAATACAAATGAATTGTCGTGTGCTTCGGCCAAAACAATACGTCTCAAAACACTATGTCAATTGACACAACTATTCTGTCTCTGAAATGCAAAACTCTATCATCTTCGAAACTGTATTCTGAATATCTTCCTTCTGCTATGCCTTGCGCATGAGGTGCCAAGAACCTGTCTTGCAACTGTTTCTCTTCAAGTATTCTGACTCAAAGTAGGTTTAACCTGAAACTCGACCACAGAACCACTATCATTCGATAAACTAAATCCAGCAAATATAGCTCGCAACTCAAATATAGTTCAGCAAAAACAACTCGAATCATCGGTTACTACGTTGACTCTCTTCGAATAGTACTCAATCATGAGATTACGGTCTTCAAGCGGTTCTAACAACTTATGTTGTTCAAGTTCAACCCTTCCTAAGTCGTCAAATATTTCAAGTTCTGATGATATGTATATATTGTGCATTTCTTACTATACATGCTTTGTCTCTAAATCTTCGTAGCAAATTCAACTGTAATTAACTCTATGTCTCGTGTCGGATAATTCTCTTCCTGTACTTCCTACTGCCTCGACGAATAGGCCACAAATCTTATGTCTTGTATAAACGCACAACCTAACCCTACATGTAACGCATCACTATGGTTCACAAATTCTTTCTCTGATATAAGCTGGACCAAGGTAGAAGCTTTCATCAAAGTTTCTTTCAGTTTCTCAAGGGCTCGTTGTCTCGCATCTGGCCACACAACTGAACATTCTTCTGTAGCAACTTGTCAATGGAGCAGCTATCTTCAAAATATCATTTACAAACCTCCGATAGTAACCATGCTAGACCTAGGAACTATAGATACTTGTCACAATCTTCAGTTTCTTCCAACTCACATCTTCTTCTGCCTACTTGGGATTTACTCTAATACACTCGGCTGCCCTACATGTCCTAGGAGAACATCTTCCTTGTCTCGGAGTTCACATTCGCTCAACTTAGCATGCAATTGATTCTCTAATAGGGTCTACAACACCAACTCCAATGCTTGTCAGGATCTTCCACGGTACGTGAATATACCCATGTATCATCTATGAGGACTACTACAACTGATCAAGGAGCTCAGGAATTATTTTGCTTGACATTTCTATAAAAGTGGCTGACACACTAGTCAAACAAAACGGCATAACCCAGAACTCAAAGAGATCACATCTTACCCCGAAAGCTGTCTTCGGTACATCAACTTCTCTCACTTTGAATTGGTAGTAATCGAATATCAAATTATTCTTCGAAAAGACTGGAGCACACCCTAACTGACCAACAAATCACTGACGCTCGGAAATGGATACTATTGTTCACTGTCAATTATTCTTCGAAAAGACTGGAGCACACCCAAACCACATGCATAACAATGCATCAAACCATGCCTCAACAACATGTATAACACAATATACATAATTACCATAAACACAATTAAACAAGAGGCATAACAAGCAATTAGGAGTTCAACCAAAAGTTTCCTAAACTAAGCTTGATATTAGGCTACCACTCTAATCTCAAATCTAGGTGGGTTTACCAAGCCCAACCTAGGTCTACATGCTTGAACCAACATTTAAAAACAATTTAAAACAGTAACCACTCACCGACCACTCCATTTAGCACAAGCCGACTAGCCTACCAACATCCAAGTCTCCAGATTCGAGCACAAAGCTTCTCCATTGTTTTCTCTTGCTTCTAACCATTCAAAAACAATACATTAACCTCAAAATCAGCCACAAACCCATTGTTTAACACCAACTCACAAATCTTCTACAATTCTCACAATTCAAAGCCAAATTTATTTCCCAAATTCTCATTTTCGTACTTCCACAAGAACCCATAAAAAATCAGCAATATAATCATCCAAAGCACTCTCAAACATGTTCAAAACACTACTCAAACATAGTATAACCATCAGCCCCCATTTTCCAACACATAGCAACCCCAAAACTCAACTTAAAACCCTTCCAAAAACCCCTCAAAACCCAAATTTGGGAATCATTGTAAAACCATGTAAAAATTAACTATGTTGGACCTTATGGATAGAAAATAACTTATATAACATTAACAATTCAAAAACTTAAGTTAAAGATGATAAAGATGACATTTTGAACCAAAAATTTCAAAATTCCAAAATACAAAAACCATGAGTTTTCATGAAAATAAAGGCATGAGCTTGTAGAGAATGATAAGGACAAGTCAAAATGGGTTTACCTTTGAAAAATCCCCAACAACAAGCAAGTAAGGTGATGGAATAGTGAGCACAATGGTGAAGAGGGTTTTGTCGTGAAAATGGAGAATGGGTGGGGAAGAAGATAAGTTAAATGGGTGTTTTAAAATAAAAGGGTTTTTATTTTGCAAGTCTCATTATTTACAAGAATGCCATTAATGAGATGGCCATCTTATTCCAAATTCTATAGAATTTTGAGTTCTAATTTAATTTCAAATTGGATCCAACATAATAAATGGATTTTTAAATCAAAAAGGGAAACCCGAAACATTATTTTATTATTATTATCACCCGACCCCCAAACTCGGGTGTTACACCGGTTGTACTACTAGCAGTTCCACGATCTTGGGTCCATCCAACTGCTTCTCACTCCTTGTAGATATAGCCTTGCAATGTTCATAAGTGGGTTTGGTTGTTGTTTGCGAGCTGTTGGATGATGCTCCCATAGTCCGGTTGTTGCAGATTTTAATGAACTGCCCAAATTGGGTCTCCTGTTTCTTAATGGCAGCCTCCTAGTTGTTCATCTTCATCTCCCTCTTGTCCATAAAAGACTCGGTTTTTTCAATAAATTTATTTGTATGAATAATAAATTCACCAGTTTGCTTCATAAAAGTTTGCAGAGTTGCTTCTAATGAATTATTGTGTTGTGGTTGCTGAGTCTACTGCCGGGACTGGTTCTGCTAGTAGCCTCCCTGTAGTTGTTGTGGGTTTGCAACTGTCTTTGGGTTGCTCCAAGAGAAGTTGGGATGGTTTTTCCATCCAGGATTATAGGTGTTCTGGGCAGGCCTACTATTCCTCTCGTATCCTCCCATATAGTTTGCAGATGCAGTGCGGTCAGAGGAATCGTGCTTACCCCCACATTCGCCACAAAATGGCTCTACAGCTTTTACTTCGTAGGCCTTCCCAGGGGATTGCACAATCTTCATAACCAGCTTCGTCAGGGTATCGAGGCGGGTGTTAATAGATTCTGAGGCTTCTACCTCATTTGCAGTGGCTGGCCGCCTTGTGCCGCCTCGGCGGGCTGTCGGGTACTTGTAATCATTTTTAGTGGCTATGTTCACCAGCCACAGTGCTTTCTCTAGAGGTCTATCTAGGATGATCCCGTTGACCGAGGCATCTATCATCATCCGAGTTGGGTAGTTAACCTCGTTATAGAATATAGATACCTGAGTCCAAGCTGGTAGACCATATAGCGGACAGTTATTCAGCATCTGTTGCTACCACTCCCATGCCTCGTACATCGGCTCGTCATCCCCTTGTCTAAAGGTTGTGATCCAATTCCCCAGCCTATCAATGACATTGGACGGGCTAAAACGGTCTAGAAAATCTTTGCAGAGCTCCGTCCATGTATTAAAAGATATGGCTGGCTAGTTATTCAACCATTGTTTCGCCCTATTCCTCGGTGAATAGGGAAATAGCCTCAGTCATAGTACATCTTGGTGAACCCCATGTATCTTAAATGCTCGGCAAATGTCCAGGAATCCTCGTAAATGCTGCCGAGCATCTTCTGTGTCAGTCCCTCCAAAGTGCCCTAGTGTGTTTATCATGTTGAACATGATAGGCTTTAATTCAAAGCAGTCCATCCCTATGTCAGGTTCCGTCACTATTGGGTCAAACCCTCGGAAGTCATGCTCAAGGTATTCTTTGGTAGTTCGAGCAGGCTGGGGTTTCCTGGGAAAATCAGGGGGATCCTGCCGTGGTAGGTCTTGCGGACCTCTGGGCGGCAAGTTTTGCTGCCTGCCCCTGTCGTTTGCAGCATCATTTGGTGGGTCCTCGTTTACCATTGTTTCTTCCTTTGCTTTTCCCTTGTCTTCTTTGTTTCTCATAAGGACTTCCCTAAGCTCCTTCTTAATCCTTCTTGTTTCACATTCGAGATCGTCGTAAATGAGGAGATTTCCTTTAGGGGTTGGCCCTGGTCATACATTTGCAAAGGACACGGTAAAATTTTTATTTTCGATTAAAAATAAAATAAAAAGTAATTGAAAAGTGCAGAAATTGAAAAACGAAATTCGCTGTTACCAATCTCCGGCAACGGCACCAGAAACTTGTAGGGCGTGTAGGTGTTCCCTTTTTGTGAGAGCGCAAGTGCACACTCCTGGAAAGTTATAGTATAAAAGATGTCGAATCCCACGAGGATTGACAGCTTGTCTCGTTTCATAGACCCTGCACAAGATAAAATAAAAGCACAAGTGAATTGTTTGTTGAGATAAAAGAGTAACGTAAAGTAAAGCCCAAATAATAAAGGAGGTGATCAGATTGATAGAACAGGCATGGTTATGCTGCCACTTAGTATGAAACTGCGTTGTGAAGGTAGAGTTATTTTGTGCTGGAACGATATGCTGCCTCGGCGGGTATGGCGGGCAGCAGGCTACGACCCTGTCACGCGGCCGCAGCGGGTCACTACCACTGCAACTTTTGCTTTCTCGACAGGTGGAATGGAAGGAAGTCCTGGCGGCAAGTCTGGCAGATACTCCAAGTCCGGCGGGATAGTCGACAGTGATCCCTCCTATTTCTAGGTAAGGATGCTTGAGAGCTAACGTGACGTAGGCAATACCTCTCGGCGTAAACCTAACACATGCTAGTCAACTCGGTTTGTAATCCCTCTTAGCCGCTGAAACTTGTGGACTAGTGTAGAACCAAGTTAGTCACACCTCAGCACGTTGTGACCGTACTTAACCCTTTCGTGAGCCTTGCACTTTTGTGCCCGACAAATGAATTCTCTCAACTGACTGGTGTAGAATAATTGAAAGAATGAAGTGCACAGATTAAGCAAACTTGGAATATTTTATTGAAAATAACTCAACACCTAAAACAATCGTTTCACAACTAGTTTACAACATATCCCTAATCCAAGTGGAGTTTAGAACATGGCGGCGGCAGAGAACACTAGAAAAGTCTATATAAAACCTAAGATGATTTGAACTAGGAATACAATGGGTATTTATAGACTCAAGACCAGGTTAAGTCCTCCTTAGAGTAGAAGTCCTTGAAAGTAGCTTTCCATCTTTAATATGACTTTAAACTTTGACTTCTTTGCGTGGAATTGGACTTTATCCCGTTTCCCTAAGCCCGCAAGTAATCTTGAGATTTTTGCTTCAGCAGCCCTGGCCGCTGCTACAGACGTCGGACAATTAAGTGGATGCCGGCGATAGACTCAGGATTTTTAGCTTTTCAGATCGCACTCCGGTTCTCCAACTTCTATAGTGAGCTGCCGTGGGCAACAAGGTCGGCGCCAACTCTACTCGGTAGCAAGGTCAGCATCAACTGTCTTCTACTGGAACTGCATCAGTACAGCTCCTAGGTTTGTTCTTTCAGCCTTGACTCCTCAGCTCCTCGGTTCCCTCTTTCAGCCGTTAGTACCTACAAACAAAAATACACTAAACAGTACCTCTCATTTATCAAATAAATGATAATCTATAAAAGCAAGGTAAAACAAAGAAATACTGTAAAATGTCATGCATACACCTACTTATGCCTAAAATGTGCCTAAAAATAGTAATAATAAGAGTTGGAATGTGCATGAAATATAAGACTTATGGACACTTTTACAGGCTTCTTATATTCTCACACATGAGTTTGGTTCTAACAAGGGTACCCGAACCTATCTTATCACCTACTAAGGCAACAAGAACCCCAATTATGGCCCATTAAAAGCTTGTGAATTGGTTTCGGTTCGAGGGAAAGCACGACCTAATGACGTGGAGGGCTGCTCACGTGTCAAAGGCGTGGATTTCAGAAGTGAATTACCGACCCGTGGAGGGATACTCAAGTGGGTATGGGCGTTTCACTTCCACTTAAAGGTATAGCTCGGGTATAGAGCTTAATGATCATAATGCAACACATGTCGGTGACTCCTTAGAAATTAAATGCGGAATTAATTAGAATGCCACAAATTTTCAAAGCCCATACAATTTAAGTCTTATTTTCAAGGAATAACAAACTTATTAAATTCAATTTAAATTCTAAATAGTTTCCATCGATTAAAGGCAACAAGTGTTTTATTGGCTTAACTTTCTTTTTGTTTTGTAAAAACAAAAATTTGTCCCCAGCGGAGTCGCCAAACTGTAATGACCTTTTTCGAAAAACCTTTTAGGTGTTCCACTTTTTGAAAAAAGATTCATTAAAAGAGAATTTTCTTTTTTAAATTCGTGTTTTGGGAAACGGTAAAAACTTGGAGTCGCCACCGGCCACTAAGGTATGTCGGACACCACTAAAACCATATATTCAATTTAAAAAGGGTTCGGGAGTTGGTTATGCGTGGGGAAGGATTAGCACCCCCATCATGCCCGGAAATCGGTACCAAAATACTTGTTGCCTTCTATCGATAGAAATTATATAAATCTAAATTGAATTTAATTTGATGTTCTTAACTGAAAATCTGACTTGAATTGTACGGGCTTTATCAAATTGTGGCTTTAGAATTAATTGAGCATTTAATTAAAAAGGATGATGATACACTGGACCATAGACTAAACCAACATCATATAAGTCTAACTGTCGTGTTAGTTTAGGATTCGAATCTCGTACGTCACCTTTATGCATGATGCAAGCATTTGGGAATTATGACTTGATATTTCCATTTTTAATTATTGCTTACCTAGAGACGGTGAGAATTAACCCAAATATTTGGCTGGCATCCATTAAGCTTGGACTGTTTTGACGCAAATACCAGGGTTAATAGATACCTCTATTTTATATATTTTAAGTTAATTAATTAGCATGCCGAATTATTAACGGTTTCGTGAATGACAAATATAAGATGCATGTCACAGTAAAACTTGAAAGTAAACACGCAAAAGCTCAACCGAGGCCCTATCCTAAAAGGCTCAAATTATGGGAGACAAATTAGTGATCTAGTTAGATTAGGTGATTCTAATATAACCCTAAATTATTTAAATCCTAAAAACTAGAAGACCTTAATAAATTATGAATTATCTTAATTTTAACCATCTAAATTTAATGTTAATTTTATCTTTTTAAAAAATTAAGAATGGCTTATCCAGTTTAACGGGCCTAGTACCCATCTTAATAAGGCAAGGATGAATTTAAGCTAATTAAACCGGTTGAAGCCCTAAACTTAATTTAGGCTCTAAACCTAAACCGGCATAATTGTACGAACCGTGCCCCTATGAGGCGGGCACACGATTCGAAACGAATAAATAGATTAAACTAAACACTAAAAGGACTAACATAACTACCCCAAACTCACCTAAGCTAAGCAAGCCCAAAAACCTAACTCTAGCCACCTAAAGCCTTAAGGCCCAAAACCCCCAAACTAAAGGGATACTAAGGCAGACCACTTTAACAATTGAATTAACATATCAATTATTTACTAGCACGTTTTAAGCAAATACCCATGGCATGCATACATTTTATAAACACATTTTCACTTTGCATTTTTCATAAAACGGGTCTTTGTACGAAACCATGCATTATATTAAAAACGCTCCATTAAAACATTTAATTTTGCATTTTTAGGCCTAACATTACCATATACATCATGTCACATCCCGTATCGAAGAAACCTAAATTACACATTTTAAGTTGTGCAAATTTACATTATATGAAATTTTTAAAGGAATTCATTTCACATACATGCCAAAATGCAACCCACAACATCACATAATCACAAATAAACATACATTCCACATACATCATATAAAAACAGGACTGAATTAAAGAAATTAAATAAAACAGTGGCAAAATTAAAAGATGCATGAAAAACAAAAAGACTGCGAAATGGACCTAATTGAAATGGACACAAACTATAGGGGAGGGAACGGACAAATGGACCACTACAAGACTAACTCAGGACGAAATTGCAAAGAAGAACAAAGCCCGAAGGACCTAGGACATGATTTGAAGACGCGGAGACCCCTAATGCGCAAAAGGCACGACGCGGAGGAACTAAACCCTGATTAACCCCTAACTTAAAGCCTAAACACGCTATAAAACCCCCCATTAGACCGAATCGAATCCTTTTGCCTCTCTGAAACCTTAGCCCCCTAAAAGACTCTCTGACCTAAACTCGCTAAACATCGGTCGGCGCTAATCGTCATCCGATGAACTCTAAACGACCCCCAAAAGACCCCCTTTTGATGATACGAACAACAACCCAAAAGAAAAACAAACTCTCACCCTTTTTTTTAGAAAAACTAGAAACCCGAAAACCCACTTTTTAGATTCAAAAACAGAGATGAAGTAAAAGAAGAAGATGGTGTTTTGTCTTTCTCTCAACCCACTCACCATGCAAAGCCAAAGAAAGGTAGGGATTGTTGCCGGCGAGAGAGAACGGAGGCCATTCCTGAGAAGAAAAAAAGAAAAGGTAAAAAGAAAGAACCTTTGCCCTTTTTTATTATGTTATGCGATAATGAAGATGATGAGAATGCATTACCATTGTAAATGCTCTCTTCTTGTATTACTCTTTGCATTCAAAAAATGAACCCCCTTGCATTTTGGTTTCGGTTCGGCTTTATAGCTGGAAATTACATGATTTTCATTTACATGAAATTGAAACGAAAATACTCTATTGGTTCATGCGATTTTTGGCCGGATTCATGCGCGGCTCTGCTCTGATTTCTATTATTCTTCTGCCACATTTATGTTTTTTGCCTCTGCCTTGTTTTCATTCTGACCCTTGTTTGTTTCTTTGCATGTGTGGCTCGTACAGCGGAGACGAGGGGCGGGCATGGATGCTGAGTCGGCTTCGGACGTGGTCGTTGTCGTACCAAAACGGCAACGTGGCGTCAAGCCATTGGTCCTAAGAGAGCCAAAAGAGTGATCGAGTGAGCTGCACGCGCGCGTTGAGCGATCCCAGACGTCGCGCGTTGGCGCGTCGGGAGCAAAAAGATCGCGCGTGGAGGGTGTGGAGCTTCTAGAATCCTCATCACATGTCTGGGCCATTAGATCATATCTCGATCTAACGGTTGAAATTCGTGCGGCGCGAGACCATTAGATGGGCATTAGGGTTATCGCGGGAAGGGGTGATCTGGGCCGTTGACGCCTTCTCGATCTAACGGCTACGATCCGTGCGGCGCGGAACAAACAAGGATCTTCTAGGGTTTCCTTTCCATGCCTTCATCTGGACCGCCAGATTTGGATAAGATCTGATAGTAGAAAATTGGATGCGCAAACAAAAGACAAAATTAAGGCTAGGGTTTCCTTGGGCTCTTATCGGGCTAAAGTATATTTAATTTGGGCTTGTTGTATTATTATGTATTATTTATATATAGACTGTAATAAAATACTTGGGCTTTAATATTAATAATTTTTTTTCTGTTTTTCAGTGGCTCGATGATGATGATGATGATGATGATGATGATGATAATAATAATAAATGTAATGATAAAAGTAATAATACTAATAATAATAATGATAATAAATATGGAAAGCAATAGTAACAAAAACGATAATAATAACGTTAATAATAATAATAATAATAATAATAATAATAATAGAAACAATGTTAATAATAACACTAGCGTATGATAACAAAGCAAAACAATATCTAAGGGTTTCATAATATAACAATAATTTGATAATAATAATAACACACATATATATCATTTATATTTTTGGGTTTTAATAAAATGGTATAGCATTTAAACAAAGCCTCCTACACATGTACCTTTATTTAAAGATAGTGATAACATATAACAAAAAGCCCATTATTATAAAAAATAAAATAAGTCTACCCCAGACAAAATTAGTGATTACAGTTGCCCCTCTTTGCTTATCCTTGTGAAACAAGGATAAAGCAAAGACTATAAGAACTAATTTTGTTCGACTTCCTTGTTTGGGTGATTTGCTCCTCCGAAGCGGTAGTGAACAAACAATTTCTTTTCTCGAAACGGCAAGAATAAATTGGGTAGATCTTCTGGTTTTCTTGCATGAAGAACCTTGAGCTCTTTTGCTTGTAAATTCGGGTGCGGCGAGTTCAAAATCCTTCGTCTGAAGCCTTTAAGCTTTGAGTATCTGTCTCCTTTGCTTTGAAAACTTGATGTGGCGAATTTGAAATTTTCACCTTGAGCTATGAGTATCTTGTCTCTTTTACTCGGAAGTCATGATCATGGCGAGTCTGTAATTCTTCGCCTTGAGCCATGAGTATCTACCTCTTTTGCTCGGAAGTCCTGGTTATGGTGAGTCTGTAATTCTTCACCTTTAGCCATGAGTATCTACCTCTTTTGCTCGGAAGTCCTGGTTATGGTGAGTTTGTAATTCTTCACCTTGAGCTATGAGTATCTATCTCTTTTGCTCGGAAGTCCTGGTTATGGTGAGTATTTAATTCTTCACCTTGAGCTATGTTTTTCCTTCTGTTGCTCGTTTCTCCTCTCAGGAGCAAACAATTTCATGTATCTGTAAAAAAGAAGTGTCATGGTGTTGTTCGGGTTTTCACTTCGGGTATTTATTTCTTGTGAAGTGCCCTTTCGGGTTTTCACCCCACTTTTTCTTTTTCTTTTTTTCTTTTTTTTTCTTTTTTTCACACATAGTATGTCTTGACCAAATCCAAATTCGCCGGATTGCTCAGCTCCTTCCTATCCATTTCTGTTAGGATCAACACTCCTTCAAAAAAGGCCTTTTTAACCACGTAAGGTCCTTCCCAATTCGGCATCCACTTTCCACGAAAATCTCTTTGGGCGGTCAAAACTCTTCGAAGTACTAAGTCACCTTCTCGGAACTCTCTTGGACGAACTTTCTTGTCATAAGCTTGCATCAATCTTTTCTGATACATCTGATCGTGGCAAATGGCTTTTAATCATTTTTCCTCAATGAGGTTTAGCTGGTCGAACCGAGCATGTACCCATTCAGCCTCTTCTAACTTGATTTCGTTTAGGATTCTAAGTGACGGGATTTCCACTTTCATGGGCAGTACCACTTCCGTGCCATAAACCAAAGAGTATGGTGTCACTCCGGTCGAGGTACGTATAGACGTTCGGTAAGAAAAAAGAGCAAATAGAAACTTCTTATACCAATCTCTGAATGTATCTGTAGTCTTGGATATAATGTTCTTGTTTGTTGCTTCTACTACCCCATTCATCTTCGGGCGATAGGCGGTGGAGTTATGATGCTTTATTTTGAATTGCTCGCATACCTCATCCATCATTGTATTATTCAGATTGGAAGTATTGTTAGTAATAATTCTTTCTGGCAACCCGTAACGACAAATGATTTCCTTTTTCAGGAACTTGCACAATGTTGCTCTTGTAAAATTGGCGTAAGAGGCGGCTTCCACCCATTTAGTGAAGTAGTCAATGACAACAAGGATAAAGCAGTGTCCATTGGATGGCTTGGGGTGGATCTGACCAATAACATCCATCCTCTATACGGCAAAGGGTCAGTGTGAATTCATGGTATGTAACGGTAAGGGTGGAGAATGTATCTTGTCGGCATATATCTGACATTTATGGCACTTCTTGGCATAGTCAATGCAATCTCTTTCCATGGTTGACCAAAAGTACCCGTATCTCATGATTTTTCAGGCCATCGAGAAACCGTTGGCATGTGTTCCACACAACCCATCATGAACTTCTACTAAAATGCTCTTGGCTTCTCGAGCATTAACACACCTCAATAGTTCCTGGTCCTTTCCCCTTATATAGAAGATCTCCCCATCTAAGACGTGTCCCGTTGCCATTCTTCTAATGGTCCTTTTATCGTTTTCATTAGCTTCCTTGGGGTACGTTTGGAACTTGATGTACTGCATGATGTCAGGATACCACGGGTTGCCATTTGTCTCTTCTTCTAGGTTATAATAGTGAGTTAGTACCTCAAACGTTTGTATCTTAACTGGTCTCATCTCTGCTTCTAAGCTTGATTTGAATGTAGCAGCCAAAGATGATAGAGCATTTGCCATCTGGTTACCTTCTCTCGAGTGATGAGTAAAACTAATCTTTTCAAAATTCTTGATTAGTTTTTGGGACCAGGTCATAATACTTGATCAACTTCGGGTCCCTCGTCTACCATTCATCCATGAGCTGGTACACCACTAAAGAAGAATCTCCAAAAACCTGGAGTTTCTTGATCCTTCTTTCAATGGCTGCGTGCAACCCCATAATGCAAGCCTCATACTAATCCATATTGTTGGTGCAGAAAAATTCCAACCTACTGGTGAAAGGGTAATGAACACCCTCCGGATAGATTGGCACTGCCCAAATCTCGTGGCCTAGGGTATTATATGCCCCATCAAAGTAAAGCTTCCATGGTTCGTCTTCGGAAGTATCCTCCTCTCCCACAGTTATACACATTAAATCTTCATCAAGAAAATTGAAGTCCAATGATTCATAATCATCTGAAGCTCGACTTGCTAGAAAATCCGCTATAGCGCTCCCTTTCACCGCTTTCTGACTCACATACATGATATCAAATTCAAACAACATCAATTGCCAACGGGCCATTTTTCTGATGAGTGCCGGTGTCTCCATCAGGAACTTTAAAGGGTCCAACTTGGATATTAACCATGTGGTATGGTACAATATATACTGCATGAGCCTTTTTGTAGCCCATACTAGGGCGCAACACAATTTCTGGATCTAGGGGTATCGAGATTCGCATTCGGTAAACTTCTTACTCAAGTAGTAGACCGCTCTTTCTTTCTTTCTGGTGTCGTCATGTTACCTCAAGACACATCCCATCGAGTTTTCAAAGACTGTCAGGTATAAAATTAATGGCCTACCCGGTACCGGAGCTACTAAGATCGGAGCATTAGTCAAATACCTCTTGATTTTATCTAGGGCTTCTTGACACTCCTCATCCCGAACCCTCGAGTTGTTTTTCCGAAGTAATTTGAAAATAGGGTCGTATTTGTCGGTCAATTGAGAAATGAAGCAAGATATGTAATTTAGCCTTCCTAAAAAACCACGAACTTCTTTTTGAGTTTGAGGCGGCGAAAGATTCTGGATAGCTTTCACTTTATCGGGGTCAATCTCAATCCTTCTTCGGCTAACCACAAAGCCTAGAAGTTTAGCGGACGTCACGGCGAAGGTGCACTTTGCTGGGTTGAGCTTCAACTGATACTTCCTCAATCTTTGGAACAACTTGCTTAAGTTTTGAATGTCCCCCTCCTCGGTCTAGGACTTGGCTATCATGTAATCTACATATACCTCGATCTCCTTGTGCATCATGTCATGGAAAAGTGTCACCATGGCTCTTTGATAGGTTGCCCCAGCATTCTTCAAACCGAAGGTCATCACTTTGTAACAAAACATTCCCCACATTGTTATGAACGTTGTTTTGGTCATATCATCAAGATCCATCTTTATTTGGGTATATCCGAGAAGTCGTCCATGAAGGAAAACCAAGAGTGTTCGGCAGTGTTGTCGACTAGGGTGTCAATATGGGGTAGAGGGAAATTATCTTTGGGGCTTGCCTTATTAAGGTCTTTGTAATCCACACACATGCGGACTTTCCCGTATTTTTCGATACATGGACTACATTTGCTACCCACTTCGTATATTCAACAACTTTTAAAAACCCGGCCTGGTACTGTTTCCTTACTTCATCCCGTATTTTCAACAACGTGTCTGTCCTCATCCTCCTCAATTTCTGTTGGATTGGCTTACATTCTGGCCTGATAGGTAGTTTGTGCACTACAATACTCGTGTCTAGACCCGGCATATCCTGATAAGTCCATGTGAAAATGTCCCTGAACTCTAACAACAGATTCACCAACTCAAGCCTGGTCTTAGATGAGAGAGCTATGCCAATCTTCACCTCTCTTCATTCCTCATCATTTCCCAAGTTAAGAATCTCAATCTCTTCTTGATGAGGTACTATTTCTCTCTCCTCACTCTCCATTAATCTGAGGAATTCTTCCGGGATCTCATACTCTACCCCATCACTCTCTTCTTTACCAATTTCGGCTAGATACAATGATTTCTCAAAATCCACCTCAGGATTAGATATAGAATCATTCATAGAGTTAATAATAGAGACCCTGCAACATTTATGAAATGAACGTGTATTGAGAAGGTGAACATATATTATTACGAAGTGAATGGAATAATACATAATAAACTAATGATGAATAAATGAATGTAATGAATATGATGTTTGCGATTTTGGAAAGCGTGTTTTTATTGAATTAAAGGCGAGCAGATTAACATAGAAGCCCTTTACAAAAGATCCCTATTGCTCGCGAGCAAAAGCAAATAGGGTGAGTTCTGAGCATTACTCTGATTCGGGTCTAAAGACTATAGGTAAATCCAAACTATTCCAATTGTCAAGCACTTCTCCTGGAAGACAAGGACGTATTCCTACCCAACAACTGGCGCTTTCCTCATTCTTGGATATCATGTTAACATCTATCCCTTCTAGTGCTTCACTGAGCTTTTCATCCTCATTGAGCCTAGCGTTCTCCATATTGACCTCATGCACCATCTGTTCGGGATTCATCACCCCACCCGACACAAAGATGTCTCTCTTGTATATATAAACAATAGGTTCCCCATATCATGTCCTCCCCTAAGTCTAGTTTTCCTTCGTTCATCCCTCTTCTTCCATTCCGACTTCCTTTGCTGAAAAGTGGGCTTATGGCCGAGCCCGAACCGGTCTTGCTTGTTGATGACACTCTTGACACGCATACACCGTTGTAAGTTTCTACCAAGTCCCTTCCCTTTCTTGGATCCTCATCCCAAAGTCTGCCAAACTTGCATCTTGGCACAATTTGATAACTTCGGACACGGGATTTTGCTTCCTTCCGCCACAAACGTAGCATTCACAAATTCTAAAAGCCCTGAAGGAACACTCAACTGCCTCCTCATCAGCCTGGACATATGGAGCATCAGTAGTCACGAGAGCTATGATGTCTTGCTCGGCGGCCACGCTCACTAACTTCCCTTCGATAACAAACTTCAGTTTCTGGTGCAGTTGTAACCCCCTCGTCCTGGTCCGGGCGGCCGACCGATCCGAGTGGGTCACACGCAGGGAAAACCGAGGCGAAACCCGTTAAGGCTCCACTTCGGTTAATGACCCTAGAAAACTTTTACATTTAATTATTATCTTGTCTAGATGCCTTAATATATCCTATGTGAAACAACGACAGCAGAAGCAACAAGTGAGGCGAACAAGCAAACAGCAGATGAAAAATAACCCATTTTAGCTTAAACTGAGACCGTATCGATACTCTCAAAGAGGGTATCGATGCGCCTTGACTAGGGCAACTGGCCAAAGTCAACTCGAGGAGACCGTATCGATACGCCTGGTTGACCGTACCGATACGCCCTCAATGGTCAACTTCTCGTGGTCAACGCTACGAAGATCGTTTCGATACACCTAAGCCCGTTTCGATACCTCAATTTCTCGTCAAAATCTCAGATTTCCAGTAGCAAAATGGTATCGAAAAGTCTTCCCACGTATCGAAACGCTTGGCCTGAAACAAGTAGGTCGTATCGATACGGGTCCAACCGTATCGATACCCCTACTTCGAACAGACGTGTTTTAGTTAGGTAAGGCACAAGGGCTGCCTCAAAGACACCAACTAAGACCTCCACACATACATGCATTAACTCTAGAGGCAAAACACCCTACAACCAGCATGCTTAAACACATAACATACATGAAAGGCCACACATATAAAGGAATCATGCATTCAAAAAAAGAAGCATACAAGCATATTAAGGTTTCATGCCATAGAACCAAACATATACATAAGCATTCAAGATACGCAACATAAGCATGGGTTACAATCCAAAATAAGGCATCAACATGCCACACCAAAACATCAACATATCAAAGGAGTCTAAACAAGCTCCTACACAATTAACAACACAAATCTCATTGCTTATCCATTACATCTCATAACTTAAAAGTTCATACTTGAGGAAAGCAAAAGCACAACTAGCGTACTCGGAGGCCCTCTCCTTGTACAAGAAACCCACGAACTAAGTATCTGCATTGTCGAACAAAAGAGAGTGTAAGCGTAAAGCTTAGTGAGGGTAAGCTCATAAAATAAACCTCGGCAATGCAGGGTCCAAGCACGAACAACACAACCAAGGAAGAATGCATGTTTTCTTACCTTCGAAGCCACAAGAGTCAAATATAAATGATGCATGAACATAATCTTAATTATCATGCCATGCTCAACAAGTCCATAAACACAACCATATGGAAACACATATATCAAACGTATTGGCACCTAGCTATGACTCGAATACGCGGATAACAACCGTTGGAACTCACATCCAACAACTCAACCATTACCTTACGATGGGATTACACTCATCATCGTTTCACGCGGAGGGGATTACACTCATCCTCACGCCCCGTCGATGGGATTCCACTCATCACCGACCAACATATAAAAGAAGATTTCTGGGCGTACCCGTACTCCATCTTGATGACTACCATCACCAAGACCACGCGCGCATTTCGACTCTCGTGTGCACACTAAACATCCTAATGATCGATCATTTGTACCCAAGCATACTAGTGCCAATACTAACTCATTTCACAATCTTTCATAACACAAAGTTCTTACCATTTCTCATGTCTAGCACGTAGCCACCATGATTTACAATCACGTACTCACATTACATCAACCACATGCATATCACAATGCATAAACAAATCATCATGCCTCAATAACACACATAGCCACAATGTGCATAGCAACATTAATCACAATTAACATGAGAGGCATAAACGCAACATTAAAAGTTCAACCAAAGGTCTCTAACTAAAGCTTGAGATTAGACTACCAATTTAATACCAACTCTAGGTGGGTTTACCAAGCCCGACCTAGGTCCACATGCTTGAACCAACGTTTGAAAACCAATTTAAAAACGTAGAACCACTCACCGACTACTCCAAGCTCAACAAACTCAAGCCGATTAAACTCCCACACTTCCCGGATTCGAATGTGAAGCTTCACCAACACAAAACCTTGATGCTATCAATCAAACACAAGAAAAACAACCACATTTCAGTCCACAATTCAACTGAGCAAACCCGGAATACAATTCAAGCTAATGCTCGACCCAAAACACTCTCAAAACACCATTTTCGAGCAGCCCTTAAACTCAGCAAAGAACCAATGTTTCCAACACTTCTAACACACCTAAAAGCTTCCAAAACAACCCCTAAACATCATACAACCATCAACCCTCATTTTCCAACACAAAACAGCCCCAAAACTCATCTTTAAACCCTTCTAAAACCCCCAACAAACCCATATCCGAAATTCTTAATAAAACCAAGTAAAAATCATATATGTTGGACCATTTGGGTTACTAATAACATAAATAATGATAAGGAATCAAAAGCTTTAACAATGGACAATAAAGTTTGGATTTTTAACTTTGAACTTGAAAAACTCAAAACTCAAAACAATGGGTTTTAATGAAAACTAAAGGTATAGACATGAAGAGGAAGGTGAGGACAAGTCAAAAACATGTTTACCTTTCAAAAAACCTTCAAAGATGAGTGAGGATGGTGATGGAATAGTGAACTACAATGGAGAGGAGGGGTTTCACGTTGGTTTTGCTTTGGGAGGTAGAAGATGATAGTCATTTGGGTGTTTGAAATAAAAGGGCTTTTTTATTTTGCAAGACCAAGTAATTACAAAACTGCCATTAATGAAAATGGCTATCATCCAACATTCTAAAATCCATGGATACTTAGGCTTTAAATTAAAATCGGGTCTAACATATTAAATAAATTTTAAAATGAAAAGGGAAAACCCAAAACATTATTTTAATATTTTATTTTCACCCGACCCCTAAACTCGGGTGTTACAACTCTTTCTCACTTAAGGAATTTTGTCCCCGAAATTACCTGGCGGAAACAAGTACGGAAACTGCTCAAGCATATCCGCTTTCGTCTCCCACGTGGCCTCTTCCACACCTCTATGTCGCCACAACACCTTGACCAACTCTATGGTCTTACCACGCAACCCCTTGCTATCAGAAGCAAGTATCTCAACCGGTTCTTCATTATAAGACAAATCCGGATTCAGCTCTATCTTCTCAACGTGCATCACATGAGACGGATCTGATCTATATCTCCTAAGCATCGACATATGGAAAACATCGTGGATATTCTCTAACTCTGAAGGCAATCTCAAACGGTAAGCTACTGGCCCAATCTGCTCAACTATCTCATACGGACTGGTAAACCTCGGACTCAACTTGCCTTTCCGGCCAAAACGCATTACCTTCTTCCACGGAGATACTTTCAGAAACACTTTCTCACCCACTGAAAACTCAATCTCTTTTCTCTTCAAATCTGCGTAAGATTTCTGACGATCAGAAGCTTCTTTCAAACGGTCATAAATCAACTTCACCTTATCAGTAGTCCCCTTGAGCAAATCTGGCATAGGTAACAATTTTTGACCCGTTTCGGCCCAACAGATCGGAGTCCTACATCGTCTACCATACAATGCCTCATAAGAAGCCATCTGGATACTAGCCTGGTAACTGTTGTTGTAAGAAAACTCGACTAAGGGTAAATGCTTCTCCCAAGAACCCTGGAAGTCAATCACACAACAACGGAGCATATCCTCTAACACATGTATCAATCGTTCTGGCTGACCATCAGACTACGGATGATATGAGGTACTGAAATGCAAACGGCTACCTAGGGCACTATGCAAACAACCCTAGAACCTCGATGTGAATCTCGGATCTCTGTCTGATACAATAGACTTCGGAACTCCATGCAACCTCACAATCTCGCGGATGTACAAATCCGTCAACTTGTCTAAAGAATTTGTGGTGTTCACTGCTAAGAAATGAGCACACTTAGTGAATCTATCAACTATCACCCAAACAGAATTATTCTTCGAAGAAGACAACGGCAACCCTGACACAAAGTCCATAATGATTCTTTCCCACTTCCATTCCGAAATTTTCAAAGGCTGTAACAAACTTGAAGGAACCTGATGTTCTGCATTTACCCTCTGACAAACCATGCAACGGCTCACATACTCGGCTACATCCTTCTTCAAACCAACCCAGAAATAATCACTCTTAATATCTCGGTACATCTTAGTACTGCCCGGTTGCATACAAAAAGGACTCGAATGTGCTTCGCTCAGAATCATACGTCTCAACTCAACATCTACAGGTACTACAACTCTGTCTCTGAAAAACACAACACATTCTCACCACTGAAACTATACCCTGTCAGTCTACCTTCTGCAATTTCCTGAACATGAGAAACTAAAGATACGTCTTGCAACTGTTTCTCTCGGATCATCTGAATCAACGAAGGCTTCACTTGCAACTCTGTAATCAAACCACCATCCTGTGATACACTCAGCCTAGCAAACATAGCTCGCAACTCAACTGAAACTTTTCTACTCAACACATCGGCCACTACATTTGCCTTACTCGGATGGTACTCAATAGTCAAATCATAGTCTTTCAACGGTTCAAGTCATCTTCTCTGTCTCAAGTTCAGCTCTCTCTGAGTCATCAAGTACTTCAAGCTTTTATGATTATTGTAAACCTTGTACTTCTCACCATACAAGTAGTGACGCCAAATCTTCAACGCAAACACAGTTGCTGCTAACTCAATATCGTGTGTAGGGTAGTTCTTCTCGTGCACCTTCAACTATCTCGAAGCATAAGCAACAACTCCCCTTTCTTGCATCAGAACACAACCTAAACCTACGTAGGAAGCATCGCTATAGATCACGAACTCTTTCCCTGAAACTGGCTGTACCAACACTGGAACATTCGTCAAAGCTTCTTTTAATTTCTCAAATGCCTTCTGTCGCGCATCTGACCACTCAAACTTCACTCTTTTTTGCAACAATTTAGTCAACGGAGCAACTACTCTAGAGAAACCATCAACGAACCTCCTATAGTAACCAGCTAGTCCTAGGAAACTTCTAATCTCAGTCACTGACTTAGGTTGTTTCCACTCAACAATGGCTTCAATCTTCATCGGATCAACACGGATACCTTCAGCTGATACTACATGGCCAAGAAACACAACCTCTCTAATCCAGAACTCGCATTTGCTCAACTTAGCATACAACTGATTACTCATCAATCTCTGCAAAACAAGTCTCAAGTGCTCATCATGCTCTTCTTCCAATCTCGAGTACACAAGGATGTCGTCTATGAAAACAACTACAAATCGGTCTAGATAGTCTCGGAAAACTCTGTTCATCATGTCCATGAAAGCTGCTGGTGCATTCGTGAGCCCAAACGGCATCACAAGGAACTCATAATGACCGTATCTAGTCCTAAAAGTTGTCTTCGGAACATCACATTCTTTTACCTTCAACTGATAGTACCCTGATCTTAAATCTATCTTCGAAAACACTGAGCCACCCCTCAACTAATCAAATAGGTCATCTATACGAGGCAACGGATACTTGTTCTTCACTGTAAACTGGTTCAACTGCCTATAGTCAATACACATCCTCATACTGCCATCCTTCTTCTTCACAAACAACACGGGGGCACCCCAAGGCGAACTACTAGGCCTAATAAAACCTCGGTCTAACAACTCCTGGAGCTGACTTTTCAAATCTTTCGGAGCCATACGGTACGGAGCAATAGAAACTGGAGTAGACCCTGAAACATTCTCAATCACAAACTCTACATCTCTGTTAGGAAGCAAACCTAGTAACTCTTCTGGAAACACATCCGGATAATCACAAACTGTTCTAATATATTTCGGTCTAACCTCACTCATATTCGGATTCATAACATACGCTAAGTAAGCCCCACAACTGGAGTCCATCATCCTATGAGCCTCTAAAGCTGACACAACGTTCGACAAGAACTTAACGTTCTCGACTACTACTACTACCTCGTAGTCATCGGAAAGCTTCAACGAAATTCTCTTTGTCTCAAAATCTACACTAACTTTGTGCTCAACCAACCAATCCATACGTAAAATAAAATCAAAATCGTAGAACGGAAGCTCCATCATAATAACAGGAAACACATAACCCTGAATCTTCAACAGACACCTCCTATACATCCGTCTAACTACAACTGTCTCACCGAAGGAACTGGTCACATGCATCCATATGTCTAAAATCTCAACAGGTATGTCTAACTTCTTTGCATGCTCACTCAAAATGTAAGAATGTGTGGAACCCGAATCAACTAAGGAAAGCAAAGACATGGACTGTAACTCAAAATTACCTGCTATCACATCTGTGTCATTCCCTACCTCTCTCTGTGCGTAGACTCTAGCTGGTCCACCGGCATCTGGCTGAACTGCCACTACATGAGCAAGATTCCTCGGTGCCTCTATCCTAGGTGCATCAGCCCACGGCTGGAAGTAACCACGACCGCGCCCACAACCTCTCTGATAGTCAATCGCTCTCGCAGGAGCCTGTGCAAGATTCGGTGCCTGTGTCGTCTGATGCAGACACTCTCTCCTGAAGTGGTCTCTCGATCCACATTTCTAGGAAGCAGGATAGTTCCCCCAACACTCTCCTGAATGTTGTCTCCCACATCGGGCACACTCGGGCAAACGCCCTCCAGCTCTCTGGCCCTGATGGCCTCTACCATGGTGGCCACCGCCACGCCTATGGTCAAACTGATGTCCACTGCCCCGATGCCTCTTGGCATCACCACGATCAAAGTTGTTGTGTCTCTTCCCTGAACTGGATCCTCCCGAACGCTTGGTCAGCCCCTAGCGACCAAGACATCAAAATCAGAATAATCAGTAGCCAAGGTGTACCTCTTGACTTCCTCATGAAGCCTATACCTGAACCGATCACAACGGTCCCTCTCAATAAGAACCAACTCCGGAGCATACTGGCTCAGTTGGACGAAGCGAATCTCATAATCTGTCACCGAGGTGTCTCCCTGAACAAGAGCCATGAACTCCCACTTTTTCTCATCTAAGTATCTCGGGCCCAAATACCTCTTTCTGAACGTAGTCTCAAAGAAATTCCAACTGATATCGGCCCCAGGCACGCCGGTAGTAATGGTGACCCACCAAGTGTAGGCATCACCCTGAAGCAACGAAACTACACAGCCCAACTTACGAGCCCCAACACATCACATCTGAGTCAGAATACGAACCGTCTTCTCTAGCCACAACCATGATCTCTCAGGTATAGATCCCATGAACTCATCTGCTTCTAGGCTACGAAGCATCTCTAAAGGTAAGCTAGCATCATCTCCTCGCGGCTGAGCTGCCGCTTGAGCTCCGAAAACTGCAGCATGAAACGCTCCCGCTATAGCTTGAACTAGTGGAGCCATATCTATCCCTGCAGGACCTTGGCCACCCTGGCCAACCTGAGGTCCCGCTCCCTCAGCTCCAGCCTCGCCTTCCACATCAGGCTGAGGAGGTGGTGGTGGAGGAGGAGCTCCGACTCCAACAGCAGGCTCTTCCACATGAGCCTCTACTCCAACCACCGGCTCATTAACAGGAGCCGCAACACGGGGTTCCTGACGAACCAACCTCGGTCTACCTCTAGGCCTCGACATAACCGCTTACAGATAACAACTACAACAACAACAACAACAACATACAAGATTGGGTTAGCAAGGGCAAGGTCCAAGTAGCTCAAGTATGTTTCCCTCACTTAAAAATCTTTTTTCCGATGTAATAGAAGCAATGAGACTCTACTCAACATGCTTCAAACAACTTACGCAAACGATCAATTAAGCAAACATCAAGCATTCTTGATAAACAATCAAACATACTTACATGGCAAGCAAACACCGTGCAATTGCAATACAAGAATTTAACTTACCTCACTTACCTGCCCGAGGTCTCGGAAACCTCAGGCTCTGATACCAACAAGTGTAACCCCCTCGTCCCGATCCGGGTGGCTGATCGATCCGAGTGGGTCACAGACGGGGAAAACCGAGGCGAAACCCATTAAGGCTCCACTTCGGTTAACGACCCTAGAAAACTTTTTCATTTAATTATTATCTTATCTAGATGCCTTAATATATCCTATGTGAAACAACGACAGCGGAAGCAAAAAGCGAGGCGAACAAACAAGCAGCAGATAAAAAATAGCCCATTTTAGCTTAAACTGTAGACCGTATCGATACGCTTAAAGAGGGTATCGATACGCCTTGACTAGGTCAACTACCAAAGTCAACTCAAGGAGACTGTATCGATACGCCTGGTTGACCGTACCGATACGCCCTCAACGGTCAACGCTACGAAGACCATTTCTATACACCTAAGCTCGTTTCGATACCCTCAATTTCTCGTCAAAATCTCAGATTTCCAGTAGCAAAATGGTATCGAAACGCCTTCCCGCGTATCGAAACGCTTGGCCTGAAACAAGTAGGCCGTATCGATACGAGTCCAACCGTATCGATATTCCTGCTTCGAACAGACAGGTTTTAGCTGGTTAAGGCACAAGGGCTGGCTCAAAGACACCAACTAAGACCTCCACACATAAATGCATTAACCCTAGAGGCAAAACACCCTACAACCAGCATGCTTAAACACATAACATACATGAAAGGCCACACATATAAAGGAATCATGCATTCAACAAAAGAAGCATACAAGAATATTAAGGTTTCATGCCTTAGAACCAAACATTCACATAATCATTCAAGATACGCAACATAAGCATGGGTTACAATCCAAAATAAGGCATCAACATGCCAAACCAAAACATCAACATATCAAAGGAGTCTAAACAAGCTCCTACACAAACAACAACACAAATCCCATTGCTTATCCATTACATCTCATAACTTAAAAGTTCATACTTGAGGATAGCAAAAGCACAACTAGTGCACTTGGAGGCCCTCTCCTTGTAGAAGAAACCCACGGACTAAGGATCTGAATTGTCGAACAAAAGAGAGCGTAAGCGTAAAGCTTAGTGAGGGTAAGCTCATAAAACAAACCTCGACAGTGCAGGGTCCAAGCACGAACAACACAACCAAGAAAGAATGCATGTTTTCTTACCTTCGAAGCCACATGAGTCAAATATAAATGATGCATGAACATAATCTCAATTATCATGCCATGCTCAACAAGTCCATAAACACAACCATATGGAAACAAATATATCAAATGTATTGGCACCTAGCTATGACCCGAATACGCGGATAACAACCGTTGGAACTCACATCCAACAACTCAACCATTACCTTACGGTGGGATTACACTCATCACCGTTTCACGCGGAGAGGATTACACTCATCCTCACACCCCGTCGATGGGATTCCACTCATCACCGACCAACATATAAAAGAAGATTTTCGGGCGTACCCATACTCCATCTTGATGACTACCATCACCAAGACCACGTACGCATTTTGACTCTCGTGTGCACACTAAACATCCTAATGATCGATCATTTGTACCCAAGCATACTAGTGCCAATACTAACTCATTTCACAATCTTTCATAACACAAAGTTCTTACCATTTCCCGTGCCTAGCACGTAGCCACCATGATTTACAATCATGTACTCACATTTCATCAACCACATGCATATCACAATGCATAAACAAATCATCATGCCTCAATAACACACATAGCCACAATGTGCATAGCAAAATTAATCACAATTAACATGAAAGGCATAAACGCAACATTAAAAGTTTAACCAAAGGTCTTTAACTAAAGCTTGAGATTAGACTACCAATCTAATCCCAACTCTATGTGAGTTTACCATGCCCGACCTAGGTCCACATGCTTGAACCAACGTTTGAAAACCAATTTAAAAACGTAGAACCACTCACCGACTACTCCAAGCTCAACAAACTCAAGCCGATTAAACTCCCACGCTTCCCGGATTCGAATGTGAAGCTTCACCAACACAAAACCTTGATGCTATCAATCAAACACAAGCAAAACAACCACATTTCAGTCCACAATTCAACTGAGCAAACCCGGAACACAATTCAAGCTAATACTCGACCCAAAACACTCTCAAAACACCATTTTCGAGCAGCCCTTAAACTCAGCAAAGAACCAATGTTTCCAACACTTTTAACACACCTAAAAGCTTCCAAAACCACCCCTAAACACCATACAACCATCAGCCCTCATTTTCCAACACAAAACAGCCCCAAAACTCATCTTTAAACCCTGCTAACCCCCCCCCAATAAACCCATATACGAAATTCTTAATAAAACCAAGTAAAAATCATATATGCTGGACCATTTGGGTTACTAATAACATAAATAATGATAAGGAATCAAAAGCTTTAACAATGGACAATAAAGTTTGGATTTTTAACTTTGAACTTGAAAAACTCAAAACTCAAAACAATGGGTTTTAATGAAAACTAAAGGTATAGACATGAAGAGGAAGGTGAGGACAAGTCAAAAACATGCTTACCTTTCAAAAACCTTCAAAGATGAGTGAGGATGGTGATGGAATAGTGAACTACAATGGAGATGAGGGGTTTCCCGTTGGTTTTGCTTTGAGAGGTAGAAGATGATAGTTATTTGGGTGTTTGAAATAAAAGGGTTTTTTTATTTTGCAAGACTAAGTAATTACAAAACTGCCATTAATGAAAAATGGCTATCATTTAACATTCTAAAATCCATGGATACTTGGGTTTTAAATTAAAATCAGGTCCAACATATTAAATGAATTTTAAAATGAAAAGGGAAAACCTGAAACATTATTTTAATATTTTATTTTCACCTGACCCCCAAACCCGGGTGTTACAACAGTGATAAAGGTACGAACCCCGTTAAATAGATCCATGGCCTCCCCAATAGGCAATCGTACGTTGGTCTGATATCCATCACTACAAATTCAACCACATACTCGGTAGGCTCAATTAACAACGGTACTTCAATTCTCCCGATGACGTCTCTCTGAGTCCCATCAAATGCTCTAACAGAGTTCTGGCACGGCTTCATATGTGAACTGTCGATTGGCAGATATACCGGCAATACTAAATGATCTTGAAGTATAATTCTTGAATACCTAGATGAAGTTGATAATGAACGAATTCCTTCAAATATGATTCATGATTCTATAGTCAGTCTAGAATGGACTATAAACTAGTATCTATTTTCTATAATTTGCAAGGATTTCTGAGTAATAAATTGGACCATTTAGTGTGCCCCATGATTACATGATTAATCTTCCTGATTGGAAACCAGTCTATCCATTCTAATCACAAGTGATCCTATTATCTAAAGTAAAAAACATGAATTCTAGTTCTTGATTTCTGATACAAGTATACATGATTCATGATAGTTCGATTCTACTGATTAAACATTTATATGTATCCTGAATTCCTGACATACTGCTACTGAATATTGAATTGACTGCTATCGTTCAAAATTGTTTTAATGGGTACTGGGATACTGATTGAAGACCGTAGGTTCAGCCCTGATTAGGCTGGTAATTCCGCATGGACTAAGTTCCTAGCTTCGGCTAGGGTAATTCCACTCGGGACCTAAGGTAACCCCTTAGATCGGTACCCATGCCATTAGACATGGGTTAACACCTATATATATGCAGTTTTGAAACTACATATTAGAGTACGGTTGGAGGGTAGTTGGGCTAATACCAAAATTTTCTTGTCTCCTCTTTTGCTGGTGTCAAAATTCTTCTGTTGTCCGACACTTTTTGTCTATCCTTCTTGATTTTGCGTTTGTTGAGACACACCAAACCTCCTAGCTTAATTCTTGTAAAATATATTTCCTTTTCGATTCTTCTGGATTGTAGAATGTCCGTCTGATATTTAAAAGTTAGAGTATTGAACAACCACACTTCCTTTAAGTATGGCGTATACGATATTCTATACCGTAATGGGAACCTGTTGATGACATGATCTTTATGTCCGATTTATGCTTTACCTTATACATGCATGTGCTTACAGCATCTTTTTCTAGTTCTGTATTATTGAGCTTTTCCAAGCTCACGTTGTTTTTACTATCGCATGTTAGAAGAAATCTATCATGGTATAGTGACTGACATCAATGTTTGGAATTCTCTCGGTTCTGTTTTTGGAGTACGGTACTGGTATAGTTAGTGGGCATGTATGACGTGTATTGTTCTATGTCAGAGTCTATAATATGTTTTCTGAATTTCTGTTATATGTTTAAATGATTTCCTGAAATGATATTTTAACTAGAAGTTTGTTTTAAGCTTTAATGTGGTTAAAGAAAAACATTGTTATGTGGATTTTTACTGTGGGTTGCTCTTGTGACCCTAATGCGACCTCCTAGATTTAGGTGTGTCGTATAGCCGGGTGTAGTACCCTAAAACATGTCTTAGAAGGATCTTACCAAATCATGTGTGACTTAAATTGTTCTATATACCTTGGATTAGAATAGAATGGGGTGTATTAAGGACTAAATTATAAGTTTGATAAGAAAGCTAGCCAAATTAAGAAAGGTCATGTAACACCCTAAAAATGTACTTCAAATTATCGATGTGATTCGATTATAGTTTGAATCAATTAGAATGTCTCTTAAATTAATCTATTAAGAATTGGGGCCCAATAGGAGCTGAAACTAAACTATGAGCTTTATTATAGTGACTAAAAAGAACTCATTTAAGATATAGGGGTTTGCATGCAAAGCTACAACTTGTGAAGGGTTTAAACACTTGTCACCTTACGATGAGGGCATGTGTGAGAAGAGGGAAAGGTTTGGATCGGTTTATGGAGGAATAAAATTAATCCAAACTCCATTTCCTTCCCTTTTTTCCAATCAAAAACTGAGAGTTGGAATTTAGTGACAGGGAGTTCAAGATTAGAGGCTTTTAGCTTGAATTGTTGGACCTTTTGTGTGTGGATGTTTATTATAAAGGTAACCAATTTGTCCTCTAATTTGTTCTTGTGATAGTTGTGATTGTTAATTTGAAATGTTCTTAGAGTGTGTGCTATGAATTTGGAATTAAATGTATGTTGATAGTATAAATCGATTCAAGGGTAAGAAGGTCATGTTTACTAGATGTTTTGTTAAGGAAATGTAGTGTCAATCTTATGATGGATGAGTCAAATGAATTCACATGCTATATAATTTTTGTAGTCTATTTAGAATTTGGTCAAGCTGATTTAAAAAGGAAATTAAGGCAGTGAGTATGGGGTGTTCGAATATACTCTCACTTATGTATGCATTTATGTTTTGGAAATTTAATGTTGGAAACGTTGTTGATGTCAATTCCATTAGGAGACTTTTTGATGAACATAAACACGAATGTACTCTTAAGAATGCTCGGTTATATATATATATTATGCAAAGAGGGATCAAAATAGAATTTCATCTATAAGAAGTCTTAGGAGACTGCTTTGAAACAATACGTTTGTGTGCTTATGTGTGAGAAACTGTTTTGGTAACTATATAATGTAATTGGGACTGTTTTGATACTTAAAAATGTGTATATACAAATTGTCATGTTTTTGTGTTTGTAAGGATGATAATGGACTGTTTTGATCTACTAAATGTATACATTGAAAAACAGGGAATAGAAAATACTTACAAGGACCTTAAGGACTGTTTTAAGCATGATAAAGGACTGCTTTGAATATATATATATATATATATATATGTGTGTGTGTGTGTGTGTGTGTGTTTTTGGGGCTGTTTCGATTCATTATATAAAATGTGTGAAAGTTTCCATGTTTTGGGTACAAAAGCATATAAATGATTATCACAAGTATGAATGAATGTGAAATGGTTGTTTAGTGAAAATGAATAGGTGCACTGATACATAAAAGATTGTTTTATGAATGCATGAATCGTTGAATGAATGTTGGGGATGTTCGAGACCAAATGTTTTTTGGTGATTTGTTTTACGAATTGAGAACCAAGAATAGTTCTAATGATAGTTAAACTCTTGTTATAATTATACAAAGAAAGAATTGATCAAGTGGGGCATAGAGTAGATCCAGATGGAGAAAGACATAAGGGAATTGTTATATGGAATCAAGATTAGCTCGAAAAGACTTGTGAGTGTAATTTAAAGTCTCGGGATGGGCTAAAAACCTTCTTGAGCATTGCTTTCTAGTTTTGATTACTTTAAGTTAGATAATTTATTGTACGAACGCGCAAGCTTAGAGGCAAGGTGGGTACTTTAGTAAAAAGTACTTTGTAACATGAACATTTGGTGGAAAGCATGACTATGATATTAAAATGCTCAATATGTTATGTGATGCTTGTTTGACTCGAAAGACATATACATGAAAAGAATGGTTGTCTTAGAAATGAAGAACAATTCTGGATCATTCTTAACCTTATGTGAATTTGATAACTTAAATGGAAAGAAATTTATATTTATGACTTGATAAAAGTGATTGTTGACTCGCGTGAGTATTGGAAAAAGGGGCATAAAACATATTGAAAATGTAGTAAAAACAGTGTCAAATATTGAGTCTTTTGCGTGCAAGTATACACGATCGACAAGTAATACAGTAGTAAGCGGGGTATCGATCCCATAGAGATTGACTTAGAATTCGATTGCTTTTGAATGCTTACTTGTGGAGGGAAAATATTGTTTATGTTGGAAATGGTTTTGAAAATAATGCAAAGGAAAGAAAACCAAATTACATAGCGTTGACAAGGAGAGTGTTAAATGAATGATAAGCGTTGGCAAGGGATGCATGGTTTTCACGCTATTCATGTCATGCTAACTTCTAATAATGTCATGTCTTGGCATTGTTTGCCGAGCATATTCAAATTGGTAAAGCCTCTCTCGATGGTCATTTTCCTAAATTGATCATGTAAAAAACTCCATATCTCTATAATGAATGTTTTTTCAGAAATCAATTTCATTAAGATCTATTCTATACTCATAAGGGGTAGATTTCACTTCCGGAGTAAGTTCATCTACTTAAACATCTTCTCTCGAAGCATCTCGCCTTAGTATCCAGCAACATGATCGTTACCATCGAAATCTGTTAAGATACTTAGGAAACAATAAAGTATGTCAGATAGAAGAAACAATGCCGAAGCATTTTCGTTATTAAAAACTTAACATAAAAATAACGTTCAACACAAACATCCTCCACCAACTATTAAATTAGTTCATGGTGAGAGTATCAACCAAAAAACCTTCAACGTTTTGCAAACGCATCATCATTTAAAAGAAAGTAAAACAACTCAACAAAGAGAATGGGCGAGAAGAGGGTCTCTTGATGCAGCCCTTCAAGGTTCAAGCTCTCGGTCAAGCTGGTCGAACCACCTCTCTTTGGTGCAGCCAGTCTTCGATGAATCACTCTCCACCCCCTCTTGAATGCTTGCTTGATCGTTCTTTAAATAGGCGTGCGATGAACCTAGGATAAGCCTTTGCATTTGAAATTTGAATGTGCAAGGGATAAGGCTTGTGATCACTTTTATCCAAATTTGAAGTGATAAGCTGATTAGGTAATACGCTGATCAGGTTAGAGCTAATGTCATTCTGCCATCGATCTTTTGGCAACCAAACTTGGCATTATTCTACCAACCAAGCTTGGCACTATTTTTCTGCTATTTTTTCGTAGCCTGATTTGATCCTATTTTTTCGGGTTCAACAGCTTCTTAGCCTGACATCAAATTCCTCTTCTTTTCCAAATGGTGCTTGGCATTGTTTGGTCCATCTGTGCCAACAAGATCTCAACATTCTCTCAAGCATTCCTTCATGCGCTGCTCTTTTCTGCCAATTGCTATGTTAAAACCTACAAAATTACCAACAAAACAACCTTTCACACTGACATAGACAAAATTCTAAACTCTTTTTGCAAATGCATGAATTTAACATCTAAGTGCAACTAAATGTACTCAAAAGCAAGCAAAAGCATTGTAAGAATGACATAAAAGTCAATAATTCTGAGGAGGTGCAAAGGATGGACAACGCACGCCAAATTGCCATCTAGGCAATGTGATCCCTCAAAATAATGCAAAGGATAGACAACACACGCCAAATTGTCATCCAGGCAAGGATGTCTGCTCTCCCCTTTAATATTTAACATTGTTGCAGAAGCCCTAAGTTCTCTATTTCACAAGGCAGTCTCAAAAGGATTCTTCTCAAGCTTCAAAATTGGAAAAGTTCCTCTTGAGATATCGCACTTACAATTCGCCGACAACCTAATATTATTTCGTGGAGCTAGCGAAAATCATATCACGAATGTGATACGCCTCTGGAGAGGATTTGGGTCCGTCTCTGTGTTAAAGCTAAATCTTTGCAAATCCAAGCTGCTTGGCATAAATGTGGATGGTTCGTTGATTGAAACATGGGCAGCTCTTATTAATCGAGAAGTTCACTAGTTTATATCTTGGCCTTCCTTTGGGTCAAATTAAAAACTCTGATTTGATTTGGAGGTCGATAGCGGATAAATTTAAAAACAAGTTCGCAAGTTGAAAATCAAAATTGTTATCTTTCGGAGGTCGTATCACTTTAGTGAAATCTGTGCTATCCAACTTACCGATGTATTATATGTCAATATTTTCAATGCCAACCTCGATTAGTTCTCAGTTGTCAAAGCTAATTGCAAGCTGGTGGTTTAGGTCTCTACGACTTTATATCTAAGAACAAAGCTCTACGATGTAAATGACTTTAGAGATATGGTACCAAGCCGAACTATTTATGGCGCAAGACCATTGCGACTATTTATAAACCTAGTTCTCAAGCAATTCTGCCAACAAGCCTCAACACATCCAATAAGTCTTGGATTTGGAGGAGTATTTCTTCACAGCTGATTACCATGATAACCTGTTTTATCAAAATATTTGTTTTATTATGGGCGATGGAAAGCGTATTCAGTTTTGGACTGATGTTTGGGGTAGGAAATGTTGCATTGAGAGGCTTGTATCCCAAGATCTATGCCTTAGCTACTAAAAAAATATGGGTAATAGCCGAGTTTGGTGATTTTGTAAATGGTGGTGCAAGGCAAAATGGTTAGAAGAGGGTATCTCTATTATAGATATTATTAGTTGCCCAAGCAATTTTAATTTATTCAGTTGCAGAGTTCGCAAGCTGAAAATTTCCAACTGGGTTCCTCTTAAAAAGGATGTTCTAAAATTCAATACAGACATGACTGCCATCGATAGTTTTGGAGAGGCAGGAATTGGTGATTGTTTGAGAAATGAGAGATCGATGACATTGTTATATTTTTCTAAAAATGTTGGAAGAACTAATGCTCTAACTGCAGAGATCTTGGCTATCAAAGAAGGTCTTCATTTGTTTAGTATTTGGCCTTGGTGTAAAAAAATTAGTGTTTTGTTGAAAGTGATTACAAATTGGTTGTGTTTTTAATCATACCTTATTATTTCAAAAGAAATGTTTTTAATAAACATCAATATTGATTAGTAAAAAAACATCAATATCTGATTTATTTTTTATTAAATAGAGATACTATATTTTTATGTCGAGGTTCGAACACATACAAAATAGGGCAAGATGAGCATCTTTAGTCACTAGGCCATTAATAGATCTCAATATCTGATCTATTTATTAGTTTGAATTGAATATCATAGGTATATATTATAGAGAGCCAACATCAAAATTTAAATTTTAACATTTTTTAATTAAATAAAAATATTATACTCTCTTGCCGAAATTCAAATCATACAAAATAAACATTTCACATAAAAGATTCAAACATAAAAGAATACAAGTTAAAACTGTTTGGCGTGTAAATAAATTCATTACCAAACCCATGTGGACCAACGTAAATTTACCTATATAAAAAATTAAATTAAAATTGACGGTAAAACCGTTAAAGGACAACGATTTTGCATTTGATATTTAATTATTTACTCATCTGAGTTTAATATTGGCACGTGTGAAGCAGAACACAACACAACTACCAGTCAGTGAGGAGGTAGAAGTTCGGTTTGAAAGTTTTAGAATTTAGAAACAGCTGCCCAACCACATCTTTCTCTTCCATCTACTTTCGTCCCCCCAACTAACATTCCAAGGACGTTCAAATCCTCAACTAATTCTCAAAACCATCTCAAACTCACTAAAAATTAAGTTATTTTTATCGATAATCAGTTGGTCTAACGAGATGAGACGTTATGTCCATTAAACAAAGTCAGTGGTTCGAATCCAAACGTTGTAAATTGAAAAAACTGGGTTAGAAGGGTCGCCCTATATTGTGTCTCTATAAAATCTAAATTAAATTAGTTGGCCTATTAATCTTATATCGGTGGTTAAATAAAAAATATTTATTAAAAATGAATAAACTCTAAACTTAGTCCCCTAATTTTTGACATCTTTTATTTTAATTATCCAATTAGAAAAGAAATTACCATCACAAAAATGACAATTTGAATATTTTTAACTCTTAGACAATGTACATACTATGCAAATAAAATGATTGAACTCGTTTCAAAAAAAATTATGGATTTATTTTGAACTCACAACCTAAAAAAATGAAAGAATGTCAACTGAAAACTCCAACCATCTACTCTAGTTATTGTTGAAAAGTTCATATATATATATATATATATATATTTAAAACTATTACAAATGTCAACGGGAAATTTTAATATATATTATACTTTTTAAATTTAGTCACCGAGAATTTGCCAAGCTTTTTACTCTTTTGCCCTTGTAAGTAGTATACTCAACGGAAAAAACCATGGGCTAAGCAGTCTTTTTAGCTCGAAGGCAGGACTGGCGTGGCGCCTAAAATGTTATGTTTGTGTTACACGCGCTGCGATGGGGAAGGTGGGCTCAGGGATTCCTTTTTGATTGATGAAAAACTTTCAAAATAAAGGGTAAACTACGTAAATGACCACTTTACTATTGCAAAAATTGCGATCTGACCACGTTACTTTTTTTCGTCACAATTAAACCACCAAACTATTTAAATGGTATCAATGTGACCACCGGCCGTTAAAGGTTAACGGAAGGGTGACGTGGCAGTTAAAAAAATAAAGGTATAATTACACATTTAGTCCTCGTTACTTATAAACTCTATCAATTTAGTCCTAATTTTAATTTAATAAAATAAATTAATTATTTAATTAGGTGTTGACACCTTATTGGAGGAATTTAATTATTTATATTTAATTAAATTATTTTATTTTTCTCCTCCAATTAAGAGGTGACACGTGTCACCACCATTTAGAGGGGAAAATTTTAATTTGCACAAACATGCCAATGGTAGGAATTGAACCTACATATGAGTGATTTAAAAGCAATGGCTTAGCCACTGCACCAAGCATGTATTTATGCTAAAAATAACCCTTTTAAATATATGTTCTATTTGAGTTCTTTTCTTGAAACTCAGCCTGTTTTTCTTCATGCTTCTATGATCGAGCCATCTGCAGTATTCAATAATGTCAAAATGAAAAATGTAATATATAATAACTTCAACAGAAAACTTAAACATCGATATTTAGCATTTTATAACCTGAAACAGTTCCCGAACCATTCTAGCTCCTTCACCGACATATTTTTGAACGAGCTCGCTTTCAATGACGCGAATGAAGCAAGCATCGGTTCTGTTTGCAACAGCTCTAGCAAGAAGAGTCTTACCAGTTCCTGGAGGACCGTAGCAAAGAACACCTTTAGGAGGATCGATCCCGAGCTTGACAAATTTCTCAGGAAGAAGCATTGGCAGCTCCACAACCTAAAAGTTCAAAACCCATCAATCCATTCATCTTAATCTCACATCGTAACTTACTATAGAAGTACAAAGGCTTCAGGTTTTCAAATTTGTGCATGTGACGGTACATATTAAAAAGGAAGTGTCATACGTACTTCCCGCATCTTCTCAATCTGTTCCTTACATCCACCAACATCATTATATGTCACATCTGGTTTCTCCTCCACATTCATCATGTTGACACTCGAGTCAATTTTTGGAGGTAAGGGAATCTGTATCTGATACTTGTTCCGATCAACACTGCAAAGGCATGCAAAGGCAGAATAACAATCAGGAGCTAATAAGAAACTAATACACAATAAAAGAAAAGAAAAACATAAATGTAAACTCATAAAAAGCACGGAATAAAATGCTACTACCATTTTAGTAAAAACTACACCGTATCCTTCCTAGAAAATAAGGTGAATGTATCATAAGAATAGCTTGAATAGTTATACTCGGTGACAATTGACCGAATGATCGTTTACTGGTTACAGTGCTAGGTGCTGTGAAGTCCTCAAGGTTGAATCTCCTTTTTAAGGGAAAATGGCAAACGGAGAAATTAATGGCAGTTTAAATCCGCAGTTGGCAAGGCCTGGGGTTTATCCATATATCCCCTAATGGCGGTGTCAACAAACAAATAATCTATATATATTCTGCCTAAATTGCAACTACATATCTATCAAAATATATTTCAGAGACTAAAAGTGCAGGCAGCAATGCAACTGCTTTGTGAAATAAATTATTTACATGATATAATACTTTAGGCAAAGTGTACGAGAACAACTGAATCTACATTCGTAAAAATTTAATAGGTGATATTCCAAGAAACTGAAAACTTACCCCACACGCATGCCTTCTTCTATATCGGTTGTGGAAACTTTGTCACCCAACCCAACAACAAACTACAATTAGAATCCATATGCATATCAGACCAAAAATATGTTATGTTTATTCTTCTGACAAAGAAACTATGTTAACTCTAGAACGTTTATGTTCAATAATTAGATTGGCAAACATTTGTTTGAGAAACTATGTCAATGACACATACCTTGGCAACTTGTTTAACGTTAATAACGTATTTGGCATCTTCTGTATTAGGATTAATGATTTTTGTGCATCTAGCCACCTGGGTGAAACAAATAATCAATACACATTTCTATAGAACATATATTTAAAAGGGTTATTTTTAGCACAAATACATGTTTGATGCAGTGGCTAGGCCATTGCTTTCATATCACCCATATGCGGGTTCGATTCCCACCTGATTAAATAATTAATTTATTTTATTAAATTAAAATTAGGACTAAATTGATAGAGTTTATAAGTAACGGGGACTAAATATGTAATTATACCCTTATTTTTTTAACTGCCACGTCACCCTTCCGTTAACCTTTAACGGTCGGTGGTCACATTGATACCATTTAAATAGTTTGGTGGTTTAATTGTGACGAAAAAAAATAATGTGGTCAGATCGCAACTTTTGCAATAGTAAGGTGGTCATTTATGTAGTTTACCCCAAAATAAAACATAGAGACAGTTAGTTGGCAGCATAATCACTCTCTCCCACCGCGTGTAATCCACCAATCCCAGTTTCTGATACAACAAATCCAAATTCTGATTCACAGTCACAGGTATCTAATTAATTAGAATTTAACTTTAAAAATTTTAAATAAAATTTATGATTCTTTTCACTTTTTTTATTATCAAAATTCTTTACAAATCCAATCTCAGTTTCTGGTACTAAGTACTAACATCAGGAACTCTTTCCTTTTAGTAAACAAAAAGTATGAACTCTCCTTCCTACCTCCCTCACAATCCCAGTTTCAGACACTAAACAGACATTGAAGATCTTATGTTTTATCCTTGTCTGAAAAATCAATGAAAACAACTCCAGCTTAACCCCCCCCCCCCTTTTTATCCCCTCCTGTCTGCAGAGCTGTTTTTATTTTGGGTTCCTTTAATAAGTTGAAGAGCAGATTGGGACATCATTTCTTGTATACATACATCATACGTATGTTGTTTCATCATGTTCTTTATGTTGGTTTCTTCATCTTTTATGCATTCATGTAGTAGATTTTCTTTTTTTCCTGGATAATAAAATTTTGTTTCTTCATCTTTTAAGGTTAATTTTAGTCTGAATTCATGGTCAATAATTTCCTGGATTCTTGTTCAAAAAAAAAAATTAGGCTTTGCTTCTTAGGAGAGATAGAAAGGGCCGAGAGGATGGAAAATTTGTTAATCGATTAAGCTACATAGGAAAATTTAGACTGCCGGTATGTTCTGCTACAGCCAATTGTTTTGTCTTTGAGATAAAGATTATGCTTTGAGATGCCAAAGGTCTGAGAAGAAGCTTTTAGTCGGGTTTTTTTTCCCATTATGGAGGTCGTAAAGACGATCCTATTAGCTTCGGAATATGGCCCTCTGTTGAACTAGAGCAAATTCTCATGAACTCCATAAACAGATTTTGCTACCGGTATATCTATATATCTATATATATATATATGTTTTGCATAGAACATTTATCCATCTCATTTTGCAAACACAGACTCATATGCATATAACTTTAGTTTCTAACATGTTTTATCAATTTATTCTTCTGTTTATATCACCCTGCAGCTTGTAGGTCTGAATATGTTGATATGAGCCGTGAATTACCGAAGCCGACACCGACAAAGAGTGGCCTCTAACAAATCTTCTGCTCATCGTCTTTCACCAAGTTTTCCTTCTCGAGAACACTTTTCTACCGTTATCCGGCTTAATAGGTTTTCAAGGGGTGGCATAAATTGGGTTTCGAGGACACATTATGCTCAAGTGAAGCATAATTAGTCCATATACACTTACTGAAATGGAGGTTAAAGAATCAGAGAGGATAGTTATAGCTAAACCAGTAGCTTCAAGGCCTACCTGCTCCAGTTTCAAGTCTTTCTCGGAGCTTCTGGCAGGGGCTATTAATGCTTCACCCCCTAATGTCTGTTCCGGAAACGTAGTGCCTGCAATTAGGCCGAAGACAGTTAGGTTCAGGCCGGTTGTCAATCGTGCTCCGTACGCTACGGTGTCTTCCCAGGTTTCCTCTTCATCTGGATATCTCTCTCATTTTGAAGATCTTTCAACTTCTCATATTTTCATCATTGGATGATTTCAGGCAGAGCGGTCCGGAATAGGCGTTTCGATCTCATCGGATAAGGTTTTAAAATCCGATCTCAAACCTACCGTGGTATACAAACCACGGGCAAAGCTTGTATCAAAGACTACTGCTTCTCTATTAGCAAACATGGTCAGTCTGTCTAGCTTTTTCTCAATTGGTCAGTTTGTCCGGTCGGATGCTCGTTACTATGCCGTACTCGTAGAGATGACCCTTTTCTTTTGCAGGGAAACTTCAGTGCTAACAATGAACTAGCACTGCAATCAATGGAGGCACCAGCTGAGTATGCGATACAGGAGAAGATGATAACCCAAATTAGACCCGATCTTCATCAAAATACTCCATCACATACAGAAACAGATCAGACAAGTGAACCCTCAAAGGTGGGATCTCAGAACATGGACGAGGACCCGAAAGTATTACCTGCAGTGGTGAATAGTGATCGACCGTCTTACGATGGCTATAATTGGAGGAAATACGGACAAAAACAAGTGAAAGGAAGTGAATATCCGCGTAGCTACTATAAGTGTACGCATCCGAATTGTCCGGTAAAGAAGAAAGTTGAAAGATCGTTTGATGGCCAAATAGCTGAAATTGTTTACAAGGGTGAACATAACCATTCAAAGCCTCAGCCTCCGAAACGAAACTCGTCCCAAGGGGTGGGATTTAGTTCTGATGGAACCGGTCAAGATGCCAACAACATTCCCTTGTGGAGTAATAATTATAACGAAAGGAATGAAGGTTCCGAGAGTAGAGTTGAAAATCATAGTGAAGTTGGGTTGTCAATTCCTCTGGCATATCAAGGGAAAGCTCTGCTACCTTACGAACACGTTATGACCATAGCTGTTAATGCCGGTGGAACTTCTGAGACTTCCATTGGACTTAGTGGGGAATGCGAGGAAGGAAGCAAAGAGGGAGCAGACGACGAATCTAGAAGTAAAAGAAGGTAAGAAAATTAGATGATGTGAAATTTATTGTTTGTCCCAAGACTTAACATGATTTTCTTATCCCGGAAGCATTAAGAAAATCGAAATTAAAGGCCTGATTTATGTTGAATAACTGTGATCTGTTTCCTTCAGGAGAAATGAGAATCAATCAAGTGAAGTTGGCACCTTAGGGGAATGCATACAAGAACCTCGTGTCGTAGTGCAGAGTTCTACTGATTCTGACATCATTGGAGACGGCTTTCGATGGAGAAAATATGGGCAGAAGGTGGTGAAGGGAAATCCATACCCCAGGTTGAAATAATACACTTCACATACATACATACATGCATACTAATTTGGCAGTCTCTAAACCTTTGTCATGCAGTTGGTTCTAGGTTGTCTGTTGAAACAATGTTAGGATTAGAGCCTCCTTATAGGCCATATCGAAAATAACCTCAAGATTTCCGATAAACTACAAAAGATTGTTTGATTTCAGACATTGATTGACGTCCGTTAAATCCGGAGCTGTTAGCATAGGCTAATTATTTAGTTTTTGCCCTTTTTTCCTAATAGGTTTTGGTAATTTTGCTTGCAGAAGTTACTACAGATGCACTAATATAAAATGCAATGTGCGGAAGCACGTCGAAAGGGCATCGGATGATCCAAGAGCTTTCATTACAACATACGAAGGCAAACATAACCATGAGATGCCAGTTAGGAACACAAGTCATGCAGCTGCCTCCGACCCCGATTCCAACTCGCCTGCAACCAAAGACAAACGATGATGATGGCAAAATGAAGAAGTAGAGAGTTTTTGACTTCATATTTGGTCTCATGAAAGACTCCGATCGAGGACACCGAGTCGGAGGCATGTCTAGGAGATCGATTACCGAGCTGATAATATACAACTTGCTCCTACAAAAGTTGCTCCATGAAGGCCAGTTTTCAGACATCCTGCTGCCTTCAACTTATTGCAGTATTAAATAATTTATTTTTCCCATCATATAATAAGTGAAAACTTTGCACATCTAATATGTGACATATCATAACTATTAAGTAATACTGTCTTAGATCCTAAACTTTTGGGTTATTGTTATGCCTAGAATTTACGTAGCATATGGTGCTCTCTGTTATGGATCCTCTGCACCTAAAGCTGCCCCATTGTTTAGTTGTGACACCTGTTTTTTTTTTTTATAACTTTGTTTTTAATTTCACTTCATTTACTTTATGTTCTTTTTCTTTTCCAAACTACATTAAATTATAATTATTTTAAAATAGAATTTTAATTTTTAACAATAAAATAAATAAGAATTCAAATCTAAATAATCGGTGTTTTTATTAATTTACTATTGTTGTTGGGAAAAGTAGAACGACTGTGGTTGTCGACGTTTTGAGCCATTTTTCCCTTCTGATTTAGGCACAGAATCGTGATCACTAGGGATCGTGATGAATGTGAGGGAGAGGGGCGTGATATCATGATTTCCTTTAGCCAAATCTTGCTTGAGGAAGAAGATGATGTTTTGTAGGATATTATGGGTACGACAAACAAGTTTTGGCCATCCATTAATAGAACTGTCTGGTGAGTTAAGAAGATTTGATGGCAATCTTATCAGGGTATTGTGGTTCTTCGATAAGGATGTGTCCAAGAGATTTCAAAGGCTCATGAAATCTTATGTTTCTTAGATGTAAGCGAAGAAATGATGTGTGTAGAGAATGTTGCGGAGGACTCAATTTTGTAGATATTACCTTGCAGAGATGGTAGTGGCAGAGGATATTGTGATATTAATGTTAGAGTATACTATCTAATGCATCATGAATCTGAAGCCCTTGAAAAGTTCAAAAAATTTAAAAATGAAGTACAAAATCAATTAGGAAAAAACATTAAGGCTGTACGAACAGATCAACGAAGAGAATACTTAATTTTAGAGTTTGGTGACCTTCTTAAGGAATGTGAGATTGTCTCACAAGTTAACTTTCTGGTACTACACAATGGAATGAAGTTTTCGAAAGAAGAAATCGAACTTTGTTAGACATAGTTCGATCAAAGATGAGTCACGCTGATCTTTAAGTTTCTTTTTGAGGACATGCATTAGAAACAACTGCTTTCACATTAAATTGTGTTCCATATAAATCAGTTCAAAAGATACCATATGAGACAGGAATGAGAAACTTCCTAGTATGTCTTTTATGAAAATTTGGGGATTCGAAGCTTATGTTAAACATCAGATGTCTACGAAGCTTGATGACTATGTAGATATCATATTTTGGATACCCTTTTACTTGGCTTTTGCGTGTGTTTAAGCTCATTTAGTTCAATTTAGTTGTAGTTTGCATGTAGTTAGGGAGTTACACTGCTTGTGCTTAATTGTTATATACTTTGGTGCTTTTTGTTGGGTCACGTCGGCACGCCCCGTGGCGCAGCGGAAAAATTAATCCGACGTAATCCAGCCACGATCCATGAACATGAACGAATCCGGGGTGAAAAGATGAAGAGTTACCTTTTAAAACTATGAAAACTGGAAAACCGACGGTATATCGGAATAACCATGTCAAATAAAATCGGAATCGTCACAGGTTCGCAACGACCTCTACAGAGTCCACCCGAACAAAACGAACAAAGTTTTCGCCTCCCTAACACTTAGGGATAAATTTCGACAGGCTTGAACACCTTCTAGGGAGAAGTCGAAATCCCTCCAGGGATTCCTGAGGGAGTCTGAAATCGATCAGAAGTTCAACCGGGACTTGCAATCGAGCAAGGGAACCTTTAGGGATTTCCTAGGGGGCAAGTAGAACACCAGAAAAATATCGAACAACTTCTCAGAGAGCTTTTTAGGATATGTCGAATTCCAGTGGGGAATCTTTAGGGGTGTTGTCGAAATCTTCAAGAGGAGGAAGAAGGATGATTTGGTTGCTAGCCCTTGTCCCTTTAAATAGTATTCGGAGACTTAATTCTAGTTGAATACCTTAAATCCAAGTTCAACCAAAATTCATAGAATCTAATTCTACTTGAAATTGGTTTATATTAAATATACATTATATTTAATAATATTAAATGAAATATATATATATTTAATTATGTAGAATCTTATTCTACATAAAACATGGATTTAAATATACATTATATTTGATCATATATATATATATTTTTATTATATAGAATCTCATTCTATCTTTACTTGGATTTAAATATATTTAAATACATATTTTTAATTATGTAGAATCTAATTCTACATAAACTTGGAATTTAAATATACATTATATAAATTCCAAATATATATTTAAATTTCTAGAATCTTATTCTATAATATTTAAGTCTTTAAATATTTTTCATACTCTAAATAATATTTGATAAATACAATATTTATCCAATATTATTCCCATTTAAGGGAGTTGCCGATTTCCCCTATCCCATAGGGGATTTTCGGCAACCTCCCTAAAATAGGGAGTATGGTTTCCAATTTTTTTGTTCGTTTCATTCGAAGGGTGTGACCCTTGTAGGTTCATGCAACGTTAGCAGCAAAATTAGAACTGTTCTAATTTTACAAACAATGAGTGGCATCTAGCAATACATCATTGATACCTAAGTTGCATGAAGTCATGATTTGACTTTCCTAATTCCTGAATAAACTTCCTTTATGTGTTTCATCCTTTTGTCATTTATATCTTAGATGAACACAAGTCATGGGTTAGTCACACTTGCGTTGTCCATCGAGTGTTTCTTGATGTCT
This sequence comes from Hibiscus trionum, assembly GCA_030270665.1. Lineage (NCBI taxonomy): Eukaryota > Viridiplantae > Streptophyta > Magnoliopsida > Malvales > Malvaceae > Hibiscus > Hibiscus trionum. The sequence continues at coordinate 35,015,805 of BSYR01000017.1, forward strand.
TGAGTAGATTATGATAAACGAATTTCTATGATATCTCATATCATAATATTCGAGCATGGCCATGCATTTTCTAATCTCACTCAATCAAGTGGCCGAAAATATTTCTCTCATTATGTAGGTGGGACAAATCCTTTCTTGATCAACCGTATTTCACTACATAGGTCATCACGTATCCAATCATCAGTCTTTATAATGTAGTCAGTTACGACACACGTTTGACTATGTCAAAATACGTAAATCTCTATGTTGAAATCATGTTGATCTCAAGTCTGAGGATTATACATATGTTTATCATGAGCAATGTTGTGACTGTCACATAATTACCCAAGAAACATGCTCATAGCGGGTCAATCCAGTATGTTGTTCTCTAACAAATACTTATGTGTTGATTTTGACATCTCTATGTCAATGACAACGCTTGTCATCAACCACATATTAGTCTTTATATATTATCACTGTCCATACCCGTAATAATATTCGACTAAGGATCCTATTTAACAATAATCGTATTATTATATGGACATTATTATCCAATGGTTAGTTTGATGCACAGAAACATACCAAATGATAATAACGGAAATGCCATTACTTGATAAATCTAGTAAAATAGTATGTCTATTCAATCATCATATGATTGTTCTTTGGGCATACTCCAACAATCTCCCACTTGCACTAAGACCAATCATTCTCGTATCTAATACGATGTGGCTTAGTGTAACTGACATGCTTATGTTGTGTCAAAAGCTTTGTCAGGGAGTTGACAAAGTTATCAACTTTGTGCATATGTTGCATACTTTCACATCTCCAAGATGTAAGTACTTTAGAATATGTTTGAATTTATTGATGAGATCTGGGTTTTATTTGCTTACGCAAAGGTTCCATCATAACAGAGTTATGTAGCATCTAATATGCTGGGAACAACCCTTAGTTCAGAAGTGAACCCTTTAGATCCAAACATCCTTCTTTATTGCTATGTCGACTGTAATACATTCAGCCTATGTTGTAGAGTTAGATACTGTCTCATGTTGCTAACTCGCAGTATCTTTTATTATTGCAAAACGGATTGCGATCTTTAGTTCCTTTTGATGAGTATGTCATCTACATACAATACTTAGGAAAGTAACAATGCTCCCACTAGCTCTTTTGAAAACAAGACTCCCCTTTGTTTCTAGATAAACCAAACCTTTTGATTGTATCTTCTGAAACGAATATCCCAACTTCGAGAAGCTTGCCTTAGTCTACGGATAGACCTTTGTAGCTTACATACCTTCCAAGTGTTTACTGAAGTGACAAAACCTTCTGGATATGTCATGTACACATTTGTTTCAAGTTTTCCCTTAGGAAAGTGGTTTTGACATTCCTTTATTTGATTCCATAATCATCGTATGTAACTACTTGCAAGTGAAATTAAGATGGATTAAACATAGCTACAAGGAAGATGCTTTATCATAGTCTATACTATGAAGTTTGTCGAAAACTTTTAGCAACAAATCATCCTTTGTATGTTTTATCATCCATGTCGGTTTTTCCTTTTTGAAAAACTCATCCATACCTCTTAGGTTTTACCCTTTTAGGTAATCAAAGTCTATACTTGGTTTTAGACATGATTCCATCTCATATCCCATGGCTCTTAGCCATTTTTCGAATTTTGGGCTCACCATTGCTTTCTGATAAGACCTAGTCTTTATCTTGATCCGAAAAAAAGAGTGTTTCCATGTACGGATAGTGAGAAATCCATATTTCTCAAGTATATGGTATTCTCTTAAGGATCAACACAATGGTTGTGTTTTGTTCCAATGTTCCTTGATCATTTGTGGAACATTCTCAATCTTTAGTTCATAAATTTGTTGTCTAAAATTTCTTCACATTCCAAATTCCATTTTTTCCTTTTGTGAGAGGTAATCTCTTTCGAGAGAAACTCTCTTTTGAGCAACAAACATTTTGTTCTCGTTGAAAAATGAAATCCCTTAGTGATAAGTATTTTCTTTCGAGATAAACTATCGTTTGAGCAACAAATATTTTGTTCTCGTTAAAGTTGAAGAAATAATATCCCTTTGTGAGAATTAATCTCTTTCAAGATAAACTCTCGTTTGAGAAACAAACACTTTGTTCTCGTTAGGATAACAAACAAATGAAGTTTTTAAGGTTCGAACTTTGTAAACATTTTAACATGTAAGTAACCTTAAAACTTCAAAGGTATTCTAGAACAATTCTTAGTCCATATCTTATATGACGTTTCGAAAAAAAACACGATTAAGTATGAGAGTTGTTTTTCTAGAAGTCGAAAATGACTTGTTCTGAATCAAAACATGTCTAACATATTTGATTCTCTTTCAAAGATTTTTCGTTCCACTTGTGGGATTTAATTATGGGACAATCCCATATTCTTTGAGAGTTCATCAAACTTTAAATATTCTTGAATTTGATCTCATCAAATTACCTTAATACTTTTATGAGTTTGAGATTAGTCATTTGTTTTATTTATCTTATAAATATTATGGATTTGATTAGTTTAAAGATCATTGATTCGTTGTGCCATAAGAGATTAGAAGAATAACATTTACTTAAATAATCTCAAAATTAAAATATCTTGTCCTTACAAGATAACTAAAACTTAGGCACAAAATAATAATCTTAAAAACTAAAACAAATCTATTTAAGCAAAAAGACATGTCCTAATGGATGATGTAGCAACTCTTGCTTTATTTCCATTCGCAGGTCCATGTCTATTCTGATGCCTTCTCTTTAGAAGCCTCTGAGGTTGATGCCTCACTCGTTCTTGCATTCTTGACTTCTTGTAGGTGTGTGGGGCAGTTTCTCTTCCAATGTTCGGTCTTGCCGCAATGGAAACATTTTCCATCCTTCTTGATTCCCTTCTTAGGTTTTAATGTCTCCTTTCCATCGGTTTTGTTCTTACCATCACCTTTAGACTTTGTTGCCGATTTACCTTTCTTCTTGCCCTTGCGGACCATCAGAACAGGTTTAGGTCCTACCTTCTTCAGGTTGATTTCAATAGTTCTCAACATGCCGAGCAATTGTGGTAGCGTCTTGTTAATTTCATTCATATTGAAATTAAGGACGAACTGATTGAAACTATACGTCAACGATTGCAAGATGACATCAGTAGCTAATTCGTCTTTCAGCGGAAAGCCGAGCTTATCCAACGTTTGGATGTAGCCCATCATTTTGATGACGTGAGCTCCTACGGGAGATCCCTCACTCATCTTGCATTGAAACAAAGCTTTAGATGTCTCGTACCTCTCTTGACGAGCTTGCCCTTCATAAATCTCCTTGAGATTTTGAATCATATCATAAGCTACCATGTCCTCATGTTGCTTTCTGAAGCTCAGGGGTCATGGAGGCAAGCATAAGACAACCGACATCCAGCATGTCGTCTATGTGTTTCTTAAACTTGTCTTTGTCAGCTCTGGAAGCAGTGGCAACCGGTTCATCAAGAACAGGTTCTTCAATGACATATTCCTTCTTTTCTTGATTGAGAACAATTCTCAAATTGCGGAACCAGTCAAGGAAGTTTATGCGATTGAGCTTATCCTTCTCAAGGATAGATCGCATAGATAGAGTATTATTTGCCATTAATTCTACAACAAAGAAAATATGCTACATAAGTTTTACTAAATTTTAAAATTTATAGATAGGTCTTTACTATAAATTTACTCCCACTATTTTCTTCAAAATTAAAAACCCTCTAGTTTTAATTTCGGAAAAACGTTTCGATAGTTTTTCTAGTGAGTGAGGATCAGTATTTCACCATTCCTAAATCAGCTTTGGCCAGTCTTTTAGGAAATGGTTATTTAGGTAAGTAACACCTTACTAATTACATCTCATGTAATTCCTCATCTTTTGGCGAACAACTCTTGTTCTTTAAATCATCTTATGATTATCCAAAACTTTTAACCACTAGGTTTTCTAATCCTATTAGAACAACCAGCTAAGTCAATACCAATATCTCAACCGGTGAATATCACTAGCTTATTCTTCGCATTTAACTAAGATAGATAAATGTGACATTGCTTTGGCAAAGCTCGCATTATATCGATCGAAGCTTTAACGAGGGTAAATATTGGATGGTTAAAACAGACTTAGAATTATAGTGAGGGATTTACTTAATTATCTCTTCATTTTAACATTGATCCTATCAATAGAACTATGTTTAATCATGCTTATAAAACATCCATTGCATCCCATACAAGGTAAATATAAGCGGTAAATAAATATGCAATGATTATAGCCCTTCTTAACCTAAGGCGACCCGTCCCAAGTCAATGGGAGGACCATTGTACTGAAGATAGAATCTGCTTCTGAAACGCCCGGTCCACTAGGGAAGGCCTACCACGCTGCTACCATGGTTCTTGCTTTATCTCTATGAGTATTTACAATTTTCAGAAACTCGCGTTACATGGGAGGGAGTGAGATGAGAATAGAAGTACAATAGAAGATAGAGAAAGGCACGACACGCAGTCTGTATTTATAAAAACCAAAACTATAAAGGCTATGGGCTATAACCATGCAAAACAAACACCGTGCAATCTAACATGCATTTCAAACATCATGCGAACAAAGTAACGACATGTTTGCGGAGTTTTAAACTGATTATCCCTATGTTGTGGTTAATGGGCCAAAGAAGGATCACGAGGTTTCATAAACCATTTGCGTTAACGAACAAATGCACCATGTAGGTCAACATGAAAGAGAGGTAGCGCACTAGGCACACTTAAGTACCAGGTCTTTGATGAGGCCAATCCTAGACATGCATTTTTCATAACGTCTAATCATAACTCTTATGGATTCACCGTGAAAGATAGTTTGATAACTTTTATCAAATTAGAAGCCCTTTCAGAGATTTCATAAATCTATGAAACTACGAACAACTACTTGTTCTCTAGACTAACTATTAGTCTCAACATGTTAACATTTAACATTGAAGCAACCCAACATAGTTATGATTAACTCTTAATCATTAAGTGATAATCGAAATAAGTCTTTATTAGGTGTGATACGATAAACGATAAATATCTAAATCGAATCAAACAGCATGCATCTCATACATAAACATCACCCAAGAATTTAAGTCCGAATTCGTATGATACAAGTGGCTCTGAGACCACTGTTGGGTCATGTCGGCACACCCCGTGGCGCAGGGGAAAATTAATCCGACGTAATCCAGCCAGGATCTATGTACAGGAACGAATCCGGGGTGAAAAGATGAAGAGTTACCTTTTAAAACTCTGGAAACTGGAAAATCGACGGTATGTCGGAATAACCATGTCAAATAAAACCAGAATCGTCACAGGTTCGCAACGACCTCTACGGAGTCCACCCGAACAAAACGATCAAAGTTTTCGCCTCCCTAACACTTAGGGATAAATTTCGACAGGCTTGAACACCTTCCAGGGAGAAGTCGAAATCCCTCTAGGGATTCCTGAGGGAGTCTGAAATCGACCAGAAGTTCAACCGGGACTTGCAATCGAGCAAGGGAACCTTCAGGGATTTTCCAGAGGGCAAGTAGAACACCAGAAAAATATCAAACAGCTTCTCAGAGAGCTTTCTGGGATATGTCTAATTCCAGTGGGGAATCCCTAGGGGTGTTGTCGAAATCTTCAAGAGGAGGAAGAGGGATGATTTGGTTGCTAGCCCTTGTCCCTTTAAATAGTATTCGGAGACTTAATTCTAGTTGAATACCTTAAATCCAAGTTAAACCAAAATTCATAGAATCTAATTCTATTTGAAATTGATTTATATTAAATATACATTATATTTAATAATATTAAATGAAATATATATATATATATATATTTAATTATGTAGAATCTTATTCTACATAAAACATGGATTTAAAATACATTATATTTAATCCAAATATAAATATTTTTATTATATAGAATCTCATTCTATCTTTACTTGGATTTAAATATATTTAAATACATATTTTTAATTATGTAGAATCTAATTCTACATAAACTTGGAATTTAAATATACATTATATAAATTCCAAATATATATTTAAATTTCTAGAATCTTATTCTATAATATTTAAGTCTCTAAATATTTTCCATACTCTAAATAATATTTAATAAATACAATATTTATCCAATATTATTCCCATTTAAGGGAGTTGCCGATTTCCCCTATCCCACAGGGGATTTTCGGCAACCTCCCTAAAATAGGGAGTATGGTTTCCAATTTTTTTGTTTGTTTCATTCGAAGGGTGTGACCCTTGTAGGTTCATGCAATGTTAGCAGCAAAATTAGAACTGTTCTAATTTTACAAACAATGAGTGGCATCTAGCAATATATCATTGCTACCTAAGTTGCATGAAGTCATGGTTTGACTTTCCTAATTCCTGAATAAACTTCTTTTATGTATTTCATCCTTTTGTCCTTTATATCTTAGATGAACACAAGTCATGGGTTAGTCACACTTGCGTTGTCCATCTAGTGTTTCTTGATGTCTTGAGTAGATTATGATAAACGAATTTCTATGATATCTCATATCATAATGTTCGAGCATGGCCATGCATTTTCTAATCTCACTCAATCAAGTGGCCGAAGATATTTCTCCCATTATGTAGGAGGGACAAATCCTTTCTACTTCAACCATATTTCACTACATAGGTCATCACGTATCCAATCATCAGTCTTTATAATGTAGTCAGTTACGACACACGTTTGACTATGTCAAAATACGTAAATCTTTATGTTGAAATCATGTTGATCTCAAGTCTGAGTATTATACATATGTTTATCATGAGCAATGTTGTGACTGTCACATAATTACCCAAGAAACATGCTCATAGCGGGTGAATCCAGTATGTTGTTTTCTAACAAATACTTATGTGTTGATTTTGACATCTCTATGTCAATGACAATGCTTGTCATCAACCACGTATTAGTCTTTATATATTATCACTGTCCATACCTGTAATAATATTTGACTAAGGATCCTATTTAACAATAATCGTATTATTGTATGGACATTATTATCCAATGGTTAGTTTGATGCACAGAAACATACCAAATGATAATAACGGCAATGCCATTACTTGATAAATCTAGTAAAATAGTATGTCTACTCAATCATCATATGATTGATCTTTGGGCATACTCCAACACTTTTAATAGGAAAGATAGTGTTTTTGTGGTGCATGTGCAGGATCTACCGGAGCTGGAAGAATGCTGGAGCAGGAAGGATAACACACCATTCGTATGAGCTGACAAAGCAAGAAGAGTTGTTGATAAATCTAACTTTAACCCACGCGGACTTTCCTTAGATACAGAACTCATTAAATATAGGGGAAATTAAGATCCTCTCAAAGGAGGTTGTGCGCGCTTTAAGGTTACAAAACCCTAGCATTCTCGCCTATATAAAGAAAACTTGGGCAACAATTAAAGGGAGCTCGATCACAGACGACAACCCTTAGTCTTCAGCTATCGGAGAACCACCGGAGTCAAAGTTCTAGAGGAGTCCCCACACAACATAAGCCACAGAGAGAAGCTGGATGAGTGCGAGACCTGCAACAACAGTTAAAAAGATTGGAGGAGATCGTCGAGGACGCTTGACCTTTTCTATCCCTTGCTTGATAAGCCGTCATGTTTTTAATTGTTTTTATTATAGATGTTTTAGGCTCACACATGAGCTAAATACTTTTAGTTGGGTTTATTGCTTATTAGGATTTTATATTTGATTACTTTGTTTTAATGCTATAGTTCTTTTCCTTTATCTATTATGTTCATCATCCTTCATGCATAGTTATTATAAGAGCTTCTGAGAGAGGCCTTTTAACTATTGATTTGTGGCTTATTATCGAGAGAGTTAGGTTAAACAAATGTGAATAGTGAGGCTAAGTTGTTAACTTAGTCTTAATGCGGCTTAGACATAAGTTTATGATTTAAACAACTAATAAGGGGAACTTGAATAGATAATAAAGTTGTTAGGGTTCACGCAGACATGTTTTACATTAGCTTCAATGTTATCAACTTCTAGGCATCGATAGAGTTAGAGTTAGGAGTTGATTAGAAAACCCTGTCGAATATATAAATATATTAATTGGTTTACATAAGCATGTATTGCTAGTCGCTATAGCATTGTGTAAAACCTATGTTTGATTTTGAAATAACGAATATTTTAAGGATCTAATTGCAAAGTAAATAATTTTTTTAAGTACTTGAAAGTCTCACTATTGACAAGGATTTTAAACCAAAATTGTTTCTATGTCAAAACTTAAACCCCACAAAATTTTCTAAGTGTGTTCAAAGCCAATCTTACAAAAATCGCACAGGCGTTTCGATACACTATATAAGTGTTTCGATACGGCCTTGCCTTTCCAAAGCAAAACTTTACAAAACTACACAGGCGTTTCGATACACTATCCCAACGTTTCGATACGGCCTCATCTTAATTGGCTACTGGAATTTCACGTTTCAATACGGGTGTTTCGATACGGACAAGCCTGTTTCGATACGGTATTCATCTGTGCTTAAGGTTTGTGTTTAGCATACCGATATGAACCTATAATGTATCAATACGAGGGTTAAGATTTTCAAATCTTTGCATTTATTAAACAACCGTTGCCTTGTTAGTTAGATGAAATCAGCAAACTTTTGAATTTCAGTTACCCGTACCGATACACCCTTGTGGCGTACCGATACGGAGTTTGGTAGTGTCTAAGTTTGCAAAAAATTGCATCGATACGACCTATAGCCGTTTCGATACGACCCCTTTATCGTTTCAATACACCTTCCCGCGTATCGATACACCCTCTTTATTACCTACAATGGCTCTTTCTATTTTTGAGATAGGTATCGATACGGGTACCTCGTGTACCGAAATGGTAGGTTGCAAAAGTGCATTTATGGTGGGAAAAAGAGAGCTCAACAGCTCTATTGATGATGCCAACAACCTAAACGGCTACAATTCAATGAGAAGGTATAAAAGCAAGCCTCTAAAGCTATAGCAACAACTATTCATCAAGTCAAGCATAATTAAGCAAAAATCCAATCTCTTTGAGCCATTTAGAGTCAAACCCTTACACTCAACTTGTGTAATTCATTTGTAATATTTGGTTTCAAGTTTGGGGAGTGTGCTATTGTAATTGGGCAAATATTTTACCTATTGAGATGTCCATTTTCAATTTGCCAACTTCTTCTTGTAAAAGAGTGATTTTGATCAAGCTTTGGGTAGAAAGCTTTGATCCTTGTAATGGTTTCCTCATATTCCTAGAAAAGGGGAAGAATTCAGTAGTGAATTGGTTGAAATCCTTAGTGAGAGCTAAGGAAGTGGATGTAGATCTTGTTAGAAGCTTGAACCACTCTAAATTTCTTTGTCTTCAATTTTTATTTTACCATTTTGCTCCCTTTCATTTTAAAAAGCCAATTCACCCCTTCTTGGCCAATTCGACATTGTTTGATCATCTCAATAATTGGTATCAGAGCTACACTCATTGGAAGAATTAACACCCTATTGAGTCGATTCTTGGAGAGATTGATCAACCTACAATTGAATTCATGACATCTACCTCCGGCCAAAACTTCTATGAGTCACAATCCATCACCAAACCTCCTTATTTCAATGGGGACAACTATCCTTTTTGGAAAAATAGGATGAGGCTCTTCATCAAATCAAATGACTACCTCCTATGGGATGTAGTGGAAGATGGTCCATCAATTCCTATGAAGAGAGATGTAGAAGATAGATTCGTTCCTAAGTCCAAGATCGAGATGACCAATGATGATCGGAAGAAGCTTCAAGTAAACGAAAAAGCATTGTACATGCTATTTTGTGCTATTAGACCGGACACATACTCGAAGATGTCTTCGTGTACAAGTGCCAAGGAGGTGTGAGACAAGCTAGATACCACATATGAAGGAACCAATGATGTCAAAGAGACCAAGATTGGAATCCACAATTTGAGCTATGAAAATTTCAAGATAGAGCCCGATGAAAGCGTCACCAAGATGTTTGATCGTTTCTCTGTCATCATCAACGGTCTCAAAGGCTTGAGTGAAGTCATTCTGGAAGATAAACTTGTCCGAAAAATTCCCTATTCTCTTCTCGAGTCATGGGATGGGAAGATGAACACCATCATCGAGGCAAAAGATTTGAAGACATTGAAGCTCGATGCACTAGTGGGGTCACTTCTTACTCATGAGATCATGAAGCAAGAAAGAGAAGAAGAAAAGAAAAGAGAAAAGAATGGAGAAGAAAAAGGTACAGAAGAAAAAGATTGGAATTGCTCTCAAAGCTTCACATGAAGTGGGCGATTCAAGTGATGAGGAAGATGAGGAAATGGTCATGTTACCCAAAAGGTTCACTCAATTGATGAAGTCTAATGAGGTAGAAAGTTCATTCGAAAAGAGACTTCAAGAACAAGAACAAGGAGGAATAGAATGATCAACTCATTTGCTATGAGTGCAAGAAACTAGGGCATATACGAACCGATTTCCCCCCAACGCAAAAGGAAGAGCTTTGGGAAGAAGAAAAAGTTCAAGGCCAACATTGCTACTTGGAGTGATGAGGAATCATCCGATGAAGAGGAGCAAGAAGTTTCCAACCTTTGCCTCATGGCCTTGGAGGAGGATCCTAAGGTAACCTTTAACTCATCTAACTTTGATTTTACATATGATGAGCTTTAAGAAGCATATGGTGAGTTACAAGAGGTATATGATGAATTGGTTGAGAAATATAAGGAATCAATTTTGAAAAACAAGAAAATCATTTGTTATTTGAAAACACAAAAATGATTCCTTTTCTAAAACCAATTCCGAACTTGAAAAGAAGGTTTGTTCTTTAAAAGACAATTTAACATATTTTGAAAAAGAAAATATTGATTTAAACAACCTTCTTTCCGAGCTTAATGATCATCACCATAAGTAAGTGAATGATCTCAAAGCTTCTTTGAGAAAAGTTGAGAATTCAAGTTTTGAAAAATGTGAATATTTAAAACCCAATTATGTAAAAAGAAACTTTGTTAATCACAAACAACGAGGCTTCCAAAGGCCCTCTAGAGGTAATAGGATTAGGAGTGTTTGGGTTCCTAAGAACTTAATTGCTTCTAATAATTTACATGCTATTGCTTCTTGGATTCCCAAGGGAACTAAATTTTGGGAGCTAATTTCCATGGACCCACAATGATTTGGGTACCAAAAATCAAGACCTAATCTTTTTTTGTAGGGGGAGCATTGCTACAAGGTTAAAGCTTCAAATCAAAACTCATGGTACCTTGATAGTGGATGCTCAAGACACATGATCGGTGACAAAAGTAGATTTATGGAACTAAAGCCAAAAAGTGGTGGAGTAGTGACATTTGGTTACAACTCTAAAGGTCACATTTAAGGAATTGGCTTCATTGGTAATCACTCTTCCATACCCATCGATAATGTTTTATATGTCAACGGTCTGAAACATAATTTGATGAGCATTAGTCAATTATGTGATAAAGGTTTTAATGTTCTCTTTGTATAAATGGTTGTAAAATCTTGAACATTGAAACTAACAAAATAATGCTCATAGGTCATCGCATAGGCAATATATATATATATATATATATATGGTGCATTTAGATGACATACACATTTCTAAGACATGCTTTGTAGCTAAGGATGAACATGATTCATGGTTATGGCATAGGAAACTATGACATGCTAGCATGAGTGTTTTAGAAAAATTGGTTTCCCAAGATCTAGTAAGAGGTTTACCTAAGCTAAAATTTTCTCTAGATAAAATTTGTGATGCTTGTGCTAAGGGTAAACATAAAAGGGTATCTTTTAAACCTATTAATGATGTTTTAACTAGTAGAGTATTGCAATTGATTCATATGGATCTCTTTGGACCTATTAGGACAATGAGCTTGGGTGGAAAATCATATGCTTTTGTTTTAGTAGATGATTACTCTAGATGCGCTTAGGTTCTATTCTTAAGTACTAAGGATGAGACTTTAGAAAAGTTTATCACGTTTTCAAAAATCACTCAAAATGATCTTGGTAAATTAATTTCTCATATTAGAAGTGATCATGGAACCGAATTTCAAAACTTAGGATTTGAGGATTTTTGTAATTCAATTGGTATAAGCCATAATTTTTCCACTCCTCGCACTCCTCAACAAAATGGGGTAGTTGAGAGGAAAAAGTGAACTTTAGAAGAAATGGCTAGAACCATTCTTTGTGAAAATAATTTCCCTAAGTATTTTTCGGCAAAAGCCATAAATACCGCTTGCTACATCATAAATCGAGTAATGATTAGGCCAATTTTAAAGAAAACACCTTATGAGATTTTAAAATCTAAAAATCCTAACATTAGCTATTTTCATCCTTTTGGATGCAAGTGTTTTGTTTTAAATAATTAAAAAGACAATTTAGGCAAATTTGATGCTAAAAGTGATGAAGCTATTTTTCAAGGTTACTCTTTAAACTCTAAAGCCTATCGTGTATTTAACAAAAGAACTTTAGTTTTTGAAGAGTCAATTCATGTGGTTTTCGATGATAACCTCCTTCCAAGGAAGGATTCTTGTGATGATGATGATGTAAGAATCATTGAAGCTAATGATGGTGGACAATCATCATAGGTGGATGAGGTTTCAAGAAAAGATGAAGAAGCACAAGATTCACCTCTAGAAGCCTTGAAGGACATGACTCTAGAGAAAAAGGAAGTGAGCTACCTAAGGGAGTACAACTATGTCAAAGGTGGTGAGATTTTGGGTGATCCATCCAAAGGGATAACCACTAGATCCTCTCTTAAACTTATGAATAATGTTACATTCATTTCATGCATAGAGCCTAGGAATATCAAAGAAGCATTAAATGATGACTTTTGGATATTTTCCATACTAGAAGAATTAAATCAATTTGAGAGGAGTCAAGTTTGGACATTAGTTGATAGGCCTAGTAATAAATCTACTATAGGGACTAAATGGGGTTTTAGAAACAAACTAGATGACAGTGGTAACATAGTGAGAAACAAGGCTAGACTTATTGCTCAAGGTTACACTCAAGAAGAGGGAATCGATTTTGATGAAACATATGCACCCGTAGCTAGGATGGAAGCTATTAGGATGCTTCTTGCATTTGCATGTTATCATGAATTCAAGCTTTTCAAATGGATGTCAAGAGTGCATTTTTAAATGGTTTTATAAATAAAGAGGTGTATGTGGAACAACCACCTGGTTTTGAAGATCCTAAATTTCCAAACCATGTTTTTAAACTTACTAAAGCTTTACATGGTTTGAAAGAAGCTCCTAGAGCATGGTATGAAAGGCTCTCAAGCTTTTTGATTGAAAAAGGTTTTGAAAAAGAAAAGGTAGACACTACACTCTTTATTAAAAGAAATGGCAAAGTCATCTTAGTAATTCAAATTTATGTTGATGATATTATTTTTTGTTCTACTAATGAGTTGTTTTGCCAAGAGTTTGCTAAGCTTATGCAAGGTGAGTTTGAGATGAGCATGATGGGGGAGCTTTCATTCTTCTTGGGACTCCAAATCAAACAAAGGAAGGATGGCACCTTCATTAATCAAGCTAAATACATCAAGGACATGCTCAAGAAGTTTGGCTTGGAGAATGTAAAATCTCAAGCCACTCCAATGAGCTCATCTATAAAGCTTGGCAAAGAAGAAGGAGGTAAGTGTGTTGATTTAAAGTTTTATCGTTCTATGATTGACTCTTTGCTTTACCTTACCGCAAGTAGACACGATATTATGTTTAATGTTTGCTTGTGTGCTAGGTTTCAAGCTAGTCCTAGAGAATCGCACCTTATAGCCGTTAAGAGAATCTTTAGATACCTTAGAGACACACCTTGTTTAGGTCTTTTGTATCCTAGAGATTCCTTCTTTGATTTGCATTCTTTCTCGAATGCGGATTATGGGGGATGTAAGATAGATAGAAAAAGTACTTTTGGAACATGTCAATTCCTAGGTAGTATATCGGCCGAAAGTTGTTGTGCTCAAGTCCTTTGGATGAAGCAACAAATTTTAGATTATGGAGTTGATGTAGGTACCATACCTCTTAAGTATGACAACACTAGTGCCATATGTCTCACTAAAAATCCCATCCACCATTCTCGAACCAAACACATAGAAATAAGACATCATTTCATTAGAGATCATGTCTTGAAAAATTATGTAGTTCTAGAGTATGTTGACACCTTGAATCAATTAGCAGGCATCTTTACCAAACCTATAGAGAAAAGGGCATTTTTAGACTCTTAGGAGAGAGTAAGGTCTAACTAGCATTTCTTGACCTTTTAGAGCCACTTAAGTTCAAAAACTTGCTTGAATTTGATTGATGTATGTGCTTATGTGTTTTTGATCCTTTATGCATATATGCTTGTTGCTAAGGGGAGTATGCTTCTATTTTAGCATATACATGTTGATCATATGTCATACACATGCATTTAGACTCGATTAAAATAGTATTCGTAAGCCTCTTGTTACCAAAAATGCACTTTCTAGCACATGTGTATCTAAACGGGTCAAAGCATTTCGGTACAGGCTCTTGGACACATGACCAAACTGGTTTCTGGCAAAAACGGTATCGAAACTAGTAAAAGGCATTTCGATACATGCATCAATAGTGTTTCGATACAGTTAAACTGTACCGATATGGGCTCTGTTTCGGTACGACTTTAAAAGCATACCTGTACACATGTTTCGATACACCACACGGCGTATCGATATGTGTGACCGCAGAATGTTAAATGAGTCTTTAAAGAGGGGTTTTGAACTTTAAATCAATTTTTTATCAAACCCAAACTCTTTTCTCTCAAAACCCTAGTTTTTAATCCTATAAATACCCATCAAAACCCTTTATTTTTTATCAAATCCTTTGAAGGTTTTTGTTCTTCATATCAAGCTTAAGCTCTATTCATCAATTTGGTGCATCTTCATCAAGCATTCATCCATAATCCTTTCTCAGGGTATAAAAACTCTTTTTCTTTTCCTTTTCAATTTCGTTTAATTTTAGTGTAAAGTACACAGACGGTCATTGAACTTTGGTAAAAAAACAAAATGGTAACCAAACTTTCAAAAATCACAAAAGGGCAATTAAACTTTATGTTTTATAACAAAATGGTAACTAGACATTAAATCTCGTTAAGTGTATGTTATAAAATTTGGTATAATAACACATTTAGTCCTTCATATTTATACGTTCAAACAATTTAGTCCTAATTCGAAATAATTCACTAAATTTAGCCCTCGATATGTATACATTCTTTCACTTAACATGTCTTTAGTAATTCAAAACAAATATAAACTACATACTTAGATCACTGTGCTTCCATTGACATTCTCGCTTTCTCTTTGATACTCTAGTATTTTTCTGTTGTTTCCTATTTACAGATAAGCGTCTAATAAGGAGAAATAAACAATAGACGATTAGAAAGAAGTGTATGGAGATGATCTTGTAATGGAAATTAAGTTTTTTTTACTTGTTGAGAACGGACCGAAATAATAAAAAGGGAATTAATTGGTCTTTTTAGTAATAGATATCCATTTTCATGTTTGTTTCATCCACTGTTCTGAAAAGATTTGCCAAGTGATTTCCGATAGAAAATTTCATTTCATTTTCCATTGAAACCAGAAGAATTCAAGTCTCTCATCTTGAACACACTTTGGGCTTTGTTTTTGTTTTAAATTAACTTGTCCATGATCTAGCATTTAGGTATCAAGAGAAGATATCATACTGTATTAGTCATTGCTCTGCTCCCTTTGAAATTTTTTGTTAACTGACTTAGCATCGCCCGCGAATGATATGTGCAGGTGGTGTTTTGATGTTGAACTAGTTTTCCTTTGCAAATGGTTTGGTATTTTGATGCTGGAGATATCTGTAAACTGGTCTGAAATTCCTGGATCCAAGGTAAATCCATTGAATATACTGAACATGCTTTGGGAGGTTGCCCTCATGTCCGTAGGATGCAGAACTCGGATCTGGAAAATTAACTCCTGATGTCGAGATTTTCTCAATCCATCGAGCAATGGTGATCAAAGAGAAGCAGTAGTGCAACTGATTACATAAGCTTAGGTTTTAATACGATCTTTCAGAAAAACACCTTTTGGCATTTACGATCAGCTCGAACTAGTTTATGCGAACTTGTTCTTGCTGCAATCCACCGGTCTTTTCCAGTTGTAATATTGATTGAGGTAACACTGTTTAGTAAAAAGAACTTATCATTATAGCTGGAAATGATATTGTGGCTGGAAACAAGAAAAAGTGGATACTTATTTGGAAGTTAAAATAAGGACCAAATTGAAAGAATGTGTAAATAAAGAGGGCTAGATTTAGTGAATTGTTTCGAATTAAGACTAAATTGATTGAATGTATAAATATGAAGGACTAAATGTGTTATTATACCAAATTTTATAACAGACACTTAACGGGATTAAACGTCTAGTTACCATTTTGTTATAAAACATAAAGTTTAATTGCCATTTTGTGATTTTAGAAAGTTTGGTTACCATTTTGTTTTTCTACCAAAGTTCAGTGATCGTCTGTGTACTTTATCCTTAATTCTATATACTGTTTTTAATTGGTTTTTGTATATATGATGTACACATAATATAGGTTTTAAGGATTTTGTGAAAAAAATTTCAAAACTAAATTTTTTTTATTCGAATATAAAACTATATCGTATATTTTTCTAAACTATTTTCGAATTTTTTTTACCAAAATTCCTTTTTATATTTGTATATGTTTTATAACTATATTGTATAGATTTTTCAAAATAGCTTGAATTTTTAGATTAATTATTGGATCGAATATGGTAATTTATGCATACATTATTTTTGTGATTTGATGTGTTTTTCAGATTTGAACAATGACCCCTAAAAAGAGACAAAGAACTAGTGAGGTTGGAGATTCTTCGATTCAATATGATGTTACCCGTCCTAACCTCACTCTCATTTACCAAAGGTGTTTTCCATGTCCCTCCGCTCCTACTCACTACCGACACTACTAAAACTACTAAATTCTTCGTGAGCGTGTCACCTCTATAGCATTTTTGGATTCCGAACGTTTTAAATTTAAACATCTTCATCTTTTACGCCTACAGAACTTCATGTCCTTTTTACAATTTTCCGGTATTTTGTATCACAAACTTGTCCTAATTTTTTATGTAAAAGCCCGATGTATTTCTAGCTCCGATCAGAGTTAAGTTATTGCTATTGAATCTTATCTTATAGGCAAGAATCTTCGGATTGATCCAAAGGTTTTAACCTACGTTTTTGGATTTCAAGATTAAGGTGTTGGTGACGGAGACTCTTTAGAACACATTCTCAATGGCTCCGTGACCGTACTTGACGCGCATGATCGTATCCTTCACCCTATGGTCACTTGATGGTTTCGCCCTTTCGGTGGAAATTTCTCAACAATCTGGTAAGTCGACGACTTTTGGATTCGTTGCTTTCATGAAGGTATTCGCCCAAACCTTTGTCAAATCATGTTTGCGGAGATGTTTTATCTTGTTCAACATCACCACACTTCTTTTGTCTCTTCATTCACATATGGCACCGCTTTGAGATTCTTGTTCTTGAAGATGGAGATTGATTGCTCGCATGACTTTCTCGAGTCTCTTAAAGATCTGATCGATGAGCGTTCTCTTATACGTTCCAAGTTTCACTACTATGAGGGTAAATGGATTCGTATCAATTAAATTTCTCAAGAAGATACACCCGAACAAGGTGTGCCTCCTAAAGCGGAAGCTCAAGCTCAAGTTGCTCAACCATCCATGGATGCTCTCATGGCATTTCTCAATGAGCAATTCACCTCCTTGGGCACAAACATGAATTCATGATTACCGTAATTGACACAAGGTTCAACACCTTGGAGGAAAGAGTCCTTTCCATTGAGAATTGAATTACCTCGATTGAAACTCAACAAACCTCCATGGACAACTCTCTTCAAGCTTTTCATGATGAGTAGCAACAATCTCGATTTAATAATGTCAACAATGAAAGTGAAGATCAAGATCAAGACGTGTCTTAGGTCTTGCATATCATCACATATCATATTAGGATTTTCTTTTATGAACCTATGTTATTTCTATTTGGACCTATGCTTTGAATATTTGGTTTGATTTATGTTTTAGGATTGAAGTTTGGATTTTATGCTTGCTTTGAATTATTATGCTTTAAACTATTGATGAAGTTTATGTTGTTTGCTTAAATCTTGCTTCTATCATTGATTTTGATGTAACAAAAGGGGGAGAAGGGTATAAGCTAAAATTTTCAATCTAAGTCTTTCAAAAACCTAGCTTAAACTAAGGGAGAGTACTTAAAAATTTACTTTGGTTTTGTTATATCAAAAGCGGGGAGATTGTAAAACCTATGTTTGATTTTGATATAACAAATATTTTAAGGTCCTAATTGCAAAGTAAATAAGTTTTTTAAGTACTTGAAAGTCTCATTATTGACAAGTATATTAAACTAAAATTGTTTCCAAGTCAAAACTTAAACCCCACAAATTTTTCTTAGTGTTTTCAAAGCCAATCTTAACAAAATCGCCTAGGCATTTCGATACACTATATAAGTGTTTCGATACGGCCTTACCTTTCCAAAGCCAAACTTTACAAAACTACACACGTGTTTTGATACGCTATCCTAGCGTTTCGATACGGCCTCATCTTAATTGGATACTTGGATTCATGTTTCGATACGGCTGAGTCTGTTTCGATACGGGTGTTTCGATACGGACATGCATGTTTCGATATGGTATTCATCTAGGCTTAAGGTTTGTTTTCGACGTATTGATACGAGCTTATACTGTATCGATACGGGGTTAAGATTTTCAAATCTTTGCATTTATTAAATAATAGTTACCTTCTGAGTTAGATGAAATCAATAAAATTTTGAATTTCAATTACCCGTACTGATACACCCTTGTGGCGTACCGATACAGAGTTTGGCAGTGTCCAAGTTTTCAAAAATTGCATCGATACGTCCTATAGTCGTTTCGATACGGGCCCTTTATTGTTTCGATACGCCTTTCCGTGTATCGATACGCCCTCTTTATTACCTGCAATGGCTCTTTCTATTTCGAGACAGATATCGATACGAGTACCTCGTGTACCGAAACGATAGGTTGCAAAAGTGCATTTATGGTGGGAAAAAGAGAGCTCAACAGCTCTATTGATGATGCCAACAACCCAAACGGCTAGAATTCAATGAGAAGGTATAAAAGCTAGCCTCTAAAGCTACAACAACAACTATTCATTAAGTCAAGCACAATTAAGCAAAAATCCAATCTCTTTAAGCCATTTAGAGTTAAACCCTTACACCCAACTTGTGTAATTCATTTGTAATCTTTCATTTCAAGTATGGGGAGTGTGTTATTGTAATTGGGCAAATATTTTACCTATTGAGATGTCCATTTTCAATTTGCCAACTTCTTGTAAAAGAGTGATTTTGATCAAACTTTGGGTAGGAAGCTTTGATCCTTGTAACGGTTTCCTCATAATCCTAGAAAAAAGGAAGAATTGAGTAGAGAATTGGTTGAAATCCTTAGTGGGAGCTAAGGTAGTGGATGTAGAGCTTGTTAGAAGCTTGAACCACTCTAAATCTCTTTGTCTTCAATTTTTATTTTACCATTTTGCTCCATTTCATTTTAAAAAGCCAATTCACCCCCTCTTGGCCAATTCGACATTGTTTAATCATCTGAACTCATTGAAATAAGTAATCAAGCATAATTCATAGGCAACAAATCCGACTTACATAATTATATGTTATTTGCCGCATCATATGTTTTTCTTGATCATAGTTACTTTACTTTATTTGCATTTAGTTTTAAAAAATCATCATTGTTGTGTGTAATAAGTGCTTCGCAATTGGTGCAAGTGTACACGTCGCAAGTTATAGTATAGAAAGATATCGTCTCCACAGGGATTGGTGCAACTTCAAGAATTTAACTTCTCACACTGTAAAATAAAAACACAAGTATGGTGATTGTGGGAGTTCTAATTAACAACTAAACTAAGAGCAATAAAATAAAAGAAAGATGTAATCAAGTAAGAGATAATAGGCTGAGTTATCGTGAGTTGAGGAGTGATAGTCGAGTGGATAGTCTTGGTAAATGAGTGCAACGGCAACTCAATTGACGCGGCAATTGGTAACAATTGGGTTGCCAAGGCAACTGGAATGGCGGTTACTGGGGCAACTAGTATAACAATGCCTGGGCAACTGAAGCAGTGATTTCTAGGGCAACAGCTTGGGCAACTGAGCGGCAGCCTCCAAGGTTCGGCGAAGTGTTCTTCAATGGTTCCTCCTTATCCCTATGGTAAAACTCTAGTTAACTATGCATGCCTTGATAATACATCCATGCGTGAATCAAGGGTGAACAACAACCAATCTTGCGCTCTTCTTAGCCGTTGAAATTCGTAACTTATTCCTAAGCCGAATTAGTCTTCATCAATTTGGACAAAAACCATGCTCATTTGTTTCTTGAATCTAACTCTCTCGATGTTACATAAATAGATGAAATTACGAGATCCTCTCCCAATTCACTCGCAAGCGAAGTTAAAAACCAAGAATGAGCAAACCATGGAATAAAAGTGCAAACTCAATTACCTAAACAAAATCCAACCATTTCTCACAACCACAAAACACAATAACCCTAGCCAACTAGATTTAGTTCATGGATAGGTTCCAAAGAAACTGTTGAGTGGATCGAATGATCGAAATAAACCAAGAGGGGGGTGAATTGGATTTTTAAAGTTCTTGGTGGTGGAATTTGCAAATAAAAATAGTAGAAAAGGAATTTTAGAGTGGTTCAAGTTCCAATTGAACTCTACATCCACTACCTTAGCTTCACTAAGGATTTGCAACAATTCCACTAATTTCTCTTCCCTTTTTCTAGGCTAAGGAGGTAACCCTTACAATTTTCGGTCAAATTTTCTACCCAAAATTTGACCCAATCCTCACACAATAGAAACAAAGGAGTTGTTGGCTAAAACAAGTATCTCTCAATACACAATATAGCCCAATTACAAGCACTCAACCCAATTGAAATGATAAGAATGAAAAATACAATTGGGGTTACAAGACAATAATGGGATTTAAGCACAAATGCTTGGATTTGATGTTTGGATGTTAACTTTAGGATCAATAGTTCTTGCTGAAGCTTTTAGAGGTCCCTTTTATACCTTCTCATTGAATTCTAGCCGTTGTGGTTGTTGCACAAATCAATAGAGCCGTTGGAGATGTTATCTTGCCTCCATAAATGCAGTCTACAACCAACCATTTCGAAACGCCCGACCCTATTTCGAAACAGACCAAAATAGAAAGAGCCGTTGGGGTACATTAAAGAGCCCGTATCGAAATGGTTAGAAATGTTTCGATACGCTAAGATCCGTTTCGAAACCCGTTTCGGAACAATTTTGCCACTGTCAAGGACCGTTTCGAAACGGCTTGAGATCGTTTCGATACGCCTTAACGACTTGTTTAAAATTAGTTAAAAACTTTCTAACGGTTATATTTTTAAATCTGATTGAATACCATTTTGAAACACTGGATGTCGTTTCGATACGGTGTCTCAATGTTCTTAAGCCGTTTCGAGACTCATTTCGAAACACGGGTTGACAGTGTTGAAACTGTTTCGATACCCGTTCCAAAACATGAGCCCACAGTTTCAAAAGTGTTTCGAAATGCCTTAGGCCGTTCCGAAACGGTGACTCAAAAATCACTGTTTTGGCTTTGAGAACACTTAGAAAACATTTGATAAATTTAGTTTTTAACTTAGGCATTTTGTTTAAAACATATAGAGAGGTTTAAGGACATAAAAATTCGTTTTCACATTTTCAATTTAGTCCTTAAGTTCTTTAGTTATATCAAAATCAATTATCGGTTTCACAATCTCCCCTTTTTTGATATAACAAAACCAAAGTTAGAATTTTTTAAGAGTTTTGAAAATTTTGAATACATTCTAACTCCCCCTCAATTTAAGATGGGTTTTTAAAGTTTTTAAAGAGATTTAAGGATTTAAATTCAAGGTTTAAAACTTAAAAACACTTAAAATATTTAAAACGAATTTTGGCTCTTAGATTACTTCTCCCCCTTTTTGTTAGATCAAAAATAATAAACAAGGCTCAAAGAGAAGATATAGGGTTAAAAGCAATAATCAATAAGCAATAAGCAACATGTTATTAAATTCATAAAATTTAAATATCCAAAACATAAATCTTAAACAATAAGTTCAAAGCATAATCCCAAATAAAATCAAAGCATAGATTCATAAAACATAATGGAAATAAAGATGCAAACTTAATCCTAATATGCATAACTAATATGAGATGACATGAGAATCCCAAGCCTCGTCGTCGTCACCATCATCATCCACGGAATCATCATCATCCTTAGCTTGAGCACGACGAAAATTCATCCATTGGCCATAAAAGGTGGAGAAGCACATGTCCATAGATGCATGTTTATTCTTAAAGGATGTGAGACGATTCTCATTTGCAAGGAGACGATCCTCCACGGATTGCAAGCGGGTATTGATAGCACCAAACCCTCTAGACATGTTAGTGTCCAAAGTGTTGAACCGCTCGGTAAGGAAAGCCGTGAGAGCTTCATTGTTTGCGACCGGAGCTTGTGGTTGAGGTTCAACTTGAGGTGGAGGTGCTTCCCTATCAACACGTTCCCATTGCCCATTGATGTATTGAAAACCGGACTTGCGAAGAGAGGACTCACCAATTTTTGACTTACGGGGTTCCAGAGAGTCATAAGTGCAATCAAGGTTAAGCACGCCAAAGATATGACTTAAAACAGTCCCATATGTGAAGGACTTGATTGCTTCGGTATCACGGAGTTTCACATTGTTCACCCTCTCGGCAAACATAATCTTGACAAGGTTTGGTTTTTCACCTCGACGAAAGCATTCAAGCCAAAAATAGTCTACTTGACGAACGTGAGAGAATTTACCTCTGGAGAGGCGAACAAACCACGAGATCATCAAATGGAGGAACCTATCATGAGCATCTAAAGGAAGCACGAAACCAGTGTGAGAACCAAAATGAGTCTCACTCTCGATGCCTTCGTTCTTAAGACCGAAAGTAGCTTCTAAGAGAGGGATGTCAATGACAATATTTTTCCCCAAGATATAGGACTCTATGCCCACAACTTTGGAGTTATCTTCATCATTAATGAGTTGGGCATTCGAGTAGAAGATAAGAACCATGTGCTTGTAGCAAATATCCGGGATACTCAAGAAACTAAGGAAGCCCCATTCTTGTAGACGATGGAGGTAACGAAAGAGAAAGCGCTCGGAGTCAAGGAACGAGAGGTCAATAACATGCTCACGACGAACGGCAAGCTCTTGGACATAGGTGAAACGTGCCCTCATCTCTGGAGTCTGAAGACTTTTGAGAAATAGCTGGGTAAGATTAGGACGGATACTCGAATCACTTGTTTGACCCGTCTTACGCTTTTTGGTAACGTTCTCCACAGACATCCTAAAAATATAAAGCAAGCAATTTAAAACAAATTTGAAGTGTATGCATAAAGTTCTTAACTCAATCCATTGGTAAATCCCACTTAGGTTTAAAAACAGATTTTAAGAACAAAGATACAAAATAAAACCAAAAAAAAAATGAAGAGAAAACAATTAAAAAATAGTAAAGAGAAATACGAATAAAAATATATATATTCGAATAAAAAAATAGAAGATTTTGAAATTTTTTTACAAGATTTGAAAAACCCAAGTATCAAAACACATAAACTATACAAAATTAGAATTTTCTAACCTATGATTCGAATACAAATTTAAGGAAAAAGAAAAAGATGAAAATATACCTTAATTTGGGATTTTGGATGAATAGATGAAAATCCTTGCACAAAGTTGTTGATGCTTGCTTAGACTTATGTTTAAGAGTAAAAGCCCTCAAGATTTGGTGAAAAACAATGAGGTTTAGAGGGTTTTTATAGGGAAAAATCGTTCTAGGGTTTTTAGGGTTTGAGGGGAGTTTTAATTAAAGTAAAACTTTAACATTAAAAGCCCTCTATAAAGCTGTCCACTAACCCGTTTCGGAACGGTGTCGACCGTCTCGAAACGCGGGCACCGAGGGTTGACCGACTTTTCAACTCCAACTGACTGTTTCGATACGGCTTTGACCGTATCGAATCCACGTTGACTCGTATCGAAACTTGTTTCGATACACCCCTTGGCAGTAGCAAAAACATTTCAAAACCCTTGGAAGGCGTTTCGAAACACCCTTCTTTCAAATAGAAATTTAAAGCATCCGTATCGAAACTGGTGGACCCGTTTCGATACACCTGGGCCTGGAAGTGCAGATGAGGCTCTAAAAGTGCAGAAAAATGAAAATTTTAAAGGCCTAACTTGCATGAATGACATGAATGAGCAGGAATAACATGTGTAAACATAAACATACTCCCCCTAGTTATAGGCATGGATGAAATTAGGAGTAAAAACACATAAACATGACATTTCACAAGATCAAGCAATTTTAAGCACAAAAGAGGTCCTAAAAGGTCAAGATAGGCTAGTTAGACCTAACTCTCTCCTAAGGGACTAAAAACGCTCTTTGTCCAAAGGTTTTGTAAAGATGTCCGCTAATTGATTTATGGTGTCAACATACTCTATAACAACATCTTCTTTAAGGACATGATCTCTAATGAAATGATGCCTTATTTCTATATGTTTGGTTCTAGAGTGTTGGATGGGATTTTTTGTCAAACATATGGCACTAGTGTTATCACACTTAAGGGGTATGGTTTCAACTTTAATACCATAATCTAAGAGTTGTTGCTTCATCCAAAGGACTTGAGCACAACAACTCCCTAAGGATATGTACTCGGCTTCGGTGGTAGATAAAGCTACACTATTTTGTTTCTTAGAGAACCAAGATATGAGCATACTACCTAGGAATTGACAAGTTCCTGAAGAACTTTTCCTATCGATTTTACACCCCCATAATCCGCATCCGAATAAGCATGAGGGTTGAAGGTGGAGTCTCTAGGGTACCAAAGACCTAAACAAGGAGTATCTCTAAGGTACCTAAAGATTCTCTTAACGGCTATAAGGTGAGACTCTCTAGGACTAGCTTGAAACCTAGCACACAAGAAAACACTAAACAAGATATCCGGTCTACTTGCGGTAAGGTAAAGTAATGATCCAATCATAGAACGGTAAAGCTTAGAGTCAACACACTTACCGCCTTCATCTTTGTCAAGCTTTGTAGATGAGCTCATAGGTGTGGCTTGAGGCTTTACATTCTCCAAGCCAAACTTCTTGAGCATATCCTTTATGTACTTTGCTTGATTGATGAAGGTGTCATCCTTCCTTTGCTTGATTTGGAGTCCCAAAAAGAATGAGAGCTCCCCCATCATGCTCATCTCGAATTCACCTTGCATTAGCTTAGCAAACTCTTTGCAATAACATTCGTTAGTAGAACCAAAAATTATATCATCAACATAAATTTGTACTACTAAAATGTCATTTTTATACCTTTTTATGAAAAGTGTAGTGTCCACCTTACCTTTTTCAAAACCTTTTTCAATTAAAAAGTTTGGAAGTCTTTCATACCAAGCTCTAGGAGCTTGTTTTAAACCATAAAGAGCTTTAGTGAGTTTGAAAACATGATTTGGAAATTTTGAGTCTTCAAAACCCGGTGTTTGTTCCACATACACTTCCTCATTTATAAAGCCATTTAAAAACGCGCTTTTAACATCCATTTGAAAAAGCTTGAAATCATGATAACATGCATATGCAAGTAACATCCTAATGGCTTCCATTCTAGATACAGGAGCATAGGTTTCATCAAAAATAAATTCCCTCTTCTTGAGTGTAACCTTGTTCTACTAGTCTAGCTTTATTTCTCACAATGTTACCACTCTCATCTAGTTTGTTCCTAAAGATCCATTTAGTCCATATAATAGATTGATTACTAGGCCTATCAACTAATGTCCAAACATTACTTCTCTCAAATTGATTTAACTCTTCTTGCATAGCCATAATCCAAAAATCATCTTTCAATGCTTCTTTTATATTCTTAGGCTCTATGCATGAGATAAATGCAACATGATTCATAAGTTTAAGAGAAGATCTATTGGTTACCCCCTTGGATGGATCACCCAAGATTTCACCATCTTTGACATAGTTGAACTCCCTTGGGTAGCTCACTTCATTTTCCTTAAGAGCCAAGTCCTTCAAGGCTTCAAGAGGTGGATCTTGTGTGTCCTCTTCTTTTGATGGAATCTCATCCTCCTTTGAAGTTTGTCCTCCATCAAAGGCATTTATGATTCCTACATCATCATCATCACAAGAATCCTTCCTTGGAAGGAGGTTATCATCGAATACAACATGTATAGATTCTTCTACTACTAAAGTTCTCTTCTTAAATACACGATAGGCTTTAGAGGTTAAGGAATATCCGATGAAAATAGATTCATCACTTTTTGCATCAAATTTACCTAAGTTGTCTTTTCCATTGTTTAAAACAAAACACTTACAACCAAATGGATGAAAATAGCTAATGTTAGGCTTCTTAGATTTCAAAATCTCATAAGGTGTTTTCTTTAAAATTGGCCTAATCATTACTCGGTTCACAATGTAGCAAGAGGTGTTTGTGGTTTCCGCCCAAAAATATTTAGGTAAATTGTTTTCACAAAGCATTGTTCTAGCCGTTTCTTGTAAAGTTCTATTTTTCCTCTCAACTACCCAATTTTGTTGAGGAGTTCGAGGAGCCGAAAAATTGTGGCTAATACCATTTTCATTCAAAAACTCTTCAAACCCTAAATTTTGAAACTCGGTTCCATGATCACTTCTAATATGAGAAATTCTAAGTTCAAGATCATTTTGGGTTAGTTTTGAAAATGTGATGAATTTTTCTAAAGCCTCATCTTTAGTACTTAAAAATAGAACCCAAGTAAATCTAGAAAAATCATCAACAAGAACAAATGCATAAGATTTACCACCCAAGCTCATAGTCCTAATTGGCCCAAATAAATCCATATGGATAAGTTGTAAACACCTACTTGTAGAAACATCATTAATGGATTTAAAGGAAGACTTATGTTGTTTACCCTTAGAGCATGCATCATAAATTTTATCGTTTGAGAACTTAACCTTGGGTAAACCTCTAACTAGATCAAGGGAAACTAATTTTTCTAAAACACTAATGCTAGCATGTCCTAGTTTCCTATGCCACAACCATGCATCATTTTCATTTTGAGCTACTAAACATGCATGGGATGTATGTATGTCATGAGCATAATATTATTAGATTTAATGTCAACAATTTTGCACCCATTTTTATCAAATAAAACATTAAATCCTTTATCACATAATTGACTTATGCTCAACAAATCATGTTTAAGACCATCGACATACAAGACATTTTCAATAAGAATAGTAGAGTGATTACCTATGGAGCCAATACCTTTAATGTGGCCTTTGGAGTTGTCACCAAATGTCACCACTCCTCCACTTTTTGGCTTTAGATCCATGAATCTACTCTTGTCTCCGGTCATATGCCTTGAGCATCCACTATCAAGGTACCATGAGTTTTGACTTTGTGCTTTGGCCTTGTAGCAATGCTCCCCCTACAAACAAAGATATTAAACTTTTGTTTTTGGTACCCAAATCATTTTGGGTCCACGAGTGTTAGCTCTCATTAACTTGGTTCCCTTAGGAATCCAAGGTGACATAGCAACAATATTATTAGATTTTACAAGTTCCTTAGGAACCCATACACTTCTAACCATTTTAGTTCTACTATGTCTATGAAAGCTACCTTGTTTGTAGTTATTGGTCTTTTTCTTAGGTTGGTTTGTTTTAGAAGATTCACCTATTTCATGCTTCACACTACCAACATTTTTAAAACTCTTTGAGCTTGTTAAGCTCACCTAACACCTTTGGTGTTCACTATTACATTGAGAAAGAAGATTATTAAGGTCAACATTTTCATCTTGGAAGAATTTTAGTTTATCTTTCAACCCTAAAATCTTTTTCTCAAATTTTAAATTAGCTTGAGAAAGTGAGTCATTTTTATCATTTAATTCCAAAATAATTTTCTTATTCCTAATGACCGACTCCTTGTATTTCTCAACTAATTCATCATAGACCTCTTGCAACTCATCATATGCATCATTTAATTCATCATATGTAAAATCTAAAGATGATGAGTTAGAGGTTACCATGGATGAATCTTCCTCAAGTGCCATGAGGCAAAGGTTGGCCACTTCTTGTTCGTCATCCTCGGATGACTCCTCATCACTTCAAGTAGCAAGCTTGGCTTTGAGCTTTTTCTTCTTCTCAAAGCCCTTCTTCTTGAGTTGAGGGTAATCCGAACGTATGTGGTTGGGTTTATTGCACTCGAAGAAAATGATTTGATCCATCGCTTCTTCTTTGTTTTTACATTTGAAGTCCATCGTTCTTTGAATTTTCCTTCCTCGGTTGGACCTCATGAAGCGTGAGAATCTTTTGGCTATCATAGCCAATTCTTCTAGCTCATCCTCCTCACTAGAAGAGCTCTCCTCAAGTAGTGAAGCTTTGAGAGCTATTCCCATCTTCTTCTTCTTTTCCACCTCTAGCTTCTCTACGCTTTTCTCTTCCTTCTTCTTTTCTTCTTCCCTTCCTTGCTTCATAATCTCATGAGTAAGGAGAGAACCCACTAGCTCATCAAGTTTTAGAGTCTTCAAGTTTTTTGGCCTCTATGATGGCGGTTCTCTTCCCATCCCAAGATTCGGGAAGTGAGTAAAGTAGCTTCCGGACAAGCTTGTCTTCCGGTATAGTCTCTCCAAATCCTTTAAGCCCATTGACTATGGTTGAGAAGCGATGAAACATCTTGGACACCATCTCATCAGGCTCTATCTTGAAATTCTCATAACTAAGATTGAGAATTCCAATTTTGGTTTCCTTCACATCGTTGGTTCCTTCATAGGTGGTCTCAAGAGTATCCCACACTTCTTTGGCACTCTCAATGGATGAGACTTTGGAGTAGATGTCCGGACCGAAAGAACAAAAGAGCATGTGAAGAGCTTTGTCATTTATTTGGATTTTCTTCCTCTCTTTTTCACTCATCTCCATCTTTTTCTTCAAAACCATCTTCCCTTCATTATCTTGCTTCAATGGAATGTAGGGACCATCTTCAATGACATCCCAAACCAAGTAATCGTTGGACTTGATGAAGAGGCGCATTTGATTCTTCCAAAACGGATAGTTGTCACCATTGAAGAAAGGTGGTTTTGTAGTGGATTGAGACTCATACATGCTCGAACCAGAGGTAGATGCCATCTCTTGATTTTTGGATGATCACACTCTTCCTAGGAACTCCTCTTGCGGTTGTTAATCCTCAAAGAGGTAGGCCCTGATACCAATTGTTGAGTGGATCGAATGATCGAAATAAACCAAGAGGGGGTGAATTGGATTTTTAAAGTTCTTGGTGGTGGAATTTGCAAATAAAAATGGTAGACAAGGAATTTTAGAGTGGTTCAAGTTCCAATTGAACTCTACATCCACTACCTTAGCTTCACTAAGGATTTGCAACAATTCCACTAATTGCTCTTCCCCTTTTCTAGGCTAAGGAGGTAACCCTTACAATTTTCGGTCAAATTTTCTACCCAAAATTTGACCCAATCCTCACACAATAGAAACAAAGAAGTTGTTGGCTAAAACAAGTATCTCTCAATACACAATATAGCCCAATTACAAGCACTCAACCCAATTGAAATGATAAGAATGAAAAATACAATTGGGGTTATAAGACAATAATGGGATTTAAGCGCAAATGCTTGGATTTGATGTTTGGATGTTTGCTTTAGGATCAATAGTTCTTGCTGAAGCTTTTAGAGGTCCCTTTTATACCTTCTCATTGAATTCTAGCCGTTGTGGTTGTTGCACACATCAATAGAGCCGTTGGAGATGTTATCTGGCATCCATAAATACAGTCTGCAACCAACCGTTTCGAAACGCCCGACCCTGTTTCGAAACAGACCAAAATAGAAAGAGTCGTTGGGGTGCATTAAAGAGCCCGTATCGAAACGGTTAGAAATGTTTCGATACGCTAAGAGCCATTTCGAAACCCGTTTCGAAACAGACCAAAATAGAAAGAGTCGTTGGGGTGCATTAAAGAGCCCGTATCGAAACGGTTAGAAATGTTTCGATACGCTAAGAGCCATTTCGAAACCCGTTTCGAAACAATTTTGCCACTGTCAAGGACCGTATCGAAACGGCTTGAGATCGTTTCGATACGCCTTAACGACTTGTTTAAAATCAGTTAAAAACTTTCTAATTGTCATATTTTTAAATCTGATTGAATAACGTTTCGAAACACTGGATGTCGTTTTGATACGGTGTCTCAATGTTCTTAAGCCGTTTCGAAACTCGTTTCGAAACACGGGTTGATAGTGTTGAAACTGTTTCGATACCCGTTCCGAAACATGAGCTCACTGTTTCAAAAGTGTTTCGAAACGCCTTAGGCCGTTCCGAAACGGTAACTCGAAAATCACTGTTTTGGCTTTGAGAACACTTAGAAAACATTTGATAAATTTAATTTTTAACTTAGGCATTTTGTTTAAAACATATAGAAAGGTTTGATGACTTCAAATTTAGTAAAAGAAATATTAAATCTCTTTTAATTTTAATCCAACTAAATCTTCTCCTATTTTCTTGATGTTTAATATTCTCTTGACCTCTTTATGGACCTCCAACTTTCTTTCTTCACGCCACCTATCCCGATTAGGTCAGAATTGTCTGCTCATCAATTTGGCTACCATTTCATCTCATCTTTTCTTGGCGACGGTTGCCGCGACAACTGGTTTGGCAAGTACTTCCTGGGTAGCCACGACAACTTCCAGCTTTTCTCGGGCATTAATCCTGCACACACAAAACAGCCTCCAGCAGTATATTTTGCCACCAAATCTAAGCAAAACATAAATTCAAACAAGACCACCAAGGAAACAATGCAAACATGCATGAAAGGCTAATTATGCAAATAATATGAGCTTAAGTCTAGCAATTTTATGAGTAAAAAGGGTTATAAGAATAGGACTTTTGAACACTTAACACACCCCCAAACTCAAACTATTGCTTGTTCTCAAGCAATGCAAAATAACAATTACATGCCAAAACTTTAATCATCAAAGACATGCTTCAAACTTGAATTCAATTCTCAGAACCGTGGCACAAAGTATGAGCACCTTTTAAATTTTTCGAATGGCACAAAAATTACCCGGAACCAAACTATAATGCTCGTGACAAGGTGTGTGTGTAGTTGTGTACAAGTTGATTTTCAAGATTCTACGTGAACAATAGGTTTTTAACAATATACTTATCGGGGTGTTTATTTTTTGTTTTCACTAGAGCCAATTTCGGGCACCTCTAGCGATTTAGTAATTTCTACTTTTAATTTAGTCGACTAGAGCCAATTTCGGCCACCTCTAGCGATTCTTTAATGTGCATTAACTACTAGAGTCGGTTTCGAGAACCTCTAGCAAGAAATTAACTTTTAATTTTTTGTTTAATGTACCCAAATTTTAAGAAACCTAAGTTCACTAAGTTTCTATCAATCAACAAGTCACAACCGTGTAAAATCTTAGCATCATAGTAAAGTTCTAAGTTCTTTTCATGCAATCCTAAAATTTAAAGGTTCTTTCATTAAGTGCAGTGTCAAAAATTCATCATTGAATATTCAACAAGTATTAAGCAATTAAATCCAATCAAAGGCACGTCAAGTAACATATGCAACCTATATGCGATTACTAAATATGATTGCAACTAAACATGAAACTAACTAGAAACAAACACCCCCAAACTCGAGAGAAGCATTGTCCTCAATGCATGCAAGTACTAAAATTAAAGATGAAATAAAATGCAAATAAGTTAGTTGGAAAGGTTTGTCACTTTGTATGATGAGTTTCTTTCGGGCCGTTTGCTTGATTCTTTGTTCGGTTCATGGTGGTTGGATGCGTGTGGCTGGTATCGCGTGAATAGCATCGGTGTGTCAAGGGCAAAACATTTCCTCGATTTGATCTATGTTTTCCAAGGTAGGTTCACTTGCCAGGGCATCCGTAGTTGTCTGGGCATTGGTCGGTGCAGGGTTTTTTTTGGCATGGTAGTTGTGAGTCTTGATGTGGAAAAGTAAAGAAAACTACTAGAGCCTAAAAAGAAAACAACCAACAATAATTAAAACTATCCTAAAATAACTGGAAATAAAACCAAAATTAAGTTCAAAATTAAAAACAAAACAAAAAAATAAAAATAAAAATACAGAAGGAGAGCATGATCATGCATCTCCTAAAGTGACCACTTCTTTGTTGTGCTCCACATGGGTGCCGGTATAGTGATTTAATCTTTGTTCGTTAACTTTGAATTCATGTCCGTTAGTGGTGGACTTGATTATCACAGCACCATGGGAGAATGGATTTACTTCCTCGAATGGTCCAGACCATCTCGATCTCAATTTTCCTGGGAAGAGTTTCAACCGAGAATTAAAGAGAAGAACTAGTTGCCCTGGCAAGAATTGTTGCGGAAATAGTTTATTGTCATGCCAAGGCTTCATTTTCTCATCGTAGATTCTTGCATTTTCGTAGGCTATGGCACGAAATTCTTCAATTTCGTTGAGGTCCAAAAGACGCTTTTTCCCGGCACTTTCCCAATCCATGTTCACGATTGTGATTGCCCAAAATGCCTTGTACTCGATTTCCACCGGCAAGTGGCAAGTCTTGACGTAGACAAGTCGGAAAGGAGACATACCTAAAGGTGTTTTGAATGTGGTGCGGTATCCCCAAAGTGAATCGTCGAGTCTCAATGACCAATATTTTCGAGAGGGGATTACCACTTTTTCGAGGATACCCTTTAATTCCCAATTGGAAATTTCAGCTTGCCTGTTGGTCTGTGGGTGATATGTTGTGGAAACTTTGTGGGTTACGCCAAAGCGTTGCAACATCTTGACAATGATTTTGTTTTCAAAGTTTTTTCCTTCATCACTGATGATTGCCCTCAGCATTCCGAACCTTGTAAATATATTCTTTGTAGAAATCTTTGCACGGTTTTTGAGTCGTTCCTCTAAGTTGCAATTGCTTTTACCCATTTAGACACGTAACTAACGGCAAGTAAAATGTAGAGGTTTCCACACGATGATGGGAAAGGTCCCATGAAGTCGATCCCCCACACATCGAACAACTCCACTTCAAGGATGTTCTACAGTGGCATCTCGTATCGTCTAGAGATATTGCCCATTCGTTGACAACGATCACATTGTTTGTAAAATTCTTGGGCATCCTTGTAGAGTGTGGGCCAATACAAATCGGATTGTAAAACTTTGGCCGCGGTGCGAGTGCCGCCAAAATGGCCTACGTATGGTGAATCACGGTATTGCCTGAGCACATTTTGTTGTTCTTCCTTGGGAACACATCGTCGTATGACCTGGTTTGCACATTGTTTAAACAAAAGAGGTTCGTCCCAATAATAATGCTTAGCATCATGATGGAACCGCTTCTTTCCTTGGTGAGTAAGGCCATAAGGTAAAATACCACTAACAAGGAAATTAACTAAATCCGCATACCAGGGTATTGTCGAGGCATCAGGTCTTGTCGCGGCATGTGCTACTGGAGTTGCCAAGGCACGCGTTATGGTAGTTGCCACGACATGCGCTACGGGAATTACCGCGGCATCAGGACTTATCGAGGCATGCACACTGGAGTTGCCAAGACAACTAGCATATGCTCATCTAAGAATGCATCGCATATCTTCATCTCCATTTTCTCTTCTCTGTTGTGTTCCAAGCGTGATAAGTGATCGATAACTTGATTCTCTGTCCCTTTCATATCCTTAATCTCAATGTCAAACTCTTGTAATAGTAAAATCCAACGAATCAAATGATGTTTGGCATCTTTCTTAGCAAAAGGTACATAATTGTTGAGTGGTCAGTATGAACAATTGCCTTAGTCCCGATCAAGTAGGAGCGAAATTTGTCAAAGGCAAAAACTACAGCTAGTAACTCTTTTTCCGTCGTGGTGTAATTTAATTGGGCATCATTAAGAGATTTACTAGCGTAGTATATAACATGAAAACTTTTACCTGTTCGTTCGCCTAGAACTGCTCTTACTGCGAAATCACTCGCATCACACATGATCTCAAAAGGTAAAGTCCAATCGGGTGGAACAACAATGGGTGTCGAGGCAAGTTTTTCCTTAATGGTTTTGAATGCTTGGGGTGCAAGAATCCTCGAAATTGAAAATCGTGTCATGTTCTAGTAAGTTACACAAGGGTTTAGTAATTTTAGAAAAATTATGTATGAACCTTATGTAAAAGCCTGCATGTCCTAGGAAGCTTCGAATTCCCTTGACTGAATTTGGTGGAGGTAATTTTTCAATCACTTCCACCTTGGCTCTATCAACTTCGATGCCCTTGGATGAAATCTTATGGCCGAGCACAATTCCTTTATCCACAATAAAATGGCACTTCTCCCAGTTAAGCACTAGGTCGGATTCTTCACATCTTGTCAAAACCTTTTTCCAAATTACCGAGGCAATTGTCGAAGTCATCCCAAACACCGAGAAGTCATCCATAAAGATATCAAGGAAGTCTTCAACCATGTCAGAAAAAATTACCATCATGCATCGTTGGAAAGTTGTTGGGGCATTGCATAATTCGAACGACATCCTTAGAAAAGCATAAGTGTCATATGGGCATGTGAAGGTGGTCTTTTCTTGCTCATCTAGTGCTATGGCAATTTGGTTATAACCTGAATAGCCATCAAGAAAAGAATAAAAGGGTTTACATGCAAGACGGTCAAGCATTTGATCAATAAAGGGTAAAGGGAAGT
This sequence comes from Hibiscus trionum, assembly GCA_030270665.1. Lineage (NCBI taxonomy): Eukaryota > Viridiplantae > Streptophyta > Magnoliopsida > Malvales > Malvaceae > Hibiscus > Hibiscus trionum. The sequence continues at coordinate 35,050,583 of BSYR01000017.1, forward strand.
GATCTTTCCTAGTAGCTTTATTTAACTTACGGTAATCCATGCAAACCCTCCAACCGATCACATTTCTGGTTGGAATAAGTTCATTGTTTTCATTACTTACCATAGTTATACCTCCCTTTTCGGTACACATTTTACCGGATTTACCCATGTACTGTCGGAGATAGGATAAATGATATCGGCGTCTAGCCATTTGATGATTTCTTTCCTCACAACTTCCTTCAAAACACAGTTAAGTCTTCTTTGTGCCTCAATTTTCGATTTATGATCATCCGTCAAAAGGATTTTGTGCATACTCATCGCCAGAATAATTCCCTTCAAGTCCAAAATTGTCCACCTTATGCTGAAATTGTCGAGGCATGCACACCTTGAGATGTTGAGGCAACTCTCTTCCATGTCAAATTCTAACTCTGTCGTGGCATAGATGAGTTGACATTCTTCTGGATCATCGGCATGCTTTAGAGTGTTGAACACGTTCAGTTTTACTTGCTGGTCGTTCACCATCATTGTTAGTTCTCCATTTTCGACATCGATCAAGGTTTTTCTCGTTGCTAAGAAGGGTTTCTGAGGATGATGGGTGCGTGCTCATCTGCTTCACAGTCCAAAACAATAAAGTCAGCGGGAAAAATAAATTTATCAACTCTTACCAATATATCCTCGATTTTTCCCTCTAGATGCACATAGGATCTGTCTGCAAGCTACATCATCACAGTTGTAGGTCTCACCTCCCCTATGTCTAATCGTTGGAAGACGAATTTCGGCATAAGGTTTATGCTTGCTCTAAGATCGCATAACGCCTTCCTGACATAGTGATTTCTGATTGTACATGGTATTGTAAAACTGTCAGGATCTTTAAGCTTGGGTGGCATCCGGTTATGTAGCATTGCCTTGCATCCTTCTATCACAGCAACCGTTTCGAATTCTCCTAACCTAGTCCTCTTAGAGACTGTGTCTTTAAGGAACTTAGCATAATTCGACATTTGCTCAATTGCCTCAACCAATGACAAGTTGATGTGAACTTGCTTTAAGATGTCGAGGAACTTCTTGAATTGGTACTCTTGCTTTTGTCGCTTTAACCTTTGTGGGAAAGGTAGTGGAAGTCAAATGTCCTCAATCCTTTCATTGGTTTGGAACTTGATTGATGGCATTGCCAAAGCATCTGGTCTTGCTACGACATGAGCAGTTGGTGTTGTCGAGGCATCTGTACTTGTAGTCGCCGAGGCATCAGGACTTGCCTTAGCATTTTCTAATTCACCAATTTTTCCAGAGGTTTGGTTGCTGGATTCTTCCTTCTGGATACAGGATTGCTCCTTCGGTTGAATGTTCTCTGTTAAATGGGTTGAGCTTCCTTAAATTTTCAGCCACTCCGAGTGGTGATTGCTTTGCACTACACATGGCCAATTCCCCTTTCGACCTCAGTATCGCTGGGTAGACCTCCTTGTGGTCTTGTATTCAGATTTTGAGCGAACTGCCCAACTTGAGTTTCCAATGACTTCAGGGCTGCCTCATGATTATGCAATCTCATTTTAGTCTTGTTAATAAAAGCGTCAGTACTTTTCATGAAATTACTATTCTCAACCATATAAGATTCAAATTTTAACATGAAAAGCATTAAAAGAGTTTTCCAAAGAACTAGATGCGGTTGATTGTTGCTGCAACATCGGTTGCTGAGGCATGTTTTGTTGGAATCTCAATGCTGGTGCATTCTGATTGTTCTGATTGAGGCATTGTTGGGATTGCTCCATGTGAAATTTGAGTGTTTCTTCTAGGCTGGATCGTAGGTGTTGGACATCACGTTATTGTTCCGGTTGTAGTTTCCAACATAAAAAATGGACTCTTGGTTCTGTGGACACTCAGAAGAATCATGGTTACCATTACATAAATAACAAAAGGAACCTACTACCTTGACCTCATGTGTGTTGCTTGGTCGTTGCATGTTCTTAACCAAATTGGTTAAGGTAACCAATTGCGTGAGAATAAAATCTGATGACTCAAGCTCGTTTATTGTGGCATGGCGTCTGACTCCTCCTTTTCTGGTAGTTGGGAACTGATAATCAATTTTAGCAAGCCTGTTCAAAATCTCCATTGCTTCTTCTGGTGGCTTGTCTAGGAGTATGCCATTTGCTGAGGCATCTAGCATCATCCTTGTCGGCGTGTTTACTACGTTGTAAAACATTGTCACTCGTGTCCATACTGGAATCCGTGTAGGGGACATTTGTGTAATAGTTCTCTATATCGCTCCCAAGCCTCGTACATGGATTCATCATCTGCTTGTCAAAAAAGAAGTGATTCCGTTACAAAACTTATCAATCATATTTGTAGGTTTAAATCGAGCAAGGAAATCACGAAATAAATCAGCCCAAGATCCTATTGGTCCGGATGGAATACTATTCAACCACGTTTTTGCCTTATCCCTCAGTGAATAGGGGAATAATTTTAGCCTCAGAATATCCTCATGGATTTCTTGTAGTTTGAATGAATTGTAGATTTCCAGGAAAGATTTGAGATGTTGTCTGGCATCTTCAGTTGCCGACCCGTCAAATTGACCAATTGTATTGATCATATTGAACATTACTGGCTTTAATTCGATGTGAGCAGCTTCAATTTTAGGTGTGACAACTTCTGGGTTCAGGCTGTTGAGATCCTCCTATAAATAATCTCCTGCTGCGGCATTCTGATTGTTGTTGACATTCACATTGCCGTTTCGAACAGCAGGTGGGCCAGCCATTGCTGCTCTTAGCCTTTGTCTGAGTCTCTGACAAGTACATTCAATTTCTGGATCAATGGGATATACTGGAGTTGTTGGATTTGCATTGGTCATACATCAATGCAAACCAAATTTTGTCAACCCTTTAGAAATTGAAAAAGTAGAAATAAAAGTGCAAGAAAATAAAAACAGTCACTATAGCCAATCCTCGGCAATGGTGCCAAAAACTTGTTGTGCGGAATAAGTGCTTCGCAATTGGTGCAAGTGTACACGTCGCAAGTTATAGTATAGAAAGATATCATCTCTATAGGGATTGGTGCTACTTCAGGAATTTAACTTCTCGCACTGTAAATAAAAACACAAGTAGGTGATTGTGGGAGTTCTAATTAACAACTAAACTAAGAGCAATAAAATAAAAGAAAGATGTAATCAAGTAAGAGAGAATAGGCCGGGTTATCGTGAGTTGAGGAGTGATAGTCGAATGGATTGTCTCGGTAAATGAGTGCAACGGCAACTCAATTGCTACGTCAATTGGTAACAATCAGGTTGCCAAGGCAACTGGAATAGCGGTTGTCGGGGCAACTAGTATAACGATGCCTGGGCAACTGAAGTATTGATTGTCAGGGTAACTGAGCGGCAACCTCCCAGGTTCGGCGAAGAGTTCTTCAATGGTTTCTTCTTATCCCTAAGTCGAAACTCTAGTTAACTATACATGCCTTGATATTACATCTCTGCGTTAATCAAGGGTGAACAACAACCAATCTTACGCTCCTCTTAGCCGTTGAAATTAGTAACTTATTCCTAAGCTGAATTAGTCTTCATCGATTTGGACAAAAACCATGCTCATTCGTTTCTTGAATCTAACTCTCCCGATATTAGATAAATAGATGAAATTACGAAATCCTCTCCTAATTCACTCACAAGCGAAGTTAAAAACCAAGAATGAGCAAACCTTGGAATAAAAGTGCAAACTCAATTACCTAAACAAATTTCAGCCGTTTCTCACAACCAAAAAACACAATAACCCTAGCCAACTAGATTTAGTTCATGGCTAGGTTCCAAAGAAATGAAAAACAATGTTTTCCTAACATAAACCTAATCGAAACAAGAAGGAAAAGATGAAGAAGATGCCGACAACCCTCTTGGTCTCTCTCTCTCAATCGAACATACTTGGCTTGGGTGGCTTGGCCTTCTTTATATAGAAGATGACTAGGTCAAAGTCTTTCTTAAGGAGGAAGTTAAGTTGGATTCAAATTGAGTAAAAGAATTATTAAATCTCTTTTAATTTTAATCCAACTAAAACATCTCCTATTTTCTTGATGTTTAATCTTCTCTTGACCTCTTTATGGACCTCCAACTTTCTTTCTTCATGCCACCTATCTCAATTAGGTCAAAATTGTCCGCTCATCAATTCGGCTACCACTTCACCTCATCTTTTATTGTCGACGATTGCCGAGACAACTGGTTCGACATGTACTTCCTGGGTTGCCACGAAAACTTCCAGCTTTTCCCGGGCATTAATCATGCACACACAAAACAGCCTCTACCAGTATCTTTTTCCCACCAAAACTAAGCAAAACATAAAGTCAAACACGATCGCCAAGGAAACAATGCAAACATGCATGAATGGCTAATTATGCAACTAATATGAGCTTAAGTCTAGCAATTTATGAGTAAAAAGGGTTATAAGAATAGGACTTTTGAATACTTAACAACCATCAAACCAATACTTGCTCTACCATTTTTAAGTACGACTGCTTAATATTGATTGACCTAATCCTCGTGGGTTCGACACTCTACTCTATCACTTTATTACTTGATCGAAGAGTACACTTTCTCTAAAGTGAATCACTATTCGACAAGCATCAAGTTTTTAGCACCGTTGACGGGATTGGTAATTGATAATTATGTTGTAATTGCACTTAAGATTTTATTTTATTTACATTTAATTTTTGTTTTTGTTTTTATTTTTTATTTTCAGAGTACATTCCAGTGCATGACCAAATGTACAAATCTAGAAGATCCTATTCTTCCATACAATCCAGAGATCGAGAAGCAATTGCGAGACTTACATAGAGAACGAAAGATTATTGCATGATGGAATGGAGGGAACAACCTGAACAATGAAGGCATTCGTAACGATGACATTCCATCGAAAGGTGCACGAGTGATTGTTGACAATGCATCCCACAATAGAGGTTAGGAAAGGTAGGAGATTCCTCCACATGCCCGACCTAGAAGACCCATTTGAGATAACATTGCACATGTCATCAATAACCTTAACCCATCAATCGTTATGCCAAATCTAGGGACATCTCACTTTGAGCTGAAACTTGTAGGACGTGTAGGTGTTCACTATTTAGGAGCGCAAGTGCACACTATTATCAAGTTATAGTACATAAGATATCGTCTCCACAGGGATTGGAAAGCTTGGTTCAAATTGTTGTTCCTACACAGATAAAGTAGATGCACAAGTGAAGTGATTGTTTGAGAAGAAAAGTAAAATAAAACACAAGTAAAAGAGGAAGTGATCAGGTTGATAGAGAGGGCAGGGTTATGATGTTGCTTAGTGTGAAACTGCGTTGAATAGGCCAAGTTGTTTTGCGCTACCACAATATGCTGCCTCGGCGGGTAATGGCGGATTGAGGCTGTGACCCTTTCGCTGCCGCAGCGGATCTCTGCTCTTGCAACTTTCGCTGTCTCGGCAAGTGGAATGGAGAGAAGTCCTGGCGGCAAGTCTGGCAGCTACTCCAAGTTCGACAGAGCAATTCTGAAGTGATCCATCCTATGTCTAGGTAAGGATTCTGCCACCACGTGATGTAGGCAATACCTAGCAATCTCAGCGTAAACCTAACACAATTAGTCGACGTTTGGTTGCTCCTTTTAGCCGCTGAAACTCGAACTCATGTCTAATCCGAATTAGTCAACACCTCGACATGATGAGACCGTACTTAATTCTTTCGTGAGTTTGACACTCTCGTGCCCGACAAATGGATTTCTTCAACTGGACTTTTGGAACTAATTGAAGAAGTGAAGAACATGAATTAAGTAAACTTGGAATATTTTATTGAAAACAAACTTAAAACCTAACAACCGTTCTCACAACTAATTTACAACATAACCCCAAACCCAAGAGAAGTTTAGAACATGGCGGCGGCAGAAAATCCTAGCTAAGCCTAAAGAAAAACCAAGATATCTCTCTATGCCTTGATTTTCTAAATACATGATGTTTATATAGGCAAAGATCTGGTCTAAGTCTTTCTTGGAGTAGAAGTCCTTCTTGGAGTAGAAGTCCTTCTTGGAGTAGAAATCCTTCTTGGAGTAGAAATCCTTCTTGGAGTATAAATCCTCAAAAGGCTTTTGTATTAAATGCAACTTTAAAATCTGACTTCTTTGAGTTGAATATGGACTTCTTTTCCCGTTGCCTTGTTCCACAGGTAAGCTCATTCTTCTCCTCTGGTGGCTTTGTCTGCTGCTCCAGGCATCAAAAAATTTAGTGGATGACATCGTTAGAATCAAGATTTTATGCTCTACCAATCGCACTCCAATTTACCAACTCCTCACTTTGTTGCCCTGGGCGGTAGGTTGGGCGGTGACAGCTACTCGACAGCTGATGTTTCAGTCTGGAACTGCATCAATACAACTCATTCTTCTGCTGCCCCAACATCATATCCTCAGCTCATCTTTCCCTTTATCAGCCTATAGTACCTGAAACTAAAATTAAACTAAAACAATACATTTTCTTCACCAAATAACAGATAATCTATAAAAACATGGCAAAGTAAAGAAATACTGTAAAATGTAATGCATGGTCCTAATTATGCCTAGAATGTACTCAAAAACAACAATAATATGAGATGGAATGTTCATGAAATATAGAACTTTTGGACACTTTACACACTCCCAAACTCGAACTATTGCTTGTCCTCAAGCAATGCAACCTTAACATACTTGCCCCTATAGTAACCAGAAAGAAAAACCTGCATTCAACTTGATTTCATACCTCAAGGCCGCGACACCTATATTGGATTTAGTGAATGGGACATAGCAAGATAATAACTCAGAATTAATTTCCAATGCCAATGCAGTGTGTGCAGGACTGCGTACATGCTGAATATGCAGAATAACTAAATAAAGAAATATGATGTCACGATATATAAGGTTGCTGCCGAGGTAGCACAATTAAGCACAATATTTTAATCAATGAAATGAGGGCTTCAGCTTATCACAACTACTCTTCTAGGTCTGAAATTAAGATAGGAACAAACTACAAAACCCCGAACCCATGGAGTAGAGTCATCCCGTGAAGACTTTCATTCACTCATGTTAATTTGTCTGTCACTTCAAAGCTTTCAGATTCATGGACTTTGATAGCAGCGGAGTGTCCTCGCACATGATTCTTCCTAGAGCCTGTTGTGGGCACCTCTAGGGTAAAACAACAATTTTCTTTGTTTTACTTTTGTTGTCGTGGCAATGCTGTATTTTTCTGTTTCTTTTGTCTGCCTCGGCGGCTACCTGCAATCATTTGTTAGAACTTTGCAAAGAATTCTAAAAACAAGCAGGCAATGTTCATTAGATATTCTAACTAATTCAGCATGTAACAGAGGTGTTTTACAGTTTTGGCAAAAAATAAAAATTTAAGTCATTTTTCATGCTTTTCCTATATTAAGTTCAATTTATTGTGGTGCGAGAATAAGTAATCGGCAAAATATCATAGGCACAAGTTATAAAATAAATTTTTCTTTTCTGATTATCATTAAGGCAAGTACAATGCAATCTATATGCAACTAAGATGTCTAAACAAAAATATGAGAACTATACCCCCAAACTCGAGATGGGCATTGCCCTCAATGCACAAAATAAAACTAAAACTAAAAAATAAAATAAATATGTGTAATGGAAAGAAAACTTAGGCTTAGTTGCTGTCAGGTGGTGGAGAAGATGTGGAGGAGTTATCTACTCTTCTGCTAGTTGCGGGTTGCGGCAGTGCTGCCCTTGTTGTGCTCGGTGGCTCGATTCCTTAGGGTCTGAATCTGGGTAACTAGTTGTGAGATGGGAATAAAACGTAAATAAAATCTGGTCCTAAGTAGGTAAAATCTACTTCCTAAATAAAATAATAAAGATGTGGAAAAATAAAAACTTATTCAAAATTTTGTTACTCTAGGAGTGCATTGATATGCATCTCCTAAAATAACTACTCCCTTATCGGTTTAGCTCAAGAGGGTCGTTTTCGATACTTTTTGTAATCCATCTGCATCCTCCATCTAGTGATTATCCTCATGGTGGAGGAGTCCTTCTTCCTCGTTTCCCTTGTAATCCATGTGAACCTTCCTTCTTGTTCCTATTCCTGAAAGCATGAACATGTGATTAGGAAGAATTATATAACTACCTAACCATGTACTTACCTCCTTTTTGTCGAATTTCGTCATAGAGGAAAGTTTATTTTGCTGCCGAGGCAGCTGCTACGGCAGCCAGTTGTTGTGGTAGTCTTCTGTCATAGTGTTGTGCCGGTCAAGGGAAGACTCTTTAGGCTCCTCGAAAATCTCCCTCAGTAGAGATTTTGACGGCTGTAAATCTGCCTGCATCGACTCCTCTAGATATATATAATCCATAGCTGCCGAGGTGTCTGCTAAGGCGGGCGTCATTATGGAGGCTTCTGTCGTGGTGGGCCTCTCTGCTGAGGCATAGCTTTGCTCAGGTGCTGTCAGTTTGTCCTTAGGGCAGGGTTCTAGGTAGCTACCGGAACAGCTGTCAATCTTGATGTTTGGGCAACATTATACATCCTCTTGGCTTGGAGGTTCGAATTGCTCCATACACATTGTAGATCTTTCCTCGCATTGCTCTTCGTCCTCTTGTCCTGGGACATCAGTATCCCTTAATTGTGGAGGTTCATCCACAACATCAATGAGGACTGAATTCCTCAGAAGTGCATCCATCTTAGCGATGCCGGTGTCCATAGCAGTTTACACTTTATCCGTGAGCGTAAGGAAAGTTTGAAGTGTGTCCTCCAAGGATTTTGATTGTTCTTGCAGATAACTATATTACCAGGGCATGTCGATTTCTGCAGCAAAACTGTTATGGTATTTTTTTGAGATTCTTGATTATACCATGAAAAATCGTACTGCTGCGGCGGCAATTGCGTTAGCGACATCAACTGTCCTTGTTGATGTTGCGGCGGCATCTGCTGTCCCTGTTGCTGATGCGGCGGCATCTGCTATTCATATTCAGGTATCCACTCCCAAGTGGTATTTCTCGACATGTCTGCTGCAAAAAAGATTAGGGCAACTTTCGAACGCATTATTGCCTTCACAAAATTCGCAAGAACTTTCCCAAATATTGCTGCCCTTAACTCGTGGGGCACCTGAATAAGCACTTTCTCGCATAGTGTTTTTTCGATTAAAAATAAAAACTAGAAATTAAATAAAACTGCAGAAATTAAAAACGAATTTCACTGTTACCAATCCCCGGCAACGGCGCCAAAAACTTGTAGGGTGTGTAGGTATTCTCTATTTAGGAGCGCAAGTGCACACTCTTATCAAGTTATAGTATATAAGATATCGTCTCCATGGGGATTGGACAGCTTGGTTCGAATTATAGTTCCTGCACAGATAAAGTAGATGCACAAGTAAAGTGATTGTTTGAGAAGAAAAGTAAAATAAAACACAAGTAAAAGAGGAAGTGGTCAGGTTGATAGAGAGGGAAGGGTTATGTTTTTGCTTAGTGTGAAACTGCGTTGAATAGGTCAAGTTGTTTTGCGCTACCACGATATGCTGCCTCGGCGGGTAATGGCGGATTGAGGTTGCGACCTTTTCGCTACCGCAACGGATCTCTGCTCTTGCAACTTTCGCTATCTCGGCAGGTGGTGTAACCCCCGTAGCCCGGCCTAGACGGTTGACCCGAACTACGAAGATTACACGGGGAAAACCAAAGTCAACCCGAAAGTCAACCTTGATTAACGACCCCTTTTTTTTCTTTTTAATCTTGTCTAGATGCTCATTAACCCTAGATGTGATCACACAAACAACATACTCAAAGATCACAACCATCAGAGATCATTCAGGGACCCAATTGCACAAAACACAACTTTAGGGACCAATTTGTAAATTCTGAAAACTTTGAGGCCTTAACCAGATTTTAAGTTACCAACTTAAAATTAATCATATTTCATGCATCTCGGCCAAATTTCAGCTCAAACGGACATCTCAAACTCATACAATTGCACATACAAGATTCAGGACCAAAATGCAAACATTTTGAAACACATAACTGCCACTGTCAGCCCCCAACGGTCAACCGTTCCGAAACGGGAGACAGCCCGTTTCGAAACGCGGGGCCGTTCCGCAACGGGTACCGAAACGGGGGTCGGGCAGTGGCCTATCCGTTCCGGAACGGTTTCACCCGTTTCGGACGCCTGGGCTGCTTCAAGGCACCCGTTCCGAAACGGTACACCCTGTTCCGAAACACCCTGCACAAAATGCAGAAATTTGCCTATTTAAACATGCAATTAACACCCAATCATGCTCCAACAGCCACCAAACTTTGCCAACATGCAATTTAACATAAAAGAGGCATACTTGCATCAACAATTCACCAACATGCCATCATACATGAAAAGCCCCAATTTTAAGACTAAGCTTCCAACACAAGCAATCCATTTAAGCAACATACTTCCAATTCAATCTCATAAGCCAAGCCATGTTCCAACAACATTAACAACACAAAACCAAACTTGTCTAAACATAAACAAACACATACATCAACCCAAGAGATTCTACCCCATTGCCTTTATTAACTATAGCTATTAACCGAGACATACATCTCAAGTGGAGTCCTTCTTGAATCTCTTGCTCCTCGCTGTCCAAACTTCAAGAATCTGCATTGATGGACAAAAAGGAGCGTAAGCACATAATGCTTAGTGAGGAAAGCTCAAAACCAAAACACCATCAATGCAGCGAGCCATAAATCACTTTTAAAACAAACTCGATTTGTTTACCAAAGCCATGTTTGAAAACTCCTTTTCAACAACAAGCTTAAAACCATGCATCGCACATACATGAAAACCAACCCTTAGTTTAGCAAACTAAGAAAACCCTTTTCAAAGCACAACTTGCAAAATCAACCATTTAGCCAAACCATGCATACACACCATATGCAAGCTAAAACAAAACCTTGGAAAACACTCCCATTTCACAACATACCTTTCTTTAAACTTGAAAGCCAAAACAAACAAGAATCTTTTAAAACCATTTCACAAACCAACCAACACATGCATTAAACCAAAGACAACATATATGAACCACAACATCATCATCACATGCCTTTAAAAACAAGTCTCAACAAGACTCCAATGCACTAAAGATATTTCATGCTCACACGCCTCATTTTCCAAATGATAATCAACACTTGTTCAACTTAACAAGTAAACATGCATTCACAAGCATTATACACTTTCCATGAAACCATGCATCTTTTCAAGCATCTCATGCTTCACATGCAATTATGCATCAATTCAAGCATCTCATGCTTCACATGCAAATATGCATCATTTCAAGCACCTCATGCTTCATCACAATCAAGAACATCATATTGGCCTTCAAATGATCAACCACATTCACTTTTCAACTCAACACCCAATCGGATACGCGGATCCCGAGCGTTGTCCCTACGCTCCCTACACCCTACCAATCCAAGGTCTCCCCAAATGGACTTTTAAACACCATTTGACCTTACAAGCCTAAAGTTCCCATGCATGGACTTTTAAACACCATACAACCTTAGCTTTTCCCGAGGTTCCCATGTATGGACAACCATACAACCTCAACATGCACAAGGTTCCCTTGTATGGACTTTCAAACACCATACAACCTTTGCATCACCGATTGGTAGTTGTAGAAATCACTAACGAGATCCGGGACACCCTATACAAGATCCACACATGGACTTAACACCGCCATTGTGATCTCAACAAGCACAAGGTCCTCACATATGGACTTTTAAACACCATATAACCTTTGCTCAACCAAGGTCCTCGAATGGGCAACACCTCCATTATGACCTCAACCATCTCGTTAGGATACTTGAAGGGAGTTTCCCGGTCCACTCTTGACCACTCCACCTCCAAGGCGACTTAATTCACGGTGCACCCAATCCTATAGCCGGCTAACTATATCCGATCAAAGAACCAAGAACCACTTACATCACTTGCCAATATAACCATCTTACCACATTAGTCCAATGTTCCATATGCATAACCATAATGCAAAACCATTACCACATTAATCAAATGATTCACATGCATAACAAACATGCAAAAACCATCATTTACCAACATTAATTCACTGTTTTAAAGCATTAGACAAAGCCATAGAACAACATGCAACACCACGCATCAAAACCACATTTTCAATGTATAAAACCAAGGATCTCTTACCTTGAGCATCCTTCACATATGGCTTTCAAAACCAGCACTAAACCATGCTAAAATATGCTTTCAAAACAGAATTAAACCATGCAAAACACATGCATTTCAATCATCAACCACAATTGCTTAAAAGCCACTTCCACAATCATAACTCAAGAGCGAAAATCCATTCACTTACTCTTGAGCTTAGCAAAGTTGTTTAGACTTACACTAAGCTCCCAAAAACCTTCAAACCTTGGTTTAAAAGCTGAAAACCCAACTTCACTCACCGATAACCAAAACAAGGCTAGCCACCAAGCCTTCCAAGCATCCGAAACCTTCCGCAACACCTCTAAAGCTCACGGATCAAACTCCCCTGTTTCAAGCACACAAAAACAGCACATTAATGCATCATTATGCATTAAGAACAGCAGCCACACAACCAAATTCGCTGCTCAACACAAATCCAACAATTCAGCTACCAAACACAACCGAAATCACCTCCAAACACTACCAAAACTTAACCCAGCCAAGATCCATCACTTCTAACCATTTTTAAACATCATTTAACATCCAAAATGATCACAAACACGACCTTATACTTCCAGGTATAACAGATCACCAAAAACACTCCAAAAACAACCAAAAACTCAAGCAAAACTTAGGAAATTCAACCTATCCGGGATTGCATTAATTAAACCTCAACTTCTAATCAATTTAGCATTCATTTAACATCATTTTGACACTTCAAAACACTGCCCAAACAGATCACACGAAAATTTCACCAAAATCACCAAATCTTGCATTTTAAGCCAAAATCAAGATTTCTATTGAAAAGCCTTTAACAAAACACAAACCAAGGATTGAGAACTTGGGAATTTCAGTAAAGAACTTGAAGTTCAGAGGAGAAGGACGTTCTTACCTCCAAACTTGAGTTTCTCCTTTTTGGAGCCAAAAAGCTTGATGAAACAACTTGCAAATTGAGAGGTTTTGTTGATGAGATGATTAGGAATCAAATGAGAGTTGAAATGAGTGATTTGAGTGACAAAATCAGAGGAGGAAATCTGGAGAGAATGTGTTTGGTTTGAAAGAAAAGATGAGAGAAAATGGTTGAGAGAAAAGTTAGTTAGATTTAGGAAAATATCTTCCCTCCACTTTTCTTTTGTTTAAAAACACTTAATTAATCATTTAATATATTTAGAAAATCTGGAGAAACTCCCATTGGGTAAATAGCTCCTTAAAGATTCAAAGTTTCAATCCTTTATAAAACTGTCACCGAACTTTCAAAAATTACATTTTGGTCACTAGCCAAAATGTCAACCTTCCGAACCTCATTTTCCAAAATTGATTTCACAGTTCACTTTTATATATTAAAAGATGATTTTAGAACATTTTTCCATATTTTTAATGCAACCCGAACTAGGCTTTCCTAATTTCACCTCTTTAGATTCGAACAGCACTTTGACCAAACCGGTCAACGCCCAAAACTTCTGAGCCCAAAACCGGGGCGTTACAGGTGGAATGGAGAGAAGTCCTGGTGGCAAGTCTGGCAGATACTCCAAGTTCGGCAGAGCAATTCTGAAGTGATCCTTCCTATGTCTAGGTAAGGATTATGTCACCACGTGATGTAGGCAATACCTAGCAATCTCAGCGTAAACCTAACACAGGTAGTTGACGTTTGGTTGCTCCTTTTAGCCGCTGAAACTCGAACTTATGTCTAAGCCGAATTAGTCATTGTCTCGACATGATGAGACTGTACTTAATTCTTTCGCGAGTTTGACACTCTCGTGCCCGACAAATGGATTTCTTCAACTGGACTTTTGGAAATAATTAAAGAAGTGAAGAACATGAATTAAGTAAACTTGGAATATTTTATTGAAAACAAATTTAAAACCTAACAACCGTTCTCACAACTAATTTACAACATAACCTCAAATCCAAGGGAAGTTTAGAACATGGCGGCGGTAGAAAACCCTAGCTAAGCCATTCTTGTAGTTTATGTAGGCAAAGATCTAGTCTAAGTCATTCTTGGAGTAGAAGTCCTTCTTGGAGTAGAAATCCTCAAAAGACGTTTGTATTAAATGAAACTTTAAAATCTAAATTCTTTGAGTTGAATATGGACTTCTTTTCTCGTTTCCTTGTTCCACAAGTAAGCTTATTCTTCTCCTCTGGTGGCTTTGTCTGCTGCTCCAGACGTCAGAAAATTGAGTAGATGACATCGTTAGAATCAGTATTTTTTGCTCTACCAATCGTACTGCAATTTACCAACTCCTCACTTTGCTGCACTGGGCGGCAGGTTGGGCGGCAGCAACTACTCGGCAGCTGCTATTTCTGTCTGGAACTGAATCAGTACAGCTCCTTGGTCTGCTGCCTCAGCATCATGTCCTCAGCTCCCCTTTCCCTATGTCAGCCTCTAGTACCTGAAACTAAAATTAAACTAAAACAGTATCTTTTCTTCACCAAATAACATATAATCTATAAAAGCATGACAAAGTAAAGAAATACTGTAAAATGTAACGCATGGTCCTAATTATGCCTAGAATGTACTCGAAAACAGAAATAATATGAGATGGAATGTGCATGAAATATAGAACTTGTGGACACTTTACAAAACTCGTTATGTTCAACATGCTTAACTCCATTGTACAATTTGGTGGATCAGTAAGAGAGGACACTAGAGAACACATTCAACCTTTCTGTGAAGTTTGTGATTGTTTTAAACAACCAAGAGTTCCTGACGATGTGTCTAGGCTTAAATTATTCACCTATTTTTTGTGAGATCGAGCCTGAGCATGGTTTAAGAGTAACTTCTCAGGATCTATTACATCCTGGGATAGCATGTGCAAGAACTTTTTGCATCGGTATGATCCACGAAACGTGCAAAATCAGAAGTGAAGCGAGATCATAGCATTCATGCAAAGCGATGATGAATCTATGTATGAATGCCGAGACATATACAAAGATATGCTACGCAAGTGCTTGATTCATGGATTCTATGATTGGCTACAAATAATGATGTTTTATAATTGCGTCAATGCACCGACAAGGATGATGATTGACTCTTAAGCCAATGGTATTTTCCTTGACAAAGATCCTGAAGAGGCTTACGAACTTCTTGATCAGATAACCAATAACGACTAGCAGTTTCCTACGCAGTGCTGGATTCATGGATTCCATGATTGGCTACAAATAATGATATTTTATAATGGTGTCAATGCACTGACAATGATGATGATTGACTCTTCAGCCAATGGTATTTTGCTTGACAAAGATCCTGAAAAGGCTTTCGAGCTTCTTGATTAGATAGCCAATAATGACTACCGGTTTACTACTAGGAGATTGAAGCCTAGCCCTAAATCTTCTAGAACAGTCTAGTTGGAAGATTCCCAGAGTGTGGCAGCTCAACTCTCCACCATTTCAAATCTGCTCAAGAACATGTAGCTGATATCCAACACACGAGAGGCTAAGGTAATTCAATAGACATGTGAGCATTGTGATGAGAAACACTAGTCGAATGAATGTCCCAACAATAAGAATCTCGATGCTACGTAGGGAATTTCAATCGCAACAACAATCCCTACTCGAAAAACTACAACCTAGGGTGGCAACAAAATCCAAATTTTGTTTGGGAAGCTAACACAGATAATTCAGGAACGTGATAGAACACTACAACAGAACCTCTTGGATTCCAACAGAAAACTCAAAGATAGAACCTGGGAGTCTCTAACTCCAATTATAATTCTTCTTGTGAAAATTTTATGGGAACTACCCGAGTTATTATGCAGGATCAGTTAGCGTATTTAAAGAATCATAGTGACAAGGCGGTTTACCAAGTGAAACTGAAGTCACTAAAACTTTCAGTGCGAAGCAATACAATGCCATCACACTGTGTAGTCGTACCCAATTGACAAAAGATGACAAGTTTGGGGGAGGTTCCCTTGTTGATTCCAATCCAAGCAAACCATCCACCTATGCTTCTGCACCTAAAGATACCACTCATGTGTCTGATACATTGAGAGGCCTAGTTACTGATGGCAAGGATGATAAAGCTAAGGAAGCCACTGCATCCAACAAACTACATGATGAGCCCAAACTACCATCTCCTTTTCCACAACGATTAAAGGCTCAGAAACAAGATGTCAAGTTCTAGAAGTTTCTGGAGATGATTAAACAGTTGTACATCAATGTTCTATTTTTGGAAGCCATTGATCAGATGTCGATATATGCAAAGTTTCTATAAAAGACCGTGACCAAGAATAGGATGGTTGGTGAAGTTGAAACAATTAATACAGTGGCCAAGTGTATGGCTATGCTAAGTGATTTACCACCCAAGATGAAGGACCCTGGAAGTTTCACCATTCCATGCTCCATAGGCTGTAATTATTCTGGCCATGATTTATGCGATCTCGGTTCAAGTGTCAACTTGATGCCAAAATCAGTTTTTACAAGATTAGGCATGGGAAGAACTAAGACTACATTGGTAATCCTTCAATTAGCTGATCGTTCTCAAATCTGACCCGAGGGCAGAATTGAAGACATGCTAGTCAAGGTAGATAGATTTCTCTTCTTGGAAGATTTTATCATCCTTGATTGCAAAGCTGATGAGAATTCTCCCATAATCCTTGGAATACCATTTCTTTCTATCAGACGTATTGTGATCGATTGTGAGAAGGGTGAAATTACTATGAAGATGAACGGCCAAAAGATCACACTCAATGTCTTCAGCAGTCTCAAGTATGTGGATGACTATGAAGAATGTCAGCTTGTACAAAGTGAAGAAGCCATAGTTGAAGAAAACCTTCAAGAGATATGCCACATCAATGTGCTTAGTGTTGTAGAGCAATCTGACTTTGACAAGGCCATGTAAGAAGTTGAGATAGAAGGTAAGGATGAGATTGAACAATCCAATTATGTGAATACCATGCCTGGTACATCCTTTGATCCTTTGGATTATGTTGATTTTAAATCTCCCAAGCCATCGCTAGAGCATCCGTCGATACTTGACCTAAAACCTCTTCCCCATAATTAAAATATGCATATTTAGGAGAAAATAATATGACGCTTGTTTTCATATCTGCTAGCTTAACATATGAACAAGAAAATAAATTGTTGCATGTCTTATCCCAACATAAGAAAGCTATTGGTTGGACTATTGCTGACTTGAAATGTATAAGACCTACTTTGTGTATGCATAAGATTTTGCTTGCAAATGATCATAGCAGCTCAATAGAACCACAAATGTGACTCAATCCGATTATGAGAATTGTGGTAATGAAGGAGATCATGAAATTGCTTGATGCTGAAATGATCTACCCTATCTTGGATAGTTCATGGGTGAGTCTTGTCTAGTGCGTGCTGAAGAAATGAGGCATGACTGTGATCAAGAACGATGCTGATGAACTCTTTCCAACAAGAACCGTTATTGGATGGTAGATCTGTATCGACTACCAGAAGCTAAAAAAGCCACGAAAAAGGACCACTTCTTGTTGTCGTTTATTGACTAGATGTTCGACAAGCTTGCAGGGAAACCCTACTATTTTTTCCTGGACAGTTACTCCGAGTACAACCAGATTGCTATAGCAACGGAGGACCAGGATAAAACAACATACACATGTCATATTGCATTTATGCCTTTCATCGAATGCCCTTTGGCCTATGCAATGCTCTAGCAACATTCCAGCGTTGTATGATAGCCATCTTTTCAGACATGGTGGATGATTTTCTAGAGAACTTCATGGAAGATTTTTTGTATATGGAGACTCATTTGATCAATGCTTAGGCAACCTTGTCAAGGTGTTGAAATGATGTGAGGAAACCGACCTCGTACTTAATTGGGAAAAGGTCCATTTTATGGTGTCCGAGGGCATTGTCTTAGGTCGCCGTATTTTTGATAAAGGCGTTGAAGTGGACAAAGCCAAGATTAAAGTCATAGAAGCTTCCACCCCCAGCTAATGTTAAAGCCATTCAAAGCTTCCTTGGCCATGCCAGTTTCTACAAGAGATTCATTAAAGACTTCTTCAAAATCTCAAAGCCCTTATGCTTGTTGCTGGAGCAGAATAGATCGCTCAAGTTTGATGACCAATGTCGTGCAGTGTTCAAAACCTTGAGGAAGGAACTTATTTCTATACCGGTTGTAGTGGCCCCCTAATTGGTCACAACCCTTTGAGCTTATGTGTGATGCTAGCGATTATGTTGTCGACGCAGTTCTTGGTCAACGACAAAATAAGATTTTTCATGTTATACATTATGCTAGTCAGACCCTTAATGAGGCACGAGTTAATTACACTATCACCGAAAAATAAATACTTCCTATAGTTTTTGCATTTGATAAATTTAGGTCATACCTTATAGGAACTAAGGTCATTGTGCATACTGATCATTCTGCCATCAAATACTTAGTGACTAAAAAGGATGTTAAACCTAGACTTATTAGGTGGATATTATTACTGCAAGAATTTGATATTGAGGTAGTAGACAGAAAAGGTACTGAAAATCAAGTGGCTGATCATCTCTCTAAGCTTGAGAATGCATGTGATATTGTTGTTGCATGTGATATTAAGGAAGAATTCCCTGATTAGAAACTTTTGAAAGCTACGACATTGTCGTGGTATGCTGACATTGTTAACTTTCTTATTAGTGGTATTTTTCCTTGTGATCTTAGCAACCGGGGAAGGAAGAAATTCCGACATGATGCACGCTACTATTATTGGAACGAGCCCTACCTTTTCAAGCAATGCACCGGATAGATGATCCGGAGATGCGTACTCGAGGAAGAACAAGAAAATATCCTCTACCATTACCATTCCACTCTATGCGGAGGACATTTTGGAGGATAAAAGACTACTGTAAAGGTCCTACAGTCTGGTTTCTATAGGCCAACCTTGTTTAGAGATGCCCATGCTTACTAGAAGGCTTGTGATAGATTCCAAAGAACGGGGAACATCTCTTGACGTAACGAGTTGCACATGCAAGTCATCCTTGAAGTTGAACTTTTTGATGTTTGGGGAATTGACTTCATGGGACCATTCACATCCTCTAATAGACACTTGTACATTTTGCTCATGGTTGATTATTTGTCCAAGTGGGTAGAGGCCATTGCTACGACCAAGAATGATGCAAATACTATCATAAGGTTTTTATACAAGAACTTCTTCACTCAGTTTGGAGTACCTCGAGCTATTATTAATGATATAGAGTTCACCATAAGATCGCCACGACATATCATCCGCAAACAAATGGACAAGCCGAAGTGTCCAACCGACAGTTAAGCAGATCCTTGAGAAAGTGGTCAAGCCAAACCGTAAAGACTGGTCCTTGAAACTAGACGAGGCCTTATGGGCCTATCAGACCGCATTCAAAACACCGTTGGGATGTCACCCTATAGTCTCGTTTGCGGAAAAGCATGCACCTATCGTTTGAGCTTGAGCACAAAGCCTTTTGGGATATCAAGAAAATCAACATGGACTGCCAACTAGCTGGAGAAAGAAGATTGCTCAAGTTGAATGAGTTAGACGAGCATCGACTGGATGCTTTTGAGAATGTCAAGATCTACAAGGAAAAGGTCAAAAGATGGCATGATGCTATATTGATGCCCCAACATTTTATTGAGGGCCAAAAAGTCTTACTCTATAACTCTCACCTGAACCTTTTCCCGGGCAAGTTGAAGTCTCGTTGGTCTGGCCCATTCCAAGTCATCAAGGCATATCAACATGGTGCTACGGACATCAAGGATCTCAAAGATGCCACAATCTTCAAAGTCAATGGACAACGTTTTAAGTCCTATAATGGAGCACCCGTTCATCATGACAAAGCATCGGTCACGTTACTGGATGTCTAGACATCTAGTTCCATCCTTTTACTTTTATGCACTTTTATTTTCTTCAATTTTAAATTTTTACACTTTACATTATCTAAAACCTAATTTGATTTTGATATAACAAATTGCCTAAGGACTTATTTGCAAATATAAACAATTTTTTTAAGTATTTCAAAGTCTCATAAAATTGACAAGCTTTTGAACCAAAACAACTTCAAAGTCAAAATGTTTTAATCTACAAAAATTTTCTAAGTGTTTCTAAGACAAACTATATATTTACGCCCAGGTGTATAGATACGCCTTAATCGTATCAATATGGTTTTTAAGCACTGGAATTTTTATCGATAAAAGTGAACCAATACGGTTATACCCGTATCGATACGGCATTCATTCTGGGCTTACATTTGTGCTTTAGCGTACAGATACGGTTGTCCTCGTATCGATGCGGTTTTGTTTGATTCAGCAAATATTTGCATTTAATGAAAATAGCTGTTACTTGTCAGTTATGGGAATCAGCAATTTTCAAACGATCGTTGGACCTTATTGATACGCCCGTATAGCGTATCAATACATTTTTTGCTTAAGTTTCACTCAGGATTCCAGTGAGCAAAATATGTATCGATACGGTCATTGCGTACCGATACGCCCTTTGTTTTACACTTGAACAGTACCGATACACCTTCTCGTGTATCGATACACCCCTCTAAATGTGCACAACGACTCTTTCTTCTTTGAGACATGTATTGATATTGTGATTCGAGTACCGATATGGTGGGCAACTGAAGAGCATTTATTGTGCCAAAAATGCAGCCCAACGGCTAGATTAATGATCTCAACCACCCAAACGGCTAGAAATCAATGCAAGGGTATAAAAGCAAGCCTTCAAAGCCACAACAACTATTGAACCTATTTACAGCATCCAAGCATATATCCAAACCCTTGAGCTTAAAAATTCAAATTCTTGTACCCCACTTGTTGTAATTTTCATTGTATACACTTCTTTCAAGTCTTGGGAGAGTGTGTTTGTAATTTGGGCAACATATCAATCTTGTGAGAGATAATCTTAAACTTGTCATTTCTTCTTTGTAAAGAGAGTGTCATGGTTAATATTTGGGTAGAAAGATTAACCGGTTTGTAAAGGTTACCTCATAAGCCTAGAAAAGGGGAAGAATATCTACTAGATATTGCTCAAAATCCTTAGTGGGAGCTAAGGTACGGATGTAGAGCTTGTTCGAAGCTTGAACCACTATAAATTGTCTTGTATATAATTTTTACATTTTCAATTTGCTCTCTTCCACTTTAAAAACCAAATTCACCCTCTTAGCCAATTTCGATTCAATTGATTCACTCAACAATTGGTATCAGAGCCAAACTCTTTGAGGGACTCAAATCCACAAGAGGAGATCCTAGAAGAAGATTAATCGACCACAAATCAAAGCCATGGCATCTACCTCCGGGCCAAACTTGTACGAGTCGTAATCCATCACCAAACCATCGTTCTTCAATGGGGATAACTACTCATTTTGGAAAAACTGAATGAGGCTTTTCATCAAGTCTAATGACTATACCCTTTGGGATGTAGTAGAAGATGGTCCAAACATTTTGATGAAATGAGATGAAGAATGAAGACTCATTCCAAAGACCAAGATGGAGATGACGGATGAAGATAGAAGACAATTACAAGTGAATGACAAGGCTCTATGCATCATCTTTTTTACACTTGGACCCGACATGTACACGAAGATGTCATCGTGCACAAGTGTGAAGAAGGTGTGGGACAAGCTAGAGACCACCTAAGAGGGCACCAACAATGTAAAGGAGACCAAGGTTGGGATCCTTAATTTGAGTTACGAGAATTTCAAGATAGAGTCAGATGAGAGCGTCTCCAAAATGTTTGATCGGTTCTCCGTCATAGTAAATGGTCTCAAGAGCTTTGGTGAGATCATTCCCGAAGACAAGCTAGTCTGGAAGCTTTTTTACTCTCTTCCCGAATCATAGGATGGAAAGAGAACCGCAATCATTGAGGCCAAGAATTTGAAGACATTGAAGCTCGATGAGTTGGTGTAATCTCTCCTTACTCATGAGATCATGAAGCAAGGAAGAGAAGAAGAAAATAAAAGAGAAGAGAAAAGAGTAGAGAAGAAGAAGCAAGGAATTGCTCTCAAGGCTTCTCAAAATGAAAGTAACTCAAGTGAAGACGAATTTGAGGAATTGACTATGGTAGCCAAGAGATTCTCTCAGTTCATGAAGTCCAACCGGGGAAGAAAGTTTCAAAGAAGAAGAGACTTCAAGAACAAGAATAAAGAAGAGGAGAAGGATCAACTCATTTGTTATGAGAGAAAGAAGTCGGGGCACATAAGATCGGGTTGCCCTCAACTCAAGAAGAAGGGCTTTGAGAAGAAGAAGAAGAAGAAGAAGAAGAAGAAGCTCAAAGCCCACGTTGCTATTGGAGCGATGAAAAATCATCATCCGATGAAGAGGAGCACGAAGTGGCTAATCTTTGCCGCATGGCTATTGATGATGATCCTAAGGTAAACCCTAACTCATCTACTTTTGATTTCACCTTTGATGAGTTCCAAGATGCATATGATGAGTTGCAAGAGGTTTACGATGAGTTGGTGGAAAACTACAAGGAATCGGTTTTGAAAACCAAGAAAATGATTTCTAATTTAAAAACCCAAAACGATTCCTTTTCCATAACCAACTCAAAAATTGAAAAGAAGATTTTGGTTTTACAAGATGATCTAAAATATTTTCAAAATGAAAATATCAATTTAAATAATCTTCTTTCAAAAGTCCATGATGATCACCACAAAGTAGTGAATGAGCTTAAGGCTTCTCTTAATGTAGTTGGGAAACAAGATTTTGAAAAAGAAAGTTCTTTAAAACCCAACTATGTGAAGAACTTTAATGGCTACAAACAAAGAAGCTCTCAAAATTATCCTAAAGGTAAAATAATTAGAAGTGTATGGGTTCCTAAGGAACTAGTAGTTTCTAATAATATTCATGTTATTGCTTCTTGGATTCCTAAGGGAGCCAAGTATTTGGGAGCTAACTCACATGGATCCAAAATGATTTGGGTACCAAAAATCAAGAACTAATCTTTGTTTGTAAGGGGGGCATTGCTACAAGGCCAAAGCTTCAAGTCAAAACACTTGGTACCTTGATAGTGGATGCTCAAGACACATGACCGGCGACAAGAGTAGATTCATGAAGCTA
This sequence comes from Hibiscus trionum, assembly GCA_030270665.1. Taxonomy (NCBI): domain Eukaryota; kingdom Viridiplantae; phylum Streptophyta; class Magnoliopsida; order Malvales; family Malvaceae; genus Hibiscus; species Hibiscus trionum. Next base: position 35,073,722 of record BSYR01000017.1, read on the forward strand.
AAGCCAAAGAGTGGTGGAGTGGTGACATTTGGTGACAACTCCAAATGCCACATTGAGGGTATTGGTTCCATTGGTAATCTCTTTTCTATTCTCGTTGAAGATGTTTTATATGTCAATGGTCTTAAACATAATTTGCTGAACATTAGTCAATTGTATGATAAGTGTTTTAACGTTTTTTTTATGTTAATGGTTGCAAAATTGTGGACACTAAAACAAATAAAATAATGTTCATTGTTCATCACATAGGTAACATATACATGGTGCATTTAGATGACATTTATACATCTCATGCATGTTTGGTTGCTCAAAATGAAAATGATGCATGGTTATGGCATAGGAAACTAAGGCATTCTAGCATAAGTGTTTTAGAGAAATTGGTTTCTCAAAATCTAGTTAGAGGTTTACCTAAGCTAAAATTTTCCTTGGATAAAATTTGCAATGCTTGTGCTAAGGGTAAACAAAAACGAACTTCATTTAAATCTATTAATGATCTTTCAACTAGTAAGGTGTTACAATTGATTCATATGGATCTCTTTGGGCCTAATAGGACAACTAGCTTGGGTGGAAAATCATATGCATATGTTTTAGTTGATGACTTTTCTAGATATACTTGTGTTCTCTTTTTAAGTACAAAAGATGAGGCTTTAGAAAAACTCATCACATTTTAAAAATTACTCAAAATGACCTTGGTCAAAACATTTCTCATATTAGAAGTGACCATGGAATGGAATTTCAAAATCTAGGTTTTGAGGATTTTTGTAACACTAATGGTATTAGCCATAATTTTTCCACACCTCGCACTCCTCAACAAAATGGGGCAGTTGAGAGGAAAAACTGTATTTTAGAAGAAATGGCTAGAACCATGCTTTGTGAAAACAATTTACCTAAGTATTTTCGGGCAAAAGCCACAAACACCGCTTGTTATATCATAAATCAAGTAATGATTAGGCCAATTTTAAATAAAACTCCTTCTGAGATTTTAAAATCAAATAAGCCTAAAAGTAGCTATTTTCATCCTTTTGGATGCAAGTGTTTTGTTTAAAACAATGGAAAAGATCATTTACGTAAATTTGATGCAAAAAGTGATGAAGCCAATGATGGTGGAAAATCATCAAACGTGGATGAGGTTCTAACCAAAGAAGAAGAAGCACAATGTCCTCCCATAGAAGCTTTGAAGGAAATGAACATTGAAGAAAAGGAAGTGAGCTACCCAAGAGAACTCAACTATGTCAAAGGTGGTGAAATCTTGGGTGATCCATCCAAGGGGGTAACCACTAGATCCTCTCTTAAATTGCTTAATAATGTTGCATTCATTTCATGCATTGAGCCTAAAAATATCAAAGAAGCATTAAAAGATGATTTTTGGATATTGGTCAGGCAAGAAGAGCTTAATCAATTTGAGAGAAGTAAAGTTTGGACATTAGTTTATAGGTGTAGAGCATTGGGGTGATCTCTAAATAGGAGCGAAAGTGCACACTCTTGTCAAGTTATAGTATAAAAGATATCGTCTCCCACGAGGATTTGACAACTTATTCGAATTGCAATTCCTGCACAAGGGGAATTAAATGCACAAGTAAATTTTAGTTTATAAAAGAATAAAAAGTAAATAAACACAAGTAATTTGATAGAAGATATTAGAGTGATAGAATGGGCCAGGTTATGATGCTCAGTAGTGTGAAACTGCGTTGAATAGTTTAAGTTGCATTGCACTGCTAGACTTTGATGCCTCGGCGGAAGATGGCAGATTGGTGCTTCGACGCTTTCGCTGCCTCGGCAAGTGGAACGGATGATTGGCTCTGCGGCAAACTTGGCAGACCTTCAAGGCTCGGCAAACGCTTCGATAATGATTCAGCTTATGTCTAAGTCAGAATATTGTTGTTGCCCACTGCAGATAATACCCGTCGGTGTGAATCTTGCAATGAACATCAACCTTTGGTTCGTCCCTTTTTAGTCGCCTTAAACCCTAACCTATGTCTAGGCTGGATTGATCAACACCTGGTATTGATGAGATCGTGCTTACTTCTTTCGTAAGTTTGACTCTCTTGATACCAAACAAATGGATTGCTCTCAATCGATCTCTTGACTCAGTTGAAAACAATGAAGAACATTAAATAAGCAAACCTTGAATTTATTGCAAAAACAAACTTGAAACCTAAACAACCGTTCTTACAACTACTTTACAACATAACCCAACCCCTAGAGAATTTAGAACATAGTGGCGGCAAGAAAACACAGGAGAAACCTAAGCTATACCGAGTATGAGTTGTCTAAAATACAAGGTATGGTCGGGTATATATAGGGCATAAGCCTAGGTTAAGTCCTTCTTGGAGTAGAAGTCTTCTTCATCATAAAGTAGCTTTTGCATTGAATGCATCCTTCAAATTCTCATTTCTTTGACTTGAAGTTGGACTCCTTGTGGCACAAGTAACCTTAAGCCGCCTTAGACAATTTCCTCTTAGGTGGCTCAGTCCGCTGTTTCCGGCATCAGAAAATAGCATGGATTGGCTCATTGGACTCAGAAAATTATTCTCTTCCAATCGCACTCCAATTCCTCAATCCTCAAGTTGCTGCCTTGGGCGGCAGTTATGGCGGCGACAGCTACTCAGCAGCTTTTCTCTCTATGTTGAGTTGCTTCAATACAGCTCCTTGGCTTGATGCCTCAGCATCAGCTCCTCTCTCCATCTGACAGCTTCTAGCACCTGAAACTAAAACTAAACTAAAACAATATCTTTTCTCACCAAATCAAAGATATTCAACTAGAACAAGGCAAAGTAAAGAATAATGTAAATAATACATGCATGCACCTAAATCTGCCTAAAATGCTCTTGAGAATAGCAATAATATGAGATGAAATGTGCATAAAATATAGGACTTATGAGCACTTTACAATAAGCCTAGTAAAAATTCTGCTATAGGAACTAAATGGGTCTTTAGAAACAAACTAGATGAGAGTGGTAATGTAACCCCCTCGTCCCAGTCTGGCCGGATGACCGGTCCGAGTGGGCCACACGGGGAAAACCGAAGCGAAACCCGTTAAGGTTTCCCCTCGGTTAGCAACCCTATCTTTTTTTTCTTTTACTTAATCTTTTCTGAAAGTTCATTTAAGTCTTATGTGATCAAACAGCGGAATAAAATACATGAGATAATCATTCGAACCCAAAACAACATTTGAACAGCCCAATTTTAATCTTTTAAACAGGTCGTTTCGAAACACCCTTGAGGCGTATCGAAACGCCTTGACCAGGTCAACTGCTCCAGAGCCCTTATAAGGGGCCGTATCGAAACGGAGGTCAACCGTTCTGAAACGCCCTCAACGGTCAACTTCTCGTGGTCAACGAGATTTTGACCGTTTCGAAACCCTCAGACCCGTTTCGAAATGCCTTCATCTCGTCATTTTCTCAGAATTCCAGTAGCCAAATCATTCTGAAACTCGTATCGGAACAGGGGCTCTCAGAGGCCAAACTGTATCGAAACGCGTTCCGATACGGGGTCCATGAAGCCTACCCGTTCCGAAACGACCCAGCCCGTTTCGAAACGATGGCTGCCTGCAACCTTTGAAAGACATATTTAGGGGAATTTCAACAAGTCTAATGGTCCCATAGGACCCCTAAAGGCACACAACACCAACAAACATAGTCTAGAGGCATACATCTTATGTCAAGCATACTCAAACACACTCAAGGCATAAGCATAACAATCATGCATACATGGCAAATTCACATTAGCCTTTCATACAAGTCATGCTTGAAAACATTGATAGACAAAAGCACCATTCATCCCCTAAAGGTTTACATGCCATGAAGCAAACGTAAACATCCAAAAGGCCTACATCATACGAACATTTGGCAAGGTATATCATGCTTACAAACCAAGTCAAACCATATACATCAAAATCACATATGAGTCATACAAAGCTCATACAAACACACTCTCTTGCCACATTGCTTAACTACTACATAATAATTAATCGTACTTGAGCAACAAACTTGGAAAGCCCTTCTTGCCTTGCTCTGAGCTAACACCACGCTAATGATCTGCATTGTTGAAAATGAGAGCGTAAGCTATAAGCTCAGTGAGGATGCTCTAAAACCGAAAACATCAACAATGTAGGGTTCAAGCATGTATTCCCTAAATCTCATATCTAACATGCATAGATAATTTCACAAGTATACCTAGCTAGTCTTTCAAGAGTCATGTATGGCATCTCACATCATACTAAGCTCGAACATCAATATCAACATCATATATCAACATCATATATCACAATCATATGAACAAGTTTAATTGGCCACTATTAGTTACCCGGATGTGCGGATTTAATCTCAACAATCACTTTACCTCGGTGGGATTACACTCATCATCGGACCATGCATGGGCGGGATTCCACTCATCACCACATGCCCTACGGATGGGATTCCACTCATCATCCCGTAGAATATATATAAGCTTTCGGTGGAATATTACATCACCGTACTCCTCCTTGATGACTCAACGCCATCAAGGCCACGTACGTTTTGACTCAATTTGTGTGCACACTAATCCTAATGATCGATCATTTACATCCGGTAAGTTAATTAGTGCCAATTCACATTTACCACACCACATATCCATCAACCATATCTCATGCTCATCACATACACATATCATGGTATACAAGTGCAAATCAACCACATATCACAAGAGCATAAATAGGCAACACAAATAGCACTTAAAGGAAATCAAGAGCTAAATTAACACTTTGAATTCACATAGAAATGGCCTACCAAGCACATTTCAACTCACACACTACACACACTCGAACCAAACTTTAAAACACATTTAAAGTCACTCACCACCCTTCCTTAGCAACCAAAGCAAGTCTCCTACAAGTCCGGATTCGATTCCAATGCTTCTCCAACGCCTCCTCTTGCTTCTAGCCAATCAAAAATACAACCATTATTCCCAATCAATGCTAAAATTCAGTCAACACTCAACTCTTGAGCCCAATCTAACTTCAACCAAATTTCCAAATCAAATTAATCCCCAAATATACCCATTTTTGTGCTCCTTCAAACCCTAGCTGAAAATTTCATTTTCAATCATCCAAATGACCTCCAAATGGTCCCAAAACATTCTCCTAACATACATAAACCATCAGCCCTCTAATTTCAACCTAAAACCTACCAAAAATCAAGTTTTAGACATCTGAAAAATTGCTTCAAGAACCCATTTCGGGTTTTCACCAAAACTCAACCATTTTAACATATTATGTTCATTATAAGGTAAATAAACTAAAACCCAACATTACATTTCAAAACAACTTGAAAATCTCCAAAAAAACTCAAACTTTCACTAAACCCTAACTTTTCAAAAAGTGGGTAGTTTTAAAATCTATGACCATGAGTAGATAGAGGATGAAGAGAAGAGTTAGAAAATGTTTTTACCTCTCAAAATGGCCTTGGAATGGAGTTGAAAATCAATGGAATAGTAACTTGGTGGTTTTAGAGATGTTTGGGGCTTTTCACGTTTGGGGAAGAAAGGAAGACCATTTTTTTGTTGTTCTTTTTAGCTTATTTAAAAGTTGTCTTCCTTTTAAAATTCTTTTGGGTAAAATCACCAAAGTGGTCCTTCCCCTTTATTTTATATTTCAATTAACTCATGTCATGGACAAAAAGATTTAATTTAATTCTACTGACTCGGACCACTAACCCGACTAACTCCTAACCCCAAAACACGGGTGTTACAGGTAACATAGTGAGGAACAAGGCTAGATTTTTTGCTCACGGTTACACTCAAGAAGAGGGAATCGATTTTGATGAAACCTGTGCACCCGTATCTAGAATGGAAGCAATTAGGATGCTTCTTGCATTTGCATGTTATCATGAATTTAAGCTTTTTCAAATGGATGTTAGAAGTGCATTTTTAAATAGTTTTATTAATGAAGAAATGTATGTTGAACAACCACCCGGTTTTGAAGATCCAATTTTTCCAAACCATGTTTTTAAATTAACCAAAGCTTTATATGATTTGAAACAAGCTCCTAGAGCTTGGTATGAAAGGCTTTCAAACTTTTTGGTTGAAAAAGGTAACATGGACACTACACTTTTCATTAAAAGAAATGGCAATGACATCTTAGTAGTACAAATTTATGTTGATGCTATAATCTTTGGTTCTACTAATGAGTTTTATTGTTGAGAATTTTCTAAGCTAATGCAAGGTGAATTTGAGATGAGCATGATGGGGAATCTCTCATTCTTCTTGGGGCTCCAAATCAAGAAAATGAAGGATGGAATCTTCATCAATCAAGCTAAGTACATCAAGGATTTGCTTAAGAAGTTTGGCTTGGAGAATGTGAAGCCTTAAGACACTTCAATGAGATCATCAATTAAGCTTGACAAAGATGAAAGATGTAAGTATGTTGATTCTAAGCTTTTATCGTTTAATGATTGGTTCTTTGCTTTACCTTACTACAAGTAGACCAGACATTATGCTTAGTGTTTGCTTGTGTGCTAGGTTCCAAGCTAGTCTTAGAGAATCACACCTTATAGCCATTAAGAGAATCTTTAGATACCTTAGAGACACACCTTGTTTAGGCCTTTGGTATCCTAGAGACTCTTCCTTTAACCTACATGCTTATTCCGATGCGGATTATGAGGGTTGTAAGATAGATAGAAAAAGTACCTTCAGCACTTGTTGTAACGCCCCAGTTTTGGGCCTAGATGTTTTAGGCATCGATTTAGGTTAGTCGAACCTAGATTTGGAGATTCGAACATTTAGAAGCAATTCAGGGAAAATGTAGTCTGGGATGTGATAAAATTATAAGAAAATTTGCTAAAATCTTTTAAAAATATATATTGAAGGATGGTGAAATCTATTTTAGAAAACAGGTCTTGGAAAGTCAAGATTTTGGAAAGTGGCCATTTTGTAAGAAGTGCAAAATTGGATTTTAAGGACTAAATTAAAAAAGGGACAAGACTTAGAATCTTTAGGGAGCTTGCATGTGTTTAAAAGCCTTTTCCCTTAATTTGACCAATTTTAAAACAATATTATTAAAAAAAAAGAATAAAAAGAAAGACTTTTAATTAAAAGGGATTTTTAATGAGATCAAAAGAATTTTACGTAACTTCCATTTCCTCACTTTCTTAACAGCCAAACACTTTCTTTTCTCTCAAAAATCTCAGATTCTATCATATTTTCTCTTTCTTTTTGATTTCCTAAAAGTGATCTATCACTTTAACCAATGGAGCTTTGAGGTTTGCTTTTAAAATCTTTGTCAATTGAGGAAAAAAGCTAAGATTGGAGGTAAGAGCTGATCATCCCTCTAATGAAGGTTTTTTAATGAAATTCTCAAGTCTTGTGCTTGGTAAATATTGTTATTAACTGAGTTTTATGATTTGATTAATGAAAAATGGGTTAAAATGGCTTAGATGATGATTTTCCAAGATTTTCGTTTGGGCACTGTTTTGATTGATTTGATAATGATTTTAAAGTTGTTTTGGATGTTAAATGATGTTAAAGTAAAGGCTTAATCATAATAATCCCGGATTAGGTTGGATCTCTTAAAGTTTAGGTTGTTAGTTTTGGGTTTTTGGCTTGGAAATGTGAAATATGAGTTGTTGGAGGTATAAGGATGATATTGGGATGTTTTTAGATGTTTATTTATGGTTAAAATGTGATGGAAGTGTTTGATGATGGCTGGGTTAAGTTTCAAGTGATCGATTGAGTTTTCGGTTATTTCAGATTGACTTTTTGGTGCCTTTGGGCAGAGCTGCGGGTTTTTAGTGTTTGCTGGTGGTTTTAATGCATTGAGATGCATTAATCCTCTGTTCTTGTGTGGTATAAACAGGGGAGAATTCTTTGGAAGCATTTGGAGAAGTTCTGGGGACTTCGGGCGCTTGATTTTCGCGTCAGCGATTGAGGTTTCGCGAGTTGGTGAGTGAAAATGGGATTTCCAGCTTTGAAACATCTTAAAAGTGGTTTTGGGAACTTAGTGTAAGCTTGAAACGCTTTACTAAGTTCGGAATTAAGTAAAGTGATTTTCTCCCTCGGATTGTGCTATTATAAGCTTGTGGATGCACTCGATTTTATATGTGTTTACCTACTATTTTAAAGCATGATTTTGAGTAAGTGATTTGATGTTTATGATTCCATATTGCTAAAGGATGCACTAGGTAAGTGATCCTTGTAATTATGTGTTTATACTTGTTTTATGAAGCATGGTTTGATGCTTGGAAATATGGCTTAACAGTGAGGTTTATGCTAAATGAGATTATATTGGCAAGTGATGTTGTGTAAAGTGGTTTACAAATGAAATCGGATATAGTTAGTCGGCTATAGGATTGAGTGCATTATAAACAAGTCGTCTTGGATGTCGAGGGGTTGTGAATGTACCGAAAACTCCATCCAAGTACCCTAACAATTAAGGAAATTGAGTTGTGTCCCGTCTCTCGTTAGTGGGGTTATACATCTATCGATGAGTGGTGTTAAGTGGTTGTAAGGTACCGAATACTCCACTACGGGTGTCACAACGGTGTAGGGTAGCTCACGTGTGTGAACCTTGAGATGCCGGTGAGAATATATGAAGTGTTGGGACAACACTTGGGAATCTGTGTATCCGATACGTTTTGAGAATTGAGTATGTTGATGATCACTTGTGGGCCAATATAATTGATAAATTGTTATGAAATGTTTATGGATGCATAATGTGAATAAAATGCATGTTTTACCTTTTTAAGCTTTGCATATGGTAATTATGCATGGAAAAGCTTGGAGTGAGTTTTAGCAAATGATTTTGCTGTTGAAATATGGGATACTTGTTGCATGTGGTATAACATGCTGATTTTTGTTAATGAAGTGCATGGAGTTCAAGAAAGCATGACGGTTTTCAAAAAGTGTAAAATGGTTTTAAGCATTGATGGTGTTTTTTGTGTTTTGAGCACTCTTCACTAAGCTTGTATGCTTACGCTCTCTTTTGTCCATCAATGTAGATAACTAAGTGTTTGGAGGCAGCAACTTGCAAGGGAATCCTAAGAGACTTCACTTTGAAAGTATGTTTCGGTTATGGACTAGAGTAATAAGGGCAATGGGGGATTTCATGGTTTGTTTGGGTGATGTGTATGCACACCCTTTGAGCATGTTTGTTTTATGCTTTTATACTTGTAAAAGGCCTATATTTGGTGTTTGGAGTATTGGTTTGAGTTTTGACTCTTGAGTGGCTTATTTGTTAGGTTGCATTCCTTTATTTTTTTTCATTGTTGCAATTAGCCATGCCTTAATGCTAAATATGCTGCAAATGTTTGAGGATTAATGTTTATGTATGCATGTTGGAGACATGTCGGATTGGTTTAGGATGGATTTTAGGGTGAAAACCAGCAAAATATGTCATTACAGGCCCAGGTGTTTCAGAATACTCGAGCCTGTATCGAAACGGTGTGCCTGAAATGGTCTTAGGGTTTTGAAACGGATAAGGTCTGTTCCGATACAATTTGCTACTGGACCTTGGTTTCGAAACACCTCAAGGGTGTTTTGATACGAGGCCATGTTTCAAAATAGGGCAAGCCTGTATCGAAACATGTGGCAGTTATGTTAGTTGTTGGAATATTCTGAAGTTTTGATTCTCTACGTTTTAGTCTCTAAATGTTGTGGATGCAATTAAATGAGCATGAATGTCTATTTTGAGCTGAGATTTGACTGAGATGCATGTAATGGGACTAATTAAAGGATGTTAACTCTAAAATGACTTAAGTCCCTATAAGCTAGGAAAATTACAAAATGGTCCCTAAAATCCGTAATTGGATGAAATTGATGTTTGCTTGAGTTGCGAATGATCCGCTGCAATCTTTAACACATAGGAACCTAATTTGCATCTAGATAAGATAATAAAAAAATAATAGGGTTGTTTATTGAGGTAAACCTTCCCGATTTACTTTAATATTCCTCGTGTGACTCGTTCGGTTCAGTCTATCGGCTAGGCCGAGTCGAGGGGGTTACACGTGCCAATTCCTAAGTAGTATGGTCATATCTTGGTTCTCTAAGAAACAAAATAGTGTAGCTCTATCTACCACCGAAGCGTAATATATATCGGCCAGAAGTTGTTGTGCTCAAGTCCTTTTGATGAAGCAACAACTTCTAGACTATGGAATTGATGTAGGTATCATAACCTTTAAGTGTGACAACACTAGTGCCATATGTCTCACTAAGAATCCAATCCAACATTCTAGGACCAAGCACATAGAGATAAGACATCATTTCATTAGGGATCGTGTCTTAAAGAATGATGTTGTTCTAGAGTATGTTGATACATCAAACCAACTAGCGAACATCTTTACAAAACCATTAGATAAAGAGCATTTTTGTACTCTTAGGAGAGATTTAGGTCTAACTAGCCTATCTTGACCTTTTAGAGCCCTTTAGTGCCAAAATCTTGTTTGAATTTGAATGATGATCATGTTTATGTAATTTTGCTTTTTGATGCATTTATGCTTGTTGCTAGGGGGAGTATGTATCTATTTTAGTCCATAAACCTTGCTCGTTCATCATACACATGCATTTAGGATCGATTAAAATCTGATTTTTGAACTCCATTCTGCTCAAAAATGCATTTCTGGCAAAGGCATATCGATACGGGTAACATCGTATTGATACGGGTTACTATTAGGGCTTCGATACAGTCAGCATTATATCGATATGGTCACGCGTATCGATACAGTATGAAAACTGTACCGATACAGTGGATCGATATGCCTCGGCAGCGTATCGATACAAACAGTTGTTGGGGCTTTAAATGGCCATTAAAAGAGTGTTTTACTTTAATTTAAACACATATTCCTATTTCTCTCAAACCCTAGTCAATTTTGGGCTATAAACCCCCCCTCAAACCATTTGATTTTGCACACCAAACCTAAAATCTTTTGAGGGTTTTTCATCAACACATCAAGGCTAAGCTTTGCTATCAAATCGGTGTATTCTCATCTCCTCATTCATCCAATTTCATAACTCAAGGTATAAAACCCATTTTCTTTTTAATTATCGTTTAATTTTATTTGTTGTTTTCAATTAATTTTTGTATACATAGTATATTTATAGCATGGGTTTTAATGTTTTTGCAAAAACTCTTTGAAATCTTAAAAAAATTTATTCGAGTATAAAAATATATCGTATATTTTTATACACTGGTTTTTTATTCATTTTACCAAAATTTAGTTTTACACTTGTATATATTTTTTAACCTATAAAATATAATGTTTTTCACAATACCTTAAATTATTGGAATATTTATTGTATCGAATGTGATGATAATTGCATATATTGTTTTCGAATTGTTTTGATGTTTTCAAGTTTACAACGGGACTTAAAAAGAGACCAATAAAATAATTACCTTCTAGTTCTTCAAATCTCAATCCGGAAAGTGAGTGTATTACTAAACCGAATCTTGGTTTTATCATTCAACATAGTTTTTAATCACCTGTGGCTTTGGCCCATTACAAACAATATCAAGCCTTTTCTATTCGGGATGAAAGAGTTGTATCAATCCCTTTTCTCAACTCAGAAAGTTTTAAATTCAAATTCTTGGGTTGTTCCAACAATGGAAATTCATACCTTTTTTAAGTTTACCCCCGGTTTTATATTGTAACTTTGTTTTGGTTTTCTATGCAAATGTTCGGTGCATCCATGATCCCGCAAGGGAACATGTGATTGCTATTGAATCTTATCTCATTGGCAAGAAATTTCGAATTGACCAAACCGTTTTATGCAAGGCTTTTGGTTTTGAAAATTTGGGGATTGATGATGAACACTCTTTGGGACATTCCCAACTTGGCTCCGTAACCGTTCTTGACGTCCATGATCGTATCCTCTACCTTATCATCTCTTGGTGGCTTCGCCCTTCCGATGACAAATTTTCTACTATCCTCCAAGTGGATGCATTTTGGCTTCGTTGTTTCCGTGAGGGTAAGTGCCCAAACCTTTGTCAAATTATGTCCGTCGACTTAGTATATCTTGTTCAACACCGTCACACCGATCAAGTCAAGTATTTCTTCTATGGCACGGCCTTAAGTCACTTGTTCCATTACTTAGAGATCGATTGTTCGCATGATGCCGCTGAGCCTCTTGGAAAACCGATCGATGAACACTTCCTTACTCGTGCACAATTTGAATTCATCAACAATGAATGGGTTCGTGTTAATCGACCTCCTCCTCAAGAAGATCAACCTCCTCCAGTAGCTCAACAAGGTTCACAAGTCAACCAAGCTCAATCTTCCATGGATGGACTCATGGCGTATCTAAATGAGTAATTCACCTCCTTAGGGACTAATATTGCTTCTTTAGATACAACCATGAATGTGGGATTTTCAGCCATTTATACACATTTTACCTCGTTGGAAGATCGAGTCAAAGCCATTGAGCAACAACAAGCCTCCATGGATGTCTCTCTCGTCGCTTTCCATGGTGCTTGGCTCAACTCTCGAAACTCTCAAGCCAATCGCGATGACGATGATGAAGAGGACGAGGACGAAGATGATGGGGACGAGTAGTCTTTGTGCATCTCATTCCATATTATATCATTTAAGATTTCTATTTTATTATGCACCTATATTATTTTAAGAACCTTATGGTTTGATTTATGTTTGTTTTTTGGATTTGAGTTTGGATTTTAAGTTTGAAGTTATTTGAACTTATGTTGCTTTGGATATTATTTTGAAGTTCAATGATATTATGTTGCTTTGATTATGCTTTACTTTGTGCTTTATTGCTCTATATCTTGTCTATATCCTTTGTTATATGCATTGATTTTGATCTAACAAAAAGGGGGAGAAGTGTAAAAACCTAAATTTTTACAAACTTTTGAAAACCAATCTTAAATTAAGGGGGAGTGAACTTTTAAAAAATTTCAAAATACTTACAAATTTACATTGGTTTTGTTTTATCAAAAAGGGGGAGATTGTAAAACCTAATTTGATTTTGATATAACAAATTGCCTAAGGACTTATTTGCAAATATAAAGAAATTTTTAAGTATTTCAAAGTCTCACAAAATTGACAAGATTTTGAACTAAAACAACTTCAAAGTCAAAATGTTTTAACCTACAAAGTTTTTCTAAGTGTCTGTAAGCCAAACTATACATTTACGCCCTTGCGTATCGATACGCCTTAGTCATATTGATACGGTTTTTAAGCATTGGAATTTTTATTGACAAAAGCGTATCGATAAGACATTCATTATGGGCTTACTTTTATGCTTTAGCGTACCGATACGGTTGTCCCCGTATCGATACGTTTGGTTTGATTCAGCAAATTTTTGCATTTAATGAAAATAGCCGTTGCTTGTCAGTTATGGGAATCAGCAATTTTCAAACAGTCGTTGAATTGTATCGATACTCCCGTATAGCGTATCGATACACTTTTTGCTTAAGTTTCACTCAGGATTCCAGTGAGAAAAATCTTTATTGATACGGTCATTGCATGTCGGTACACCCCTTGTTTTACACTTGAACAGTACTGATACGGCTTCGCTCGTATCGATATGCCCCTTTAAAATTTGTACAACGGCTTTTTCTTCTTTAAGACAGGTACCGATACGGTGATTCGAGTACCGATACAGTAGGCAACTGAAGAGCATTTGTTGCACCAAAAATGTAGTCCAACGGCTAGATTAATGATCTCAACCACCCAAAAGGCTAGAAATCAGTGCAAGGGTATAAAAGTAAGCCTCCAAAGCCACAATAACAACTATTGAACCTATTTGCAACATCCAAGCATATATTCAAACCCTTGAGCATAAAAAGTCAAATTCTTGTACTCCACTTGTAATTTTCATTGTATACATTTCTTTCAAGTTTGGGGAGAGTTTGTTTGTAATTTGGGAAACGTATCAATCTTGTCAGAGATAATCTTAAACTTGCCACTTCTTTTTTGTAAACGGAGTGTCTTGGTTAATCTTTGGGTAGAAAGATTAATCGGTTTGTAAAGGTTACCTCCTAAGCCTAGAAAAGGGGGAGAATATCTAGTGGATATTGCTCAAAATCCTTAGTGGGAGCTAAGGTAGTTTGATGTAGAGCTTGTTCAAAGCTTGAACCACTATAAATTGTCTTGTCTTCAATTTTTACATTTTCAATTTGCTCCCTTCCACATTAAAAAACCAATTCACCCCCTCTTGGCCAATTTTGATTCAATTGATCCACTCAACATAGACCTAGCAAACTTGACCCGAGACCCGAAACCCGAACCGAAACCCGATTTTGACCCGAACATGATGATCCGAAGTTGACCCGAAACCCAAAATAAACCGAACCGAACCGAAATTTTTTGTTGAACCGAAATAGACCCGAACCGAAATGGACCCGAACTGAATGGACCCGAACCGATTTGACCCGAACCGAATGCTACCCAAACCGAAAGCTGAACCGAAAGCTGAACCGAATATCGACCCAATTTTAACCCGATTTTAACCCGAATATCTAGTTTTAACAATATAATAAATAATAAAAAGAAGTATGTTTTATTATCTTTTTATACTATATCATGGAAGAGACTATTCCTTTCTATACTAAAATGTAACATTTTAAATGTAACATGACCTAAAAAGTAATTAATCTCTAGCTTAAAAAATTGGTGGCTTATTTCCCTCAAAATTTTTGTCTTTTCCCTCTATATCATGGAAGAGAGTGTTCCTCTCTATACTAAAATGTAACATTTTAAATGTAACATGACCTAAAAAGTAATTAATCTCTAGCTTAAAAAATTGGTGGCTTATTTCCCTCCAAAATTTTGTCTTTTCTCTCTCTATTTTTTCCAATTGTCTTTTTCTTTTTTTCAATCTAGCTTAAAAAATTTGTGGCTTATTTCCCTCCAAATTTTTGTCTTTTCCCTCTTTATTTTTACCAATTGTCTTTCTCTTTTTTCTTTTTTTTAAAATTTAATTGAGTTTCAATTTAGATTAATTTAATTGAAATTTCACATTTAGTTTTAGAATTATTTTAATTATGTCCGTGATTTATGCTTTTAGATTTTAGTTAGCTCAATTAGATCCTAAGTTTAATAAATTAATTCATTTCAGAAATTATTATTATTATTATTATTATTATTATTATTATTATTATTATTATTAGATATAATAAACTTTGATTTAATATAATTATACAAAAAAAATTGATATGGATACATGAAGCTTTGATTTAAATATTTAATCAAATTCAAATGCATAGATTAACAAGTTGAATTAGAATTAATCTCATACATCAATAACTCTAAACTAAACCATAAATACTAAACCTCAAACCTTTAACCTAACTCAAATCGAATTGACCCGAAAATTTAAATGTTGACCCGACCCGAAATCAACCCGAAATCGACCCGATTTTGACCCGACCCGAAAGCGACCCGAACGACCCGATTTTGACCCGAACCGAAAGCGACCGATCCGATATTGACCCGACCTGAAAACAACCGATCCGATTTTGACCCGATCCAATACCCGAACCGAATCCGACTCAACACAGACCCGAATTAGACCCGAACCCGAATCGATTCTAAACTGATTCTAGATAGACCCGAAATGACCCGAACCGAAATGACCCGAACCGAACTCGAACCGAATGACCCGATTGCCACCTCTAACTCAACACATTCTCACAGTTCTTATTTTTATGCATTTATTATTTTGTTTTTATTTACTATTAGGTTTAGGTTTTATTTAATTTGCTATTTGTTTTTGGCAGTTATCAAGGCACAAAAACTAAGTTGGAAGTATGTCATGGAATCTTGGATAGACAAGGGCTTTTGATTGATCATAGTTACACTTGTACAAGGACAAGTTGACGGCCATGTACGGAAACAAAGAGAATATTGAGTATTTAATACTCTTTATTCCCATACTCATAACCTCCCACATTCTCTCTCCAACTTCCGCCATTACCACATCCTCATGACCGTCACACATCATTAATGTGTTCTATATGTTGCTTCCCTTTCTACATCTCTATTCACAAAACAATCAGCATTAAAGGCTAATTGACTCCCCAAAATATCATCGGCTCTTCACCTTCCACAACTTACCTCATTCTCCATTGTATCACCAAACCAAGTAGAGAAGCAAAAATCTCTCTTAGAACTCCATCACTGCTAAGTTAGATTTTAATAGCTCTACTGACACACCCATTGCTCAACCACCGCTAGATCAGCGTGCCAATGGACTCCTCTTGAGCGTATTCCAGCAAAAATATGAGCTTATGTGCAAGCAAAAGCTCATCATTGAAGAAGGGTTAGAATTCACTCCCTACATGTTACTATTCGATGCAGATGTGCTACATGTCATTTGCACACAAGAATGGGGGCCTTCATTCAACAAACTAGTGATGTGAATGCATCATGGGTACAAGAATTCTACACCCATATTGGCGATCCTGGAGAAACTGTGGCATATGTTCGAGGAAAGCTGGTAGATTTCTCTACGGTCGCGATTCGTAGGAACTTCCAATTCCCCAGCCAAGAAGACGCCCATTCCACCTTCATGGTCTCTGTCACTAAAAGTATCTATCCATTGCTTTTGTGAAATCTCTATGTTCTTGGGATGAGAAGGGTGGGGAATGGTGCTCATACCAGGATGGTAAATTGGAGGCACTTGTAGCCAGATTCAAAATTTTGGGCTCACATCATTAACAATAGACTCTTACCCACTCGCAATCGATAAACCCTTTCCCTCTACCGTATGCTACTTTTGGACTCTCTAATTATCGGACGTGACCTAGACCCTACACTACTAATTCATGCAACCATTGTTGAACGGGCTGCATCAATTGGTAAACCACATGGTTTAATTTTCCCCAATCTAATCATAGCTCTTTGTGACAAGTCTGGGGTTAGAAAATAGGAGGGGGATACTATTCTCGAAGCACCCACTAGCCTACTTCCCTTCCAAGTAGAGGAACTAAAAGGGTTAGCCCACCAAGCACCTTCACCAATTGTTCATGCACCAACTCCCTTAGTGGAAGATACCATTGTTACCCTTCTCCGACCTTATTTTATGTATGTTCAACAGCAGGATTTGATTGTTCAATCGTTATGTCAGAAATTGCTTCTGAATTCGCCAGAGAAGTTTCCCTTGATGCTTCATCAACTTTTTTAGCTCCCACTGCATCTGCACCACCACCCAACCCTAAAGACGAAGGCGACCAGATACTATCCCGGAGAAGTTTCCTTTTTGCATTGGGAACAATGTTCTTCTCAAGTTTGGGGGAGTATTGTCCCATGTATATATTGGGTTAAATTTAGGTAAAAGTTTTAAAAAAATTCAAAAAAATAGCTTGTAAATAGCCTAATCTATTTTGATGGTTCCCTTTGCTATATTTACATTGGTTTTGAAATTGTTGTTGCGTTGATCATGATTTCCTATGATTAATCTATGCTTAATGTTTTGCAATGTGTTAAGAGCTTTTATGTTTTGAACCTAGTATTGAAAATTGTTGTAGCCTTTATTTCACATGTTGCATGCCTTCTAAAAGCTTAAGAAGCCTTAGGGAAATTCTAGGTCGACTTTTTGATGCCAATGCATGAATTTATGTAAATGAATTGAATGCTCAATAAAGCAATTAAAGGATTAATTAAACTCCTAGAAAAATTGAGAAAATAATGAAAATTAATTGAAAACTCGATGCCATTGGCAAAATTGTTGAGGGACACTCTTCTATGCATCTTGCTACCTTAGTACACTAGGTGAGGTGTGTTTGCTCCATTTAACTTTCTTTGGTAGGAATGGTAGTACTGGCATAAGAGTGAATGAAAGTCTTCACAGGATGACTCTGCTCATATGTCTCAGAGATGGGTTGTTTGCTCCACACCATCTTCAGGTCTAAAGAGTAGTTGTGATAAGCTAAAGCCCAGTGATACAATTTTTTAAACTTAAAAAGAATTAAGGAAGTACAATATTGTGCTTGAAAAGAAAAAGAAAATTCTAAGGAAGTAAAAGAGAGCAATCATTAAAGTTTTCTAAGGCCATTACGTGATGAATACATGCGACACGACACCCACTGCACCTACAGTAGAATCGATCCTTGGAACAAAACTGTGAGTTCTGATGCACTGTATTTCTTTAAAATAGTCGAGGAATGAATTACTGTTGCAGCATGTCTTGGAATTCTTGTCATCATAGCTTAGTTGGGACCTTGGAAGCGATGGGTTGTTTTTGTTTTTGTTTTTCATGTTTAGATAGCATTGCTTGAGGACAATAAACAGTTCAAGTTTGGGGGTATTTGATGACTGTGTAGATATGCATACCCTTTTTACTTGGCTTTTGCGTTTGTTTAAGCTCATTTAGTTGCATTTAGGAGTAGTTTGCATGTAGTTAAAGAGTTACATTGCATGTGCTTAATTGTTATGTATTTTGGTTCTTTTAATGGGAAAGGTAGTGTTTTTGCGGTGCATGTGTAGGATCTATCGGAGCTAGAGGAATGTTGGAGCAGGAAGGATAGCACACCTCTCGTAGGAGCTGACAAAGAAAGAATAGTTGGAGATAAATCTAACTTTGACCCACATGGACTCTCCATAGATACGAAACTCATTAAAGATAGCGGGAAAGCAAGATCCTCTTAAAGGGGGTTGTGCATGCTTTAGGGCTACAAAACCCTAGCTGTAACACCCCAATTTTGGGCTTGGAAGTTTAGGGTCTGAACTGGACCGGTTTAAATTGCGGTTCGAATATAAAAGGTGGGTTTTAGGGAAAGCCTAGTTCGGGATGCATTATAAATATGGAAAAATATCTAAAAATCCTCTTTTATTATATATAAGAGAGTGGTGAAATCAATTTTACAAAATGGGGTTTGGAAATATGAGATTTCAAGTTAGTGACTAAAATGTAATTTTTGAAAAGTTGGTGACTGTTTTAAAAAGGATTGAAACTTTGAATCTTTAAGGAGCTAATTTACCCAAGACGAGGTTTCTCCAGATTTTTCTTAATATTAAAGATTTAAGTAATGTTATTTAATAAAAGGAAAGGAGGGAAAATAGATATTTTGGTTTTATAACTAACTTTTCTCAAAATTTTCCCATTTCATTTTCTCTCCATTTTCCCTCAGCCAAACACATTTCCCCAGCCACTTTTCCTCTGATTTTCACACCTAAAGTTGATATTTCAATCTCTAAATGATTTCTAATCATTTCTACACTAAATCCTCATCATTTGCCTATTGAATTTTCAAGAATTTTGGTTCTAAACAAGGAGAAACTCACATTTAGAGGTATGAACGTCCTTCTCCTCTAAATACTCAGTTCTTTACTGAAATTCTCAAGTTCTCAATCCTTGATTTGAGTTTTATTAAAGGTTTTGATGTTGTGATCTTGATTTTGGCTTAAAATGCAAGATTTGGATTTAATTTTGATGAAATTCGTATTGAATGATTGGGCTTTGTTTTGAGATGTCTTTTTGATGTATATTGGATGTAAAAATGATGTGTAATTTAAGTTTAATCAATACAATCCCGAATAGGTTGATTTTCCTAAGTTTTTGCTTGAGTTAATGGTGGTTTTTGAGGTGATTTTGATGTTCTGCTATAGCTGGAGGTATAAGGACGTGATTAGGTTCTTTTTGGATGTTAATTGATGTTTAAGAGTGTTTGGAATTGATGGATCTTGGCTGGGTAATGTTGTAGAGGTGTTTGGGTGTGTTTTCGGTTGTGTTTGGTAGCCGAAAGGTGAGGGTTGATGAGAGCAGCGAGTTTAGGTGTCTTGGTTGAAGATATTAATGCATGATGATGCATTAATCCTCTGCTTTGATGTGTTTAAAACAGGGGAGGCATCTTCGGATCCTTGTGGTGTTGATCCGGAGGCTTGATCGGCGTTTTGGCAAGCTTGCGAAACAGAATCGGTGAGTGAAGTTTGGTTTTCAGCTTTGAAACCAATGTTGGATGGTTATGGGAGCTTAGTTTAAGTCTAAACAACTTAGCTAAGCTCAAGAGTAAGTTTTTCGAAAAAACTCTCTTTTTGATGAACCATGAGATGGTTGAATGCAAAGTGTTTTATTTGCATGTTTAAATTCTGTTTTGAAAGCATATTTTGGCATGTTTAATGCTGGTTTTGTAAGCCATGTGTTGAAGGATGCTCAAGGTAAGAGATCCTTGTTTTAAACATAGTTAAATGTGGTTTGATGCATTGTAATGCATGACTATTTAATGGCTTTGTTAAATGCTTTAAAACAGTGGATTGATGATGGTAAATGATGCATATTGGCAAGTGATGTGTTGGTTTTAAAGTACTTGAATCGGATATAGTTAGCCGGCTATAGGATTGGGTGCACCGTGAATAAAGTCGCCTTGGATGTTGAGGGGTTGTGATTGTACCGTAAACTCCATCCAAGTACACTAATGAGATGTTTAAGATCACAATGGTGGTTAAAAGTCCATGTGTGGATCTTGTGTTGTGTGTCCTAAGATCACAATGGTGGTTAAAAGTCCATGTGTGGATCTTGTGTTGTGTGTCCCGTGTTCTCGTTAGTGATGTTATACAACTACCAATGAGTGATGTTGAGGGGTTGTGATTGTACCGTAGACTCCATCACGGGTGTTGAGGGGTTGTGATTGTACCGGTAAACTCCACCTTGTTATTGGTAGTGTATATGAAGCGTATGGGACAACGCTTGTAATCCGCGTATCCGATTGTGTTTTTGAGTTGTAAAATGTTATGGATTATCACTTGTAAGCCAATATGACATGTCGATGGATTGAAGCATGAGATGCTTGATTGTATGTATAAATGCATGATAAATGATGTTTTGAAATTAAAGGCCTTGGAAAGGTGTTTTTACAAAATGCATTATTGTGTTGTTTTAATTGAGCATTCCTCACTAAGCTATGTGCTTACGCTCTCTCTTTCTTAAACCAATAATGCAGAGCATTGAAGTGCTTTAAGGGCAGCAACGAGGTCAAGGATCCAAGTGAAAGTCTAAGCTCATGTATGGTGACTATTTTCATAACACTATTAGCTTTTGGCATTTGGCAATGGGAACCTAGTTTGTGTTTTGGGAGATGTTTGGACTCCCTAAGTTTGGTTTAATGCCTTTGATGATGCTGGAACATGTAAATGGCCTTTTGGTTTTTGGTTTGATGAATGCTTGATTTCTAATATAGGATGCATGCCTGTAGATTTGGGGTTTTTCCTTGAATGATGCCATGATTGAGTTTAGATGATGATAATATGTCCCTTTATTGATTGAGGACTTGTTGGTATGATATGGAGGTCATATGATTGTGTTTGGTGGGTCAAAAGTGTGTTAAACCAGAAAAATTCTGCAATTCTAGGCAGTCCGTATCGGAACGGGTACTACCGTTTCGGAACAGATGGCCTGAAATGACCATAGCGTTTCGAAACGGGGTAGAGCCGTTCCGGAACAGTTTTGCTACTGCCAAGCCCTGTTCCGCAACAGGTTTCGGAACGGTCCTTCCCCGTTTCGGAACACTCGACCGTTGGGCACTGAATCTGATGGTAAAATGTTTTGAAATTCTCACGTTTTAGTCCCAATCTTTGTTTATGCAATTGATTGAGTTTGAGATGTCTGTTTGAGATGAAATTTGACAGTGAAGCATGAAACATGATTAATTTCATAGTGGTAACTCAAAATTTGGCTAAGTCCTCTTAATTTCCAGAATTTACAAATTGGTCCCTAAATTTGTATGTTGTGCAATTGAGTCCCTAAGTGTTTTCCAATTGCTGTGATTTTCAAGTATGCTTATTCCAAGAGTTCACCTAGGGTTAGTATGCATCTAGACAATATTAAAAAGAAAAAAAGGGTCGTTAATCAAGGTTGACTTTCGGGTTGACTTTGGTTTTCCCCATGTAATCTTCGTAGTTCGGGTCAACCGTCTGGGCCGGGCTAAGGGGGTTACATTTGGTGGTATTAGAGCTGAGTTCTCGAGTTTTTGGGAACGGATATGTGGGTGATAAGTGTATGATTGCCTTGTATGCTTGTTGAGTGAAAGTATGATGTATGAATTGTAAGAATGTTACAATTGTGGTGTGTGCTTTGGTGAAGCATGTTAGAGGGACACATTGCCAAATCAAAGCTAATGAAGTGGTTTCTTTTATTTGGAAATGAGCTTGAGTACTTGGATTGCTTACCTTGCTGAGCCTGACTTTGTTTATTGCATTTGTGATTGCATTGTTTAGTGAATGGGACCTCGTAGAGAGACGAGGATTAATACGCGAGCTATGGCTCAAAATGAGAATGAGGAGAATGCTGAAAATGTGGTGGATTTGCCTCCTCCACCTGGTGGTGGTGGTGCTGGGGGTGAGGGAGCTAGTGCTGGTGCTGGTGCTGGGGTCGCTGGACCTGAAGCTGGGCAGGGGCAAGCTGCTCATGACATGACAATGCTGATACAAGCTATTGCTGGAGCCTTTCGGGTGGCGGTAGCTGGAGCTCAAGGAGCTGGGCATCAGGGAGATGCTAATGTTAGGTTACCTCTGGAACGCTTGCGCAGTCTGGGAGGGACTGAGTTCAGGGGTTTGTCTGCTGAAGGTTCTGAGTCTTGGTTGGAAAGTACCAAGAGAATTTTGGGACAAATGAACTGCAATGATGTGCAGAAGCTGGGCTGTGTGATATCATTGTTGCATGACGATGCGTATACCTGGTGGACAACCACTATCTCCGGAATGGAGGATGCTGATGTGACTTGGACGTTCTTTCTGAACGCATTCAAGAGGAGGTATCTGGGTGTGCGATACCTGGATGAAAAGAAAAGGGAATTCATGTCTCTTACTCAAGGGAGCATGACAGTGGCTGAGTACGAGGTTCAGTTTGTCCGACTCAGTCAGTACGCACCTGAGCTTATCCCTGATGAGCGGGAGAGGTGTGAACGTTTCCGTTATGGTTTGGTGACGGAGGTGAAGACTTATATGCTGGCTGTTGAGTACACTGAATTTGATGTGCTGGTTGGTAGAGCAAAAGATATTGAGTTGAATTTGAGTTTATCCTCTAAAGGAGTTGGTCCTAGTGTGGGCAAGCGAGCTGCTAAGTATAGTTCCGGTGGCGGACGGAACAAGAGAGGACGTGATCGGAAGTATCAGTCTTCGGCTAGGCGTGGTGGTGGAGGGCAAGGTGCGCCTGTTCAGGGAGACAGGGCGAGAACTGATCCGAACACATGTTGGACATGTGGATCGCGTGGACACCTGAGGCGTGATTGTCCTCGAGCAGCGAGGGAGGTTCAGGCTCCTGTTGTGGTGACCGGTAACTCGTGCTGGAACTGTGGTTCGGCGGATCACATGAGGAGGGAGTGTCCTCTGTTGGCCGGTGGTGGCCAGGGACGTGCTCCGGGAGTTGTTGCACCGCAGAGAGGTCGTGGGCGCGGCCGTTGTAACTTCTAGCGCAGGGAGGATGGTGGAAGGAATGTGGCTCATGTGGTAGCTGTTCAGCCTGAGGGTGGTGGCCAGGACAGAGTGTATGCTCAGAGAGAGGGGAGGAATGACACGGATGTGATCGCAGGTACTTTCACTTTGCAATCCTTGTCATTACTTTCCTTGATTGATTCTGGGTCTACACACTCATACATATTGCGTGAGCATGCTCAATTGCTTGGTTTGCCTGTTGAGACTTTGGATGTTGGTATGCGTGTAACTAGTTCTTTTGGTGAGACTGTTGTGACTCGAAAGCTTTATAGAAGATGTCCCTTGGTTGTGCAAGATCATGTTTTTCATGTTGATCTTATGGAATTTCCTTTCTATGGTTTTGATGTAATCCTTGGTATGGATTGGCTTGTTGAGCATCGAGTTGTAGTAGATTTTGAAAATAAGCGAGTTTCGTTGAAGCTTGCGGATGATTATGAGGTGGTGGTGGTTGGTGAGAATGTGAAGTTTCTTGCCAATGTGGTGTCTACATTGGAAGCGAGCCGGATGCTGAGGCAAGGTTGTGAAGCCTACCTAGCCTTTGTGATGAATCCTAGCTCTAAGGAGTTACGAGTGCAGGATATCAGGACTGTGCGAGAGTTTCCTGGTGTGTTTCCGGAGGAGTTATCTGGATTGCCTCCTAATCGCGAAGTGGAGTTTGGAATTGAGCTGTATGAAAACACAACTCCAGTGTCCATTACTCCTTATCGAATGGCACCTAAAGAGTTGAAAAAGCTGAAGACGCAACTTTAGGAGTTGCTTGATCGTGGTTTCATTCGGCCGAGTGTGTCACCTTGGGGTGCACCGGTCTTGTTTGTGAAGAAAAAGGATGGCACTATGAGAATGTGTATTGATTACCGTCAGCTTAACAAGTTGACTATCAAGAATCGGTATCCGTTGCCGAGAATTGATGATCTTTTTTATCAATTTCGGGGAGCGGCTGTGTTCTCTAAAATTGACTTAAGGTCAGGGTATTATCAGCTAAAGTTGAAGGATGTAGATGTGCCAAAGACAGCCTTCAGAACGAGGTATGGGCATTATGAGTTCCTGGTGATGCCGTTTGGTTTGACGAATGCTCGTGTAGCTTTCATGGACATGATGAATAGAGTATTCCATGAATACTTGGATAAATTTGTTGTGGTGTTCATTGATGATGATATTCTCGTGTACTCTCGTACTGAGGAAGAGCATGAGGGGCATTTGAGAATTGTGTTACAGGCTTTGTTGGAGAATCAGCTTTATGCCAAGCTGAGCAAGTGTGAGTTCTGGCTTAGGGAAGTTGTGTTTCTTGGTCATGTGGTTTCTGCTGAGGGGATTCGTGTTGATCCTCAGAAGATTGAGGCAGTGATGAATTGGAAGCCTCCTAAGTCTGTTCATGAAGTCCGTAGTTTCCTGGGTTTGGCAGGATACTATCGAAGGTTCGTGGATGGGTTTTCAAAGATTGCTGCACCTTTGACGAAGTTGTTGCAGAAGGATGTTAAGTATGAGTGGACGGAAGCGAGACAGCAGGCTTTTGAGAAGCTTAAGGCAGCTTTAACGCAAGCTCCTATTTGGTTCAACCTGAATCAGGGAAAGAGTTTGTGGTGTATAGTGATGCGTCCTACGTTGGTTTGGGATGTGTATTGATGCAAGAGGGTAAGGTAGTGGCTTATGCATCACGACAGTTGAAGGTGCATGAGCGCAATTATCCTACGCATGACATTGAGTTAGCTGCGGTGGTTTTTGCTTTGAAAATTTGGAGACATTACCTGTACGGTGTACACGGACCACAAGAGTTTGAAGTATCTGATGTCTCAGAAAGAGTTAAATCTTAGGCAGCGACGTTGGGTGGAGTTGCTTAAGGATTACGATTTAACTATCGAGTACCATCCGGGTAAAGCCAATGTTGTAGCGGATACCTTGAGTAGGAAGGTAGCTGTTGAGTTGAGGGCTATGTTTGCCAGTTTGAGCATTTCGCATGATGGTGGTCTTGTGGCTGAATTGCATGTGAAACCATCCTTGGTTCAGTTGATTAAGGAAAAGCAGTTGTTGGATGATTCCTTGGTGCCACATGTTCAGGATATTGCAGAGGGTAGGACATCGGATTTCTGCTTTAATGATGATGGAGTTTTATGTTTTGGGAGTCGGATAGTAGTGCCCAATGATGCTGATTTGAGGCGTGCTATTCTGACTGAAGCTCATAGTAGTCCTTTTGCTATGCACCCTGGTAGTACTAAGGTGTACCGTGATCTTCGTGATGAGTACTATTGGGTGGGTTTAAAGAAGGATGTTGCTGAGTTTGTAAGCAAGTGCTTGGTTTGTCAGCGAGTTAAAGCTGAGCATCAGTTTCCTTCAGGGTTGTTGCAACCGTTGAGGATTCCTGAGTGGAAGTGGGAAAGGATTACCATGGACTTTGTGTCTGGTTTGCCTTTGTCGCCATTGAAGAAGAATTCGGTGTGGGTGATTGTGGATCGCCTGACGAAGTGTGCGCATTTCTTGCCTGTGCATACTACGTACACTTTGGATAAGCTTGCGGAGCTGTACATTGCTGAGATTGTGCGGCTGCATGGTGTGCCAAAGTCGATTGTGTCGGATAGAGATCCGAGGTTTACATCGCGTTTCTGGCAGTGTTTGCATCAAGCTTTGGGTACACGGTTGAATTTCAGTACTTCTTATCATCCGCAGACGGATGGACAGTCTGAGCGTGTTATCCAGGTGTTGGAGGATATGTTGAGGTGCTGCGTGATTGAGTTTCAGGGTTCTTGGGAGAAACATTTGCCTTTGGTGGAATTTGCCTATAATAATAGTTATCAGGCAAGTATTCAAATGGCACCTTATGAAGCTTTGTACGGGAGGAAGTGTAGGACTCCTCTTTGTTGGGCTGAAACGGGTCAGAAGTTGGTTTCGATGCCAGCTTTGTTGAAAGGAACCACCGAGAAGGTGAATCTCATTTGTGAGCGTTTGAAGGCAGCTTCTGATCGGCAAAAGTCTTACGCGGATTTGAAGCGTAAGGAGATTGAGTATGCGGTGGGTGACCGTGTGTTTTTGAAGGTTTCGCCTTGGAAAAAGGTGATGAGGTTTGGCCGAAAGGGTAAGTTGAGCCCTAGGTACATTGGACCATACGAGGTGATTGAGCGTGTGGGTCCTGTTGCGTACAAGTTGAGGTTACCGCAAGAGTTAGAAAAGATTCATGATGTGTTTCATGTTTCTATGCTTCATGTTTCTATGCTTCGGAAGTATAGATCGGATCCTTCTCATGTGATGCCTGTGGAAGAAGTGGAGTTGAATCCGGATTTGACCTATGATGAGGAACCGGTGAAGATTCTGGATTCGGATAGTAAAGTTCTTCGAGGCAAGACCATTGAGTTGGTAAAGGTGTTGTGGAAGCATCGTGGTGCTGAAGAAGCCACGTGGGAACGGAAGGATGACATGTTAAAGCAGTTTCTGGTTTAAATTTCTTAAGGGGGGAGAGTTGTAACACCCCAATTTTGGGCTTGGAAGTTTAGGGTCTGAACCGGACCGGTTTAAATTGCGGTTCGAATATAAAAGGTGGGTTTTAGGGAAAGCCTAGTTCGGGATGCATTATAAATATGGAAAAATATCTAAAAATCTTCTTTTATTATATATAAGAGAGTGGTGAAATCAATTTTACAAAATGGGGTTTGGAAATATGAGATTTCAAGTTAGTGACTAAAATGTAATTTTTGAAAAGTTGGTGACTGTTTTAAAAAGGATTGAAACTTTGAATCTTCAAGGAGCTAATTTACCCAAGAAGAGGTTTCTCCAGATTTTTCTTAATATTAAAGATTTAATTAATGTTATTTAATAAAAGGAAAGGAGGGAAAATAGATATTTTGGTTTTATAACTAACTTTTCTCAAAATTTTCCCATTTCATTTTCTCTCCATTTTCCCTCAGCCAAACACATTTCCCCAGCCACTTTTCCTCTGATTTTCACACCTAAAGTTGAGATTTCAATCTCTAAATGATTTCTAATCATTTCTACACTAAATCCTCATCATTTGCCTATTGAATTTTCAAGAATTTTGGTTCTAAACAAGGAGAAACTCACATTTAGAGGTATGAACGTCCTTCTCCTCTAAATACTCAGTTCTTTACTGAAATTCCCAAGTTCTCAATCCTTGATTTGAGTTTTATTAAAGGTTTTGATGTTGTGATCTTGATTTTGGCTTAAAATGCAAGATTTGGATTTAATTTTGATGAAATTCGTATTGAATGATTGGTTTTGTTTTGAGATGTCTTTTTGATGTATATTGGATGTAAAAATGATGTGTAATTGAAGTTTAATCAATGCAATCCTGAATAGGTTGATTTTCCTAAGTTTTTGCTTGAGTTAATGGTGGTTTTTGAGGTGATTTTGATGTTCTGCTATAGCTGGAGGTATAAGGACGTGATTAGGTTCTTTTTGGATGTTAATTGATGTTTAAGAGTGTTTGGAATTGATGGATCTTGGCTGGGTAATGTTGTAGAGGTGTTTGGGTGTGTTTTCGGTTGTGTTTGGTAGCCGAAAGGTGAGGGTTGATGAGAGCAGCGAGTTTAGGTGTCTTGGTTGAAGATATTAATGCGTGATGATGCATTAATCCTCTGCTTTGATGTGTTTAAAACAGGGGAGGCATCTTCGGATCCTTGTGGTGTTGATCCGGAGGCTTGATCGGCGTTTCGGCAAGCTTGCGAAACGGAATCGGTGAGTGAAGTTTGGTTTTCAGCTTTGAAACCAATGTTGGATGGTTATGGGAGCTTAGTTTAAGTCTAAACAACTTAGCTA
This sequence comes from Hibiscus trionum, assembly GCA_030270665.1. Classification (NCBI taxonomy): domain Eukaryota; kingdom Viridiplantae; phylum Streptophyta; class Magnoliopsida; order Malvales; family Malvaceae; genus Hibiscus; species Hibiscus trionum. Next base: position 35,101,825 of record BSYR01000017.1, read on the forward strand.
AGCTCAAGAGTAAGTTTTTCGAAGAAACTCTCTTTTTGATGAACCATGAGATGGTTGAATGCAAAGTGTTTTATTTGCATGTTTAAATTCTGTTTTGAAAGCATATTTTGGCATGTTTAATGCTGGTTTTGTAAGCCATGTGTTGAAGGATGCTCAAGGTAAGAGATCCTTGTTTTGAACATTGTTAAATGTGGTTTGATGCATTGTAATGCATGACTATTTAATGGCTTTGTTAAATGCTTTAAAACAGTGGATTGATGATGGTAAATGATGCATATTGGCAAGTGATGTGTTGGTTTTAAAGTACTTGAATCGAATATAGTTAGCCGGCTATAGGATTGGGTGCACTGTGAATAAAGTCGCCTTGGATGTTGAGGGGTTGTGATTGTACCGTAAACTCCATCCAAGTACACTAACGAGATGTTTAAGATCACAATGGTGGTTAAAAGTCCATGTGTGGATCTTGTGTTGTGTGTCCCGTGTTCTCGTTAGTGATGTTATACAACTACCAATGAGTGATGTTGAGGGGTTGTGATTGTACCGTAGACTCCATCAGGGGTGTTGAGGGGTTGTGATTGTACCGGTAAACTCCACCTTGATATTGGTAGTGTGTATGAAGCGTATGGGACAACGCTTGTAATCCGCGTATCCGATTGTGTTTTTGAGTTGTAAAATGTTATGGATTATCACTTGTAAGCCAATATGACATGTCGATGGATTGAAGCATGAGATGCTTGATTGTATGCATAAATGCATGATAAATGATGTTTTGAAATTAAAGGCCTTGGAAAGGTGTTTTTACAAAATGCATTATTGTGTTGTTTTAATTGAGCATTCCTCACTAAGCTATGTGCTTACGCTCTCTCTTTCTTAAACCAATAATGCAGAGCATTGAAGTGCTTTAAGGGAAGCAAGGAGGTCAAGGATCCAAGTGAAAGTCTAAGCTCATGTATGGTGACTATTTTCATAACACTATTAGCTTTTGGCATTTGGCAATGGGAACCTAGTTTTTGTTTTGGGAGATGTTTGGACTCCCTAAGTTTGGTTTAATGCCTTTGATGATGTTGGAACATGTAAATGGCCTTTTGGTTTTTGGTTTGATGAATTGCTGAATGCTTGATTTCTAATATAGGATGCATGCCTATAGATTTGGGGTTTTTCCTTGAATGATGCCATGATTGAGTTTAGATGATGCTAATATGTCCCTTTATTGATTGAGGACTTGTTGGTATGATATGGAGGTCATATGATTGTGTTTGGTGGGTCAAAAGTGTGTTAAACCAGAAAAATTCTGCAATTCTGGGCAGTCCGTATCGGAACGGGTACTACCGTTTCGGAACAGATGGCCTGAAATGACCATAGCGTTTCGAAACGGGGTAGAGCCGTTCCGGAACAGTTTTGCTACTACCAAGCCCTGTTCTGCAACAGGTTTCGGAACGGTCCCGCATTTCGGAACGGTCCTTCCCCGTTTCGGAACACTCGACCGTTGGGCACTGAATCTGATGGTTAAATGTTTTGAAATTCTCACGTTTTAGTCCCAATCTTTGTTTATGCAATTGATTGAGTTTGAGATGTCCGTTTGAGATGAAATTTGACAGTGAAGCATGAAACATGATTAATTTCATAGTGGTAACTCAAAATTTGGCTAAGTCCTCTTAATTTCCAGAATTTACAAATTGGTCCCTAAATTTGTATGTTGTGCAATTGAGTCCTTAAGTGTTTTCCAATTGCTGTGATTTTCAAGTATGCTTATTCCAAGAGTTCACCTAGGGTTAGTATGCATCTAGACAAGATTAAAAAGAAAAAAAAAGGGTCGTTAATCAAGGTTGACTTTCGGGTTGACTTTGGTTTTCCCCCTGTAATCTTCGTAGTTCGGGTCAACCGTCTGGGCCGGGCTAAGGGGGTTACACTAGCTTTCTCGCATACATAAAGAAGACTTGGGCAACAATTAAAGTAGCTTGATCGTAGATGACAACCCTTAGTCTTCAGCTACCGGAGAACCACTAGAGTCGAAGTTCTAGAGGAGTCTCCACACAATAGAAGCCATCGAGAGAGGTTGAAGGAGTACGGGACCTGCAGCAACAATTAGCAAGCTTGGAGTAGATCGTCGATGACGCTTGACCTTTTCCATCCATTGGTTTATAAACTGCCATGTTTTTAATTGTTTTAATTATGGACGTTTTAGGCTCAGAACTGAGCTAAATACTTTTAGTTGGGTGTATTGCTTATTAGGATTTTATGTTTTGATTACTTTGTTTTAACGCTATAGTTCTTTTCCTTTATCTATTCTGTTCATAGTGCTTCGTGCATAGTTATTTGTAAGAGCTATCGAGAGAGACCTTTTAACTAATGATCTTTGGCTTAATATCGAGAGAGTTATGTTAAACAAACGTGAACAGTGAGACTAAGCTGTTAACTTAATCTTAATCCGGCTTAAACATAAATTTAGGATTTCAACGACTGATAAGGGGAACTTGAACAGATAATATAGTTGTCAAGGTTGACGCAGACATGTATTACCTTAGCTTCAATGTTATCAACTTCTAGGCATCCAGAGAGTCAGGAGTTAATTAGAAAACTCTGTCGAGTAGATAAAGATCTTAGTTGGTTTACATAGCCATGTATTGTCTGTCGCTATAGCATTGAAATAAGTAATCAAGCATAATTCCTAGGCAATAAATTTAGCTTCCAGAATTATATGTTATTTGCCTCAACATCTGTTTGTCTTGATCATAGCTACTTTATTTGCATTTAGTTTTAATAAATCACCATCAAATCAATACTTGCTCAACCATTCTTAAGTACGATCGCTTCGTATTTATTGATCCAATCCTCGTTGTTTCGACACTCTACTCTATCATTTTATTACTTGATTGACAAGTATACTTTCTCTAAAGTGCATCATTATTCGACAAGCATCAAAGCTCGAACCCAAATCTCATAAATGTAATTTTGTAGGCTATCCTAAAGAAACTAAATGATATTATTTCTTCAATCCTACCGAGAACAAAGTGTTTGTTGCTCGAACATGAATCTTCCTAGAAAGAGAATTTGTTTTTAGAAAAGAAAGTGGGAGAAATATTGAACTCAATGAAATTCTAGATCAACCACAGATCATTGAACTAGTGATTGAACAACAACAAGTTCCACAAGTTGTTGAGGAACATTCAACTATTTTGGAAACACAACCAATGTGAAGATCTTTGAGTGAATGCAATGCGCCTGAGAAATATAGATTTCTTGTCACATTGCATGGTGATGTTGATGTGATCCAAGGCATCACCAAAATTCTTGGGGCCTTGATCACATCAAAGGAGAAGTCATAGGATTTAAACACTTATTCTCGAGTCGAGGATCTCAACCATTCGAGTTTTCTAGCCTTGAATATGAGCTTAAAGCCTTGGCCATCTTTTGAACAAATGTAGCATGTTACTTATGCATTTTAATATATGCATTTGAGTGCTAGCTTAGGAGTGTGTTGCATGTAGTAGCATGAGCATTAATAAATTTTCATGTTTAATTATGCATGGTAGTTCATTTATTGCACATGAATAAATATGCATGTTAGTTTATTTAAGTATGATTGTTCGTTTAAGTTGCATTATTTTAACATGTCTTTTTGTGTTATTAGATGCATGAAGGCTGAATAAATTCGGCACTCCAATGGACACCAAAAGGTATTAATCACATGTTTGAAGTCTCTTGGGATTCAAGCACTTAAGGGAGAGTAAATGAAAGAATTAAAACATCACTTAAGGAGGGAATTCAAGGAGTCTTGTATATTCAGTCAACTTGTTCGCCATTTTTTAATTGAATCTAGGCTGATCTGAGTCTTGAAGTCTTCTTGAAACGTATTCCTCCATTTCTTAGCTTACCAACGCATATTGAATGACATCAATCCGATATTGGGAGCTTAAGATATGACCAGATTACTGAAGATAGTTCATGCTAGAAATTTAATACAGGAATAATCATCACTCAAGCAAGAGACCATTCATTTGCTGCCAGATTCATTCTCCATGCAAGGACCATTCAGCTTCCACGTTAAAGATCATCCAAAGGCTTTATGATATCTAATTCATCCATTAAAGAAGAGTGAATGACATTAATCAAAGTTGTGTGAGCTCAAAAGTCTTTTCCTTGTAAACAAATGAATGTCTACATTAATCTTGACAATGTCTAGATTCATCATACATATTCAACAAGACCATTCAACTACCAAGGTAGTGGGAAGGTCACGAGCTATAATTACCATTAAGAAGACTTAATTCACTTGTTTGGATCTTTTTAGATTCCATCTTGATCCCTATAAATAGGCTATAACATTTCATTGTAAATGTACAACTTAGAATTTGAATATACTTGTGAGATTGTTCTCCTCATTGTTCTTCATTGAGCTTCTTGACTTCCAAGCTTGCTCTTGTGATTGTCAACCTCTACCTTCTATCATCTTATAACGTTGGTTCCTAGTTGCATATAATTAATGGGTTGTGTTCCACCATCTACCTTTCCATCTAATTATAACGTTGGTTCCTAGATCTCAATATCTACTGGGTCACATTCCATCCAAACTATCCTTTAATCTACTTAAACATCTAGTCCCTTCCACTCAATTATCCATGTCGTCCATACTCTTTACTATCTTCATCTTCTTTATTTCATCCCACCGAACCCATTTTCTAGCCTTCAACAACGATTTTAAATATACCTTAATTTATGATCAAGAACAAATACGTCTCAACTTCAACATACGAAGGCGAGCATGTATCAGATGTTCTCTTCATGGATCAAGATGAGCCTAGGACTTATCAAGAAGCAGTGACATGCCCAGAATCTAAGAAATGGCTAGAGGCCATGAAATTCAAGATGGATTCCATGTCATAAAACCAAGTTTGGACCTTGGTTAACCCACTTGAAGGGGTTAAGCTCATAGGGTGCAAATGTGTTTTCAAAAAGAAAACCACATGGATGGCAATGTACAAACATACAAAAGGCGATCAATCACTAAGGGTTTTCTTCAATTTCATGGTATAAACTTTGATGAAACCTTTTCTCCCATTGTTATGTTTAAATTCATCCGGATCTTACTTGCGATAATTGCATTTTATGATTATGAGATATTGCAAATGGATGTTAAAACCACTTTCCTCAATAGAAAACTAGATAAGGATATGTACATGACACAATCTGAAGGTTTTTTCAATCCAAAAGATTTTGAAAAATATACAAGCTACAAAGGTCCATTTATGGAATGAAGCAAGCTTCCTGAAATTGGAATCTTCGTTTTAATGATGCAATCAAAGAGTTTGGTTTTATCAAAAATGAAGATAAGCCATGTGTTTTCAAGAAAATCAGTGGGAGCACTATCATATTCTTGGTACTGTGTGGATGGCATGCTAATAATAGGAAAAGACATACATGGTTTACATTCTGTAAAAACTTGGTTAGGAAAAAAAAATTTCCATGAAAGACTTGGGTGAGGCAACATACATATTAGGAGTCAGGATTTATAGAGATAGATAGAAATGACTCCTAGGACTGAGTCAAAATACATACATAGATAAAGTACTTAAAAGATTCAGTATGGAAGAATCCAAAAGGGGGTTCTTACCTATGATACAAGGAATTTCGCTCTCGAAGGAAATGTGTCCTTCAACACCTCAAGAAAGAGAGCGCATGAGTAAGATTCTATATGCTTTAGCAATAGGATCTATCATGTATGACATGTTATGTACTCGTCTAGATGTATCATACGATTTAAGTATGACAAGTCGGTACCAAGTAGATCCCGGTGAAGGTTACTAGGTAGCAGTTAAAAATATCCTTAAGTACTTAAGAAGAACTAGGGATACATTCCTTATATATGGAGGTGTGGAAGAGCTAAATATAAAAGGTTATACTGATGCCAGCTTTCAAACTGATAAGGATAATTCACGATCGCAATCGGGTTTGGTGTTCTGCCTTAATGGAGGCGATGTGAGCTGGAAAAGTTCAAAGCAAGATACAGTAGCTGATTCTACAATAGAAGTCGAGTATATTGCAGCAAGCGATGTTGCAATAGAGGTAGTTTGGATCAAGAAGTTCATATATGAACTAGGGGTTGTGCCTAGCATATCTAATGTTATAGGTCTACGTTGTATTAGATACATGAGTGATTGATCTTAGTGCTAGTGGGAGATTGTTAGAGTATGACCAGAGACCAATCATAAGATGCTTGTAAATGACATTTTTTCCTTGTTTATTAATACAAAGACATTGTCATTATTATTTTCAGTTATTATTTTGCGTCCATAAATAAACTGGATTATAATAAAGTCCTTAGAATAATATTGTTATTCTTAAATGTCCTTAGTTGAGTATTATTATGGGCATGGACAACAATAATGCATTAAGATTAATATGTAGTTGATTGGTGATAAAATGTTGTCATTGACATGGAGATGTCAAAATCAATACATAAGTCGGCGTTAAAGAACGACATACTAGATTGACCCGCTATGAGCATGTTTCTTAGATCATTATGTGGCAGTCACAACACTACCCATAGTGATAACTACATGTATGATCCTCAAACTTGAGATCATCATTATTTTAACATCGTGAGTGATAGATTTTGATACAGTCAAACGTGTGTCGTAAGTAACTAACTACACTATAAAGACTAATATTGGATATGTTACAATCTATGTAGTGGGATATGGTTGATCAAGATAGGATTTGTACATCCTACATAATAGGAGTAATATCGTAGGCTACTTGACTAAGTGAGACTAGAAATGCATGGCCATGCTCGAATAAGTTGATATCAGATATCATCGTTATTCATTTATAATAGTATACTCAAGATATCAAGAAATATTAGATGAACTATATAAGTGTGACTGTTCCATAACTTGTGTCCAATCTACATATAAAGGACAAAAGGATGTAATACATGAAAAGAGTTAATCACGAAGATGTTATGTCGAATCATGATTCCCTGTAACTTAGATGACAATGACATATTGCTAGATTTCACTCATTGTTTGTAATATTAGAAATGTTCTAATATTTACTATTGGATAAATATTAAAAGAATTATATATGTACAAATTTGTTGTACACGAATTTAGTTAAATTAATATATATTTGATATATATATATATATATATAATTTAACTATTGGATAAATATTAAAAGAAAATAATTATTGTAATTATGACTCTTTTAATATATAAATAATATAATTCGATTTAAATTAGTATATATAATGAAATTCTAATTAAACTTGAATTGTGATTATATATATTAATATATATATATATTGAAATCCTAATTAAGTTGAATTGAGATTATATATATATTGAAATCCTAATTAAAGTTAAATTAATATATATATATATTGAAATCCTAATATGAGTTGAATTAGGATTACAAAGGCTATATAAAAGCATGAGAGATCTAGTAGTCATTAATGCTTTTCGGAAAACCTTCTAAATAGTTTAGAGTTTTATATGCTCATTTCAACTGGTTGAACTAAGTAGAGGTCGAAGCGTTATTGTTGCGGCTTAGGAATCTACATCGTGGAATCGTGATTGTATATCTATCTTCTCCAAATTCAGAATTCTAGATTTTAAACATGTAATTCTTCACCCTTATTCACCCCGATTCGTTCCTCGTACATAAATCTATGGTGGTGATCCCCGGATAATTTTTTTGCCGCGCCATGGGGTGTACAGGCGTGACCTAACAATTACATGTATAACACTTGACCTCTTATTGAGAGAATGTTATAAAGTGACATGAGTCGAGACTTGTAAGAGAAATCTGGTTATGTCCTTATTTCATAGCCTTCGTCCCTTGAATTATGGTGATCATTGGAACATATGTTTCTCAATGTTCTTGTAAGAATTAATATTGTTGGAGGAGAGATAACTTGACACTTGTATAAAAATGAATGTGCTTGAACAAAGGTAACTCGACTCGACACTCTTGTATAATTCCTTGAAGTGAAGTATTCATTAGTGGAGGCATCTCAACATCAGAAGTAGGCAGAGGGTCTTGATGCATGAGTTGTTCTTCAACGCTCTTGTAGTGTCATTAGTGTGGAAAAGAGGTTGACATTGCGAAGGCATCCATAGTAGTGACGTAGAGGCATCTCGACGCCTTTTGTGGCGAAGGATCTCGACGATCGTCACTGAAGAGTGGAAACATCTACAACGCTAAAAGTATATTTGGGGATCTCAACACTCTATGCGAGATTTCTTCAGTGAACTAGAGTCATTTCCAACACTAGAAGTATAGCGGATAATCTCGTTGCTCAACGTTGGGTTGGTACAATAACTTTGTAGAATCATTTTCGCCGTGAAAAGGAGGCATCTCAACGCCGGAAATAGGGCAGAGGATCTCAACATTCTTGTAGAAACACCTATGTAGCATCAATTTTTATCACGAGGCGGAGGTATCTCAACGTCAGAAATAGGGCAGAGCGTCTTCGACACTATTGTAAAAACAACTTTGTAGTTTTTGCCGCGGAGCAAAGGCATCTCGGTGTCGGAAATGGGACAGAGGATCTCAACACACATATTGAAACAACTTTGTAGCATCAATTTTCTTCACAAAGCGGAGACATCTCAACACTGCAAATAAGGCAGAGGATCTCGATGTGTTAATTAGCAATTATACAAGATTCAAAATCAATAAAATTTAAAATCGATTGGTCATGTACAACCATAATTCACTTGAGTGTTTTTGGTTAAATTACACTATAGTGGTCAATACGGTGGTTAGAGGCCATCAACATGATAGTCAATGGTGGAGACGATTATGGTGGCCGACGGTGGCCGTTCGACAAAGCTTGTTTGTTGAACTAGATTTGGCTGAATAAAGAGCGAAGAGGGGAAGAGAAGAAGATAAATAAATGTTGTTAATTTAAATATTTTGTTACATGTCATTCAGATTTGAGAAGAGAAAATAAAGATTTTTTTAATATTTTTTGTACTTTTTAATTTTTAAAAAAGTAAATATTTACTTTTTGATTTTTAAAGATTAATGATGAAATTAAAAAAATAATGAAACGTTGAGAATTAATCTTGTAATTCATTCCGTAAATAAATGGAGGGTTTTTATATTTAAGATAAATATCACATGTCAAATTCTGAGTGGATACACTGTTTCACATCTGCTTTTGTAATGGAAGTGGAGAAAGTGTCTGACAAAGAAATACCCCATGTATAAAATTGAGAATTTTTAATCGAAATGTATGGCATTGATTAATTGAGTATAGTTCATGTACCAAAGAAATATTTAACTTTTATAGTAAATATAAATGAAGATTCACTTAGTAAAATATGACATGAAAAAATTAGTTGAGCGAATAATATTAACTGATTGAGACTATTGATGTGATATAATTTCTCCTAAACTAAACCTTTTAACTCAAAAATAAGTATTTAAAGTAATTTTCTTTATACATATTTACTTTTTTGTGAACTCTTTGTGATCATTTTTTAAAATACTGATGTGATTATATGATAGTATCAGTTCATACGTTTTTTTAATCAATTGAAAAGGTACACAGATCTTGTACACATATGCTCAAACCGGGATCTTCTATAATGAATATCATCATCTTTTCTAATATAGCCACTCGTGGGATCAATTCCTTGTGACTTCCTAAATATTAAAATTCTAAGATAATTTTAAAAAGGCTAAATACACTTCCCCCTAAACTTTATCTATTTTCCCAACTTGCCCCTTAAATTACGTTTTGCCCACTTTTTCCCCCTAACGTTTTCTCAGTTACCTATATTACCCCCTACCGTTAAAAAAATTATATTGACCAATCAAATCACGCCACGTTATTTTCCTTATTTATTTTTAAATTTTAATATATATATATATATATATATATATTAAAATAATTATTAATTTAATTATATTTTCAAAAGACCCAAAATGCCCCCATCTTCTTCCCTCCATCGTGTTCATCCTCTTTCTTACCCTAGTCTGAAAATACCCAGAAACAAAATTTATCAGTAAATCCTATCCTCATTTAGAAAATTCAAAGAACTAAAAAAAATACAAAAGTGACAGAAAACACAAATATATACATAAATACTAATCTTCAAACTTTAAAATTATCAAAAAGAAAATCCGCAGCAAAAATAATCAGATTAATGAGAAAAAGAACATGACTTTCAGATAAATTAGGGAACTCAGAATCAAAATTTTGAGAATAAAGTAAAGAAATAGAATATGAAAATAGATGAAAAATTAAAGAACAATAGGATGAGGGTTAAAGGAGCGATCTTTTTATTATATTTTGGTTCATTAAATTCAACATAAAATTCTTGCATGCCTTCGGTCTAAAGTGAGCAAGGAGAGAATCAGAGGTCGATAGCGAGAGTTGGCGATTGCAAGGCGACAACTGAAACATGTTGTTGAAGATAAATGATCGTCGCTTGATTCCACCAACATCAGTGCCACCGTTAGCAGTAGGAGAAAATAGTAGACCGTCGATTTCGACAAAAATTTTAAAATTGTTGTTTTTGGTGGATGGATCTGCCAAACAACTTGAGAAAAGAACTGGAGTGGTTGGGAGGTTAGTGGAGATGGAGGAAAAGGTGAAAAAAGAAGGGGAAATGGAAGGTCGGAGAAGAAGGGGGAAAGTTGGGATGAAGACGAGGGTTTATTGGTATTTTAATATATTTATTTTTTTTATTTTTTTTAAATTTAAAAATAAACAAAGAAATTCACGTGACACGTTCTGATTGGTTAATACATATATTTTTTAAAGGTGTTAATTTTTTGGGTAAAATGAATAACGACAAATACTTTAAGGAGCAAAAGTGGACAAAACATAATTTAGGGCTAAGTTAGAAAAGTGAGTAAAATTTAGAGGGAGAAAAGTATTAAGCCTTTCAAAAATAAATTTACATAAGATTTATTAGTATAATATATGAACTTGATCCAACTAATTATCCCGAATTAAGAAAAAAATTTAAAACCGAATTTAGCGAGCTTGACAGCTCATAAGGGAAAAATATCCAAATTAGGTATGGACATTTTATCCGACCCGGTCGGGTCAGATTTTTAATTAAAAATTCGAATTCGGGTCGGGTCAGGTTTTTTTAAGGGTGATGTCGGGTCGAGTTTAAGGTGAAAAAAATCTGACTCGACCCGAGACTAATAGTTTAATTTTCCCTTATGTTTTAGGAATATTTGTAATAATACCCCTTCTTTATATATAATTTTATAATTAGGTCCTTAAAATTAAATTTTTTATTTACAATTTGGTCTCTAAAATTTATTTTTTACAATTAAATCCTTAAATTTTAATTTATTTTACTATTACGTCCCTAAAATTTAATTTTTTAATAGGTTGGATCGGGATCAAATTTATATATATAAATTCCAGGTCGAGTTTTTTAAATGATGTGATCGGATCAAGTCGAATTTCGAATTTAAAATACTTATTTTTGAGTCGGGTGGTCAAAAACCCGACCCGTTCTCATCCCTATTTATTCCAAACGCTTTCCCATTTATCGCAAAAGGAAAAGATTCACCGTGAGACTCTTCCCTCTTTATATTCTTCACGCAACCCTATTACCGACCCACCAATCGTCCCGATGGCAACCACCACTCAGAAACCTCTTGCCGGCGCAACCGCCATCACAACCACTCCTTCATCAGTCACCGTCGCCGCCTCCAATTCATCCTCAGAAGCGTACCCCAAAAAGACCATGCCATCCTCCACGGATAAGTCAGATCCTCCTACCACTGTTACCCTTTCCAATGCTGATGGAACAGTCAAGGGAATCGAGGGGTCGAAGACCACCGAGACTACTGTGGGCTCGGACGATGAGGATAGCAGCGGTCCCGTTAACGATATCCAGAAGAAGATGCGCCGAGCTGAGCGGTTCGGCGTTCCTGTCCAGTTGTCCGAGCAAGAGAAGCGTAATTCTAGGGCCGAGAGGTAATTTCCATTTTACTTTTTCGTTTTTAGGTGTTATTTAGGGTTTCCCTTTTGTTTTATACCTAGTTGATGAGCATTTCTGAAGAGAAGAGAAGAGAAGAGAAGAAATTGTGTTGTTTCTAAAATTTACGTTCTGATAATTTTCTTTAAATGCAATTGTTGATTGTTGGTGCGCTGAGAAGCCTGGATTAATACTCTTGAATCCTTTCATTGTTTAGATTGTAGAGAATCTCTTAGAAGCCCTTAAATTTCAAATTTATTCTCTTAACTTAATCAATTTATCCGTTGGTTCTTAAGAAATTAGTGTTGCACCTATGTAATCTTATCTAGTTGCCTTGATAAGCATGCCTGCGTTATAATCTTACCTAGTTACCTATTTGGCTCAATTTCTTCTATTGGAAGGGATTTCCTTTCATGCTAAAGGTCTAGTAACTGTAGTCGTGGAAGTTGAACCTCATTTCTTTAATTTTCTTTGTGTGTTTTTTTTTGGACAAATTTTGCAGGTTTGGCACTGCACCCAGCTCAAAGGGCTCAGAAGCATTGGAGGAGGTGAAGAGGAAGGCTAGAGCAGAGAGGTTTTTGTCCTTACCACATTTACCCAGTCGTGATATTGCTCAGAGTTGCATTTAATTGATTTATTAATTCTTTCCTGGGTTCCCAGGTTTGGGCTTGCTGTACCCTCTACAGCTGTTGACGAGGAAGAGAAAAAGAAAGCTCGTCTTGCCCGATTTGCACCATATGCCAAACCTGATACAGTGGAAGGAGAAAAGAGAAAAGCAAGGGCAATCAGGTACGTTCCAACGAAAGCACCGTTTCCTACATTGTTAGATGCCTATAAATGCCTTAAGAAGTCTTTATAGAAAAGGTTTATGCATGTTGAGATTGAAATTTGACTATTTTCCTGGCCTTTCCAGGTTTTCTAATCCTCCGTCAAGTTCTTTAGCACAGGTAAATGACAAGGATATTGAACCTGTAAGGGCTTAATTAGTTGTTTCTCTGGAAAATTTCATGGATCTGAGAAAAATTCAGTGTTTTAACGGTGTATACACTTTTTCAGGAGGCTCCTATTGCTGGAAAGGCTGGTGGAGTGCTCTAAATAGAAATTACAGTAGTTAGAAGGTATCTTTGGGGATACGCATTGCCGTATGCACACACACATTTAGTTGTTTAACTAGGGCCCAGCCATCTTATTATCAGTTACTCATATTTTACATTATTTTTGTTATTTTCCTTTTCAGGTCCAGTGTGGCTGTGTCCTAACAGCATATGATTCTCTGAAGCTTCTTTACAGTGTTTTTCTAGCATAAAAATTCTAAGAGCAGTGTTCCATCCCCAGATGAATTTCTAAATCAGCGACAAGTTGTTTTTGGCAGTTTGAAAGGTGTTTTATGGTGTCTATTCATTTGGTGAGGCCTATTGGAATCAACAACCACCTGGAGTGTTAACCTATCTTAAATCTTACAAAGAGTATTATAAATTCTGGAGTAACGGGCTTAGAAATTTTCTAGTTTTCCAGTTAGATAATTTAATTGAGAAAGTATGAAGGTGGTTATTAGATTCATCTTAAAAATTAATGAGTTTGTTTCTTACACTGTTTCAAGTTTTATAGTATGATCAAGTGTGAGACAGCAGTAGTATTCATATTGAGTCTGACATCTATTTCCATGGGTTAAAATAGCAAATGGTATATGCTTCTTAAGAATTCATACTCTTACTGCTTTTATTATGAGATTTGTAGGGTTCTTTTTTTGTGTGTGGTGGGATGTGTGGAGGTTTCGTTTTGGCCGCTGGACAAATGGTATACTTAGATACCTTTGTTTGATCAAAGATGGGTAAGTTTGTTTTCTGTATTTACATTAAAAATTATTAGGAATTCCGTAGTCTGGGATTTGGATAGGAGGCTTATCTTTAGATAGATAGTTTTTGTTCATTCGTTCTCTCTGTCATCTTCTTATAGATTTGAATTTCTTTTATAAAAAAATGAAACGAATAGAACTATTTGTTAGATATGTGTAGGAGCGTGCATGTTAATTTACAATATAGTTTGCAGGCTTGCATGCATATGGTTGCTGTGTGTGATGAATGACCGGCATTAGTTCCACTGAATTAGATGGTTATCTTTCTATTACAAATTGTCCTTGCAATGTTGTCATGGATATGTTACAACTGGTGTTCAGCGCCTGATCATGAGAGAAATGTTGAAAGCTGGAAATGCTTTTATAATATGAAGATTGCTCATGTTCAATGTTTTCGTAGGTGGATGAACTTATATGTTCCAAAAGTTAAAACTTTTTTCCTAAGCCTGTTACTTGAGAATCTCTTAATTTTAGATTTGAGATGAGTGAACAATTCCCTTTTAGGTGTTTGGTGGCTTCCATTGGCCCCACCAAGTGAATTGGCTAATTTCTGCAAGGTAATTTGTGCCTGTGCAATTGAAGGATGTTTAATCAATATTTACTTGTTTCGTCATGTAATATTATTTTATTTTTTTATTAGTAAATATTAGTTATTTTGGGTGAGTCAAAAAAATCTAATTGTTTTTCTTTTAACTTCTATTAGTTCAATTATTAGTTAGTTTTATTACTAGTCAAAATCATTTCTTCTATTTGCTCATATTTTGCATGATTCTTTCTGTGTGAATAATGTACCATTTGATATTGGTGTAAAACAGTAATAAAGTAAAATTATTAGTAGTGTTAATTGAAAACCTTCAAAATCTTATTATGGATCCCAAAATTAATAACATATGAATAGTTGAATTTCATCCCATATATATAGTCATTATTATTGTTATTATTTGTTATATATGTGACCATTTAATTATGAGAAGGTTCTAATTTGACATCTATTAACTTTCTCCATCAAGTTATTTAGCCATCTATATAGTATCAATTTAAATTTTTGGTATGTGTTACTTACACCCATCAATTTAAATGTCTTGATCTTAATTTAATTTATTAAATTTTGGTTGCTATGTATAAAACTGTAGAACTAATGTTTTGATATAATAATTGAAAAATGTTTTGGACTAATTTGAAAAGAATTTTAAAACTTGTTTCTAAGTCCAAACAACTTGAAATTATGTTTGAGGTATTTTAAGAGGTTTTTGGCAAAGACTTTTCATGTTTTTAATAGCCAAATTTGTGTTTTCAACGTACTCATATCGATACGGTTGTACCCGTGCCGATACATTTTTGCCCCAGTTTGGCCACTGTCAAAACTCGTATCGATACATGCCTTTGCCGTCTCGATATGGATCGGGATCGTATCGATACGCCAGGTAAGTGTACCGATCCTATTTCAACTACCCCAAAGGCTATTTCCCAACGGCCATTCAAATGTGAACCCGTACTGATACGCCCTCAAGCGTATCGATACGCCCAGGCTGGCAAGAGCCCAACGGCTAGTTCCTCATGAAGGCCGTACCGATACGGTTCTACGCGTATCGATACGGATAGCTGCAGAACAGCATTTATGAAGGGAAATAAAGTCCTCAACGGCTCCAAACCATCCCCAACGGCTACAAACTCATTTGAGAGTATAAAAGGGACCTCCAAACATCAAGAGAAGGCTAATGCTTATATTGTCAAACATCAAATGATCAAGAATTGTCTTAGTGCTTAAATTGTCATTTATTGTATAGACAAACACTAGTGAGCCAAAATTGTCAAATTTGCTCAAGTGTTTTAGGTTTTGGGTGAGTGCTTAATTGTGCAAACAAACACCTATTAGAGAGTTTTAAGTTTGCTTTGTTTATCTCTTTGTAAAGAGGGTTTCAATCAAGGCTTTGGGTAGAAAGCTTGATTGGTTGTAAGGGTTTCCTCCTAAGCCTAGAAAAGGGGACGAATCAATAGTGGATTGATTGAGAAATCCTTAGTGAGGAGCTAAGGTAGTGGATGTAGACCTTGGTTAGAAGGTTGAACCACTATAAATCATTGTGTCTATTTACATTCTAGCTTCCTCAACCATTCCACCCAAAAATCCACCTCTCCACCACTTGGTGAGCATAATCGGTTGAACGAATCGACCCCCTCACAACTCAACAAAAACAATATACAACTCTTCATATTTAAATTATAAAATCTAAACTTGAAACTCTTAGCTTTATATTCTACATCATACAATCTAAATCCATAAATTTTAAATTAAACCTAAATTACTAGACTCTAAATTAAAAAGGTTGTGTAGGTTTACAGAAGCTTGTATATCAAAGTATTTTTGTTGAGTGGATCGAAAGATCG
The DNA here is from genome assembly GCA_030270665.1 of Hibiscus trionum. Classification (NCBI taxonomy): domain Eukaryota; kingdom Viridiplantae; phylum Streptophyta; class Magnoliopsida; order Malvales; family Malvaceae; genus Hibiscus; species Hibiscus trionum. Next base: position 35,118,022 of record BSYR01000017.1, read on the forward strand.
ATATTTACCAAGAGGGGGGGTGAATTGAAAATTTAAAGGTTTGTAGTGGAAATTGGCAAATTAAAAATTGATGGACAAGGGATTTAGAGTGGTTCAAGTTCCAAATGAACTCTACATCCACTACCTTAGCCTCACTAAGGATTTGCAACAATTTCACTAAATTGATCTTCCCCTTTTCTAGGACAAGGAGGCAACCCTTTACAATTTCGGTTGATTTTTCTACCCAAAAATCAACCAACCCTCACACAAGAGAACAAAGAAATTTGTAGGCTAATTAGGTATCTCTCAATACAAATGATAGCCCCAATACAAGCACTCAACCCAATTTTACAAAATATGAATGAAGAACACAAATTGGGATTTTTACACAAAGTGAGATTTTTGCTCAATTGCTTGAATTTGATGTTTGGATGTTTGCTTTAGGATCAATAGTTGTTGCTGATGCTTTTGGATGTCTCTTTTATACCTTCTCATTGATTTCTAGCCGTTTGGGTGGTTGGGAACATAAATGGAGCCGTTGGAACCCTCTCTTGCCACCATAAATGCAGTCTGCACCAACCCGTTTCGGAACACGGGGAACCTGTTTCGGAATGGACTAAAATAGAAAGAGCCGTTGGGGTGCATTTAAGAGACCGTTTCGAAACGCCTTAGGGCCGTTTCGGAACGGTTTTGCCACTGTAAAAGGATCGTTTCGGAACGGTCCTAGACCGTTTCGAAACGCCTTAACGGTTTAAAGAAAATCAGTTAAAACATACAACGGTCATATTATTCAAAATAAAATCTAGCCCTTGTTTCGGAACAGGATTGATCCGTTTCGAAACGGAATGGCTACTGTCAAAGGGTCGTTTCGGAACGGGCTTTGTCCGTTTCGAAACACCCCTTTTATATTTAAAAATTTGGCATATCTTTGAACCGTTGAAGCCTTTTTTTTAAAAAACAAATATAAAGATCTGTTCCGAAACGAGTTATACCGTTTCGAAACGGGTCTAGTGTTTCGATACACGTTTCGGAACGGGTGGTCGACAGTGATGAAACTGTTTCGAAACGCCTTTGGGCCGTTTCGAAACGGGTGCTTGAAAATCACTGTTTCTGGTTTGAAACACTTAGAAAAATATTTGGAATAGTATGTTTTTAACTTAGGCATAATATAAAAATTATATGGGGATATTTTGAGGACTTAAAATTCGTTTTGACTTTTTCAAATTAGTCCTTAGGTTTTTAGTTATATCAAAATTAAAATATTTGTTTCACAATCTCCCCCTTTTTGATATAACAAAACCAAAGTTAGAATTTTTGGGAATTTTGAAAGTTTTGAAAATATTCTAACTCCCCCTTAATTTAAGATAGGTTTTTAAGGTTAAAATAAATTTTTGATTTGAAATCCAAGTTGTAAACCTTTAAAAACCTTTTAAGATTTTAAAACGAATTTTAGATTAAGTGTGGCTCTTAAATTTATTCTCCCCCTTTTTGTTAGATCAAAAAGACCAATAAAAGCTCATAGAGAAGATAAATGATTAGTACCAATAAGCAACAATAAGCAACCATAATATTAATTCATAATCAATATATTCAAAGCATAATTCAAGCATTAAGTTCAAATAAAAATCCCAAAATAAAATAGCCATAAGCATAGGTCCTAAAACATGAGAAAACATAAAGATGCAATCTTAATCCTAAAAGCGTAAATAATATGATATGATATGAAGTTCCTAGGCCTCGTCATCATCATCCTCGTCATCATCATCATCGCTCTTGGCTTGAGAGCGGTGAAACTTCGTCCATTGCCCATAAAGAGTGGAGAAGGAAAGGTCCAAGTTGGAATGAGAAGTCTCAAGAGAATGAAGACGATCCTCGACATTCTTCAACCGATTGCCCATGGATTCAAAGCCCGAAGTAATGCGAGTGTCCAAAGCATCGAACCGAGAGTCCAAGGCATTGAATCGCTCGGTAAGGAAAGCTGTGAGGGCATCATTGTTTGCGGCTTGAACTTGCTGTGGAGGAGCAACGAGAGGAGGATCCGCTTCTCTATCAATTCTTTCCCAAATACCATTCACATATTGGAATCCGGACTTGCGAAGGGATGACTCACCAATCTTGGTCTTGCGAGGTTCCGGAGAGTCATAGGTACAATCAATTTCAAGATGATGAAATAGGGTGCTCAAGACAATGCCATAAGTAAAAGACTTTAACTCATTCGTGTCAATAAGCTTGATATTATTGACAATCTCGGCAAAAATAATCTTAGGGACATTTGGGCGCTCACCCCTACGGAAACACTCTAGCAAAAAATGATCGGTTTGACGGATGTGGGAGTATTTTCCGCCGGAAGGGCGAATAAACCAAGAGACCATCAAATGAAGAACACGATCATGCACATCCAAATTAAGTGCTTTTCCGGTGAAAGTACCAAAGTGGCGTTCATCCTCAAGACCCTCATCCTTAAGCTTAAGAGCAGACTCTAAAAGAGCAACATTTATGACAACTTTTTTGCCTAATAAGGATGACTCAATTCCTATGATGTTGGTTTTGGTCTCATCATAAAGAAAACGAGCATTTGAGTAAAAGATGAGTACCATGTTTTTGTAGCAAACATCCGGAAGGCTCAAGAAATCCATAAGATTCCACTCATCCAAACGATCGAGATAACGGAAAAGGAATCGCTCGGAATTGAGGAACTCAAGATCAATGACACGTTCCTTACGAACCGCGAAATCCTTGACATAAGCAAAGCGAGCACGCGCGTCCGGAGTTTTAAGAGATTTCTGAAAAAGCATAGTGATATTCGGACGAATGCTCGATTCACCGGATTGAGCGGCCTTCCGCTTCTTGTTCGATTGATCCGCCATCTAAAAATATTAAGCAAGTGTTTTAAAATTAAGTGTATGCATTGATAATCAAAATCAATCCAATAATAAATCCCACTTAGGTTTTTGAAAACAAAATTAAAATAAAAAACAGTTTAAAAAAAATACGATTGAAAAATTTTATGTTCGAATAAAAAATTTTGAGATTTGAAAAAAAAAAATTTACAAGATTTTGAAAACCCACAACCAAAAACATATAATTTATACAAAAATAAAATTTTCTAACCTAAGATTCGAACATGAATTGAAAGAAAAAGAAAATTAGAAAAATTACCTTAGTTTGGGATTTTGGATGATTTGAGAAAAATTCTTGCACAAGATTGATGAAACTTGCTTAGACTTGAGTTGAAGAGTAAAATCCCTCACAATTTTGTGAAAATCAAAGAGTTTTAGAGAGTATTTATAGAGAGGGAGGCGGTTTAGGGTTTTAAGGGTTTGATAAAAAAGAGAATTATGTCATTAAAAGCCCTAAATAAAGCATACCGCGAGGCCGTTTCGGAACGGTCAGGACCGTTTCGGAACGGGGCGGCTAGGGTTTTGACCCTTCTTAAAACCATTGACTGGCCGTTTCGAAACGATGTTGACCGTTTCGAAACCCATTTGACCCGTATCGGAACGCGTTGCGATACACCCATTCATCGAATCAAAACCGTTTCGAAACACTCTGGAGGCGTTCCGAAACGCCCTTCTCGCAGGACGGATTTTAAGGTATCCGTATCGAAACAGGGTGACCCGTTTCGATACACCTGGGCCTGGAAGTGCAGATGAGGCTCTAAAAGTGCAGAAAAATGAAATTTTAAGAGGCCAAACATGCATAAATGTTATGAATGAGCAGGCAAAACATATTTAGGCATAAACATACTCCCCCTAACTATAAGCATGGATGAAATTAGGAGTTTAAACACATCAACATGGCATTTCACAAAATCAAGCATATTTAAGCACAAAAGAGGTCCTAAAAAGTCAAGATAGGCTAGCTAGACCTAACTCTCTCCTAAGGGACCAAAAACGCTCTTTGTCTAAAGGTTTTGTAAATATGTCCGCTAATTGATTCAAGGTGTCTACATACTCTATAACCACATCTTCCTTAAGGACATGATCTTTAATGAAATGATGCCTTATTTCTATATGTTTGGTTCTAGAGTGTTGGATGGGATTTTTAGTTAAGCATATTGCACTAGTGTTGTCACATTTTAGGGGTATGGTTCCAATTTTAATTCCATAATCTAAGAGTTGTTGTTTCATCCAAAGGACTTGAGCACAACAACTCCCTAAGGATATGTACTCGGCTTCGGTGGTAGATAAGGCTACACTATTTTGTTTCTTAGATAACCAAGATATGAGCATACTACCTAAGAATTGGCAAGTTCCCGAAGTACTTTTCCTATCAATTTTGCAACCCCCATAATCCGCATCCGAGTAAGCATGAAGGTTAAAGGTAGAGTCTCTAGGGTACCAAAGACCTAAACAAGGAGTGTCTCTAAGATACCTAAAGATTCTTTTAACGGCTATAAGGTGAGACTCTCTAGGACTAGCTTGAAACCTAGCACACAAGCAAACACTAAACAAGATATCCGGTCTACTTGCGGTAAGGTAAAGCAAAGACCCAATCATTGAACGGTAAAGCTTAGAGTCAACACACTTACCTCCTTCATCTTTGTCAAGCTTTGTAGATGAGCTCATAGGAGTGGCTTGAGGCTTTGCATTCTCCAAGCCAAACTTCTTGAGCATATCCTTTATGTATTTTGCTTGGTTGATAAAGGTGCCATCCTTCTTTTGCTTGATTTGGAGTCCCAAAAAGAATGAGAGCTCCCCCATCATGCTCATCTCAAATTCACCTTGCATTAACTTAGCAAACTCTTGACAATGACATTCATTAGTAGAACCAAAAATTATATCATCAACATAAATTTGAACTACTAAGATGTCATTTTTATACATTTTTATAAAAAATGTAGTGTCCACCTTACCTTTTTCAAATCCTTTTTCAATCAAGAAATTTGAAAGTCTTTCATACCAAGCTCTAGGAGCTTGTTTTAAACCATAAAGGGCTTTGGTAAGTTTGAAAACATGATTTGGAAATTTTGAATCTTCAAAACCCGGTGGTTGTTCCACATACACTTCTTCATTTATAAAATCATTTAAAAAGGCGCTTTTAACATCCATTTGAAAAAGCTTGAAATTATGATAACATGCATATGCAAGCAACATCCTAATGGCTTCCATTCTAGCTACGGGTGCATAGGTTTCATCAAAATCTATTCCCTCTTCTTGAGTGTAACCTTGTGCAACAAGTCTAGCTTTATTTCTCACAATGTTACCACTCTCATCTAGTTTGTTCCTAAAGACCCATTTAGTTCCTATTGTAGATTGATTACTAGGCCTATCAACTAATGTCCATACATTACTTCTCTCAAATTGATTTAACTCTTCTTGCATAGCCATAATCCAAAAATCATCTTTCAATGCTTCTTTTATATTTTTAGGCTCTATGCATGAGATAAATGCAACATGGTTCATTAATTTAAGAGAAGAACGAGTGGTTACCCCCTTGGATGGATCACCCAAGATTTCACCATCTTTGACATAGTTCAACTCCCTTGGGTAGCTCACTTCCTTTTCCTCAATAGCCAAGTCCTTTAAGGCTTCAAGAGGTGGATCTTGTGAGTCCTCTTCTTTTGTTGAAATCTCACCCTCCTTTGAAGTTTGACCTCCATCAAAGGCATTTATGATTCCTACATCATCATCATCACAAGAATCCTTCCTAGGAAGGAGGTTATCATCGAATACAACATGAATAGATTCTTCTACTACTAAAGTTCTTTTGTTAAATACTCGATAGGCTTTAGAGGTTAAAGAGTAACCTATAAAAATGGCTTCATCACTTTTTGCATCAAATTTACCTAAGTTATCTTTTCCATTATTTAAAACAAAACACTTGCACCCAAAAGGGTGAAAATAGCTAATGTTAGGCTTTTTAGATTTTAAAATCTCATAAGGTGTTTTCTTTAAAATTGGCCTAATCATTACTCGATTTATAATATAACAAGCGGTATTTGTGGCTTCCGCCCAAAAATATTTAGGTAAATTGTTTTCACAAAGCATAGTCCTAGCCATTTCTTGCAAAGTTCTATTTTTCCTCTCAACTACCCCATTTTGTTGAGGAGTTCGAGGAGCCGAAAAATTATGGCTAATACCATTTTCGTTTAAAAAGTCTTCAATCCCTAAATTTTGAAACTCGGTTCCATGATCACTTCTAATGTGTGAAATTCTAAGTTCAAGATCATTTTGGGTTGTTTTTAAAAATGTGATGAATTTATCTAAAGCCTCATCTTTAGTACTTAAAAATAAAACCCAAGTATATCTAGAAAAATCATCAACAAGCACAAAAGCATAAGATTTACCACCCAAGCTCATAGTCCTAATTGGCCCAAATAAATCCATGTGAATTAATTGTAAGCATCTACTAGTAGAAACATCATTAATGGATTTAAAGGAAGACCTATGTTGTTTACCCTTTGAGCATGCATCACAAATTTTATCATTTGAGAACTTTATTTTGGGTAAACCTCTAACTAGGTTTAGAGAGACTAGTTTTTCTAAAACACTTATGCTAGCATGTCCTAGCTTCCTATGCCACAACCATGCATCATTTTCATTTTGAGCAACTAAACATGCATGAGATGTATGAATGTCATCTAAATGCACCATGTATATGTTTCCTATGCGATGACCTATGAGCATAATACTATTAGATTTAATGTCTACAATTTTGCATCCATTTTTATCAAAAAGAACATTAAATCCCTTATCACATAATTGACTTATGCTCAATAAATTATGTTTAAGACCATCGACATATAAGACATTTTCAATGAGAATGGTAGAGTGATTACCTATGGAGCCAATACCTTTAATGTGGCCTTTGGAGTTGTCACCAAATGTTACTACTCCTCCACTTTTTGGCTTTAAATCCATGAATCGACTCTTGTCTCCGGTCATGTGTCTCGAGCATCCACTATCAAGGTACCATGAGTTTTGACTTTGTGCTTTGGCCTTGAAGCAATGCTCCCCCTACAAATAAAGATATTAAACCTTGGTTTTTGGTACCCAAATCATTTTGGGTCCATGAGTGTTAGCTCCCAAAACCTTGGTTCCCTTAGGAATCCAAGATGACATAGCAATAATATTATTAGATTTTACAAGTTCCTTAGGAACCCATACACTTCTAATTCTTTTAGCTCTACTATGTCTAGGGTAGCTACTTTGTTTGTAGTAATTAGTCCTTTTCTTAGGTTGGTGTGTTCTAGATGATTCTCCTACTTCATGCTTGACACTTCCAACATTTTTTAAGGACTTTTTGAGCTCATTTAGCTCACCTAACACCTTTTGGTGTTCACTATTGCATTGAGACAAAAGATTATTAAGATCAACATTTTCATCTTGAAAGAATTTAAGTTCATCTTTTAATCCTAAAATCTTTTTCTCAAATTTAGAATTAGCTTGAGTGAGTGAGTCATTCTTCTCATTTAGCTCTAAAATGATTTTCTTGTTTTTAATGACCGACTCCTTAAACTTCTCAACTAATTCATCATATACCTCTTGTAACTCATCATATGCATCATTTAATTCTTCATATGAAAAATCTAAAGTAGATGAGTTAGAGGTTACCATGGAGGAATCTTCCTCAAGTGCCATGAGACAAAGGTTAGCCACTTCTTGTTCGTCATCCTCCGATGACTCCTCATCACTCCAAGTAGCAAGTTTGGCTCTGAGTTTCTTCTTCTTCTCAAAACCCTTCTTCTTGAGTTGAGGGCACTCCGAACGGATGTGGCCGGGTTGTTTGCACTCATAGCAAATGATGGGATCCTTTCCATCTTCTTTGTTCTTCCCTTTGAAGTCCATCTTTCTTTGGATTTTTCTTCCTCGGTTGGACCTCATGAATCGTGAGAACCGTTTGGCTATCATAGCCAATTCTTCAAGTTCGTCCTCATCACTAGATGAGCTCTCATCAAGTTGTGAAGCTTTAGCCTTGAGAGCTATTCCCATTTTCTTCTTCTTTTCAACCTCAAGCTTCTCTACTCTTTTCTCTTCCTTCTTTTTCTCATCTTCCCTTCCTTGCTTCATGATCTCATGAGTAAGGAGAGAGCCCACAAGCTCATCAAGCTTTAATGTCTTCAAGTTCTTTGCTTCGATGATAGCGGTTCTCTTCCCATCCCAAGCTTCGGGAAGTGAATAGAGTAGCTTCCGGACAAGCTTGTCTTCCGGTATGATTTCTCCATATCCCTTTAGACCGTTGACGATTGTGGAGAATCGATCAAACATCTTTGACACCGTCTCATCGGGCTCCATCTTGAAGTTTTCATAACTAAGATTGAGAAGTCCAATCTTAGTTTCTTTGACATCATTGGTGCCTTCATAGGTGGTCTCAAGAGTGTCCCACACTTCCTTGGCACTTTCTATTGATGAGACCTTCGAGTAGATGTCCGGACCGAAAGCACAAAATAGCATGTGGAGAGCTTTATCGTTGACTTGAATCTTCTTCCTCTCCTCTTCACTCATTTCGGCTTTCTTCTTCAATACCATCTTGCCTTCACCATCTTGCTTCAATGGAATGTATGGCCCATCCTCAATGACATCCCATACAAGATAGTCACTTGACTTGATGAATAGCCTCATTTTGTTCTTCCAAAAGGAATAGTTGTCACCATTGAAGAAAGGAGGCTTGGTGGTTGATTGTGACTCGTACATGCCGGAACCGGAGGTTGAAGCCATCTCTTGATAATTTGATGATCACACACTTCCAAGGATCTCCTCTTGTGGTTGTTAATCCTCAAAGAGTTAAGCTCTGATACCAATTGTTGAGTGGATCGAAAGATCGATATTTACCAAGAGGGGGGGGTGAATTGGAAATTTAAAGGTTTGTAGTGGAAATTGGCAAATTAAAAATTGATGGACAAGGGATTTAGAGTGGTTCAAGTTCCAAATGAACTCTACATCCACTACCTTAGCCTCACTAAGGATTTGCAACAATTTCACTAAATTGATCTTCCCCTTTTCTAGGACAAGGAGGCAACCCTTTACAATTTCGGTTGATTTTTCTACCCAAAAATCAACCAACCCTCACACAAGAGAACAAAGAAATTTGTAGGCTAATTAGGTATCTCTCAATACAAATGATAGCCCCAATACAAGCACTCAACCCAATTTTACAAAATATGAATGAAGAACACAAATTGGGATTTTTACACAAAGTGGGATTTTTGCTCAATTGCTTGAATTTGATGTTTGGATGTTTGCTTTAGGATCAATAGTTGTTGCTGATGCTTTTGGATGTCTCTTTTATACCTTCTCATTGATTTCTAGCCGTTTGGGTGGTTGGGAACATAAATGGAGCCGTTGGAACCCTCTCTTGCCACCATAAATGCAGTCTGCACCAACCCGTTTCGGAACACGGGGAACCTGTTTCGGAACGGACTAAAATAGAAAGAGCCGTTGGGGTGCATTTAAGAGACCGTTTCGAAACGCCTTAGGGCCGTTTCGGAACGGTTTTGCCACTGTAAAAGGGTCGTTTCGGAACGGTCCTAGACCGTTTCGAAACGCCTTAACGGTTTAAAGAAAATCAGTTAAAACATACAACGGTCATATTATTCAAAATAAAATCTAGCCCTTGTTTCGGAACGGGATTGATCCGTTTCGAAACGGAATGGCTACTGTCAAAGGGTCGTTTCGGAACGGGCTTTGTCCGTTTCGAAACACCCATTTTATATTTAAAAATTTGGCATATCTTTGAACCGTTGAAGCCTTTTTTTTAAAAACAAATATAAAGATCTGTTCCGAAACGAGTTATACCGTTTCGAAACGGGTCTAGTGTTTCGATACACGTTTCGGAACGGGTGGTCGACAGTGATGAAACTGTTTCGAAACGCCTTTGGGCCGTTTCGAAACGGGTGCTTGAAAATCACTGTTTCTGGTTTGAAACACTTAGAAAAATATTTGGAATAGTATGTTTTTAACTTAGGCATAATATAAAAATTATATGGGGATATTTTGAGGACTTAAAATTCGTTTTGACTTTTTCAAATTAGTCCTTAGGTTTTTAGTTATATCAAAATTAAAATATTTGTTTCACAATTTTTTTTGTAAATTTAATTTATTATTTAGTTTGCATTAATTATATAAATTGCTAAGTGATTCAATTAACAAAATAAATATATAGGTGTTTAAATTGTAACATTCATTATAGTTAAGTTGTAACATCCAAACCCGGATGTCATAAATTGGGCCTCAAGCCTAAATTAATACCATAAAATTTTACAAATTTAGCCTAACACATTCATTTTGTAAAATCCACCAAGTTTAAATATTTAATATAAACGAATAGTTAAAACGTTACATGAAAGCTCCATCTAAAATACATAATTTAAAGCATTCGACTCATAATTTAAAATCTAAAATGAGAGTTACCATATAACATAGGGTCCTATGAATACATAGCCCAAATAATCTAAGTATTGTACTCGAAAAACAAGTCAATGTTGAGGTCCTACTCTGATGGTGCTCCAACGATGCACGCCAACTACTAACTTGCGAATGGAAACAACAATTTTGAATGTTGAGCTAACGAAGCTCACTGGATACACTTTCACTCAACAATGCTTCATGCAAATCCTAAATAAGAGCATGTAACTAAAGAATGATACATTACAATATAATACATATGATACTATCTCTAGCCGCCAAAACACATAGCAAGTAAACGATGCAATAATCTCAGACAACATATATGCACCATACCAACAAGCCTGGAGTGAGGTTCGGTGTCACACAACCTCGGGAACGTACACTCAGAGTTAGGCCCGATGTCACACAGCCTTGGGAACGTACATCTGGAAGCTTACCTCTTAGTGTTGCAACACTCTCACTGGGTATCCAGATTCCATCAATCAAAGTGACCCAACTACACAAGTGCCCTTACTTCCACATAACAACACACGACCCACCAAGGATCCCTATGGTTGCTATTACAAACAAGTCACCTAATATTTGCCAAGTTATTACTCATTATGATCGTATATGAAGTTAATTCTTGATTTTTCAGTTTTACTATTCATTTTACCATATTGGAAGCTCATTAGGCCTTAGTCCTCAAATTATGAGTCTCCCAAACTCAAAACATAATTTTCGGGCAGATTGTCCATGTAGGTACCGATATTCACTCATGCGTACCGATACTCATCTTAGCATGTTGAAGGGGGATTAACCAAAACCCTGTACCGATGCACGAGGTCGTGTATCGGTACTCCATCAGCACCGATACGCCCCCAAGCGTACCGATACCTATTTTTGCTACTGGAATTCTCATGTAACATGGGGTATCGATACGGCCTAAGCCCGTACCAACACGCCCTTCAAATTTTACCTGAGTTAGCCACTCAAAGTAAAGGGTACCTATACAGGTTCATCCCGTATCGGTACACGAGCCCAAAATTCGAATTCTAAAACTCGTAAATCACACTCAACACCCCCTAAACCTTCACAGTAAAACCCCAAATCAAACTTACAAGTTATGGAAGGTAGTTTAAGTGATTTCCTATCATTTTTACAATATTTTAACACTGATTTCGGATTTGGCCATTAATGGGGTTTCAAGCTTTCAACCAACCAAGGCATCAATCAAGCAACAAGCAAACTAAATTTATGATTTCCAGGATTACAAGAAAGTAGTGTACTAACCTTGATTGCCCCAAGCCCGAGCTTCAAGCTTTCTTCTTCCCTTGCTCCTTGGAGGAGTTTCCAACTTCTTTCGCTACAATCAAAGGTTGTAAAACGAGTTACAACACTGATGGAACCTTAGGATATGAAAAAGGAAGAATCCTATTGTCACACCCTAAAAACACCCTAAAAAAATTATAAGAAATTAAAAATGAAAAGAGGAAATATTTTATACTTGAACAAAGATTAGAGTGAAATAATAGAATTAAAACAGTAAAAGTTACTAAGTGTATGTCACATTAATAACGTATGATCATATAGTGGAAATATAACCTATGAATAATGTGTATTAATATGTATGGTGGGGATAACTTATAATACGATATATAACATAAGATGGTGAGTTATTAGTGAGATAACTTATAATATGATATATAACATAAGATAGTGAGCTATTAGTGTGATAACTTATAGTATGATATATAACAAAAGATAATGAGTTATTAGTGAGATAACTTATAATATGATATATAACATAAGATAGTGAGTTATTAGTGGGATAACTTATAATATGATATACAACATAAGATAGTGGGATAAACTTATAATATGATATATAATGTAAGATAGTGGGTTATTAGTAAGATTAATACTTGGTTGTTAGGTAACCATGTGTCCCATTATAATGAATCGGAGACACAAGGCAGCTACATGCAAATAACAGGGAAAAACTTCATTGTTTTCCTTCTCTAACACAATACCACCGAACCAAACTAAGCGGAGAGAGAGAGAGAGGATTTGATAGCTTGAAAATCTGAAAAAATAGAAGCAAAACAAGAAGGAAAATTTAAAGTTTGAAGGCTGGAAATTATACTTAGATTGTATGCATGTTCATACAATTCAAGTAAGTGTCTAATATGTTACCCGATTCTATCCTTGAATTTATATGGTTATCTTGATGAATTTTGGGTTTGATCTTGCTGGAAATTTGTTGTTAAATGCTTGATTTTGTTTAATTAATGTTGGGTTTGTGAGATTAGTGAAAATGAACTGGAAAATTTGATTGAAACAAGTTAGAACATAAATCTGCCGAGCACTACCCTGTTCTGGACAGTGACCTTTAAAAATTCACAAAAAAATAATTCATGGAATTTAGACCTGAAATTTTGATAGAAAATACTTGGATATGTCTAGTTCAACTGGAAACAAACGACACTAAAATTTGGAACCGAAATTGTGGAGGTGTTACAAATTGTTCAGAACTGCAAAATGGCCTATGTTTAATTAATAAACTATATTGATTGAGAAATGAGAAAATTTTGTACCATACATGGATTTAAAACTGAACGAATAAGATTTCTGGATTGGTAAAGAAATATAAATTTGGACTTGTGAGTAAAAAGATATGGCCAAAATAAAGACTAGTGCTCAAACTGCCAGATTAGGGACAATTTTATATGTTTAAGTGTTTGTGATTGTATAAATGGATTATATGGTTGAACTGAATTCTAATATGATTTGTATATGTTTTGTTTGAATGTTTAAGAGCAAGAGTGTAAAGATTACTTGGAGGATTCAAGAGTTGGACAACCAAATAGAAAGGGCAAGAGCATAGTGATCAAGGAAACAACATAGCTTGGAGTATTGTGAGTGTAGTTGATTTTAGGGTTAGGACTAGTGTCCTAACCAATGTTTTAAGTTTATATGATTATTTCACATGAAGTATGAAATGAATCTAATAAGGATTTGGTAATTAAAATGTAATGGAAGAAGGAATAAATGAAATTTGATAATATGTTACCCATTTAGTGCAAGTTGACATTGTTGGTGATCAATGTGCTTTGCTATGAGATGTTAGCTATATGTGCTTTATGATATGAACTTATAAGTGATTTTAAGCTAATGATTTTGATGAATTCATGAGTGAAATGACATGATATACTTGCTGGAAATTGCTTGAATGATGACCTTGAATAGGTCTAGTGTATTGGTGACATGTACATGCTATATGACCATATAGATTGTTTGTGAAACACTTAGCTGATCTTGTTGGAATTTAAAAGACTTAATAAGTCATTGGTTGACTAGTGGTCCTTAAGTAGAAGGGCATACCTTAGAGTATTGAGCTCTACTGATTTAGTGCTTTTTGTATTCCCTGTTAAAGGTGGCTAGTCACCTTTTGATGCTTTGTGCTTTTACAATTACATGTTACATGTTATATGGTGTAGTTAGACACCTTGATACAATTGTGTATCTCCTGATTTTTGATGCTCTGTGCATCTACTATTTTATGTTGGTACTTGGTACCTATTGACTTGATTACCTAGTCCATCTAATCATCCAAGACAAAACCTAAGAAACTTGTAATAAAACTTTACATAATCAATGAAAAGATGATATGTTAAAAGGTTACATGTTACATGAAATGATATGAATGATATGAGTAGTGACCCTATTCGAATGAAATGAGATTATGCTTGGTTGATTATTATAGATGTTCAATGGCATTGTTGATATGAAATTGGTCTATATGAATGAATTACATGAGGTTATGCTTAATTGCTATTGATTATGAGAATGTTTATATGATTTTGATGTTATTACATGAAATGAATTAGCTAGGTGTGATTTGATTGGTGTTAAGCCTAGCTAAGTAACCTTGATCATATGAAATAACACATTAAAAGACTGAATTAGTAAGTATAGGAACTACCTCACTAAGTACAATATGTACTTATCACTCTCATGTTTCCTTCTTCCAAAATAACAAGTTTCTGTTTCCGAAAGTTATCTAATCTGATCCGGGAGCAATCACAAGTCAAAACTCAAGTATGATATAACTTTGCTAGAGCCCTAGATGGTGGCATAGTTACATATTTATAGTGTCACGTGCATTTTGGATCTTTGTATATGTTAAGATAAGATTTACATGATATGTAAGTATGAAACAATGTTTGGATGGTATATATATATATATAACTAAGTTTGAAATGATTTTGCAATGATGTGTATAGTGTATATGTTAATACATGTTGAATTGCCATAGATCATAATATGATAACTTGGTTGGTTAAGTGGAAATGCCTCTAGAATGCTTCATGGTTCTTGATTAATTCCAATGATTGAGATGATAAGTCAATCAATTCTTCTTGGATTCTAATTGGTCTAAATGCTATATATATGTATAGGATTGTGGAACACATTTAGTATTATCATTGAATGTGTGATAGAAATGATCGTAATGCTTGTTGTTTGATTCGAATGGTATTAGAGGTTATAGTGATCAATTTGAATGGTCCTAGGTGTTCTAGATTAATTTGAAATGTCTAATTGTTGTGTAGGGATGTATGGTTTGTATACTTGTTCACATGTTGTTTGAATGATGTTAGGTACATGATTATAATCATATATGTAAAGTGTATATAAGTTGATATGTTTGAATAGGTTATATATTATGTTTGAACTTGTATTGTTGTTGATTGTGTAAGCATGTTGATATGATAACCTTGTATGAATGAGCATGTTTGAAATTGTAAACCATTTGAACTACTTAAGTAAAAGTTTTTATTAGCCCACCATTTCTACGTTCTAAGCTGTGAAATCTATGATTGATATGAAAAGTTATATGTTATGTTATCTCGTTTGCCCGAATCTGTTCTGTTAAACCGTAACGCCCTTTCGCTCCTAACCCGGGCGAGGGGTGTTACAGAAAGTGGCATCAAAGCTTTAGGTTATAGGTCCTAAACTCGTCCGAAACATGTCATGCATCATATAGGTTTGCACTATGCCACATAGGAGTCTTATATCGAACTACTTGTGATTTCGCTCTCTAACTCCGATACTGTTTGGATTCTTAATAGAATGTCTGCAACTAATCTGGCCCGGGACAATGAAAGTCCCAACGGATCGTCAAATAACGGGGATAATGTCAATATGCAACCCCCGGTTCAACCCGACCAACCTCAAGTGCAATCTCGAGAACAAGCTCCTTCACAGCCTGAAATCCCGACACTCCAATTTACCCAACGAGAATGTCTCCTTAGTATGAAGGAGATGTTCGTTCAACTTGTGACGAACATAAGACGTGAACAACCGGCTCCTGTTGTTGTTGCTCCGAGTCGAGATCCGATCGAAAAGCTTGCACAACATTGAGCTTTTACATTTACCGACGCGAACGAGGAGAAGGCGAAAGAAGCTGAATACTGGCTCGAAAGAACAACACAAATTCTGACCAAACAACTTCAGTGCTCAGACGAGCATAAACTTGAATGTGTTGTCTCACTTTTAGCCGATGAAGCCCTAAGTTGGTGGGAGACCACGATCCTAACCGCCCCTGCCGAGTCAGTAACGTGGAAATTCTTTGTTGATGAATTCAACAAGAATTACATCCGTGAACAATATCTGGCGGATCGTCGAAAGAAGTTCCAATATCTGAAACAGGCCAATCGGCCGATTGAACAATATGTTGCCGATTTCTGCAAATACTAAAAATATGGCATGGAATACATTAAAACGAGAAAGACAAGTGTCGAATGTTCATCAATGGGCTGAGCGATGAATTGAGTCCGATGTTTTTCACCCTCGGTATTATAGTCTTCCAAACCCTTGTGAATAGAGCTATCGCCACCGAATCTAAACTAAGAACCACTGAGAAATGGAAGAGCGATTGTTGATAAGAAGCGAAAGGGTGACGACAAGTTTGGGTGGTCAAGGAAATATAAACATAAAAAAGAAGCCCCCTTCATCTACACTCTTGTTACTCGAAGTAACTTTCCATCCAAGTCTCAACACTCGAGTAAGATGGCCATTCCGGTTGTCTCTATTAATAGCACGGGAAATGCAGAATCTAGTTAGAAAAAAATTCGGCCAGTGCTAAATCCAGTCTAATCTATGTTTTGCTTGTGGTGGTGATGACCACTATGTTCGGGACTGCCCAAGGAAAAATGACCAAGCTCTTGCTCGACATTCTTCTAATCCGAGCTTTGTGCCATCTGGTCGAAACAAAAACCCGAGGCAAGCTCAGTCGGGTAATCAGGGGAAAGGAAAGGCTATCCATTCGAAAGCTTCTACTCACCAAGAATCTCGAGCCCCAGCTCGTGTCTACCATATTCGCGGCAAAGAAGAAGAAGAAGCTCTCAATGTCATTGCGGGTACGGTTGAACTGAAACTTAAACCTGTTTACACTTTGATAGACTCAGGATCAACACATTCTTTTATCTGTTCATATATGTTAGACGAACTAAACTTGAAACATGAAATAGTGAAAACGAGCCTCATAGTCTCAAATCTGATAGGAGGAAACTTACCGATTACCTTAATTTGTAGAGATTGCCGAATAACCATTCGAAATGTTCCTTTCTCTTGTGATCTATACGTGTTACCCAAATGTGAGTTCGATTTAGTTTTAGGACTAGATTGCTTGGGAAAACATGAATCCTGGGTAAATTGTCAAAATCGAAGATTGTACTTACGGGGTTTAGGAAAAGAATCTATTATGTTGATAGACAAGAAACCGACGTCTATTTTCGCCGCTATGGCTTTGCAAGATGAGCTTGATTTTGGTTTGCTTGAAATGCCAATTGTATCTGAATTCATTGATGTTTTTCCCGAGGAACTCCCTGGCCTACCTCCAACTTGAGAAGTTGAATTCAAGATCGAAGTTCAACACGAGACTAATTCTGTGTCCATTACGCTCTATCGTATGGCACCTATTGAACTGAAAGAATTGAAGAAGAAAATCTAAGAACTCGAGAACAAAGGATTCATCCGACCCAGTATATCTCCCTGGGGTGCTCATGTCCTGTTCGTGAAAAAGAAAGACGGAATGATGCGACTTTGCATCGATTACCGGCAACTGGAAAAAGTAACAATAAAAAACAAATATCCTCTACTTAGGATCGAAGATTTGTTCGATCAACTCAAAAACGCAGTCGTATTCTCCAAGATTGATCTCTGATCTGGTTACTATCAAATGAGGGTGAAAGAAGAAGGTGTGCCCAAAACTGCTTTCCGAACTCGATACAGACATTATGAATTTCTGGTAATGCCATTCGGTTTAACGAATGCCCCTGCTGCGTTCATGGACCTGATGAATCGAGTATTCAAACCTTATCTCGATAAGTTCATTGTTGTTTTTATCGACGACATCCTTGTCTACTCCCCGAATAAGGAAGAACATGCTGATCATCTTCGGATTGTGCTTCAAATGCTCCGAGAACACCAACTGTTCACCAAGTTCACTAAGTGTGAATTTTGGTTATCCGAAGTCTCATTTCTCGGACACGTCATTTCATCTGATGGTATCAAAGTCGACTCCAAGAAAATCCAAGCCATCTTTGATTGAATACCTCTGAGAAATGTGAGCGAGGTCTGAAGTTTTCTTGGTTTAGACGGGTATTATCAAAGATTCGTGAAAGGGTTCTCGGTGATTGCCACGCCCTTAACCAAACTCATTCGAAAGAATGAAGTCTTCGAGTGATCGAAAAAGCAGCAACAAAGCTTCGACCAACTCACGCAAGCTTTGACACATGGCCCGGTCCTTATTCAACCCGAATCGGGGAAAAAGTTCGTGGTGTACAGTGATGCATCACACTCGAGCCTTGGTTGCGTTCTGATGCATGAAGGCAACGTGAATGCATATGCCTCCCGACAACTAAAGCCACACGAATTGAACTATCCTACATACGACCTCGAGCTTGCTGCTATTGTAATTGCACTCAAAATATGGCGGCACTACTTGTACGGTGAAAGGTGCAAGTTGTTTAGCGATCACAAAAGTCTTAAATACCTACTCACTCAAAAAGATTTGAATCTTAGACAAAGAAGATGGTTGGAATTACTCAAAGATTATGATCTGACCATCGACTATCATCTGGGAAAAGCCAACGTAGTTGCCGATGCTCTGAGTCGAAAACCAAACCTCGATCCTTTGGCTATCAACGCTCATTTCCGACTATACAAGGCTCGGAATTATTTGAATGAACTTCAAGTCCAATATACTTTAATCACAAGGATCAAAGAACTAAAACAAGTTGATCTGGAACTTCAGAAAATCATTTCTAAGCTTGAGTCTAATCCTGATTTCTTCGTTAAATCGAACGACCTTCTATACTTCAAAGATCGAATCTATGTTCCTAATGGTAAAGAATTACAAGATGGAATCTTACAAGAAGCACATCAAAGTTCTTTCTCGATCCACCCTGGATCGGTTAAGATGTACAAGGATCTCAAGCCCTTGTATTGGTGGCCTGGAATGAAATCAGCTATCAACGACTATGTCTCGAAGTGTTTGAATTGCCAGCGTGTGAAAGACAAGCACCAAGTTCCTACCGGATTGCTCCAACCTCTCGAATTTCCACAATGGAAATGGGAAAGAATAACAATGGATTTCGTATCCGGTCTTCCTTGCTCCCCAAGAAAGTGTGACGCTATCTGGGTAATTGTTGATAGATTCACCATGTCTGCTCATTTCATTCCAATCCATATGAAATATAGTTTGAAAACTCTGGCCGATCTCTACATCTGGGAAATCATCCGTTTGCACAGAGTTCCTATCTCAATTGTCTCCGATCGAGATCCCCGATTCACAACTCGTTTTTGGAGGACTCTTCATCGGGCTCTTGGCACCAAGTTGAACATGAGTTTGGCTTTCCATCCATAAAGTGATGGAAAATCCGAGCGAGTGATTCAAGTTCTTGAAGATATGCTCCGAGCTTGTATCATCGACTTCAGAAAGAACTGGGAAAAATTGTTACCATTAGTCGAATTCGCCTACAACAACATATTTCAATCTTTAATTCAAATGGCTCCTTTTGAAGCTTTGTATGGCAGAAGATGCCGAACTCCTCTCTGTTGGTCTGAACTTGGAGATAACAAGGTGTTAGGAACACAATTACTTCGGGAAACCGAAGAATAAGTTCAAATCATTCACTCCCGGTTGAAGCAAGCTTTCGATAGACAAAAGTCATACGGTGATCTGAAGCGTAGGGACATACAACATGAAATTGGAGACAAGGTGTTTCTTAAAGTCTCCCCATGGAAGAAAGTGTTCCGGTTCGACAAAAGAGGAAATCTAAGTCCTCAGTTTGTCAGACCATTTGAAGTTATAGAAAGAATTAGTCAATGGGCTTATCGACTCGCACTTCCTTCCGAGTTCGATCAAATTCACATTGTCTTCCATGTCTCAATGCTAAGACGCTATCAATCTGACCCGTCTCACATTCTTGAGCCTGAAGAAGTTGAACTTAATCCCGACCTTTCATATGATGAAGAGCCTATCCAAATTCTTGATCGGGAAGTTAAAAGACTTCGAAACAAGAACGTTCCCCCCGTTAAAGTTCTATGGAGAAATTACAAAGTCAAAGAGGCTACGTGGGAACCCGAAGATACGATGCGAAAGCAATATCCTCATTTATTCAATTCAGGTAAATTCGAGGGCGAATTTATTTTTAAGGGGGGGGGGGGGAGTTGTCACACCCTAAAAACACCCCAGAAGAAATCATAAGAAATTAAAAATGAAAAGTGAAAATATTTTATACTTGAACAAAGATTAGAGTGAAATAATAGAATTAAAACAATAAGAGTTACTAAGTGTATGTACCATTAATAATGTATGATCATATAATGGAAATATAACCTATTAATAATGTGTATTAATATGTACGGTGGGTTTAACTTATAATATGATATATAACATAAGATAGTGAGTTATTAGTGGGATAACTTATAATATTATATATAACATAGGATAGTGAGTTATTAGTGGGATAGCTTATAATATGATATATAACATAAGATAGTTGTTATTAGTGGGATAACTTATAATATGATATATAACATAAGATAGTGGGTTATTAGTGGGATAAACTTA
Source organism: Hibiscus trionum (assembly GCA_030270665.1). Classification (NCBI taxonomy): domain Eukaryota; kingdom Viridiplantae; phylum Streptophyta; class Magnoliopsida; order Malvales; family Malvaceae; genus Hibiscus; species Hibiscus trionum. The sequence continues at coordinate 35,138,470 of BSYR01000017.1, forward strand.
TAATATGATATATAACATAAGATAGCGGGTTATTAGTAAGATTAATACTTGGTTGTTAGGTAACCATGTGTCCCATTATAATGAATTGGAGACACACGACAACTACATGCAAATAACAAGGAAAAACTTCATTGTTTTCCTTCTCTAATACAATACCCACGAACCAAACTAAGAGGAGAGAGAGAGAGAGGATTTGAGAACTAGAAAATCTGGAAAAAATAGAAGCAAAACAAGAAGGAAAATTTAAAGTTTGAAGGCTGGAAATTATACTTAGATTGCATGCATGTTCATACAATTCAAGTAAGTGTCTAATATGTTACTTGATTCTGTCCTAGAATTTATATGGTTATCTTGATGAATTTTGGGTTTGATCTTTTTGGAAATTTGTTGTTAAATGCTCGATTTTGTTTAAATAAAGCTGGGTTTGTGAGACTAGTGAAAATTAACTGGAAAATTTGATTGAAACAAGTTAGAACATAAATCTGCCCAGCACTGCCCTGTTCTGGACAATGACATTTAAAAATTCACAAAAACTAAAATACATGGGATTTAGACCTAAAATTTTTCTATAAAATACTTGGGTATGTCTAGTTTAACTGGAAACAAACGACACTAAAATTTTATATCTATATAATAATCTGGAACTGGAATTGTGGAGGTGTTACAAACTGTTCAGAACTGCAAAATAGCCTATGTTTAATTAATAAATTATATTGATTGAGAAATTAAAAAAATATGTACCATACATGGATTTAAAGATGGGTGAATAAGCTTTCTGGATTGGTAAAGAAATCTAAATTTGGACTTGTGAGTAAAAAGATATGGCCAAAATAGTGACTAGTGCTCAAACTGCCAAATTAGGGACAGTTTTGTGTGTTTAAGTGTTGGTGATTGTATAAATGGATTATATGGTTGAAATGAATTCTAATATGATTTGTATATGTTTTGTTTGAATGTTTAATAGCAAGAGTGTGAAGATTACTTGGAGGATTCAAGAGTTGTACAACCAAATAGAAAGGGCAAGAGCATAGTTATCAAGGAAACAACATAGCTTGGAGTATTGTGAGTGTAGTTGATTTTAGGGTTAGAACTATTGTCCTAACCAATATTTTAAGTTTATATGATTATTTCACATGAAATATGAAACGAATCTAATAAGGATTTGGTAATTAAAATGTAATGGAAGAAGGAATAAATGAAATGGGATTAATATGTTAAATATTTAGTGCTAGTTGACATTGTTGGTGATCAATGTGCTTTACTTTGAGATGTTGGCTATATCTGCTTTATGATATGAACTTATAAGTGATTTTAAGCTATTGTTTATGATGAATTCATGAGTGAAATGACATGATATACTTTCTGGAAATTGCTTGAACGATGACCTTGAATAGGTCTAGTGTATTGATGAAATGTACATGTTATATGACCATATAAATTGTTTGTGAAACACTTAGTTGATCTTGTTGGAATTTAAAAGACTTAATAAGTCCTTGGTTGACTAGTGGTCCTTAGGTAGAAGGGCATGCCTTTTAGTCTTGAGCTCTACTGATTTAGTACCTTTTGTACTCTCTGTTAAAGGTGGTTAGTCACCTACTGATCCTTTGTGCATCTACTGTTACATGTCACATGTTATATGGTGTAGTTAGACACCTTGATACAATTGTGTATCTACTAATTTCTGATGCTCTGTGCATCTACTGTTATATGTTGGTACTTGGTACCTATTGACTTGATTACCTAGTCCATCTAATCATCCAAGGCAAAACCTAAGAAACTTGTAATAAAACTTTACATAATCAATGAAAAGATGATATGTTATAAGGTTACATGTTACATGAAATGATATGAATGATATGATTAGTGACCTTATTCGAATGAAATGAATGAAATGGGATCGTGATTGGTTGATTATTATATGATGTTCTATGACATTGTTGATATGAAATTGGTCTATATAAATGAATTACACGATGTTATGCTTAATTGCTATTGATTATGAGAATGTTTATATGATTTTGATGTTATTACATGAAATGAATTAGCTAGGTGTGACTTGATTGGTGTTAATCCTAGCTAAGTAACCTTGATCATATGAAATAACACATTAATAGATTGAATAAGTAAGTATAGGAACCGCCTCACTAAGTACATATTGTACTTATCACTCTCCTGTTTCCTTCTTCCAAAATAACATGTTTCTGATTTCGAAAGCTATCTAATTTGATCACGGGGCAATCATAAGTCAAGACTCAAGTATGATATAGCTTTGCTAGACTCCTAGATGGTGTTATAGTTACATATTTATAGTGTCAAATGCATTTTGGATCTTTGTATATGTTAAAATAAGATTTACATGATATGTAAGTATGAAACAATGTTTGGTTGGTTTATATATATATATATATATATATATATATATGACTAAGTTTGAAATGATTTTGCAATGATGTGTATAGTTTATATGTTAATACATGTTGAATTGACTTGGATCATAATGTGATAAATTGGTTGGTTAGGTGGAAATGCATCTAGAATGCTCCACGGTTCTTGATTAATTCGAATGATTGAGATGATAAGTCGATCAATGCTTCTTGGATTCTAATTGGTCTGAATGCTACATATATGTATAGGATTGTGGAACGCATTTAGTATTATCATTGAATGTGTGATAGATATGATCACAATACTTGGTGTTTGATTCGAATGGAATTAGAGGTTGTAGTGATCAATTCGAATGGTCCTAGGTGTTCTACTTTTAATTTAAAATGTCTAATTGTTGTGTAGGGATGTATGGTTTGTATACTTGTTCACATGTTGTTTAAATGATGTTGGGTACATGATTGATAATGATATATGTAAAGTGTATATAAGTTGATATGTTTGAATAGGTTATATATTGTGTTTGAACTTGTATTGTTGTTGATTGTGTAATCATGTTGATATGATAACCTTGTATGAATGAGCATGTTTGAAATTGTAAACCATTTGAACTTGTTAAGTAAAGGTTTTTATTAGCCCACCATTTCCACGTTCTAAGTTGTGAAATCTATGATTGATATGAAAAGTTATATGTTATGTTATCTCGTTTGCCCGAATCTGTTCTGTCAAACCGTAACGCCCATTCGCTCCGAACTCGGGAGAGGGGTGTTACGCCTATAACAAGAAATGGAGTTGAATCTTCTATTTCCGTTCTTCCTCTCAACCCCTATTAAACACTCATTTACCAATCTCCTCCAAAACCCACCATTCTTACCTTGACTTAGAGATCATTGGGTGAAGACCACAAAAATCTCATCATCCAATCCTAAAAACACACTAAAAAAAGACAAAGATCGTACTTTTCCTTGTGGGTGGAAGCTAGGAGATGAGAATGAAAGAAAGGTAGACAAGGGGACAAAGGGTGAGATCATCCCTCTTGTTTTTGCAGAGGAAATTAAAGGTGTTGCTCTTTTTCCTCTTCAAAACAAGACAATTACCTCTCTACCGTCCTTTCATCCTCTCAACCCATCTCTAAACCTTAAGTTGAAGCCCAAACATAAAAAAGCAAGCCCGCAAGGCTCTCATCGGCAAATCCAAAAGCCCAAACTTTGGCCCTAGACTAAGCCCACATCTCAGGGTAAGTCGGCCTATGGATTACAAAATTCGGGTCGTCACAACTCTCCCTCCTTAAAGAAAACATTGTCCTCAAAATTTACCTTTCAGAAACAAATGCGGGTAAAGCAACTTCATGTCTTTCTTAACTTCCCACATGGCTTCCTCGGTACTGTGGTTCCTTCATAAAATTTTCACCAAGGGTATACACTTCTTGCGAAGTTCTTTGACTCCCTTATCAAGAACTCTCACTGGCTTTTCCTCATAGGTCAAGTCGGTGTTGATCTCAATTTCTTCAAGCGGGATAACATATGAAGGATCAGAACGGTAGCATCTCAACATAGACACATGGAACACGTTGTGGATGCGTGCCATATCCGGAGGCAGGGATAACGTGTAAGCTACGGGTCCAACCTTCTCAAGAATCTCATATGGACCGATATACCTCAGACATAACTTGCCCTTCCACCCAAAGTGGATCACTCTTTTCCATGGTGACACATTGAGGAAAAATTTGTCACCAACATCATACTCAATGTGCTTACGCTTCCGGTTCACATAAGCTTTATGACGATCAAAGGCTACTTGCAATCTTTCTCTGATTATCTGAACCTTTTCCTCGGTTTGTCTAATCAAATTTTATCCTACAATCCTTCTCTTATTGAGCTCGGTCCAATACATGGGAGTCCTACACTTACGCCCATATAAGGCCTCAAAATGAGCTATCTTGATGCTTGCTTGAAAACTTTTGTTGTAAGCAAACTCAACTAGCGGTAGCTGCTTTTCCCAACTCTTCTCGAAGTCAATGATACAACACCGAAGCACATCCTCCAAGATCTGCATAACTCGCTCAGACTGGCCATTGTTCTAAGGGTGGAAAGCAGTGCTGAAATGCAACTTGGTACCCAAAGCCTCATGTATCTTCTTCCACAAGCTCGACGTGAACCGCAAATCTCTATCAAATATAATCGATGATGACACTCCATACAACCTTACTATCTCTTGGATGCATAACCGTGCCAATCTCCCAAGCGTAAAATCTATACACACAGGTAAGAAATGAGCAGACTTGGTCAAACATTCTACTATAACCTATATGACATCATGCTTCTTTTGTGTCAACAACAAACCTGTTACAAAATCCATGGTCACACGATCCCACTTCGATTATGGAATCTAAATGGGCTGAAGCAAGCCCAAAAGAACTTGGTGCTCAGCCTTAACCTTCTTACAAGCTAAGCATCTTGTTACAAACTCGGATACATCCCTTTTCAAACTAGGCCACTAATAAAAAAGGATGAAGGTCTTGATACATCTTGTTACTCCTCGGATGCATGGGAAATGGACTACGGTGTGCCTCTTGTAGGATACGATCTCGCAAATCCTCCAAAGCTGGAACACATAACCGATCTTTGAAGTACATGATCCCACCATCTCGTATTTCAAAATCAGATGCCTCGCCTCTCTGAACCATCTCAATCTTCGCCACCAACTCTTCGTCTAAAACTTGCGTTCTCTTGATCTCTTGCACTAAGGTAGGCTCCACACGAAGCTCAGCTAACAACCTACCATCCCCGGTCATCCTCAACCGAGCAAACATATCCCTCAAGTCTTCCATACACTTCCTACTCAAGGCATCGACCACCACGTTAGCTTTACCAGGATGATATTCTATGATGCAAGGATAGTCTTTTAACAACTCAATCAATCGCCTTTCCCTCAATTTGAACTCTTTTTGGGTAAGGAGGTACTTCAAACTCTTATGATTGGTGTAGATGTAACAGTTTTCCCTATACATATAATGTCTCCAAATCCTCAAAGAGAAGATAACCGCGACAAGCTCCAAATCATGCCTAGGGTAATTCCGTTAATGAGGCTTGAGTTGTCTCGAGGCATAAGCAACCACGGTACCCTCTTGCATTAAAACACAACCAAGCCCATTCAATGAAGCATCATTAAACACACAATAACTCTTTCTCGGTTCGGGTTGCGTCAAAACCGGAGCCTTCGTAAGATAAGTCTTCAACTGCTCAAAGCTTTGTTTATTTCCACGTTCCACTCAAATGAAACTCATTTCTGTAACAACTTGGTCATAGGTGCCGCTATGATAGAAAATCCCTTAACAAAACAATGGTAATATTCGAAAAGCCTAAGGAAACTACGAACTTCTGCTATATTCGTAGGTGGTTTCCATTCCACCATAGCTTGAATCTTTTGTGGATCGACTCGGATCCCATCCGCTGCAATAATGTGACCCAAAAAATGCCACCTCGGAGATCCAAAACTCACACTTACTAAACTTAGCAAAAAGATGCCTCTCCCTCAAGGTTTGAAGAACAATACGAAGATGATAGTCATGCTCCTCCTTCGAACTCGAATAAAGTAAGATGTCATTGATGAAAACCACCACAAACTGATCTGGGTAAGGATGAAATATCTGGTTCATCAAGTCTATAAAAACAGCAGGTGCATTGGTAAGCCCAAAAGGCATTACCAAGAACTCATAATGTCCATACCGCATCCTGAAAGTAGTTTTTTGAACATCCTCTTCTACTACCTTCAACTGATAGTCACCTAATCTCAAATCATCTTAAAGAACATACAAGCACCTCTCAATTGGTCAAAGAGATCATCTATTCTTGGTAGGGGATAATAGTTCTTCACAGTTACCTTTTTGAGTTGTCGGTAGTCAATGCACATCCTCAATGTCCCATCCTTCTTGACAAACAAGACTTAAATCTGATTCTTTAGATCTCTCAATCATGTTGGTTCCATGTGATATGGTGCAATGGACACTGGTGTCGTACCAGTCATCACATCTATCTGAAATCTAGCTCACAATCTAGAGAGAGTCTGAGTAACTTTTCTAGGAACACATCGGCAAACTCTTTAACAGTTTGAGGACTCTCAAGCATTGGACTCTCAACACTTGTGTAAACCATGCGAGCCAAGAAGTCCTTGCAACCTTTTTGGATCATCCTTTGTGTCGCCAAGGCCAACACTACATTGGTAAGGTAAGGATTCCTCTCACCCTTCACTACCAACTTTGCCCCTTCCAAACCACGAAGTTTACGACTCTTCTCTCTACAACCCAAACATGCGTCATGCTCAAACAACTAATCCATCTCTAGGATAACATCAAACTCTTGGAACGATAACACCATCAGGTCAGCCAGGAATATTGAACCTTGGACCTCAATCAGACACCTCTGATACACTTTATATACCAACACATCATACCTCAAAGGACTAGTCACACGAAACCCTATCTAAGATATTCCACTATGAATATAGGAATGAGTAGATCTCAAATCCACATGAGCAACTATGGGAGCTGAAAATAAGGTAAACGTACTTGAGATAACATCAGTGACCTCACAGTCCTCATGAGCCTTGACTGCATACTGCCTCGATCCTGCCCACACAGTGGACTGGATCGTACCCCCACTATGATGTCCGGACATGTGGCTCGCTCTTCCTCTAGCAAAGCGCCGACCCCTCTAAGCTAGGAGAAAAGGTCATCTGAGTCTGGACCGGGGTGGTGTTAGTAGCTGCCGGATAATCCCTCACAAAATGATCCGGTGATCCACACTCAAAGATAACTCTGGCTGTCCCCCAACACTCTTCTGAGCAAGCTCAAGAGTTTCTGAAATTTTTGAAGCACAATGAGTATAGTATAGTCGAGCAATTGAAATGGCAACAAGCAAGAATTTCTATCCCGAAGTTGTTGCTAAGCTTTGAGGGGCACTGCAATGCTCTAATAAAGGTGCTCAATCAAACATTCGTACCAAATGACATATCTGTGAACAAGTTGGAGAGGATTGTGAATCATATTACTGCTGACAATTATATTACATTCACTGATGATGAGATTCCTGAAGGGGGAATGAGGTCCGTAAAGGCTTTAAACATCACCACCACGCACTGCAAGGGCTATGTTTTTCCAGGAATCCTGATAGACAATGGTTCAGCTCTGAATTTTTTGCTGATGGCAACTTTACAAAGGTTTCCAATCGACAATTCACACATGAAGACATATAAGAACACCTTAAGGGATTTTGATGGTACTACTCGAGACGTATTTGAGGAAAATTGAGGTGCCTTTGTTAATTGGGCCAACAGTTTACAATGTAGATTTCGTGGTGATGGACATCAAACCCACATATAATTGCATATTGGGTAGACCTTGGATTCATTTAGTTGGTGCAGTCCCGCCATCCTTGCATCAGAAGTTAAAGTTTGTTAAAAAGGGAAGCTAGTCAGCGTTGGGGCAGAATAAGATAGCATCCCTTCGGTAACCACTGATGGTCCATATATTGAAGCTAATGAAAATGCCCTTGAATGTTCTTTCAGAGCTTTGGAATTTGTCAAAGAAATATTTTTCGCTGAAGGTAAACCATTTCCTCGACCAAGGCTGTCGAATTGCACCAAGATGACTGTACATGAAACGCTCGGAAGAGGTGGAAAACATAAAAGGGACTGGGAAAGCATCTTCAGGGATGCCTACGTCCAAAACCTGTTATCATGAAAAAGGACCGCTTTGGACTTGGTTTCAAGCCTAGCATACAGAAGAGGCTGAAAGATCTAAAAAGAAGATAAGAATAAAGGAGAGCCCATTTTTTAGGAACTGGACCTCCCTTCCAAGCCCCTAACCTCATTTGACCTGGCAAAAATCTTCAAGTCATGAGGATTTGAGAATTTTGAAAAGCAACTTGAAGAGGTCAACCGTGAAACTGCAAAGTTATATGAGAAAGAAATTTTGGTAATAACCTGGAAGGGGGTTTTTTCGGGGGAATCTTTGAGGGAGCTCAACCTGTGAGATTTCTAGAGAAGATTCGCCCATGCTTCCCTGGTGAAGTGCTTGGCAATTGGACAACTGAGGAGCTTTCTCTAGTGTCTAAAACAAAATAGAGTAAATACCAGGAACAACTTTATACCTTTTCTCGCGAGTATAATGAGTTATCTGTAAAAGGCCAACATATTACTTCATTTTAATAAAGATGATTTCATGCTTATTCACAAATGGAAAACATGTTTCTTTTTTTCCGCATCCTTTCTAAAATACATATTATTATTTTCTTTGTAGGTCTTCAATTATCGATTGCATGAATGATCCTAAACCTAATACCAGTATAGATTCTGAGTGGCCAATGTGTCTAATGGAAGTCATTGAGGTCGAGGATGAAACAGAATGTGAAATCCCTTAAGAATTACTGAGGTTTGTGGAAAAAGAAGACAAGCAGATCCTACCTCATAAAGAGGAGTTGGAAATTCACAACTTGGGAACAGATGTGTAAAACCAAAATTGATTTTGATATAACAATTTACCTTAAGGACTAAATTGCAAAATAATAAATTTTTAAGTAATTTCAAACACTCACAATTTGACAAGCATTTTGAACCAAACATTATTTCAAGTCAAAACACATTAAAAGGGTTCAAATATTCTAAGTGTTTTCAATCAAAAGAGCAACAAAAGGCTCAGACGTATCGAGACCCTTATGCGTATCGATATGATTTTTCAACACTAGAATTTTAATCGTTCATAGCATACCAATACGGTCTAACCCCGTATCGATACGATATTCATCTGGGAAAGACTTTAAGGTATGGCGTATCGATACGCATCGGGACCATATCGATACAGTTTTCATATTAAAAATATTATTTTCTATAGCGTACCGATACAGTATGTCACCGTATCAATACGATATGCTGATCTTTGCGAAAATCTTCGCATTTAATATTCGAACGTTGACTTTTCAGTTATTGGAATCCAAAATTTTAAATGATTGTTGAACAATATCGATACGCTAAGGTAGCGTACCAATACGCTTTTTAGCAAAACTCAATCTAGGATTCCAATGAGAAAAATCCGCTCGATACAGAATATCGTATCGATACACCCTGTTTTTCAGTCATAACGACTCTTTCTTCTTTGAGACAGGTACCGATACGCCCACGAACCGTACCGATACGGTAGGTTGTTGAGAAGCATTTATTGCAGGAAATTGCAGCCCAACAACTAGATTAATGACCTCAACCACCCAAACGTCTAGAAATCAATGCAAGGGTATAAAAACAAGTCTTAAATGCTACAACAACAACTATTAAGCCTTAAAGCAACATCAAAGCATTCAAATCCAAACCTTGATCATTTAGAGTCAAATTCTTATACCCAACTCAATTTTGTTTTTCATTGTAATTTTTATTGAGAGTTTGGGGACTGTTTGGTTGTATTTGGGTAAACATTAACCTTTGAGAGGTACTTGTAAGGTTTACCAAATTCCTTCTTTGTAAAGAGTGTGTTGGATTATGCTTTGGGTAGAAAGTTTAATCGGTTTTGTAAGGTTTCCTCCTCATCCAAGAAAAGGGGAAGAATCAATTAGTATTGGTTGAAAATCCTTAGTGGGAACTAAGGTAGTGGAGGTAGAGTCCATTTAGGAACTTGAACCACTATAAATTGCCTTGTGTCAAATTTTCATTCATCCAATTTTCCCCCTTCAAATTTTAATCGCCAATTCACCCTCTCTTGGCCATTTGCAATCGTTTGATCAACTCAACAATTGGTATCATAGCTACACTTATTGGAAGGATTACAACCCTCTTGAGTTGATTCTAGGAGAGTTTGATCAACAACAACTTGAAGTAATAGCATCCACCTCCGGCCCCAACCTCTATGAGTCTCAATCCACCACCAAACCACCATTTTCAATGGGGATAACTACCCATATTGGAAGAATCGGATGTATCTCTTCATCAAATCCAACGACTACATGGTATGAGACGTTGTAGAAGACGAACCAAGCATTCCTATGAAGAGAGATGGTGAAGGAAGATTAGTCCCAAAGATCAAAGCCGAGATGACTGATGAAGATAGAAGTCGGTTGCAAGTCAATGATAAAGCCTTGCATATGATCTTTTGTGCTCTCGGTCCCGATATCTATTCAAAGGTGTCTTCCAACGAAAGTGCCAAGGAAGTTTGGGATACCCCCGAGACGACATATGAGGCAACTATCGATGTTAAAGAGACAAAGATCGGGCTACTCAATTTAAGCTATGAAAATTTCAAGATGGATCCCGATGAAAGTGTCTCCAAGATGTTTGATCGGTTCTCAGTCATCGTCAACGGTTTAAAGGGCTTTAGTGAAATGATTCTTGAAGACAAGCTAGTTCAAAAACTTCTATATTCTCTTCCGGAATCTTGGGATAGAAAAAGAACGGCCATCATCGAAGCTAGAGATTTGAAGACTCTCAAGCTTGATGCCCTTATTGGATCTCTACGCACTTATGGGATCATGAAACAAAGAAGGGAAGAAGAGAAAAAAGTTAAGAAGAAGGAGGTTGAGAAGAAGAATATTGGAATCACGCTTAAAGCTTCATACAACAATAATGATTCGAGTGAAGAGGAAGATGAGGAGATGGCCATGTTGGCCAAAAGATTCACACGATTCATGAAGTCCAACCGAGGAAGAAAATTCAATAGAAAAAGGGGACTTCATGAATAGAAGTAAAGAAGGAGAGAATGACCAAAGCATTTGCTATGAGTGCAAGAAGACCGGCCATATCCGATCCGAGTGCCCTCAATTGAGAAAGAAAAGCTTTGGGAAGAAGAATAAGCTCAAAGCTCAAGTGGCAACTTAGAGTGACGAGGAGTCATCCGAAGAGGAGGAGAAAGTGGCTAACCTTTGTCTCATGGCATTTGAGAAGGAACCAATGGTAAACCCTAACTCATCATCTCTTACTTACAATGAGTTATATGATGCTTATGATGAGTTACAAGATGTTTATGATGAGTTGGCTAAAGATACAAAGAGTCTATTTTGAAAAATAAGAAAAAATATTTTTGATTTGAAAAATCAAAATGAGTCTCTTTCAAAAACCAATTCCGAATTGGAAAAGAAGGTCTTGTATTTGATTAATCTTTCAAATGATCTCAAAAAGCAAAATCTTGATTTAGAAAAACTTCTTTTTCGATTTTCAAGATTATCACACCAAGGAGGTAGATAATCTTAAAACTTCTCTTACTATTGGGAAAATGATTTTGAAAAAGGAAGTTCTTCAAAAATCCGATATGTTAAGAGAAAACCATTTTACCCCAAACAAAGAAGCTTTCAAAAGCAATACAAAGTAAAAAGAATTAGGTGTGTATTAGTTCCTAATAATGTAAACGATATTGCTTCTTGGATTCCTAAGGAAACCAAGCTTTTGGGAGCTAACACTCATGGACCCAAAACGATTTGGGTACCAAAATCAAGAAACTAATCTTTGTTTGTAGTGGGAGAATTGCTACAAGGCCAAAGCTTCAAGTCAAAAAACATGGTACCTTGATAGTGGATGCTCAAGGCACATGACCAGAGACAAGAGTAGATTTTAGGAGCTCAAGCCAAAGCATGGTGGAGTAGTGACATTTGGTGGCAACTCCAAAGGCCATATTGAGGGTATTGGCTCCATTGGTAATCTCTCGGCCGCACTTATTGAAGATGTATTGCTTGTCAATGGTCTAAAACACAACTTGTTGAGCATTAGTCAATTATGTGATAAAGGTTTTAATGTCATCTTTGATCAAAGTGGTTGTAAAATAGTGAACATTAAAACAAATCAATTGATGCTCATAGGGCATAGGATAGGCAATATCTATATAGTGCACTTAGATGAAATAAAAACATCCAATGCATGCTTAGCTGCATACGATGAACATGATTCATGACTTTGGCATAGGAAATTAGGACGTGCTAGCATGAGTGTTTTAGAGAAATTAGTCTCCCTTAATCTAGTTAGAGGTTTACCCAAATTTAAGTTATCCAATGATAAAATATGTGATGCATGCTCTAAGGGTAAACAACATAAAACTTCATTTAAATCCATTAATGATGTTTCTACTAGTAGATGCTTACAATTGATTCATATGGATCTTTTTGGGCCAATTAGAACTATGAGCTTGGGTGGTAAATCATATTCTTTTGTGCTTGTAGATGACTATTCTAGATTTACCTGGGGTTCTATTCTTAAGTACAAAATTTGGAGCTTTAGAAAAATTCATCACATTTTCTAAAATAACCCAAAATGATCTTGAGCTTAAAATTACTCACATTAGAAGTGATCATGGAACCGAATTTCAAAATTTGGGTTTCGAAATTTTTTTAAATGAAAATCGGATTAGCCATAATTTTTCTGCACCTCGCACTCCTCAACAAAATGGGGTATTTGAGTGGAAAATCGAACTTTAGAAGAAATGGCTAGAACCATGCTTTGCAAAAATAATTTACCTAAATATTATTGGGTAGAAGCCACAAATACTTCTTACTACATTATAAATCGAGTAATGATTAGGCCTATTTTAAAGAAAACACCATATGAGATTTTAAAATCTAAGAAGTCTAACATTAGTTATTTTCAGCCATTTGGTTGCAAGTGTTTTTTTTAAACAATGGTAAAGACAACTTAGGTAAATTTGATGCTAAAAGTGATGAAGCTATTTTCTTAGAATATTCTTTAAACTCTAAAGCCTATCGTGTATTTAATAAGAGAAATTTAGTAGTAGAAGAGTCTATGCATGTTGTTTTCGATGATAACCTCCTTCCGAGGAAGGATTCTTGTGATGATGATGATGTAGGTATCATTGAAGCCATTAATGGATGACAAACATCAAAGGTGGATGAGATTCCAACCAAAGAACAAGATGCACAAGATCCACCCCTTGAAGCCTTGAATGACTTGGCTCTTGAGAAAAAGGAGGTGACATACCCAAGGGAGTTCAACTATGTCAAAGGTGGTGAAATCATGGGTGATCCATCCAAGGGGGTAACTACTAGATCCTCCCTCAAATTAATGAACCATGTTGCATTTGTTTCATGTATTGAGCCTAAAAATATCAAAGAAGCATTAAAAGATGATTTTTGGATTTTTTCCATGCAAGAAGAACTTAATCAATTTGAGAGAAGTAAAGTATGAACATTAGTTGAAAGGCCTAGTAATCAATCTACTATAGGAACTAAATAGGTCTTTAGGAATAAACTAGATGAGAGTGGTAACATAGTAAGAAACAATGCTAGGCTTGTTGCTCAAGGTTACACTCAAGAAGAGGGAATTGATTTTGATGAAACATATGCACCCGTAGCTAGAATGGAAGCTATTAGGATGCTTCTAGCATTTTCATGTTACCATGTTTTCAAGCTTTTTCAAATGGATGTAAAAAGTGTTTTTCTAAATAGTTTTATAAATGAAAAAGTGTATGTTGAACAACCACCGGGTTTTGAGGATCCTAAATTTCCAAATCAAGTTTTTAAATTAACCAAAGCTCTTTATGGTTTAAAACAAGATCCTAGAGCTTGGTATGAAAGGCTTTCAAATTTTTTGATTGAAAAAAAGTTTTGAAAAAGGCAAGGTGGACACTGCACTTTTCATAAAAAGATATTGTAATGACATCTTAGTAGTAAAAATTTATGTTGATGATATCATTTTTGGTTCTACTAATGAATGTTATTGCAAAGAATTTTTTAAGCTAATGCAAGGTGAGTATGATGGGGGAGCTCTCATTCTTTTTAGGGCTCCAAATCAAACAAAGGAAGGATGACACCTTCATCAATCAAGCAAAGTGCGTGAATGATATGCTCAAGAAGTTCGGCTTGGAGAATGTGAAGCCTCAAGCCACCCTTATGAGCTCTTCTATAAATCTTGACAAAGAAGAAGGAGGTAAGTGTGTTGATTCTAAGCTTTATAGATCTATGATAGGTTCTTTGCTTTATCTTACCGAAACTAGACCCGATATTATGTTTAGTGTTTGCTTGTGTGCTAGGTTCTAAGCTAGTCCTAGAGAATCACACTTAGTAGTCATTAAGAGAATTTTTAGATACCTTAGAGACGCACCTAACTTAGGTCTTTAGTATCCTAAGGATTCCTCCTTTAGCCTTCATGCTTATTCGGATGCGGATTATGGGGGATGTAAGATAGATAGGAAAAATACCTCCAGAACATGTCAATTCTTAGATAGTATGCTCGTATCTTGGTTCTCTAAGAAACAAAATAGCGTAGCCTTATCTTCCACCAAAGAAGAGTACATATCCTTAAGAAGTTGTTGTGCTCAAGTCCTTTGGATGAAGAAACAACTCTTAGATTATGGTTTTCAAGTAGATGCAATACCACTTAGGTGTGACAACACTATTGCCATTCGTCTCACTAAAAATCCCATCCAACACTCTAGAACCAAACATATAGAAATTAGACATCATTTTATTAGAGACCATGTTTTGAAAAATGTTGTTGTTCTAGAATATGTTGATACCTTGAACCAATTAGCGGATATATTTACCAAACCTTTAGATAAAGAGCATTTTTTGACCCTTGGGAGAGAGTTAGGTTTAACTAGCCTTTCTTGACCCTTTTAGGTCCCAAATGGTCAAAAAATTTGCTTGAAATTGGTTAATATTCATGCTTCTGTTAATTTGCTTTATTTTGCTTCTATGCATGTTTCTAGGGGGAGTATGCATTAATTTTAGTCAATAAATCTTGCTCATATGTCATTCACATGCATTTAGGGACGTTTAAAGTTGGATTTTTGGACTTGAAATTGTCCAAAATGCACTTTCTGGTAATGGCTTATCGATACAGGTTTGTCGATGGGAAGTGATACAGGTCAAACTGTATCGATATAGTTTTAAAAACAAATTTAAAATAGGGCAAGGCGTATCAATACACTCTACAAGCATGCCGATACGGTTTCAGAAAAAAACTTAAAATCGGGCCTTTAATTGTAAAAACACTTTTACATTAAAACTTCCCCTCCTTTTCTCTCTAAACCCTAGCCGAAAATACTTATAAAAACCCCCTCAATCTCTCAAATTCTTCACATCAAACTTTAAATTAATTGAGGGTTTTTCATCAACACATCAAAGCCAAGCTTTGTTAGCAATCTTGTGCATTCTCATCACCCCATTCATCCATTCTCATAACTCAAGGTATAAACTTTTTTCCTATTTTCTTTTTATTTTCGTTTGATTTTATTAATTGTTTTCAATTAATTTTTGTATAAAACATATACATATGGGTTTTCAAGTTTTTACAAAAAAAATTCAAAATCCGAAAATTTTCATTCGAATATAATTTTATACAGTATATTTTTATAAACCGTTTTTCAAAAAAAAATTCCCAAAAATTTTCTTTTATACTTGTATATAATTTTATACCGTATATTATTTTATACTTGTATGATAATTACATACATACTCGATTGTTTTGATGTTGTTTTTCAGGATTATGGCACCCAAAAAAGAGAGCGAAAAGATACTTAGCCTCAACATCTAACGATCCTATCGAAGATGATGAGGTTAACCCTAAACCTAACCTCCCTTACATAATCCAAAATAGTTTTTCACACCTTTCAGACTTGTCACGTTATAAACTATTGCAAGGATTTACTCTTAGGAAAGAACGTGTCGTGTCAATCACATTTTTGAACTCTGAAAGTTTTAAATTTGAATATCTTCCTTTGATTCGAAGATGGAAATTTATAAACTTTTTGAACCTACCTTCTATTTTATATCAAAATTTGGTCATAATTTTCTTTTCAAATGCATTCGTGATGCACAAAGGGAACATGTTGTTGCTATAGAGTCTCATCTTATGGGCACAACTTTTCAAGTCGATCAAGATATTCTTTGTAACGCTTTTGGTTTTAAAAATGTCGGGATTGATGATGAGAATTCCTTAGGTCATGGTCCTCTTAGTTCTGTCAATATTTTAAATGCTCAAGACCATATTTTTCATCTCATAATTTCATGGTTTATTCGTCCCTCGGGTGGGAAATTTTCAACTATTCGTCAAGTTGACGATTTTTGGCTTAGGTGTTTTCGTGAGGGTAAGCGCCCTAATCTTTGTCATGTTTTTCGATCTTGTCTACCTTGTTCAACACCGTCATACCGAACAAGTCAAGTCTATTTACTATTAAACAACATTGAGTCATTTGTTTCACTCTCTTAAGATAGATTGTACCCAAGACTATCCTGAACCCCTTGGCCTACCCATAGATGAGCATTCCCTCACTCGTGCTCACTTTGCCTACCTCAACAATGAATGGGTCTGTGTTTCTCGAGCTCCTCATCAAGATGTTCAAGCCGAAGCCCCAAAAGGCTCTCAAGGTGCTCCTATTGCCCCATCCTCTATGGAAACTCTCATGATGTTTCTTAATGAAAAATTCAACAACACGAAAGCTGGGTTTGCCGCTATTGACACTCGATTCACATCATTGGAAGATTGAGTCAAGGGCCTTGATACTAGTTTCACATCTTTGGAGGATTAAGTCAAAGTTGTTGCTCTTCAACAAAATTCCATGGTTGTCTCTCTCACCGCCTTCCATGGTACTTGGCTCAATCAAACTAGAAGGCCTCAACCGAGTCAAGATGATGAGGATGAAGAGGACGAGGATGTCGACGATGGTGGGAATGAGTAGCCGTGCATTTCATCACATCTCATTTAGTTTTTCTAGTTTATGCACATATCTATTAGAACCTTATGCTTTCATTTATGTTGTTAGGATTTGAGTTTGGCTTTATGCTTTTGAACTATTGGTTGCTTTGAATTCTTAAGTTTTCAATTTGAATTGAATGATATTATGTTGATATTATCCTTACCTTGTGCTATTATGTTTGATCTAACAAAAAGGGGGAGAAGTATTATATAGAGCCAATTTTTTGAAAATTTGAAACTTAATTTTGAAAACCATCTTAAATTAAGGGGGTGTAAGCTTTTCAAAGGTTTCAAAACTTAAAAATTTATATTTGGTTTTGTTATATCAAAAAGAGGGAGATTGTAAAACCAAAATTGATTTTGATATAACAATGGAATTTTAATCGTTCATAGCGTACTGATACGGTCTAACCCTGTATCGATACGATATTCATCTGGGCAAGACTTTAAGCTATAGTGTATCGATACGCATCGGGACCGTATCGATACAGTTTTCATATTAAAAATATTCTTTGCTATAGCGTACCGATATGGTATGTCACCGTATCGATACGATATGTTGACCTTTGCAAAAATCTTTGCATTTAATATCCGAACATTGGCTTGTTAGTTATTGGAATCCAAAATTTTAAATGACCGTTGAACGATATTGATACGCTAAGGTAGCGTACCGATACACTTTTTAACAAAACTCAATTCAGGATCTAGTGAGAAAAATTTGTATCGATACTGCATATCGTATTGATATGCCCCTTAATATCGTACCGATACGCCCTTCAAGCGTATCGATACACCATGTTTTTCAGTCACAACATCTCTTTCTTCTTTGAGACATGTACCGATACGCCCACGAACCGTACCGATACGGTAGGTTGTTGAGGAGCATTTATTGCTGGAAATTGTAGCCCAACGGCTCGATTAATGACCTCAACCACCCAAACGGCTAGAAATCAATGCAAGGGTATAAAAACAAGTCTCAAATGCTACAACAACAACTATTGAGCCTTAAAGAAACATCAAAGCATTCAAATCCAAACCTTGATCATTTAGATTCAAATCTTTGTACCCAACTCAATTATGTTTTTCATTGTAATTTTTATTGAGAGTTTCGGGAGCATTTGATTGTATTTGGGTAAGCATTAACCTTTGAGAGGTACTTGTAAGTTTTACCAAATTCCTTCTTTGCAAAGAGTGTGTTGGATTAAGCTTTGGGTAGAAAGCTTAATCGATTTTGTAAGGTTTCCTCCTCATCCAAGAAAAGGGGAAGAATCAATTAGTGGATTGGTTGAAAATCCTTAGTGGGAGCTAAGGTAGTGGAGGTAGAGTTCAGTTAGGAACTTGAACCACTATAAATTGCCTTGTGTAAAATTTTCATTCATCCAATTTTTTTTCTTCAAATTTTTAATCGCCAATTCACCCCCTCTTGGCCATTTGTAATCGTTTGATCAACTCAACAAGATGAAATTAGGAGAGAAGTAAAGTTAGGGATTACGTTCTTGCCAAAATAAAAGCAAGGGCTGATTGATTTGTTGTGAGAGCTCAAAGATGTCATCGCCTAGTCGTATCAAGACATGCCAGGATTGAACACCGATATAGTGGTACACAAATTACCCATAAGGCCAGAGTGTAAACCGGTTCGGTAGAAGCTTAGAAGACTGAGGCTGGAAATGGTATTAAAGATAAAAGAAGAAGTACAAAATAGATTGATGTTGGTTCTCTCAGGGTATCCCAATATTCAGAATGGGTGGCCATTATAGTTCATGTAACTAAGAAAGATGGGAAGGTATGCATGTGCGTAAATTACAGAGATTTGAATCGAGCCAGCCCGATGGATAACTTTCCCTTGCCATACGTAGATATCTTGGTTGATAATACGTCAGGGCATTCATGGTTCTCCTTCATGGATGGATTTTCGGGGTATAACCAGATAAAGATGAACCTGGAGGATATGGTCAAGACGACATTCATAACCTTATGGGGCACATATTTCTATAAAGTGATGCCTTTTGGATTAAAGATAAGGTGTACGTGGATGACATGATCACTAAGTCTCATACCGAAGAGGAGCATATTCAGGACCTAAGAAAGTTGTTTTTGACGTTGAGAAAATACTAGTCGAAACTCAATTCTAATAAATGTACTTTTGGAGTAACGTCAGGAAAATTCCTGGATTTGTTTTTAGTAGAAAAGGAATTGAAATAGATCCAGATAAGGTGAAGGAAATTCAGAACTTGCCACCACCTGGTTCACAAAAAGAAGTTCATGGGTTCCTTGGAAGGTTGAATTATGTTTCTCGGCTCATTTTTCAATTGACCGATAAATGTGATCCAATCTTCAAGTTGCTTAAAAAGAGTAATCCCATATAATGGAATGAAGAATGCCAGAAAATGTTTGACAAAAGTAAGAAGTATTTGATGAATGCTCTAATATTAGTCGCACTGGTTCCTGACAGACTAGTCATCCTTTATCTAACGGTTTATGAGAACTCAATGGGATGTGTGTTGGGACAACAAGATGACACAAGAAAGAAAGAAAGAGCCATTTACTACTTGAGCAAAAAGTTTACAGAGTGTGAAGTACGATACCCACCAATTCAAAAGTTATGATGTGCCTTGGTTTGGGCAACTTGTAGACTCAGACGGTATATGTTATACCACACTACTTGGTTAATTTCTCGCCTTAACCCATTAAAGTTTATGATGGAAGTGCCAGCATTGACTGGAAGATTGGCACGTTGGCAAATGTTATTGTCAGAATTCGACATCATATATGTGAGTCAGAAAGTAATAAAAGGAAGTGTTATAGCAGATTTCCTAGCAAGTCATGGTTTAGAAGATTATGAGCCCTAGATATTGACTTCTCAGATGAGGATGTGATGAATGTCTCCACAAAAGGAAATGGAATCCCAGATAATGAAACTTGGAAATTTTATTTTTGATGGAGCATCCAATGCCCTTGGACGAGGAATTGGAGCAATACTGATTTCTCCAAACAATATACATTATCCTTTCTCAAGAAATCTAGAGTTTCTTTGTACTAATAACATAGCAGAATATGAGGCTTGTGTCATGGGTTTGCGGGCTGCTATTGAAAGAAAGATAGAGATCTTGAAAGTATACAGGGATTCAACTTTGGTTATCTACCAGCTTCGTGGAGAATGGGAAACAAAGGATATAAAGTTGATCGAGTAAGCTAATAAAAGAGTTTGAAGAAATTACCTTTACATATATCCCCAAGGAAGACAATCAAATGGCGGATGCCTTAGCTACGCTGGCTTCTGTATTCTTAGCAAATAAACCAGAAGATATGATGCCAATTCGAATGCAGAGTTATGAGACCTATGCTCACTGTTGTAGCATAGAAGAAGAGGCAGATAAAAATCCTTGGTATTTTGATATCTTGCAATACCTCAAATTTCAGACCTATCCCTTGAGGGAAAATGATAATGACAAAAGAACTATTAGAAGAATGGCTTCAGGATACGTGCTCGATGGAGAGATCATGTACAAAAGGGGCAAAGATTAGAACTTGTTATGATGTGTCAATGCCAACGAAGCTAGAAACATTATGGCAGAAGTGCATGACGGAATATGTGGTACACATGCGAATGGATTCTCGATTGCCGGGAAGATCATGAGATATGGCTATTATTGGGCAACCATGGAAGGATATTGCATTGGATATGCCAAGAAATGTCATATATGCCAGATATATGCTGACAAGATTAATTACCTGCTAGTACCTCTTCATACAATGAATTCACCGTGGCCTTTTGCTATCTAGGACATGGATGTTATTGGGCAGATTCACCCAAAGGCTTCTAATGGACATCGTTTTATCCGTGTAAGTAGCCTCTTATGCCAACACCACGAGAACAACGGTTTGTAAATTTTTAAAGAAATAGATAATCTGTCGATATGGGTTGCCAGAAAGAATTGTTACTAATAATGCTACCAATTTCAACAACAAGGTAATAACATAAGTGTGTGAGCAGTTCAAAATTATACATAACAATTTTTTGACCTAGCGCCCTAAGATGAATGGGGCAGTGGAGGCGACAAACAAAAACATCAAGAAAATCATATCAAAGATGACATAGACCTACAAAGACTGGCATGAAAAGCTACCCTTCGCACTGTTTGCATATCGAACTTCGATACGGACTTGAACTGGGGCAACACCATGTTCTTTGGTCTATGGAACAGAGGCGGTACTTCCTATTGAAGTCGAAATTCCATCCCTTCGTGTTTTGTCCAAAGTAAAGTTGAATGATACAGAGTGGGTACGAGTTCGATTTAACCAATTGAATCTAATTGAAGAAAAGAGGTTGAGGGCTATTTGCCACAGTTAAATGTATCAGAAAAGAATGACGCGGGCATATGATAAAAAGGTGCGGCCTAGAGAGTTCCGAGAGGGAGATCTTGTGATGAAGAAGATCTTGCAAATACACCGAGATGATCATGGAAAATGGATGCCTAATTGGGAAGGACCTTATGTTGTTAAAAAGGCTTTCTCTAGAGGAGCATTGATTCTGACTAAAATGGATGGCAAGGAGTTACATTAACCAGTGAACTCTGATTCAGTCAAGAAATATTATGCTTGAAGAATTCAAAAAGTGATTGAAAAAAAGAGAAGAAAGCGGATGGAAAACCCGAAAGGGCGCTTTGCAAAATGAAAATCTTTATGGCGAAAACCCAAAAGTGCGCCTTAGATATCAAAAAAAGAGGAAATAAAAACAAGGGGAGTTCAAGATGAAAATCCGCAAAGGGCATCTTGAAACCAAAGGGGGATCTGGGTTGAAAACCCATAAAGGGCGGCTCGGATATGTGAGAATAGGCATCCGACAATTAGAACCTCTCGGACATCTAGTATTTCGAAAGGGATTTCACATCTGTAAGCATCCTGAAAACGTTTGAAGTCTGTTGGACAAGGGTTCGAGCTCAGTACTATATCTGGCCGATGGGGTGGTTGTATCCTTCATGCCTTGGATTCTCGAATATCTGACCTTGTTTCTTGATTTTGTTGTTTCAGTTTGCCATGACTTTTTCTAAACTCCATTGTATCTTAACTTATAAGCTTTAATAAAATTCATGAATTCACTTACAAGCTTTCTTTTTATTCTAAAGCATCATAAAATGGCCGATATAACGCATAAAAGCATATAATTTCTTGGTATTACTATGTTTTGAAAGGTGCATGTAAACTTTAACACTCTGGGTTATTGAAGAAGAGTGTATAAAGCAAAGACAGTGTTGGATATCATACCAGTGGGAATTCAGAGGAAGAATTCAAAGCTCATGAAAACTGTTGGGGAAAAGCGTCATGATAAGATTTAGTAGAGATTTTCACATTAACATGAACTATCATTGGCAACAAAGTCTGTCACCCGAAGAATAATGATTTTATCTTTGTGCTCATGCTAGGATGATTGGAGCCACAAGGCCAACACATTATCATGACCAGAACTTGTCCATTATTTGTCCTATGTATGTCAAAGAAACGTCATTACTATCATTTTCATTGTTCTGGCACGTTGCAAACACTTGGCAGCATCTCAGTTGAAACAGTTTATGAAGCATAAAGTGGATTCTTAGATAATGACTGTTAGATTTTTAGATTTGCAGTATCTTGATCCTTTGTTGAAAAAGGAAATTTGAATTGTCAATTGTCAAGATATCAATGTAGTCAATTTGAGTAATCAAAAAAAGAGAAGAAGAAAAAGAAAAGGAGAAGAAAAATCAAGGTGAAAACCTGAAAGGGTGCCTTAAAAAAGAAGAAAAAGAGAAAAGAAAAACTAAAGTGAAAACCCAAAAGGGCACTTCGAGAAAAGCAATCTAAAGTGAAAACCCAAAAGGGCACTTTAGGGAAAAGGGCCAGATATGCTGAAAGGAGATCTTCACGGCTAATCCTGAATATGAGATGAGGTATCCAGGAAAATAAGAATTAATAAAGAAGCGTAAATGAAACACCAGAATAGATCCTCGGAGAGCAGAAGTTGATTGATGAATCTTAGCAATTCGTGGTTCATGCATCATGTAGAAAAATTAGGGTCATGCTAACCCTCATATTTTAGTATGTTTTGAAAGAAAACTGATGAAGAAGATAGAACTCTTAATGTGAAGAGTTCGTTCAGCAAAGATAGAGATCCTAATGAGAAGAGTTCGTTCAACAAAGACAGGGCTCCTAATGTGAAGAGTTCGCTCAGCAAAAAAAGGACTTCTAATGTGTAGAGTCCACCTCCAGCAAAGAAAGAACTTCAAGCGAGAAGAGTTCACCCGGTGAAGATAGAATTCCCATTGAGAAGAGTTCGTGCCGAGGTTCTAAATGAGAAGAGCCTTTTTTTTGAAGAATGAGGAAGTCCACAATAAAAAGAGCTATCTTATCCGACGTATTTACAGAGAGACAAATTAGCATAGAAAAGGTTGACGCAGTCCATAATCAGAAGAACAGCTTCAAGCTTCAGTGGTCAGATGGTTCAGAAAAAATTCGTGTCTTTTCAGTCTTTGCCCTATTCCTGTTCCACAACAATGAGCAAAGAGAAGCAGCTGTAGTACTCATATTTTGTCCAGGTATACGTATATATTATATTGTCTCTATAAATAAAACCAAAATTAATGATAGTAAATAAATAAATACAATGAGTGTCCAAAGAGTCCAATAAATAAATAAAATATCCATTACAATATATGAGTCCAGATACAAAAATTAAAAGCCCAAGCCACAATTAATTCCCTCTCATTTTAACTCTTAAAGAAACACAAATCTGGTCCAAATTCTCCTTTTCCTGCCCAAATTCTATTATAAATGGACAAGTGGCGGCCTTCGGTTGGTCCATTCCCTTCACATGGATCAAGCCTTCACTGACATCAGCGCCTGTATCACCCTATAAATAGGGAAAGAGAGAAAAAGTTAGAAATTAATGAGCATCATTATTACACTCAATTAATAATAATAAATAATACAAAAAGTAAGAGAGAGAGAGGATACCCTCATAAAGTTGCACCGTCGTTGGAGATCGAGTCGCACCGTCACTGGAGAGTCACGCCGCCGCCGGAAACATCGTCGAATCACCTAAATCGAGGTAAAGCTCTCCCTATCTCTTCATTTCCTGCAAAAAATCAAATATTAGTCTTAAAAAATAAAAATAAAAAGCAGAAACGAAAATCATAGAAATAAGGTTGGAAATTTATTTCGGGTGACGGTCGACGAGTGTTTAGGTTTTTCGGTGGAGTCGAACATGATAAAGAGAGTCGGTTCAGGTAGATTTATAGGGGAGAAGCCGGGAGATTCTCATGGATCGGATGGATCTAGGTATTTGAGGTGAAAATGGGAAAATGGATTTTTTAGGGATTAGGATGGCAGCGGACAGCGGTCGAAAATCACCATATGGCAGCGGCCAGCGGCCGGAGATGAAACAGAGTGGACGGAAAAAGGTCAGGGATGACCGGAAGAAGGACGATGGTTTTCGGCGTCGCCTACGACATCCGGATAATGGCGGACGATGAACGAAGGTGGGTGGATTCGGATCAAATGGCCAAAATGTGAAGAACATGAAGGATTTTGGTGGTTTTGATCCAAAATGGGTTGTGTTTCTGGATTTGTGGGTGTTAGTTGAGGGAGAGGGGGAGAACTCGATGGGAAGAGAGAGAGAGAGAGAGAGAGAGGGCTCGCACAAATGGACGATCTAACTCGGTCGAAGGGGTTTAAATACCTGAGTCGAAACGGTGCCGTTTTGGCACCGGGTTGACTCGACCCACGCAAGTGGTTCGGATTCGAGAAGAAGATCTGCGCCCTTCTTTCCCCTTTTTATACGTTGGGCTTTATACTTTGCATTTGTTTTAATTTAGTCATTATTTTCTTGTAATTCAGCTTCTAAACTTGCAATTTTATTCAATTGAGTCCCTTCTTTAAACTTGTTTTAGTTCAATTTAACTGCTTAATTGTTGTATGTTGCATGTTTTAAAATAAAACATGTAGTATAATTGTTTAGGTGATTAATTCACATAGTTTTAAATAATTAGAGCCTTGGTATCTTAGGTTCTTTAATTAAATTAAATAATCTAAATATGTGAGATAATTTTAGAAAATAAATGAATATTAAATGGAAACTTTAATATTCGAAGATGATTAGTGTCACATTGCAATGAGATGTCAATTAAAGGAATATTTTAGTTGAATATTTAATATTTCATTTGAACCTAGAACATTGTAATCAACACATAGTTAATCTAATTAAAATAAATTAGGATAGGATTTAAATAGGTAGTGACATAAATAATTAGGAATATTATTAACTTAGGGCTTCATATGGGTAGTGCCCAATTTTTTTGGGTTTTTTTTATCGGCAACTGTATGAACTTTATTCATAGAGAAAATAACATACAGCGCGAGGAAACCATACGCCTCGTTAAAAACCTCCCTAGTGGAGGAAAAGAGTACGAAATGGCTTGTCAAAACCCAAAACAACACCTACATACAAGCTAGAAACAATGAACATCTATCAACACCTTCCTTGGTTAAAACGTCAGCGAAACCATTCGCCTCACGAGGCACGTAACGAAAATGAATCTCAAAAATGACTTGACAAGCCTGATCAATCGCAGTGAATATCTCCCACAAACGCCATGGTCGTTTCGCCGATCGCAGAACCCAACTCAACGCAACCTAAGAGTCCGACTCAACAGCCACACTCCGCTCGTGCCAATTACCTTCCGCGATCAACCTTACCGCCAGCTCTATAGCTCGCACTTCAGCCTCATTTGACTCCATCCGTCCCACCGGTCCGGAAAACATCCCCAAAATACGACTCACCTCATCGCGCATAACACCCCTAATACCCGCAGGCCCAGGCTTACCACGTGCTGAACCGTCAACATTAAATTTAAGTACCCCCTAAACCGGCGGCTGCCAACAAATCCCAACACGTACCTTCCGCAGTGAAGGACTAACAACCAATGCAGACGGACGAGACCACCAAACCGATTCGGTCATCATCTCACTCGCAGCATCAACCTTTATCTAGTAAAAAGATCGCAGTTTGACAAGAAAACATAATTCTGCCATCGGCAAACGTTTACCCCGAAAAATAAACTCATTACGAGCTAGCCATAAGGACCATAACAATGCACTAACACTAGCCACCCACCACTTCAACTTACAACCATAAAATGAACAATGAAAATCCACGACAAAAAAGTCAGCAAAACTCTCCGGTAAAGGTAATGATACTCCCCACCATCCTCGCAACCAATCCCAAAGCTGCTTCAAACAGGGACATTCATAGATAAATGTGCAATCAATTCCTCCACTATTACACACCATGGACACAAACCTTGCCCGTCCGACAACGGGACCCCACGGGCTCTCAAGAAATCCGCCGTCGGCAACCGTTTCAACAAAATGAACCACAAAAACGCCTGAACTTTAGGTGGGACTAGCACGCGCCACGCAAAGCAATCCCCGGAATCATTGTCCCCAACCTTATCCATCACCAACGATTTTGACATAGCACGAACCGAAAACTCACCATGCTCACCCGGGAGCCAAATGAGAGTATCCATGCGAGACTCCCAAAGGCTGACTTCTCGAACCAAAGCACACAAACTCCGCACTTGGTCTTGCTCGAACAACCATAGTTGTCGCTGAAAATAACTCACCCACTGCCCATGATTGAAACACCCGTTCACTGAGTAGTCACGTACCCATGCTAATTTATTCACTGCCAAAGAAAGCAGACGCGGAAACACATCCTTCAACGGCTGCCGCATAATCCATGGATCAAACCAAAACAACACTAGCTGCCCATCAACAATCTTCCATTGAAAACTCGCCCCCCCCCCCCACATGCGAATCTACACTCGGACAACATGAATTGGCTACAATTTGACGCAATACAATAGACATAGACGACAAATTCTCCGTATTAAACCTCCACCATTGAGTATTGTCGCCATATTTAGCCGTAATCAAACGGCGCCAAAGCGAATCACGATCACATACATATCTCCACACCCACTTGGACAGCAATGCCATGTTCTTCACCCGAAGATCCGCCACCCCCAAACCCCCTAAATGTCGCGGTCTACACACTGTTTCCCAACACACTCTACTCATCCGTCATTCAAGACCAACACCACCCCATAGAAATGCTCGACAAATACGATCCAGCTGTGCTATCACCCATTTCGGGACTACAAACAATCCCTAGTAAATATATAGGCAAAGACGAGAGGACAGAATTTACCAATGTCACTCTAGCAGTAAATGACAAAGAAGATCGCTTCCACCCCGCTAACTTGCGCCTGAAGTTAGCAATAACCGGATCCCAAACATGTAAACGTCTCAGATCAGCCCCCAATGGAAAACCAAGATAAACAAATGGGAATTCCCCCAGACGGCAACCCAACAATTCAGCCACTGATGCGCCTAGCTCTCCCTCTACACCGATCGCATATAAAGAACTCTTAGCAAAATTAATCTGTAAACCGGAACAAACTTGAAAACAATGTAAAATCCTCTTTATATTCCGATCAGTCTCTATAGTTGCATCAAAAAATAAAATCGTATCGTCGGCAAATTGTAAGTGCGCCAACCGTATATTCGACACCACTTTCACCCCGCTAATCAAACCGGATGTTTCAGCTTTGACCAACATCATATGTAATGCCTCCGCCACTATCACAAACAATAACGGTGACAACAGACATCCTTGTCGCAACCCACGTCCCATCCTGAACTCCTTTGTCGCGCTCCCATTCAACAAAACTGACAAACGGACAGAGCTAACACATTCTCTTATCCACTTTCGCCAAACTTCACAAAACCCCATCCGAAATAACACTAAATCTAGAAAAGCCCAACTTACACAATCGTAAGCCTTAGCAAATTCTAATTTTAATATAAAACCACTAGCGCCACGCTGCCGAAGAGAATGAATTACCTCAGTAGCCAATAAAACACCATCTACAAGTTGTCGCCCTTTAACAAAAGCCGATTGTGTGTCGCTAATTAGACCACTCAGCACAGATTGTAAAAGAGTCGCCAAACACTTAGCCAAAAGCTTATACATCGAGTTCACCAAAAAAATAGGACGATACTCACCTAGCAACTGAGGTGCCGCCACCTTTGGTAGCAACACTATAAAAGCGCAATTATCTCCTTTCGGCAACGCCCCGCTATCATGGAACTGAGTAAAGAACCGTAACACATCATCCATCACCACATCCCAACTCTTTTTGTAAAACTCTAGCGTGAAACCGTACGGGCCTGGTGCCTTCGATCCATCACAATCCCATAACACACGCTTAATTTCTCCAACCGTGAAAGGCGAAACCAAGCGTGATCTATCAGCCTCTTGCAATTGCCGAAACACTCCCTCAAAATGCCAATTACCCGTCCGAACATCACAAGCAAAGTGAGCAGTAAACGCAGATACCACAAAATTACGTAATGTCGCCAGCGATGTCTTCCATTTTCCATCTATCAATAAACATGGAATGAAGTTTCTAGCCATGCGTAGCTTAGCAGCTCTGTAGAAAAAGGCCGTGTTACGATCTCATAGTCGCAACCATGTTACCCGTGCCTTCTGACGCCACATCGCCTCTTTGTTGCGCATGGCGCGCCATAACGCGTGCATCCACCTACGACGTTCGAACTCCACCTCCCCATCCCCACCGTTCTCAATCATAGCTTCATTCGCTTGATCAATTTTCTGCTGCATTTCCTCAATGATCTTATTAACATCACCAAAGCTATTCTTGTTCCATTGTTTCAGAAAGAGTTTCAAATGTCGCAACTTCACCACAAGATTTTCATTACCAACCCCCAAACCTGTCAGCCTACACCATTCGTTTGCAATTTGCAGCACATTCGACCTCCCCTCCATCCAGCAATTAAAGAAACGAAATGGCCGCGGCCCCCAATCGCAATCGTCACATGTAAGCACTAGAGGAGTATGGTCAGACACCCCCTCGACAAAGCTTCTTGTTGCATACTGCTGAAGCAATCCAACCAAGCCGCAGAAATCAGGAAGCGATTTATGCGGCTACACCGATTTCCGGGGCCAAACCAAGTGAAGTGTTTACCTACCAAAGGCAAGTCCACTAAACCCGCACTATCGACAAAATTTGCAAATGCCTCCATCTCAGCACCCCTATCCGATTTGAATCCTGCAAAATAGCATTAAAGTCCCCTACAATACACCACGGCCCTTGAAACGTACTCATACGAGCCAACAACGCATCCCATAGCACACACTGACTAGCCACCTCACAAGGAGCGTATAGTGCCACAATACCACAAACAAAATCCTCAAGTTTCCATTTCCCCTGAAGAATAATAAAGAAACGATCAATCTCAATCGACTCTAAAATAAAGCGATTACCTTCCCAAATGACTAAAATACCGCCGAAAGCCCCAAGCGATGGTGCAAACGCCATCTCGAAACTATCAGAACACCACAAATTCGCAACTAATATCGCCGGAACCTCTTCTAACTTCGTCTTCTGCAGCAACACCATATCACACTGATTTTTCTGAATCACCTCACGAACACTACGTCGTTTTGCGCTACCTCCCAAACCCCGAACGTTCCATGATAATAGCTTCATCAGTCAGAAACCACGACACTCTCCAGTAATAACCCGAGAAATGTCCTTAATAATATCCTCTTCACGCCCACTCGACTTCACCCCGATAAGTTCCCCTAACTTAATCGTCGCCTCAGCCTCGCTGACTATATCTTGCTGCAAGATATTTCCACCACCGGTCTCACTACCCCCCCTTTAGATTTTCCGAAACTGTCCCCTTCTTCGCCGCTGCCCGACAACCCCTAGAACCGTTCCCTTTCTTTGATCTAGGCGCTCGACCAACTGCAGCAGTAGGTTCACCTCCAACCAATTTCCTGACCTTGCAAAACGATCGTCCAACACGAATCAACTCAGTTTGTCCAAGCCCTGGTTGTGAAGAAACTGCTTGTAAATTTGGTTTATCCAAGATTGTTTCCTTTGAATTAACAACATCAACTAACAATGCAAATGACCCCACATTATCCAAAGAGTTTGAATTTGAATTAACAATCCCTGGAATCTTAGAACTCTCCCACCTCGGAGGATTCTCATCCAGAGTCCTACATCGACACTCCTTCTCCACACCCGAACTTGAAATCCTGATCGGAATGGATGACTGATGTGCTGGCAAAACCACCACCTCCCTCAATTCAGACCCCTCGGCTGCAATAGGACTCGACTCCTCCTGCGCCACAACCGCCAAGTTCAGCTGCCCAACCATTCGATCTGAATCCTCCCGAGAAGCATCACCCGTCGCATCCACCTTTTCTTGAACATGTATCTCCCAGGAAATCCCACGACCATACGACTCGTCCAGCTTTGGACTAGAGTGGTCGTTAGCCCCCTGCCCAGCACTATCGCCCTCGTGAGAGCCAGAAATTTATGAAGTGATACTCTCATAGCAGCCGTATTCGATAGCCGGTCCCTGCCCATCCCTCTCAAACACTCGAACCAAATACTCCTCGGCATCTAACTTGATTGTAATGCACTCCTCAATACGAGCAAAAGATGTTGTTTCCACCAGAATTCGCCCACAAT
Organism: Hibiscus trionum; assembly: GCA_030270665.1. Taxonomy (NCBI): domain Eukaryota; kingdom Viridiplantae; phylum Streptophyta; class Magnoliopsida; order Malvales; family Malvaceae; genus Hibiscus; species Hibiscus trionum. The sequence continues at coordinate 35,169,132 of BSYR01000017.1, forward strand.
CAAATCAACAAGAAAATTAATGGAAATGCATTAAAACCTTTTGCGTTGAGATACATATTGAATATAAATTTAAGTACCTAAAGTAATTGGATGTTTCAAAGCTTATATTCTCTTTAAATGTATTTTCATGCAAAAGAATATCTCCATTCGAAATGAAATTCAATTAACAATTAAAGGATTTAATTAAATTCAAATTATTGCTCGAAATGCCAAAATGCCACGTGGAATTAATAAGGTACTGACTCCCAAACCCAAATTTTAAAGAAAAGAATTTATGGTCCGCTTTTATGGTATACGGTCTACCAAAGTGACCGGTGGCGACTCCAAATTAATTTTCAAGAATAAATAAAGGGAAACTTGTTTTAATGAATTAAAATGGATAAAAACCCTAATTTCCAAAGAAAAATAATCGCCAGGCTATTTTTACACCCGACTTTAAAAATGGTCGCGACACAATCCAACCAGCGCGCCAAGACAACTCGATCATTACACATGTCCAAGTAGTATAAAACGGGACATGTAATAAGAAAACATGAGACCTTCCATTCTAGAGACCATTGCCCAAAAAAGAACAAGCGTATCGAGCTCCGACCTAGAGCAGCCATCTCGATCATCGTTATAATAAATGTAGAGTAATAATAAATGTTCTTTTACAATAGTCAATATCAGCTTTATATTAACGCTGGTCCTCGAAATTCAGTTATAATTCATATTATTATAATAAAAGTTAATTTAAATTATTGTTATATATTTAAATTCTTGTTATTTATAGAAATTAAATGGAATGATGACTGTTTAGAGTAATGATAGGAATTTTACATTACTCCGTTAGGGTGAAAACGAACATGATGAAAAAAGAGAGTCAATAATTAATATACCAAATACAAAAAAGAGGGACAAAAATGGATGTACACATTGCACATTAATTGGATTGGGAGGTTTGGGCAAGCATGTGTGTTTGGTGCCAACAGGCAACAGGTGATGTTTTGGGTAGCTATTAGCTAAGAATGTAGGGGGTTTTGTCCTAAAGTTTATGTCGTGTTAAGACATCATCGACATCCTTATTTCTTTTCATTATCTCTTCCAAGCTTGATGAGCAACAAAACAAGCACAAGAGGAAAAATGTAAATCTTCACCCATCTATTGTCTATTGCTAGCTACAGTATTTCTTCTTAGGTATAAATAAGAGTGGTGGTGATTAGGCCGCAGGAGCGGATCTTGAAATTTAATCTTAATAGTTCACCGACCAATATAATAATATAAAATTAATTTACATCAGTGGAATAATATATTAATAAGGGGTGATTGTTGTACAAGCAAACATGATTTATAGTCAGAGACATATTACCACTGAAGAACCAATCTATAATATATAAATATGTTTGTGAGATTATAATTATTTTACAATGGTGTAATTGTGTTTTAGAGAATAGAAATTTACTCGAGTGAAATCAAGTATTGATAGTGACAATTGTTGTGCAAGCAAATATGAATTTTATATTTCAAAACTGATTTGGAGTTCTAGGATTTTTCAAAATGATTGCGAAATCAAAATCGTTTTAAGTTTCAAAAACTCAAATCGATTACAATTTATCGGAAACAAAAAATCGAAGAGGAATTTAGGTTTCAAAATGATATGAACAAGAAGAGCTTTTTTAAATGAAAAGGGTTCGCTATTAAAAAAATTTTTTTTGAGGTAAACATGCTTATTTGAGAACTAAAAAATAGTTTACTAGTTTAAAATTTAATTTAAATTAAATTATAATATTTTTAAAATTTTAAATCAAAGTTTTAGTTACATTAATTGACATGAGTGTCAATGTACTTAATCAAAAAAAAAAAATTAACGGAACCAATAAATATTCTTAAAACAGTTATAGAATGTTAGTGTAGATATTTGTTTTGACAAAAATAATTTAGGAGATAATAATAATAATAATAATAATAATAATAATAATAATAATAATAAAGGTTGATTTTTCTTTTAAACAAAAATATATATTTCTAGGGTAAACTACATTGGTAGTTACTGGTTTTTCAATATGCTTTCACTTGAAACATTGGAATCTAAAAACTTGCATTACAATCGAGCAAGCGTTGATGGCCGGTTGGTCAGAGTTGCTCACCGCTTCATTCCTCTTTCCCTTAGGTCTCGGGTTCAAGACACATCAAGAGAATTTTTCTTCCCCTACAATCTCCCCCTCTCCCTCTAGGTAGAAGTAAATAGTCTTTGTCAAAAAAAACTTGCATTACCATCAATAAAACTTTAAATTCGATTTTATTACCGCCGATGTCATTAAAAAATATCAGTTTTGGTCACACGATAAGACCCGACTTGAACTTTAACCGAGACCGATATTAGCCGACCTGAAGTCCATCCAAACTTAAATTAACCCGTTAATTAACTGATTCGAACCCGAACTGTTTTGGCCTGAACTGAAACTTACCCGGCCTGAAATTAACCCGACTTGAACTCGAACTCAATCTAATTTGAAATCAACCTGATAATGACATGAATCTGAGTCGATACGGACCCTACTTGATCCGAGTCGAACCATTAAATTGACCTAATATAACATGTATCTGATTAGAATGACAAGCCGAAAAGAGAATTTTTAAAACGAAATAGACTAATTTTTTTAACCGATAGTTGAGGGACGCAGACAGAAACAAATTACAATTACTTAGTTAATACGAGGGCCCGAGCGATTAAGACACTTATTCTTTGTGTGTCCAGGATTTTTACATATACTACAATGTTTCTTTTGTCCAGTTTTTTCTCTATGTTCGACCAGATCCTTGGCACAGTAAATTCATGTCGATCGTGGATGTCCCTTTTCTCTTATTAGTGTTGGATCTGGGCGTATAGTCGGTTCAGCGTTAACAGCATAAGGATCAATTTCATTTCTGATGAGAGGAAACTCTTTTTCGTAAACCTTGAAAATCATTTCGAGTAAGTATACCAGATCAAGCAGTCTTATGTAGTTAATTCGTTGGTTTGAAAAGCGGCAATGGCGTGTGCGCACGGGTATTTGAATGTTTGGAATACTCCGCACTCGCAGGTCTTTGCCTAAGATCTACCACGTACGCATTGTGTTGTATGCCTTCCACGGCCTCGAAAATTATGAAACACGGAACAAATGTCCTTCTCGCGAGAAAAGAGTTGAAGCCATCTCATTTGAATGACGTACTTGAGTTTGCAATTTTTTGCAGAAGTCCGGGTGGACTTTGTGGCCACCTGCCATGTACTCAGTTGCTTGCCTTCCCAAGTTTGCAAATAGGGTAGCCAAACGATAGTAGGTCACTTTGACAACGGAAGTGATAGGCAAATGCCGCACTCCCTTGAGTGCTGAGTTGACCGCCTCAGCCAAGTTCGTTGTCATGTGACCATATCGTTTACCCCCGTCATATGATCTAAGTCATTTTTCCTTTGGGATTTTGGCAAGGTAGTTCGTGCCATCTTTATTTATGGCTCTCAATTCTTCGAACAGCTCCTCTACCTCTTGTACGTAATGCGAGTTTCCTAGGGAATGACAGTTGAATAGTTAGGGGCGACAATACATGCAAAGATATCGTAAATGAAAATGACCTAAAAGACGTACCCATTCGAAGCACAAGAGCACGCTCATCATGGTCCTTGTACTGCTGCAAGTAGTTCGCCGCAATGTGTCGCAAGCATAAACGGTGGTAAATGTAGGGAGGCTTCCAAGAATCGCCCAAACGTTCTATTTCCCACAAGATCGTTGAGCCTCTGTCAGAAATAAGACATATCCAGCGTCCCTTGCCCGCATTACAAGAGAAAGAACATGTTTTTGTATGTTCTTAAGAAAGAACACCCAAGACTCGAGATCCTCATTTTCAACAATTGTGAATGCTATAGGAACGGTTTTCCGATTACCGTCTTGTGCAACCGCTTGAAGTAGGACCTGTGTATATTTCTTGTACAACCATGTACTGTCGATTTGAACCATCAGTTTGCAGTGCTTGAATGCATTAATGCGCTGGGGGAATGTCCAAAATAGCCAGTGGAATTGACAAGCACCTCGAACGACACGATCATTTTCATATGCCAGAACCGTATGAAGTTCGACAATTGTTTCGGGTATGTGTTTCTGCATCAGGTTTAGCCACGAGCACAACTCATTGTAAGATTCCACCCATTGGCCAAACAGTTTTTCTACGGCCCGGTTCTTTGTATACCATGCTTTATGGTATTCAGGATAGTAGCGGTGGACCTGTTGAGCTGTAGCCTGACAGACGCGAACTGTCACCCAGGGATTTGCTTTTACCAGTGACATGAAGGTGTCGCAGAGGACATGTGCATCCAGGTTCTTGTGATCCTGACTTAGGCTAGTAACGGTGCATGTATGGGGCCCTTCCAATTTTGTGATTCTCTACAGGCCGCCCGCCTTCTTCAATTGATATACACGAATTTTCCACTCACATCTTTAATTCTTGTGGGTGCACACTGCCTTGTAGAAACTCGATTGGGTTTTCTTCACATTCGTCGTAACAGCCCGACGAATGTTGTACTGCTTAATTGCGGACACCGCTAGTTCTTTTGTAAGGAACGTCATCCTAATGGCCAGCTCACCATCAGCACAGTTGATTCTGCCGTCAATTGTTCGGTACTGTGAAAATTATGGAACGTCCAACGCATCCATATCAACCATTGTGAAGTGGGATGGTGGCTGGTAATAAGAAATAGGTGTGGCTGATACTAGAACGTTGCTTGTTGTCGGGTGTTCTTCGTTGCCTTCCAACGCATCCATATCAATGTTGGAATGATCACGTCTTCTGGTTCTTCATAGAAGGGCCCTTGCTCGTTGCCTTCGAGTCCATGTTCCCTAAGAGGTTCTTCGTCAGAATTATCCCCCTCGAACTGGTATACTTCAGCGTCGTCGATCGCTACCCTTTCAGGCGAGCAGGTTTGTTGTCGATCGCAAAACCGCTCATGAACCGTATTTCCAAGATCAAAATCGAGAGCACCAACACAAGAATGTCTCCCCATAGATGGTTGAACGTACTCCGTGCTAGGGACATACGCTGAGTATCGTCCATATGAGGAATCATCGAAGGGGTTGAATGCTTCATGGTCGGACCTCATGTGGGATGATGATGTTGCCTCCCCCATAGTATACGGACTGTACGGATTGTACGTTGTAGGTCTTGGTGCATTGAATTCATCGTTCAGGGGCTGGTTCAAGTCGAACCCGAAACTAGCTATGCACGAATGTCTTGGCACAGCAGATGACGATGCATCGAAATCGTTACGTAGATTGTATGTAGTTAGCAGGTTGAAATCATTTCGTAAATTGGTCGTCGTGCTATCAACATTGGCATTCGGATCAAAGTCGAAATTCCCCTGTCTTCATCTTGGGATTTCGATAGCAAAATTAGAATCAGAAAACGATGCATACAACTCTAGGGGACCGCCTAATGAATACTCCAAGTAGGTTGACAACATCAGCTCCACATCACCGTTATCTGCAATGCAGCATACGGAGTACGTTAACGGATCTATAGAGATCGGCAGACGATACTTCAAGCCGGACAAATTTTGGTTTTGGCCATGCGGGACAGTGCTCTCCAGTCCTTAATCAACTTCTTGTAGAATAATCTCCTCGGAATCGTTAGTGTTATAGTATTCGCGGACTGAAAAACGACGCCGAGTGAGGCATCGACGATTATCTCGCCATCGTAGTATACTATAGCAGCAACACCTCCTCGCCTCGACATTTTTTTCTGGCAATTGAAAGACTTCAAAAATTGAAAGACTTGTTTTGTGAATGCTATACAATATCAGTATTGCATTTTGCTCCATATAAGGGAACAAAGTGACTTCTGGTATCTTATTCATCCGGAAAATCCCGGAGAATCTCACTTTTGCAGACGTGTCAAGGAAGCAAAGAACTCGTTTTCTGCAGAAAGCGAGATGCTATCAGATTCTTGGATATCGCGTTTTACAGAAAGCGGGTTCTTTTGGTTCACGCATTCTGCAGAACGCGAGTTCATTATCGAGTCAAACGCTGACAAAGCTGGACTGACACATCTAAAAAAGCAAATATTTCGTTCTGGGTGAATAATAATGGTACTCTGTACCCTTATATCAAACCAAATTGAATACATGTTTGAATAAGTGAGAGAATGGGAGGTAAGTAATGTTGTTTGAATATTTGAAGTAAATTGTATCCTCCGTCTAAAAATTGTGTTTTATAGAACGCGGCTTTTTCAGTATATATATACCGGGAAGGTTGGAATTTAATTTGTAAGGACTTCGATCGATATAATATGTCGAGACGAGAAACTATTACAGCTTTGGTATACTACAATGGGCAGATAATCGATGATGCATCTCCCGACGTCGTTTTTCAGTCCTCAAGTACTATATTACTTCCGCTGCAATACAACTTATTGTATAAGAAGTTGATGAATGAAGTGAAGAAACATGTTCCACATAGCCCTGGGAAAAAGATGGAACCGTTGAAGTACAGAATGCCGACGTCGTTAGAACCATTAACGTACTCATTATTCCACATTATGGACGACGCTGATGTGAAAATGATGGTGGAATCACACCATCAATTTTGTTCAGGGTGGTCCCTTGAGCTTGAGCTTTATGTAATGTTTTCTGATGATAGTGATGTTATCGGAGTCAGAAATAATATGTAAATTTTATTTATATTATTAACGTTTTATGAAGATTCGTTAAAACACGCCAATTTAAGCACCATATACACGACTTTGACAAATTATTTCGACATTGTTCTACCCTTTTGCAGTGTACCTGACATGGCAGACAAAATCACGGCCTGTGGAACGCGACTTCTTTGAATAATGTCTTAAATCGCGTCTTGTAAAATGCAGTCTCTCTCTCCGCTAGAAAAATCGCGTCATGTACAACACAACTTTGACAAATTATTTCAACATTGTTCTACCTTATATATATTTGTAGGGATCATAAACTTTTAACACTACTCAAACAATTTCTACATACATTTCGTTGCCAAACCACTCATACAAACACCAATTATGGCGCGTTTTTCTGCTACTGTTTTCTTTCGTGGAACCTACTTCTACACCTCTTTCAATGAGAAAATCACAAGAGATGAATTGTTTGAGTTGATTTCAACAAGAGTTAAGGGTCTACAAGCTCCAAAATTTCTGCGTTACGTGCCAAAGTTCCAATGAATGAGTCTGGCCCAGAAGAACACTAGATGCTAACACTATCCAATCAGAAAGATATGCGCAAGATGTTTCGGGCATACAAACGTGCCAGGGGTACGAACATCGAGCTTAGTGTAAAGTTTGATGACGACTCCAGTTCACCAATAGTACTTAAGCTTGAAGATGAGGACGCGGTATCTACACAAAATTATAGGAGACGACAGGAGAAGGAACAAAAAATTGAGGAACTAAACTTAACTTCTGACAGAAGTACTGACTACGAGGGCAACGAAAATGATTCGTTCTCGTAGATTTAAGTATGCTTAGTAATTTAATGCTTGTGTACTTCTTTCAATTAACAATCTTGTACTACTTTTCGTTAATATAATTATCGCAAATATTATTTTCTACATCTTAACCGCTTCGATTTTCAAACAATTAACAATCACAAAATATGTAATTAACAAACACGGACGTATTACATGCCAATTACATTGGAACAACTGGCATGTACGAGGTCCGTCGTATCTTCTTATCTGCCAAACATTGTTCAGCCTCTTTGTTCGTGATACATGAATCCTCCAGTTACAGCTGTTGCCCTTTTCGACACATTCTGTGATATATTTGTCCACGATCGTTTTCTTCACCGTCGAACGAACTGATCGGCGTATGTTGTAGTTTTTAATTGCTTCCTCTGTCATTTTCTTCACAGTGAATATCATTTTAACTTCTAGTTCATCGTCGGTATCGACATCAGCATCACAGGAGTGACTCCCAATAGATGGTAAATCATCTACGTTTGCAGCCATTACAATGAAAGTAAATGAAAGAGTGAGTTTTTGAGGCATGGGGTCTATTTATAGGGTGTAAATGAACCAATATAAATGAACTGGTGTTCTTTCAAATTATTGTTTTTATAGAAGACAAGCATTGAAACACGTAAAATATTACATATGAATTACATATGTAAATTATATTTTTATTTTTCGCATGTTAAAAACAATTGTACCCCTACATGCGAGGGTCTTAACATAGCTATATGCGAGGGTCTTAACATAGCTTAAAAAACATTGGTGTTCTTCCACGACACATATGTCGCCAACACCGCTACATGCGAGGGTCTTAACATAGCTTCAAAAATACCGAAAATGGTAGAAGCTTTGACCCGCATTATCAAATGTAATCAGCACCCGCCATCGGAGAAAACCCTAGACAAGACACCTTAAGTTGCACCTGCCATGATTTCGCGGTTGCCATTGATCCACCATGAGTCACTGCATCATCTTCTTGACTAAGCAAATGTACCCTTACATTGGCTCCCCATGTAATGTTACCCTGGACAGTAACAACAAAAGTTGCTCGATATTGTGATTTGTCGATCATGTTACACAAACACAGACGATACATTGCACCACATCTTCTACCCAACGGATTTTCTAATCATTCGAATACTCAAACTTTGCAAATCAATACAAGTGCAAATATTCAGCAACATTCGAGTATATATAGACCAAACTCGCCAATTCCCAAGGAAAATCACGTTCTGCAAAGAGCGACTTTGGCAGGAATCAGATTCGTGACGTGTCAGTGACTTTGCGTTTTACGAAGTGCAATTTTCTAAAAAAAACCTGTGTTTCACATAACGCGAGTTCACCACGTCATCAACGACTCCTGCTTCTATAAATACCCAGTTGATCGAGGAAGGGAAGCAACACTCAGTCGGGAAAAAAATGCCTTCTCAATCTGTGCGTGAAGTTTCTGATTGTAACTACTACTGCCAACAAATCCCGTATCGGGAAAATTTATTCCCAAACTAATTTCCCTGATATTGTGATTTGTTGTTATTTTTAGTTGCATATATATGTTGAGCAGATGTTAACTATTCGGTATTTTTGTTCACAAGGATCGACAACAACAAATCACAATATCGGGAAATTCGAGGTCTTTTTGAATGGCAAGCAAACGACAATATCTAATAGACCTCCAAGATTCAAGACAGGTATCGGGTGCAAGGCAAGATTCACGAGGACCGGTCATTAGCATCACCTTCATGATGATCATCATCGTCAGTACAAGTTTCAGCTTCTTTAATAAATGTTGGTTGGTTGCAAATGCGATTTTATCATTTCAATTGTAAAAAAGGAATATTCAAATCCGATTTTAAATGGAAATATATCATTAATAATTATGTTATTCACATTACTATAAATAATAAATAAGATAAATACAAAAAATTTACATTATACTAATATTCAAATCCGATTTTAATTGTAAAAAAGTAATATTCAAATTCGATTTTAAATGTAAATATATTAATAATGTACTGATATTATTTATTAATATATATTATATAGCCTTATAAATATATTCGAAACGATGGCATTCAAAAATTTCGTGACCTCGCGTCCTACAAAAAGCGAGTTCTTTGAAAACTCACGATTTGCAAAACGTGAGGTTCTCTCTGCCCGTTCAGTGTACGTGTCTGTTGCAATGTCGCGTCTTTTCACTGGACCTCGCGTCCTGTGAAACCCGAGGTCTTCCAAATATTGCTTCCCAGGGGGCGCGATTTCTTCTATAAATAGTCGATCCCTACCACACACACAAATCAGAAAGCGAGTTCTTCTTCTTCTACTACTCTAATATTTTTCATACTCGATACAAATGGCGGGTTTATTGCGGCTAGACCAACAACATGTGTTCGACTACTAGAGGACCCCTAATGAGGTAATATTTTTTACATTTTTACATTTTTATTATTTTTACCTTAGTTTATTTATTTATTTATTATTTACTGTTTTATTTTTTTCAAGCACTTCGAACGCGCATTGACGTTATACGTCAATTGTATCACCGTCGCGCTGTATTCGGAGATTATGGCGTTCATTGAGGAAGCTGGTTTTGGCCACATTGCAAAAATCGTGGGCGGTACGAAGTTGAATCGTCCTCTGATTAACGCCCTAATTGAACGATAGAGGCCAGAGACGCACACCTTTCATTTTCCGTGTGAAGAGGCGACAATTACACTAAAAGATGTTGCAAACCATCTTGGGTTGCCTACGAACGACGATCTTATTACCGGTGTAGCCGACGGTCACTGGCCATCCTTGTGTGCTGACCTATTAGGAGCGGTGCTGAAGACGTTCGACGGTGGCAAAATCCTCCTAACTTTTTTGGAGCAAGATTTTTCAGTCCTCCCCCCGATGCGGATAACGAAACAAAGCGGGTAAATATTTTTACTATATATTTCGTGTTCTTTTTAGTAATTTAAATATTTTTTATATATTTCGTGCCTTTTTTACTATTATACATATTTTTATTATATATTGGGATAATGGCACTAATGCCTCATGTACTTTGACAGAAAGTTCAATGTGGTGCCTAAACTTTGGACGCGTTCAATGTGCCCCCGGTAGTTTACTTCCGTCATCTAAAATGCCCCTGACGCTAACACCGTTATCTAGTGACGTGGCTTGACACATGGACTAATAACAATATGCCACGTGGCATTTTGGCTCAAAAAAATCATAAATGTTATTGACCTCTCAATAATTTAACCAATATTTTACTTTAACAATATAATTATTTTTCCTTTTCATTTTATTTCTTTATTTGCTGAAATAAAAAATCAAATACCATGTTTGAAATTTCTCCCTTCTCAATATAACATATATTTATGAACAAATAAAAAATCATTCACTAATAAAAAATTACATCAAACAGTAAAATTGCAGCAAACATTAAGATGAACTATAAGTTTTGAAGATTAAACTTAATGGATAAAAAAAATTCAACAGAGTTGCTGAGAAACCATCAGAACTAAGAAACTTGAACATTCAAAAAATTCCTAATAAAATATTAGTTTGAATCAACAAAGCTCAATTCGGATGGTGCAAAGTGAGAGAAACAAACTCATTTACCTTAAAAGATAACAATTGCTTTTTGGAAGTCGAAAGAGTGTGTGAAACACTAACAACAGAAAAAGATAAAAAAACATAAGAAAAAAGAACGAGAAAAAGCTGAAGAAGAAAAAGAAACGACCATTCTGGCCCATCTCGATTAATAGAGTTCAAGGTTGTTCCAGCTCAATTCAGACGATGCAAAGTGAGAGAAGCTTGTGGCAAAGAACATACTCCAATAATAGATCGACCCAACGGCGGCACACAAAGATCTGACATTTAAAACAAACTTAAGATTTGATTTCATTATATTTGGGGGTTAGAGAAATCTAAAATGATAGAACAATAGAGAAGAAGAAGCGCTTCAGGTTGGTTGCGGTTGTTGACTGAACGGTAAGAGGAATCATCGACGGTTATGCCAATGGCAGAGGCTGTGGAGAAGAAGACTATTAGGGTTTTTTTTTCTTTTTTATTTTTTATTTTATAAGATAAAATTCTCAAATTACTTAAAAGCTCATATGATTAATTTTTTTCTTGATTTTTTAGTAAAAATTCGACGTGGCAACATAAGAGCTTGTCATGTGGCCTACCACATCACCAGATAACGGTGTTAGCATCAGGGGGCATTTTAGATGATGGAAGTAAACTACAGGGGGCACATTGAACGCGTCCAAAGTTTAGGCACCACATTGAAGTTTCTGTCAAAGTACAGGGGGCATTGGTGTCATTAACCCTTACATATTTTCACAGCGGTTTGCTCATGCTCACATCCTACGCATTATTGGAGGGATTTTGATGCATGATAAATCCCGCAAAAAGTGCATGTGATGTGGCTTTATTATCTAATTAATTTTGCGGAATCAAGAGCAAAATGTTGGGAGAAGCGGTCTTGGGCTTTCTGTTCACGGAGATTTGCAGAACCATCGATCATGACAGACAAGCAATCGGAGGATGTCTTTTGCTCCATTAGTCTTGGGCATGGTTTCATGTGCTGTTTTTAAGCCTGCAGCCTAAAGAGCCCGCCCCCTACATATTTCCACTTCTTCGGAGGGACTATTAAAATTATTTAATTGAATCTATTTTTTGAATAATTTTTAACTATTTTATTTATTTCCCATTAATGACAGGTGGGGCGGTGCACTCATCCACCAGGGACTACAGGCTTGCGATCGACAAGATGCGCCACGATATGGTAATTTGAAAATTTATTTGTAGTTCTTAATATTATTTCTCTAATCAAATTTCATATAACTAACTTTCAAATAAATTTTTTCAGTTCGTGTGGACTCCGTACGCTAGTCTTGCGATTCGCCAGATTACTCCGCCAGACATTGTGCAGTCCTCTCACGTATGGCTGCTGCGAGTGCCACTCATCAACTACAAAATTGTCGAGTGGCATCCTACGGACCGGGTTTTCGACAATTTGGGTACATCCAAGGGGTTCCGCATCTGCCACCTGATTTGGACAAATTACATCGGTTGACGCAGTAGGGGAAGACGTAAATTCATTGGGGCCATCATCACGCTGATTGGGCCCATCCTCGCACCCATTGTGGATTGGGCCATGTCTGTCACTTTCGATTATTTTTAGTGGTACCTCCATAATGGAAAGCCGCATATACTTACTCCGGAGGAGCGCGAGCGAGAAATTGAGGCACCTCCCCAAAACCGCCCACGCCCCAACGTCGAGCCATCCAGAGCCAGTCGAGGTAACGTAGTCCGAGACCGCGAACTGACACTGCAGGGGCACCGTCTTCTAAAACAGCGTTTCAGAATTTGAGTGGTCCTTCCACGTTTTAGCAGATGAGGCCTCCACCTAGGTTTGGCTTCTCAGATGCCTATCGTCCCTCCATGCCGATGAGTGGTTCTCCGGTGATCGATGTTCCACCGTTGGCATCATAGTTCGACTACAGCATTATCGAGCACACGCCGCCGGGTAGCTTGTTCTCCACCCGCCCCGGTCCTAGTAGCAGTCCGCGTTTCGAGGACATTCTTGGAGCCGATGATGATGATGATGTTGTTGCTGCTGATGATGATGAGAACGACCCTGGAGCACATGACATTCGGAGGAATCCGCCACGGGATCGTCGTGCACCCCGCTGCGGAACAGGTGGACATAGATATTATTAGTACGATGGCGGTTTTGGCGAATATATATGTTTTAATTATGTTTATGGAAGACATTATTATTTTTATTTTGTAATTACAAATATTTTATTTTGTCTTATTAATTTTTTACATACTTTTTAGAATTTTATATTTAATTTCGTTTTTTGGATAACTAATATTCGATTAATAAACCAAGCTTATCACACCTTTTTAAAGGCAAAATCATTCACAAAGCAAGCTACGGTACCGTTTTCGACGTGAATTTTAGTCGGTTTAGAACGGACCGAACTGGGCCATATTGGTGTCAAATGAAAGACATGTTCCAGTACTACGAACCCAAATTGAATATTTACCAAAAATATATGATTAATAAGCCCAAAATATTGCTCAAACATGCCTATCGAAGCTTGGTCGGCCAGCCCGATTTGCAAAGAACTCACTTTCTACAGAAAGCGAGTTCCTCGCGATAAATTCAACAGCTTCTTCAAATTCTTGGGGAACTCGCGTTTCGCAGAACGCGAGTTTCTGTAAAGTTCATTATTCTAAAAAATTTCAAAATTTTTCCTCGTGTTTTAACTTAATTAATTGCATTAACGTATGATTAGCACTTCCTAATTGGAATTCACCATGTATGCATGGCGAGTTTCAATTAAAAAATTTTAAAATCAAACTTTTTTACCAAAGGATGAAATGAAAAAAAAAACTCACCTAGCATGCACGACGAGTTCCAATTAGGATTTGCTAATCATCTGTTAACGCAATTAATTAAGTTAAAACACGGAAAATTTTAATTTTTTTTGGAATTTTCCATGGCTCTACGAAAAATTTTAAAAAAATAATATTTTATTCAAACTCGTCGTGGCTCTACGACGAGTTCACTATAAGGACCATAGATTTGTGTTTATAAGATTTTGAATCTTATTTTAGTCAAAATAGGATCCAACGCTACTGGATATGTCCTTAAGATTGTATTAATTATATATATATATAATTGTAATTTTATGCAATCTCAATCAGTTCATATAGGTAGTAGAGTAAAAATAAATGTTCTTTTACAATAGTCAATATCAGCTTTATATAACGCTGGTCCTCGAAATTCAGTTTTACTTTATATTATTATAATAAAAGTTAATTTAAATTATAGTTATATATTTAAATTCTTGTTAATTATAGAAATTAAATGGAAGGATGATTGTTTAGAGTAATAATAGGAATTTTACATAATGATGAAGAAAGAAACTCAATAATTAATATACCAAATACAAAAAGGAGGGACAAAAATGGATGTACACGTTGCACATTAATTGGATTGGGAGGTTTGGGCAAGCATGTGTGTTTGGTACAAACAGGCAACAGGTGATGTTTTGGGTAGCTATTAGCTAAGAATAATAGGGGGTTTTGTCCTAAAGTTTATATCGTGTTAAGACATCATCGACATCCCCGTTTCTTTTCATTATCTCTTCCAAGCTTGATGAGCAACGAAACAAGCACAACAGGAAAAATATATATCTTCACCCATCCTGATTCTCCCACGTGTCGTCACCGCATTCAATCATAACCTTTCATCATCAACACTTTTGCCTCCGGCCTTGACCAGGACACCCCACAGCCGTTGGATCTCGCCTAATATATCATCACATGGAAGCTGAAACCTGCAGCAAGGGCAAGTGTTCCTCTTCTTCAGCCATGGCAATATGCACACCCAATGGAACAAATGCCCTCACAGGAGCTTACACACCTTTCGTCCTTCTTTCATCTCCTCTCTGCATATCACGCACTCGACGCCACCGCCTCTCACCTCCACCGACGGCAACGCAACCACCGCTGCCGGTGATGCCGCCACCTCCTTCCGTTCTTTCCCACCGCAGCCCATTATTCCAACCAGCCTTTTACACCTTGTCACCATTTCGATATACGGAATCAGAGCAGCGCCGTCGAAGATACCAGTGATACCAGCGATCTTTAATGTAGTGTTTGAGCATATACTAGTTAAGACTTGGCGCCATTCGATGTGAGGCCTCTCGAGTGCTTCCGGGTTATAATGGTATGCTTCAGAAAGAAAGAAGAGGAGGAGGACTGTGTCAAGGTCGCGGTGGTTCATGGCGGTGGAAAGATTTGACACCCGTAGGGGCTGGAAGTGACGGGTGAGGTGGTGGAGGGAGAAAAGAAGGTGGCGGGCAATCAGGAGGGTCTTTTGGGGGAGTGGTAGAGTATGGAGGCGGTGGAGGGTGAGAAAGAAGAGACATGGGGAGGAGAGGAGGCGGCAAAGGCGGCGACGATGGTGGAAAGCGAGGGAGAAGATGGAGTAGCTGAGATCTGAAATCTGAGAAGGGCGGAGAGTAGAGATTGCCGCCATAATTGTTGTCTCTTCTTCCATCATCATAGTTGGGAATGGGATCGTGTGCTTTGTAAACTTTCTCTTTAGAATTGGTGGGAGTTTTGATTACTGCGGCTTTTTATGTGCAAAATTTGGTCCATAATGTCCCCTTTTTTTAACTAAAAATAAATATGTTTTTATTGAAATAATAATTTTCTATAAAATAGAGAATATGTTAGATTGTTTAAATATATTAATTATTAAAATTTTAGGAAACTTGTTCAATTAATTTAAATTAAACTAAAATTCAGCGTCATGATTAATCTGTCACTTTGAGTCTTTGACCTAAAATTAATAATTTGACCAGTCACTTGAATTTAAATTAGATTGATTTAACTTTATCATAGAAAATCAACAACATAAGTTTATACAATCAAAATGATTTGATTTAAAAAAATTAAATCTAAATCTAAATCTAAACATTTAAAATAACTTAAAATTTGAAAACACAAATAAAGAGCGTCTAGTTAAAAATCTCATTTATAATTAAGTCGTAATAAAAGGGTAAATTACTCAAATGGTCACTTAATTATGGGGTTAGTATACATATGACCATCATATTTTTAATTGTGTCATTCTGACCACTTAACTATTTAAACGGTAAGCCAACTAGCGTTAAAATCTAACCTAGAGGTTGATGTGGCGGTTAACAATTTTGTGATAAAGAGTGCAAAATGTAATATATGTCTTGATACTGTTAATGTCATGGTAATATGAAATAAATATAGATTAATGAGACTTGAATATGATACACTATAGATTCATGAAAATATTTAAACCGCTTAACTAAATCTATTAATTATATTAAAGTAGACAATATTATATATATATATATATATATATATATATATAATTGTTGTTAATGCATGATTTGAAATAAAAAATAGTTTTAAAGTTTTTGTATTTTTAAACTAAATTTAATATATTTTTTCTTTTCATAATTATTTTTATAATTTTACATATATAATTTAATTAATTTTTTAATCTTAGTTAATAATTTCAATATTTATTAAAAATAATTAAATTATTATATATTTATATGAAATTATATTAAAATTTAAAATTTTAAAATTATATCAGCTAATTTGAATTATGTTCATGAGTTTAGATTCATTAAATGAATTTGTAATATAACTTTGAATTTTTAATATAATTTCACATAAGAATAGTTTGATGAAAAAATTAATAAAAAAATAAAATTATTTATTAAAGTTAGAAAATTAATTCAATGATTATATATGTTAAATCATAAGACTAATTGTGGAAAGAAAATAATATTAAATTTATTTTAAAAATATAAGCGTGTTAACTTTAATTTAAATGTGATTTATTTCAGTGGTTTAAATGTGCATCTCATGTGTATCATATTCGAATTTCCGCAATCCATATTTATTTTTTTCCTGGCACTAACATAATATTAAGACATATAATACATTTTGGATTATATATCACAAACGTGTACTTGGCTCAGTGGTAATAGCTCAACATTCACACGATGTTTGCCCAAGTTTGAACCTTGCCTTAGCCAAGCGGTTGCTTGTTTTTATTTTTTTCCTCCAATCATGTAACATGTGTGTAACACCCCGATTTTGGTCTTAGATGTTTTGGCGAGTCGGGTTGGACCGGTGGAACCAGTGACGGTTGTCCGAACCGTTTAAAAGGTGGTTTAGGGAGATTGGGGTTTAGGATAGGATAAAAATGTGATAAAAATTTCTAAAATCCTATAAGATGGTGTTTAAGAGGTTGGTCAAATCAATTTTACAAAACGAGCTTTCGAAAGTATACATTTTGGGTAGTGACCAAAATGTAAAGATTTAAAAGTTGAAAAAATGGTTTTTCAAGAAGAGTCAAAATTTTAGAATCTTTAGGGAGCTACTTGAGAATTATGCATTTTCCCTAATTTGACATGTGTTTTAAATGCTATTAAAAATTAAAAGGCTTTTTAATTTGGTTAATTAAATAAAGTAGTTGGACGGTTAATGAAAAATTTCACGAGCTTTCATTTTCTCACTTTTGCTTCAGCCAAACACCCTTCTTTTCTCTCAATTTTCCAGAAATATTTTGCTCTCAAATTCTCTTTTTGATTCCTATCATTTCTCTATTGGTTTCTTCCATTTTCCTTCGAGTTTCTTCAAGCAAAACTTGCCAAATTAGAGGAGAAGCAAGGATTGGAGGTAATTTTCGTGCTATCTCTCTAAACTAAGTTCTTTAATGAAATTCTAAAGACAATTGACTCTTTAATACTGATTTTGATTGAGGTTTTATTGTTAGATTGATAAAATCTTGAAATCTTGATGAAATATTGGTTTAAAAGGTGATTTTCAGACTTTTATTGATTTGGCTGATTTGATATTGTTTCTAAATGAGTTTTGAAAGATTTTTGATGTTGAAGTGGAGTCTTAATCATATAGATCCCGAAATCCTTGAGATCTTTAGTTTTTGAAGTGTTTTGGGGTGAGTTTTTAAGGTATTCTTGGGAAATTCGAGTTGCTGGAGGTATAAGGTTTGTTTTAGGTTATTTTTGGATGTTGATTAATGCTTAGAATATGTTGGATGGGTTGGGTAATGGCTGGGCTGAGGTTTGAGGTCAATCGATTGAGTTTTCGGTTGTTTCGGATGGGTGTTTTGTTGCTTTAGAGCATGGCTGTGAGATTTCTTGTGTATGCTGGGGTTTTGGATGCATTTTAATGCATTGAGCCTTTGTTTTGATGTGTTGAAAACATGGGATATTAATCCGGAAGCAAATGAGGTGTTTTTGGAGGCTTCGGAAGGTCGTTAGTGCGTCGGCAAGCATGGTTTCGCAAGTCGGTGAGTGGAATTTGGTTTTCCAGCGTGGAAACGTTTTAGAAAAGGTTTTGGGAACTTAATAAGAGCTTGAAACGCTTTATTAAGTTCATAAGTAAGTAAATCGAAATTTCTCCCTCGGTTGTGCTAGTTATGAGCCTGTGGTTGCACTTAATTTTTAAATGCATTTACCTACTATTTTAAAGCATGTTTTGAGGATATGAATTGTGTATGATGATGCCATGTGGTTTAAGGATGCACTAGGTAAGTGGTCCTTGTATGCATGTGTTGATGCATGTGGTTTTAAGCATGGTTTAATGCTTGTTGATGGCTTATCATGAATGCTTTGTAAAAATAGTGAGTTATGCATGTGATATGGACTATATTGGCAAGTGATGTGGTCTAAAGTGTTTTATAAATGAAATCGTATATAGTTAGTCGACTATAGGATTGAGTGCACTATAAAAAGTCGCCTTGGATGTTGAGGGGTTGTGATTGTACCGAATACTCCATCCAAGTACCCTAACGATTGAGGATTGTTTAAGGTTACAACGGTTGAGGGTAGCTCCCGGGTGCGAACCTTGTGTTTTGTCCCGTCTCTCGTTAGTGCAATATACATCTACCGACGAGTGGTGTTGAGGGGTTGTGATTGTACCGAATACTCCACCACGGGTGTCACAACGATGGAGGGTCGCTCTCGTGTGTGAACCTTGAGATGTCAGTAGAGGGTATGAAGGGTGTGGGACAACCCTTGGTAATCTGTGTATCTGATACTTTGTTTTTGAGATTGTTGTTATCACTTGTGAGCCAATATAATGGAATTGTATAATGTGGAAAATGTTGCTAATGCATGTTTTGAAAGATGCGTGTTTTGGTTTAAGCTTAGCTTAATGGTGTTTATGCTTGGAAAGCTTGGGAAATGAGTAGCAATGGTTTAATTGCTGGTTTTGATTTGGATCATGTTGCATGATGTTTAAATCAGTGAGTTAGATGAAAAAGTGCATGGTTTATCAAGAAAGGCATGTTGGTTTTGAAAAGAGTGAAAATAGTTTGTGCATTGATGATGTTTGTGGTTTTGAGCAACCCTCACTAAGCTTGTATGCTTATGCTCTCTTTGTTTCATCAATACAGATAATTAGACTTTTGGAGGCAGCCTCTTCGAGGAATCACACCAAGACATTTTGTTAAATGTATGTTGAGCTTTCGAACTAGCGTAATAAGGGCAATAAGGGTTTCCGATGCATTGAATGTTATTGATTTGTTGATTTCTGGTTTTGAGCAAGTTTATGATGCATATTTGGATTTGTAAATGGCCGTTGAGAATTAGTTTATGCTTGAAATTGGTTTTTAGTCTTTATGTGCTTTAGACATCTAGGAAGCATGCCTTTAGTATCATGGTTTTGTGGAAATAATGCTTTGTTGATGTCTGTGCTTCGTATATGTGATCTTTGATGTGTATACAAGTTATATGTATGTTAGGACATGTGCCGGGATGGTTTCGGAGGGCGAAAAGTGATTTAAAATAGTTTTTTGGAAAGTTGCAGGCCTAGGCGTTTCGAAAAGCCCTTACCTGTTTCAGAACAGTGGCCTGTAATGGCCTTGATGTTTCGGAACGGTGAGGCACGTTCTGGAACATTTTGCCTCTGTGAACATTTGTACCGGAACCTGTTTAGAGGGGTTTCGGAACGGTCTCGCGTTTCGAAATGGGGACTTATGTTTCGAAACAGTTGTATCGAAATGGGGCTTCTTGTTCCGGAACACCGGACCGTTGGATGAGGAATTTGAATTGTTTTGAGTTTCTACTTCTTACATTTTGGTCCATGTTCGTCTTGTATGCAATTAGATGAGTTCTAAATGTCATTTTGAGCTGAGCTTTCACCAATAAGCATGTAACGAACTTAATTAAAGGTTGGTAACTTGAATTTTACAAAAGTCCCTAAAGTTTTCCAAATTTTTAAAATGGTCCATAAAGCTTAATTGGCTTTAATTAATTGGCGAACGTGTTGATGTTTTATCCGCTGCTTGTGTACGTACACATAGGAAACTAAGATGCATCTAGACAAGAAAAAAAGAAAAAAAGGGTCGTTTGTTGAGGTAAACTTTCCTGATTTACTTCAATATTCCCCGTGTGATCCGTTCGGTTCGGTCTATCGGCCAGGCCGGGTCTAAAGGGTTACAACGTGTCACCACCTGATTGGAGGAGGAGAATAAAATTACTAAATCAAATATATGACTGAAGTCTTACATAAGATTGTGACATGTATCATCACCTAATTGAATAATTAATTAACTTTATTAAATTAAAATTAGTACCAAATTGATAGAATGTGTAAATAACTGGGACCAAATGTGTAATTATGTAAAAAAAAATTAACTACCACGTCACCCTCTCCGTTAGATTTTAACGGTATGTAGCTTGATTGATACCATTTAAATAGTTAAGTGATTAAAATAACATAATTGGAAGTATGGTGGTCATAAACACCAACCCTATAATTAAATGATCATTTAAGTAGTTACCCTATAATAAATAATTATTAGAACAAATTTCCACTAGATCCACGCTAAAAAACCCTGAATTCATCCTATTATCAAATCAATCACGTATTATTTTTAAAATAACCACTGAATTTCCATTAAACCATAGAAAAACTCAATTACAACGCAATCAAGAAGAAGAAAATTTGGGTTAAAATAACCCAAAAAATTCTAACAACTCAAAAATAATGAAAACGAAAACTTCTATGGAAATACGCATACCAACGAAAATTAAAAAGCTTTCGGAATCTTCTCGTCTCTGTCCAAACGAGACGCATAAAGAATGAAGGAGTGGTGCACGATCCATTATGTCAGGCAAAAGGTACCGCTACCTAGGACTGATTTTATCGGCAAATAACCATCAACGAGTGGGGATAAAACATTCCAAGAGACCACTGACAACACCATGAATCAGAAACTAGCGCCGAGTGAATCTATGAGCGAACAACAATTGAACGCTAGGGTATGCTGAAACCTGCCACGAAGACAGATGAACCAAACCATAAACATGTCACAAAGATAGAAGAAGAAGCGTGTCACTAGGACAGAGAAAGAGCGTGCTACAGAAGCAGAGATTCTTATTGAAATAAAAACAAGAAAACTAATAAAATCGATGGTCGACAACTGTAGAACTAATGTTTTGATATAATAGTTGAAAAATGTTTTGGACAAAGTTAAAAAGAATTCAAAACCATTTCTAAGTCCAAACTACTTGAAACTATGTTTATGGGATATTTTAAAAAGGTTTTATGTGTTTTCAAAGCCAAATTTAACAAAACCATCCAGGCGTTTCGAAACGCCTCTAGGTGTTTTGATATGGGGCACAGTGGCAAAAAGTTTCGATACAGCCTCGTTTGTTTCGAAACGGGGCTTGATCTGAGTGAGAATTTTGCATAGCGTTTCGATACGGCCACTACCGTTTCGATACGCCTATGTGGCATGACCTCAACGGTCATAAACCCCCAACGGCTATTTCCCAGCCACCTTTTAAATTGCAGGGCATTTCGATACGACCGTTTCGATATGGCCAAGGGTGTTCCGAAACGGGTGCTGCATCAAACTACAACGTCTCTCTCCATTTCAAGGGTGTTTCGAAACAAGGTCGATCGTTTCGAAATGGGGAGTTGCAGAACTGCATTTATGGTGGGAAATAAAGTCTCCAACGGCTCCAATTCAACCCCAACGGCTAGTAACGGCTACAAACTCAATTAGGAGTATAAAAGGGGCCTCCAAGCATCAAGTAATGGTGAATGCTTCAATTGTAATGCAACATATAATCAAAATGTGTCTTAGTGCCTAATTGTCAATTCCTTGTATAGACAAACAATAGTGAGCCAAAATTGTTATATTTGCTCAAGTGTTTTAGGATTGGGTGAGAGCTTAATTGTGCAAACAAATACCTATTAGAGGGATTTGAGTTTGCTTATTTTTATCTCTTTGTAAAAAGGGTTTGATCAAAGCTTTGGGTAGAAAGCTTGATCGGTTTTGTAAGGGTTTTCTCCCAAGCCTAGAAAAGGGGACGAATCAATAGTGGATTGATTGAAAATCCTTAGTAGGAAGTTAAGGTAGTGGATGTAGACCTTAGTAAGAAGGTTGAACTACTATAAATCATCTTGTCTTTATTCTTTTTAGCTTCCACACCTCTATCACCCAAAATTTCACTTCTCAACCACTTGACGAGCAATAACGGTTGAAGGAATCAAGCACCTAAAAACCCAACAACAACCAATACAAAGATTGATTGCCGACTACCGATTAAAAGGATTGAACAAAAAGAAAAGTAGCTAGAATTGAAACAATTTTAAGAGAAGAGCGGTTAAGATTTTTTTGATAGGAGCAGCATTTGTATTTTCTAAACAAATCAATCACGTATTAATTGCATATATATGTAATTGTAATTTTATGCAATCTCAATCAGTCCATATAGGTAGTAAAGTAATAATATGCTCTCTTAGAAGAGTCAATATCACTATATCAGCGTTATATTAATGCTGGTCCCGGAAATTCAGTTATAATTTATATCATTATAATAAAGGGATAACTACATATTTAGTACCTCACACATTTTTGTATTTCTATTTTAGTACTCCACTTATTTTTTTTTTGAAGAATAATATTTAACGTTACGTTTTTGTTCTGTTTTGGTGTCCCGGCCGTTAAAAATATAAGAAGATATGACGTGGCTTATTTTTAATTGGAACAATCATAGTTTTAGTCCCAAAACTTATAGATTTCTATTAATTTGGTCTAAACTCTATCAATTTACGGTTCAAATAAATAGAGCATAATAATAATCTGAGCAGTTAATCACCAATTGCCTCAAAGGTCCCTCCTTTTTCCCCAAACTAATTGAAAACTACGGCCTTTTGCCCTCTCCACAAAATACCCAATATGCTCGATTGAGATTGATATTCAAACACTTCCACGCCCAAAGTTTGTTTCTTTTCAACACTTTGTTATGATGCAGCCAACCCATGGACTCAATCTTTACTTTTGCCAACCGAGTTTCAAAAGGGCACTTAGTTTTTGATCATTTCACTTATATTTTTGTGCTTGGAGCTTGTGCTAGATCACAATCGTTGTCAACGTTATGGTTAGGAACACAAGTTCATTGGAAAGGTTTTAAATCTGGGTTTATGTCGAATCTTTTGGTAAAGACTACATTGATTCATTTCTATGCGAATAATAAGGATGTTTTGTCAGCAAGAAGAGTGTTTGATGAAATGACTGAGAGAAGTAGTGCTACTTGGAATGCCATGATTAGAGGCTATACTTCACAAAAGGAGAGAGCTAAGAAATGTTGCAAGGAAGCTTTGGTGTTGTTTAGAGACATGTTGAATGATGTTTCTGGGCAGAATCCTACTAATACTACCATGGTTTGTGTTCTTTCAGCTTGTTCTGAATTGGGAGAGCTTTACAGTGGAGCTTTACAGTGGGGCTTGTGTTTATGGTTTTGTAGAGAAGACAATTTTTTTTTTTCGTTATTTTCACGTCTCTCGTGTAATAAATATCAGGATTCTGACATACAAGTTTTTGAGTTAGCACTTTAATGATGCAAAAAACGCTTCCTAGTAACAAATTCCTTTTGGCATTCTTAGAATTTCCACTGTATGATTAGAAATTCAGAATAAAATGGGGGATTTACAGTTATTGGACTGAGAAGAAGAAATAAAATGGGGTTAGTGTTTTAAGGAAGAAGAAATAAAATGTGGATTTACAGTTTTAACCCAAATATTTAAGATGATTATTAAATTGATAGAATTTGGACCGAATTGATAGAAATGTATAAGTTTTGGGGACTAAAACTATGATTATTCCAATAAAAAATAAGCCACTTCATCATCTCTGTTTGTTTTTAATGGTCGGAGTACCAAAACATAACAAAAACGTAACATTAGGTACCATTTTGCCAGAAAAATAAGTGGGTACTAAAATAAGAACACGGAAATAAGTGAAGTACTAAATATGTAGTTATTCCTATAATAAAAATTAATTTAAATTATTGTTGTATATTTAAATTATTGTTAATTATAGAAATTAAATGGAACGATGACTGTTTAGAGCAATGATAGGAATTTTACATTACACCGTTAGGGTGAAAACGAACATGATAAAAAAAAGACTCAATAATTAATATACCAAATACAAAAAAGAGGGACAAAAATGGATGTACACATGTAGATTTGATTGCACATTAATTGGATTGGGAGGTTTGGGCAAGCATGTGTGTTTGGTACCAACAGGTGATGTTTTGGGTAGCTAAGAATGTAGGGTTTTTTTTTGTCCTAAAGTTTATGTCGTGTTAAGACATCATCTACATCCCCACTTCTTTTCATTATCTCCTCCAACCTTGATGGGTATGTCTGCAGTACGGCAGGGTATGATGTGGCACCAACTGAAAATGTTACAAAAGTTGAAATACGGAAATAAAAATATTATATTTTTTATAATATTTTCGGTACTTACAAAAACTTAAAATGTTATCAGAAACAATGAAAGTTTCGAAACTTACCATCAACTGAAAATATTATCAAACAGTGTAACATTTCAGTTGCATGTTTCATAATTTATAACATTTTCAGTTGGTGTCGCATCGTACCTTGTCGCATATTAGACACGCCTAAGCTTGATGAGCAACAAAACAAGCACAAGAGGAAAAATGTAAATCTTCACCTATCTATTTTCTATTGCTAACTACATTATTTCTTTTTAGGTATAAATAAGAGTGGTGGTGATTAGGCCGCATGGGCGGACCTACCATCATGGGCGAATCTAAAAATTTAAATTTAGTTGTTCATCGACCAATATAATAATATAGAATTATTTACATCAGTGGAATAATATATTGATAAAGGGTTATTGTTGTCCAGTCAAACATATTTTATAGTCAGAGACATATTACCATTAAAGAACCAATCTATATCGTATAAATATGTTTGAGAGATTGGTGTAATTGTGTTTTAGAGAATAGAAACTTACTCGAGTGAAATTAAGTATTGATAGTGGCAATTGTTGTGCAAGCAAATATAAATTTTATATTTCAAAACCGATTTGGAGTTCTAGGATTTTCAAAATGATTACGAAATCAAAATCGTTCTAGGTTTCAAAAACTCAAATCGACTACAATTTATCGGATACAAAAATAAGAGGAATTTAGGTTATAAAATGGTATGAACAAGAAGAGCTTTTTCAAATGAACAAGATTACGCTATTAGAAAAAAATGTTTTTTAGGTAACATGCTTATTTGAGAACTAAAAAAATATTTTATTAGTTTAAAATTTTATTTAAATTAAATTATAATAATTTTTAAAATTTTAAATCAAAATTTTAGTTAAATTATTTGACATGAGTGTCAATGTACTTAACCAAGATTTTTTAACGGAACTAACAAATATACCTAAAATAGTTATAGAAGGTTGGTTTAGATATTTTTGACAAAAAGTGGTTTAGGAGCTAATAATAATAATAATAATAATAATAATAATAATAATAAAGCTTGATTTTTCTTTTAAATAAAAAATATATATATTTCTAGGGTAAACTACACTAGTAGTTACTGATTTTTTAGTACGCTTTCACTTTAATCATTGGAATCTAAAAACTTTCATTGCAATCAATAAAATTTTAATTTGATTTTATTTCCGCCACTATAATTAAAAATATTAGTTTTGTTTACCAAACTATTTATTTTTTTGTAAAATCGTCATTAACATTATTTTTTTCAATTTTGGTCACTTGCCGTTAAAAAACTAACGGGAAAAATAGTAGCTCAATGGAAGAAACTAAAAAGAAACATTAGGTTGGTCACCAAAACAAGAAAAAACGTAATATTAGTAACCAAAATAGAAAAAAAAGCGTAATTTTGATGAGGTTTTACCAAAAATAATAATTCGATGTTCAAAACATAAAAAATAATATGTTGATGACCGCAAATGTAGTTTATCCAAAAAATTAATGGTAGGTCAAGGGACCTACCATGCACTATGGTAGGTCCACCATGCCTACCATAGTGCATGGTAGGTCCCTTGACATACCATTAATTTTTTTGATAAACTACATTTGCAGTCATCAACGTATTGTTTTTTTTATGTTTTGATCACCAAACTATTTTTTTGGTAAAACCTCATTAAAATTATGTTTTTCCTATTTTGGTTACTAATATTACGTTTTTTTTTTTCTGTTTTGGTCACTAACCTAATGTTTCTTTTTTGTTTTGTCCACTAAGTTACTATTTTCTCGTTAGTTTTTAATGGGAAGTGACCAAAACTGAATAGGAAAAACATATTTTTAATGAGGTTTTACCAAAAATAATAGTTTGATGACCAAAAATGATATTTTTCAATGCCTGTGGCAGTAATGAAATCGAATTAAAAGTTTATTGATTGTAATGGAAGTGTTTAGATTCCAATGATTAAAGTGAAAGCGTACTAAAAATCAGTAACTACTAGTGTAGTTTACCCTATATATGGGATAGGATCCGTTTACACAGTGTAAAACTCTTTAAGTTTTACACGTTTTTTGGACCGTTGGATGAGTGAAACGAATGGATAAGATTAACAGTAAATATGTGAAGATTGTCACTTGGAAAAAAAGTAAGGAGTTAATCCGAGTCACCCATTCCCCCCATCTAACGATCTAGAAAACGTGTAAAACTTAAAAGAATTTTACATTGTGTAAGTTAATCCTAACTCTCTCTCTCTCTCTATATATATATATATATATATTTGTTTAAAAGAAAAATCAACCTTCTTGTTGAGATGTGAGGTGCTCGATTCGATCAACCAATGTTGCTCACCAAGTGGTGGAGAGGTGGATTTTTGGGTGTTAGGGTTTAAGAAGCTAGAATAGAAATGGACACAATGATTTATAGTGGTTCAACCTTCTAACCAAGGTCTACATCCACTACCTTAGCTCCCCACTAAGGATTTCTCAATCAATCCACTATTGATTCGTCCCATTTTCTAGGCTTAGGAGGTAACCCTTACACACAATCAAGCTTTCTACCCAAAGCCTTGATTGAAACCCTCTCTTACAAAGAGATAAACAAAACAAACTTAAAACCCTCTAATAGGTGTTTGTTTGCACAATTAAGCACTCACCCAAAACCTAAAACACTTGAGCAAATTTGACAATTTTGGCTCACTAGTGTTTGTCTATACAAGAAATGACAAATTAAGCACTAAGACAATTTCTTGATCATTTGATGTTTGACAATATGAGCATTAGCCTTCTCTTGATGCTTGGAGGTCCCTTTTATACTCCCAATTGAGTTTGTAGCCGTTACTAGCCGTTGGGATCAAATTGGAGCCGTTAAGGACTTTAATTCCCACCATAAATGCAGTTCTGCAGCTCCACGTTTCGAAACGCTCGAAGCCGTTTCGAAACACTCTCAATGTAGAAAGAGCCGTTGCAGTCTGTCAGGGTACCCGTTTTGGAACACCCCCTTGCCATTTCGAAACACGTATCAAAACGCTATATGCCCGTATCGAAACGCCTGTATTTAAAAGTTAGTTGGGAAAATAGCCGTTGCGGTTTATAGCCGTTGTGGTCAATGCCACGTAGGCGTATCGAAACGGCCTAGCCCGTTTCGAAACGCTGGGCAAAAATCCTGTCCAAGGAAGGCCCGTTTCGATACGAGTATCGAAACGATTTTGCCACTGGAATCCCCTGTTTCGAAACGCCCTAAGGTGTTTCGAAACACCTGGACAGTTTTGTGAAATTTGGCTTTAAAAAACATGTAAAACCTTTTAAAACATCCCTAAAAATTGTTTCAAGACATTTGGACTTTGGAAGTTTGTTTTAAATACTTTTTAAATCAGTCCAAAACATTTTTCAATTATTATATCAAAACATTAGTTCTACAATCTCCCCCCTTTTTGATATAATAAAACTATCTTGTAAAATTGTTTGGGATTCTCCCCCTTTAACTTTAAAAATGTGAATAAGAGATTGAAGATATGAAATCAATTAAAGCTCCCCCTTATTCATTTGAAAATTCAAATTTTCAAACCATTTCTCCCCCTTTTTGTTATATAAAAAAGAATTTAAAACATTAAGTTCATAATAACAATAGAGGTAAAATTTTGACAAAAATAAAAAATTTGGTTTTAAAATGGCCCCCTCTTACTCAAAGCATCATAAAAAAATGTTTGTCCAACATTTATGATCATCTAGTTGACAAAAAAAAAATAAACCAAATGAAATTAAAGACAACTAGATTTTACCACACTTGAACTCAAGGGAGGATGTGAAGCCTTCATTCTTCAAGTGTTCTTCCTTGTGTGCATGGAGCTCCCCCTCAATGTTTGACTTGTTGAACATCTCCATCACACCTATAAATAGACAATCAAGTGATTTTTGGTATCCAAATTGCTTTGGATCCATAAGCGTTAGTAGCACAAATTTTAGTCCCCTTAGGAATCCATCTTTCAATGTCATCATTTTTAATTGAAGTGGTTAGTCCTTTTGGGACCCAAACACTTCTAAAACATTTTCCTTTTACAAATCTAGGGGCACTAGATTGTCTAACATAAAAATTTGATTTTCCAACATTATTTTTCTTTTCAAGCTCTTTGGAAATCAAATCTTTTTCTTCTTGAACTTTTTGAAGCAATTTTTGTAAATCAAAACATTTTAATTCAAACTCTTCAAGTTTTGCTTCAAGTTCAAGTTTGGTTTTAGAAAGCAAATCATTTTGAATTTTTAACTTTGAAATCAATTTATTGTTTTTCAAAATGTGGCTTTTAAAATCTAAAACCAAATCGTCATAGGCATCTTGTAATTCATCAAAAGAATAAGAACATGAAGTAGATGAATTAGAAGTTACCCTTGAATCTTCTTCAATGGCCATAAGGCAAAGGTTGGCTTGTTCATCGTCGGTGGAGTCCTCATCACTCCAAGTAGCCAGATGTGCCTTCTTCTTATGGCTAGAAGTGCTTGCCCTCTCCTTTGTTTTAGGTTCTCGTTCAAGCTCTCTCAAGGCTTTCTTCATGAACGGGGCACACTTCTTGAAGAGATGAACTATCTCTTCATCTTCATCCTCCTCTTCACTTGAGTGGACATGATGGCAAGTGAAGGACTTGAGAGCCATGGCACTAGCATTGATGCCAAGCCCTTTGATTTTCTTCTCTCCCATAGCTCTAATTTCTTCCCTCTTCTTCTCATCCTCTTTGTTCTTCTTCATGATTTGATGAGTAAGGAGTGACCCCATGAGTTCATCAAGCTTCAAAGTCTTCAAATTTTTGGCTTCGATGATAGCCGTCCTCTTTGAGTCCCATGACTCGGGAAGTGAGTAGATGAGCTTTCGAACAAGCTTTTCTTCTGGGATGGCTTCTCCATAGCCTTTGAGACCATTGGTGATAGTGGAGAACCTATCAAACATCTTCTCGATGTTCTCTTCCGGATCCATTTTGAAGTTCTCATACTCTAAGGTTAGGAGCCCAATTTTGGTCTCCTTGACTTCATCAGTTCCCTCGTATGTGACTTCAAGCTTGTCCCATACCTCCTTGGCACTCTCACAAGAAGACATCTTCTCATAGATGGTTGGGCCAAAAGCACAAAACAAGATGTGCAAGGCTTTGCAATTAAGCTCCATCTTCTTGCGATCGTCGGCACTCCACTCCGCTTTGCTTCTTTGAGGCACGAACGGACCATCTTCAACTATATCCCATAGCTTGTAATCTCTTGATTTGATGAAGAACTTCATCTTTGTCTTCCAATGGGCATAGTGAGTTCCGTCAAAGAAAGGCGGTTTGTCGATAGATTGTGCCATTTGAGCCGGTTGATGAACTAGTGATCGAGCTTGCCGGATCTTCTCAATAGGATGTGAATCCCCTTCGATTGAGTCAAGCTCTGATACCAATTGTTGAGATGTGAGGTGCTCGATTCGATCAACCAATGTTGCTCACCAAGTGGTGGAGAGGTGGATTTTTGGGCGTTAGGGTTTAGGAAGCTAGAATAGAAATGGACACAATGATTTATAGTGGTTCAACCTTCTAACCAAGGTCTACATCCACTACCTTAGCTCCCCACTAAGGATTTCTCAATCAATCCACTATTGATTCGTCCCTTTTTCTAGGCTTAGGAGGTAACCCTTACACACAATCAAGCTTTCTACCCAAAGCCTTGATTGAAACCCTCTCTTACAAAGAGATAAACAAAGCAAACTTAAAACCCTCTAATAGGTGTTTGTTTGCACAATTAAGCACTCACCCAAAACCTAAAACACTTGAGCAAATTTGACAATTTTGGCTCACTAGTGTTTGTCTATACAAGAAATGACAAATTAAGCACTAAGACAATTTCTTTTTTTTTGAAAAGACTAAGACAATTTCTTGATCATTTGATGTTTGACAATATGAGCATTAGCCTTCTCTTGATGCTTGGAGGTCCCTTTTATACTCCCAATTGAGTTTGTAGTCGTTACTAGCCGTTGGGATCAAATTGGAGCCGTTGAGGACTTTAATTCCCACCATAAATGCAGTTCTGCAGCTCCACGTTTCAAAACGCTCGAAGCCGTTTCGAAACACTCTTAATGTAGAAAGAGCCGTTGCAGTCTGTCAAGGTACCCGTTTCGGAACACCCCCTTGCTGTTTCGAAACGCGTATCGAAAAGCTATATGCCCGTATCGAAACGCCTGCATTTAAAAGTTAGTTGGGAAAATAGCCGTTGGGGTTTATAGCCGTTGTGGTCAATGCCACGTAGGCGTATCGAAACGACCTAGCCCGGTTCGAAACACTGGGCAAAAATCCTATCCAAGGAAGGCCCGTTTCGATACGAGTATCGAAACGATTTTGCCACTGGAATCCCCTGTTTCGAAACGCCCTAAGGTGTTTCGAAACACCTGGACAGTTTTGTGAAATTTGGCTTTGAAAAACATGTAAAACCTTTTAAAACATCCCTAAAAATTGTTTCAAGACATTTGGACTTTGGAAGTTTGTTTTAAATACTTTTTAAATCAGTCCAAAACATTTTTCAATTATTATATCAAAACATTAGTTCTACACTTCTGTTATGAATAAAATAAAGAAGAACAAGAATAAAAGAACAAAGAGATGAGAAAAAGAGAGAGATTTGTATTATATTCTCAATGTATGATTGTGTATAATGCTTTCTCCAAACTCTATATTTATATGCATAAGATGGAAATCATAATTCCAATGGATATTAAACCCTAATAATAAAGTACATTAAAGTCTCATTTAATATATTGATATCCACCATAAAGATATTCATAACACTCCCCCTTGGATATCCATGAAGATAAAGTGCCCCGTTAAAACCTTACTAAGATAAAAACAATGTGCGGGAAAAATTTTAGTGAAGGAAAAAGAGTACACACATCTTTGATACGCATAACATGTTGCCTCATTAAAAACCTTACCATGAAAACTCATTGGGACAAAACCTTGGTTAAAGGAAAAACAATACAACGCGTATTTACTCCCCCTCATAAAAATATCACATACAATCTTTGAATCTTCATAATTCAATCTTAAATATAATCTTCAAATGTTGAAGTATACTATGCACTAGTGAATAGATCTTTCAAATTACTACTTGAAAGGATTTATCAAATATTATTCATCTGAAGATCATGAATGACGAAACTTTGAAGAAATATGTTTCATTTTGTCATATTTGATGTATCAACCTTTTGATTGAGATATAAATTTTGCATTATCTCTACAAATGATATCACACATCTTATCTTGTGAAAGCAATTCACATATCTTCTGGATATGTATAGCCAAACACATATTTCGGCATTGCCTAGTGCATAACAATTATTTACATGATTTGGAGATGGATCGAGTTTTGAAAGATCTAAAGGCAATAGTCTCGTAGCACTTAGATAGTACTTCTAGACCAATTAAGATCTGATGCATAACAGTTATTTTTAGGCTTTGCCTCGTGCTCAACGGATGTGTGTTATGCATGTAAAGTCTTTTTAAACATTTTTCTCTATATGTCGATTGATGCACAAGGATTTTATTGTTGGGGAGATCTCTTCATGAGTCCAAATGATATTCAAATCATGAACATACACAACAACAATAACAAATTCGGAGCCAAACCTCTTAATAAAAATGTTTGGGGAAATTGAATCTTTCTTATAGCCTTTCTCTAATAAGTATTCACTAAGGCGATTGTACATGCGCCCAATTTTTTTTAATCCATGAAAAGATATGTTCAATTTGATTGAATAATATTCTCGAGAACTTGAATTAATTGCTTCTGCAGTCTAAATCCTTCGAGAAGTTTCCTGTAAATGTTATTATCAAGAGGCTCATACAAATAGGATGTAAGAACATCCATTAGGCAGAAACTAAGTCTTTTATTGCTCGACTAATAAAAAAAATCTAAAAGTAGTTTCATCCACCATTGAGAAGTATATTTCCTCATAATCGATTCTAGACCTTTATGAGAATCCTTGTGCAACCAAATGAGCTTTGTATCTCGTCCTTTTCATGTCTATTTCTCACAGACTCATTTATATCCCACGAGTTTTACATCTCTGGGTTCACGGACTATAGGTCAGAATTTCTCTTTTAAAAGAGACTTTAGTTCCGCCTCGACTGCCTCTTTCCATTTTGGGCAATAATTTCTTTGTTTACATTGTCCAATTGACAATGGTTAATGATCCACATCATCATCCAAAATCTCTAGTGCTATATTGCATGCAAATGTATTATCGACGCCGTTTTGATTTCGGTTCTACTTATTACTAGACATGACATAATTTATTGAGATCTCTTTATTATCAATGATCAGACCATCATAAGATATAGCTCCTTTTCTTTTTTGAGGATTTTTATCTTTGGAACCTACTTGTCTACCACGCTTCAGGCGTGAGTTAGACTCATTAGCAACTAGAGTTTGTCCTTTCGAAACATCAATTTTAATCAAAACATTCATAGATGGTAATTGTGACTTAGTTAGTCTTTTAGGGTCGGCAAAAGCATTTGGCAATTGATTTACCAAGTTTTGTAAATGAATTATCCTTTGAACTTTTATTTCACATTGTTGAGTATGTGGATCATTATGAGATAATGATAATTCATTTTAACTTTTTCACAGCTATTTATTTTCTCCCCTTAACATTGAGAAAACTGACTCATTAAAATGAAAGTCGACAAATCGAACTATAAATAAATTCCCCATCAAAAGCTCGAGATATTTTAATTATCGAGAGGGATTTGAATCCGACATATATTCCTAACCTCTTTTGAGGACCCATATTTGTACATTTTGGTGAAGCAATTAGAACTTATATCGCACACCAAAAAATTCTAAGATGGGAAATGTTTGGTTCCTGACCAAAAACCATTTGTAATGGGGAGAACTTATGATAATTTATTGGCTTGATGTGAATTAGTGGTGTTGCATGTAAAATGGCATGTCGCCAGCATTATCAAGACGAATTGTCTTTATAGGGCAATCTAGAAAATGTGCTTGTAATTTTATCAATTGAGCAAGTAACCTCGCAAACGCCAAGTTGCGGGTTGATAACAAGGATACATATGACCATCTAGTCGATGCATCTATTAAAGCCATAAAATATCTAGATGGTCTATAAAAAGGGTGTATGGGCCCACATATATCACCATATATTCGTTCTAGAAAATTAATAGATTCATAATCTATCTTAGCTGGTGATGGTCAAATAATTAGTTTACCTTGAGAGAAAGCATAACATAAAAATCATTACTTTGACGAATATGTCATTTCTTCAATGAATGATCACGTGAAGTGTCAATAATTTTTCGCATCATAATTGAACCGGGATGACCTAACTAGTCATGCCAAATAATAAATTTATCAGTAAACTTTTGGCTTACAATAGCATGAACTTTAATTTGTACTAATTCTTTTTTTTAATCGGCAACATGCATGTATTATTAAGATGTGAACATATGTGTGATATAATTCGAACGATAGTGTATGTAATTTTGACAAGATTTTCTTATTGCCTTGAGTTATACTCGTAATATGGAGATAGTCAACATCCCCTTGACTAATAGTCTCAATATGATATCCATTTCTGCGAATATCTTTAAAATTCAATAAGTCCATATGCGACTTTGACGAATATAACATATTGTGAATATGGAATTGAGTTCCATTTGGTAATAACATATTTTCTCTTCTAGAGCCTTCTATGATATTAGTACTTCCATATATGGTACTCACATTATTTCCTTGCATTTTAAAATGAGAAAATATGCATAATTATGCACCTTTCAATATGTGCTTTGTTTCATTCACTTTGAGCAATGGAAATATTGAATATAGCACATATCAAATCGATTATCTATCAAATATAATGTCTCAAGAATTTATTCCTCTTCTAGAGCATTGATATTTTTAGTACTTTAAGATATAGTACTCACATTTTCCATTGCATTTAAATGTGAAAATATTTCTTATGCTTAAGTATAGTATGAGTGCTTGCACTGTCTGCTAAGCATAAATTGTAACACCCCTTCTCATATTTGATCATCAAACACGAGTCGGTGTTGTTACAAAACAAAGTCAAACACATTTCATTTATAAAACTTTTGAACTGGCAACCTGCACTGTCTTTGAATAAAAATGTATATAAGTTTTTATATACATCGAAAATTCATTCCGTAAATTTTAAATTAAACTAGACTCAATTTCCAGTTCATACATATAATATTCACCTTCTAATTCGTTTTGAGGAATTTATGGAAAAATTTTCAAACTTATTGTCTAATGCAAATTTTCTTGATTGTTTTTTTATCTATTCTACATATAAACAAAATAACTACTCATAAATCATTTTAATTTATATAGTCAATATATTAAGCAATATTTCATTTATAGATATTACAAACCATAGTGAAATTAAGAGTGATTTATACAAAACGAGCATGTTTATCATCATACATGCCACTAAAACAAAAACATCATATAGGATGTCGAGACATTACTATGATAACTTGTAGTATGTCTTTGTCCACGAGGTTATGCAAAATTATGCTGCTTACAACTGGTACCATATCAACCTATGTGTGCATAGGCAAAACGCGCGCTAAGTATTAACTTAGTGAGACATTAAAATGTATTTGTAAAATAAATAACTTAAAAAACATAGTTTAGGCAATTGCCCAATTTTCCTGAAAATCAATACCATTATATAGCATGATTAAAATAATGCTAAAAACATCTATAAATCAATTCCATGTATAGCCCAAGATATACGCAAAAAGAGAACTAAGTATGCGAGTTGTGTACCCCAGAGTACTAAGTATCCCACGGGTACTGACGATAACTATGACGATCTCGATGTACTCCTAGAGTATTAAGCACCAAAGTGCTATACAGTCCCAGACTACTAGGTCATAAAGACCGATGAACTCCCAGAGTTTTAGACACATAAATGTGTCAAACGCAGCTTCTAGACTCTATGGCATGCCACTATACTCTAACTCTTAATAATAAACTTGGGCATTAAAACATCATCTTTATACTTGCATTATATCATTCTATAAATGATAAATAAACTATCATCGATAGAACAAAATAATAGATCCATTCATACTCCATTATATCATAAATCATTTTGTAACATATCATCAATATATGATAATAAGATTATTATAAACAAAATATAATAAGGCACTTCATACCCTATCATGTACAAATTCATTTCTTTTTGCCTGTGAAAATATTATATTTCACAAAAAAGCCAATATTACCAATTCATTAAAATCGTATAGTTCGACTTATCACAAGTCTTCCTAAATACATTTTAAAACATATAAATGCCCTAAACTTGGTACCTTTACAAACTACCCAAAATAGTATATCACTATTCACTCTTCGATATTAACTTTCCTTTTTCCTGAATTCAATCTCGGGCCTTCTCGGACTCTACGTTTACGTCGAATATAAAACAAATAGAATCGAATGTATACATTAATATAAAATAAGAAATTGGGTAATCACCATAGGAAAATCATAAAAAAAATATCTTTCAATGCTAATTCGAACTAACAACGTATCATACACTTGATTTTAACCTTCAATTTCATAACTCCTATTTAAGCCTTTTACTTTAGCCGAATTTCAAAACAGTCCCAAGCAAATGTTTTCTTCATCCAAATAACATATTCAAGCATGAAGAACATCATTCTAACCATTTCCATCACTAAAATAATTTTTACAATATTTTCCTCCAATTTCTTTATATAGTTGAATGGTCTCTCTCCTTTATTCCATGGAATTTTCATCATTTTAAGCATAGAAACAAAAACTTTTACAACATAATTAAATCTTGAAACATGAAATTCCAACATTTCTTTCATCCACCTTAATCACCCACTTCAACTTAGGAGCAAGAAAACTATGCAAAACATGTACCAAATGAAAGAGAATTCAATGGAGAACAATTTCCTATTTCAAGGCCTAAATACCAAAATCAATCAAATAGGGTTTAAAAATCAAAATCAAAATATTCTTTTCTTGCTTAGGTACCTCACCGCAAGGGGGAACGATGAGCAAAATTCTACACTTTTCTATTTCTTTAATTTATGCCAAATGACATTATATTAGTCTTATATATTAAAAATCTTCTTAATAGTCAAATGACTATTGTACCCCTTGATTTTCTCCAATGATTTGTTGCCACCTGTACAATTTTCTTTTCCACAATCAAAGATATTTTAAAAGTATATGCAAAATGACCATTTTGCCATTAATGAATCAACTTATCTTCAAAATTGTCATTTTCATCTACTACACCAAATACTGCATAGAATCGAATTTAAAAAAAATGATTCAAAAACCACAATATCATATTCCTCAAGTCTTCCTAAGACTTCCATAATTTTTTTGTAATAATTTGAGCTCAAACAATTGCCCGAATTAATTACCGAAACTTATTCTTTTTTATAACTTTTTTCACACAATCACATATAAAAAATATGATTCCCACCAAAATTCTTATATCGGGATAAACTATTCATTTATGAGATATAAAATAATATATGGTAAAATTATCATATTTCTCCTTGAACTTTTCTTTGATTTTCACTTTAGTCACCAAACTTTAAAAGTTTACGTTTTAGTCACTGAACTAAAACCACAAACTTTTAATTCTTTATGTTTTTGTCACTAAACAAATATTAGGATATTACAATTCTCCCCCTTAAGAAAATCCATCCTCAAATTTTAAATGATACTTGGTTAAAAAAGATATGGATATTGCTTTTTTCATTGCTTCTTTTGTTTCCCAGGCGGTCTCCTCCACTTTATGGTTCCACCATAGTACTTTCACTAATGGATTGGTCTTGTTTCTGAATTCCTTAACTCCATG
Source organism: Hibiscus trionum (assembly GCA_030270665.1). Classification (NCBI taxonomy): domain Eukaryota; kingdom Viridiplantae; phylum Streptophyta; class Magnoliopsida; order Malvales; family Malvaceae; genus Hibiscus; species Hibiscus trionum. The sequence continues at coordinate 35,206,847 of BSYR01000017.1, forward strand.
AGCAAGAATCTTTACTAGTTCCTCCTCATAAGTCAAATCTGGCTGAATTTCGATCTCTTCCGGTGATATCACATGAGAAGGATCTGATCGATACCTTCTGAGCACCGAAACATGAACCACATCATGGATCTTACTAAATTTCGGAGGTAACGCTAATTGATAAGTTACTGGGCCAACTTTCTTTAGAATTTCATTAGGGCCGATAAATCTCGGGCTCAACTTTCCTTTAATCCCGAAGGGTAACACTTTTTTCCAAGGTGAAAACTTCAAGAATACTTTTTCACCAACCTCAAACTCTATATCTTTCCTCTTTAGATCCGCAAGACTTCTGTCGACCCGAAGCTTTCTTGAGGTTGTCATATATTATCTTAACCTTTTCTTCCACATCTCAAACCAAATCAGGTCCAATCACTTTGCGATCCTCTAACTCGAAACAATTTAACAATGTCATGCATCGCCTACCATAAGGCTTCATAAGGAGCCATCTTTATACTTTCTTGGTAATTTTTATTATAGGAAAATTCAACTAGTGGCAAATACTTTTCTCACGAGCCATCAAACTCGAGTACGCAAGCTCTAAGAATATATTCAAGAATCTGAATAATTCTTTCCGACTGACTGCCTATTTGTGGATGGACGTCGGTGTTGAAATTTAGTCGAGTCCCTAATGCCTTATGCAAAGAACTCCAAAATATTGAGGTAAACCTCGGATCTCTATCTGTCATAATAGAAACATGCACACCATGAAATCGTACAATCTCTTTAATATACAACTCTACATATTTACCCATTGTATAATCTGTCTAAACTGGAATGAAATGGACATACTTTGTCAATCTGTCCACTACCACCCAAATTGAATCATTTTTTCCTCTGAGTCATTGGTAAACCTATCACAAAATACACCGTGACATTCTCCCATTTCCACTGTGAAATGGAATCAGTTGTAACAATCCGGATGACACTTGATGCTCGACTTTCACTTGTTGGCATGTCAAGCATTTAGCTATAAACTCTATCATTGTCTTTTCATGCCTGGCCACCAATATTTGCTTTTCAAATCCTAATACATCATATTACCTCTTGGATGCATTGTCAACGGGCTATAATGAGCTTCATATAAAAGTTCACGTCTCAGCTCCTCATCATCGGGAATATATACTCTTTCTCAATAATAAAGAAATATGTTGGTCTTAATTGCATAGTATTTAGTCTTACAACTTTCAATTTGTTTTAATATAGACAAACACTTTTCATCTTTATTCTGTGACTCTTTAATTTGATCTATCAAAGTAGGCTTAAGATACAACTCTACAGTCAAAGCACCATTGTCCCTCAACGCCAGCTGGGCATTCAAAGTCCTCAAAGCATTGGCCACAAAGTTTGATTTTCTAGGGTGATAATTAACATAATCTTTGATTAACTCTAACCATCTTCTCTGCCTCAGATTCAAATCTTTCTGAGTCATTAAATACTTTAAGCTTTTATGATCCGTAAAAATATAGTATCATTCACCATATAAATAATGATGCCATATCTTTAAAGCAAAAAACCACTACGGCCAATTCAAGATCATGTGCCGGATAATTCCTCTCATGTATCTTTAATTGTCTGGAAATATATGCTACTACCTTACCTCTTTGCACCAATACACATCCCAATCCATTATGGGATGTGTCAATGTACAATGTAAAATCCTTTTCTGATTCCGGTTGCACAAGCACTGGTGTTTCAGTTAAAATCTTTTTCAACTGCTCAAAGCTCTCCTGACACTTATTAGTCCAAACGAAAGGTACATCCTTCTGTAATAGTTTAGGAATCGGTGTAGCAGTCAATGAGAAACCCTTCACAAAACGTCGATAATATTCTTGAGAGGTTTCCATTCAACGATAGCCTGAGTCTTTTTGGTATCCACTTGAATTTCTTCTGCTGAAACAATATGGCTTAAGAAAGCTACCTCTGATAGCCAGAACTCGGATTTAGAAAGTTTAGCATACAATTTCTTTCTCCCAAAATCTGTAATACCACCTGCAGATGGGCATCAAGTTCTTCCCTAGTCTTGAATAAATCTATATACTTGTTATAAAACTTGCGAAGAAAGAACTCTCAGATGATCTCTTCACAGGGGCAAGTAGTGACATTTGTCCCCCAAATACGATCCTTCTCCTTCAACAAGGACACAACTCCCTCTAGCTTCTTCCGATCGTCACAATGTAGTCCCTCGAGCATAATATTTAAATTATTTAACCAATAGTCTGCGACAATATGATCTCCGTCAGTGAAATCCGGTGCTCGCAGCTCTTTTAACTCCTTAGCAATAGAAGTTCGTTGAGGTCGATAAATGATCATCTCTAGAGCTTTTAAGAAATTTCCCTAATCCTGTACCTATATTCCAGGCTGAACCGACACATTCTCTTCAGACTGTACTAAAGGCTGGACGAAACTAGCTCCCTCACCAACCTCGGGTGCATTTTGACCCTCTATATGAGTTGCCTGACGTGAACCTCCGCCCTCAGACATCTATACTCACAATAACATTTCATATTAGTAAGCAAGCACATCAATCTTACTAGTGTGATCATTAGTAATTATGACATCCTAGTGGCATGTATACACTTTTGAAATTTATTAGACTTGGTTCAACTCTAGAACCGACTAAATCTGTAGCTCTAATACCAATAATTGTAACACCCTCTTCTCGTATTTGATCATCAAACACAAGTCAGTGATGTCACAAAACAAATCCAAACACATTTCATTTATAAAACTTTTGAACTGCCAGCTTGCACTGTCTTTGAATAAAAATGTATATCAATTTTTATAGACATAAAAAATTTATTCCGTAAATTTTAAAAAATTAAACTAGAATCAATTTCCAGTTCATACATATAAGATTCACCTTCTAATTCGTTTTGAGGAATTTGTGGCAATTTTTCAAATTTACTGCCTAATGCAAATTTTCTTGATTGTTTTTATCTATTCTACATATAAACCAATTAACTACTCATAAATCATTTCAATTTATAGAGGTAATATATTAAGCCATATTTCATTTATAGATATTACAAACCATAGCTAAATTAAGAGTGATTTATAGAAAACGAGCAGGTTTATCATTATACATGCAACTAAAACAAAAACATCAAATAGGATTTGAAGATATTACTATGATAACTTGTAGTATGTCCTCATCCACGAGGTGATGCAAAATGTTGCTGCTTACAACTGATACCATATCAACCTACTATGCACATGCAAAACACGCGCTAAGTATGAACTTAGTGAGGCATTAAAATGTATTCATAAAATAAATTAATAACTTAAAAACATAGTTTAGGCAATTATTGCCCAATTTTTCCTAAAAATCAATACCATTATATAACATAATTAAAATAATACTAAAAATATTTAATAAATCAATTACATGTACAACACAAGATATACATAAAGAGAGAACTAAGTATGTGAGTCGTGTACTTCCAGAGTACTAATTATCCTACAGATACTAACGATAACTATGACGAGCTCGATGTACTCCCGGACGACTAAGCACTAAAGTGCTATGCAGTCCCAGACTACTAGGCCATAAAGACCGATGAACTCCCAGAGTTCTAAACACATAAATGTGTCAAATGCAGCTGTTAGACGCTATGACATTCCACTATATTGTAACTCTCAATAATAAATTCGGGCATTAAAACATCATCTTTATACTTGCAATATATCATTCTATAAATGATAAATAATAGAACAAAATAATAGAGCAATTCATACTCCATTGTACCATAAATCATTTTGTAACATATCATCGATATATGATAATAAGATTATTATAAACAAAACACAATAAGGCGGTTCATACCCTATCATGTACAAAACTATTTCTTTATGCCTATGAAAATATTATATTTCAAATAAAGGTCAATATTACCAATTCGGTAAAATCATATAGGTAGACTTATCGCAAGTCTTCCTAAATACATTTTAAAACATATAAATTTCCTCACCTTGGTACCTTTACCAACTACCCGAAATAGCATAACACTATTCACTCCTTGATCTTCGACTTTTCTTTTTCCTTAATTCAATTTCGGACCTTCTCGGGTTCTACGTTTACATCGAATATGCAACAAATAGAATCGAATGTATATATTAGTATGCAATAAGAAATTGGGCAATCACCATAGGAAAACCATAAATATTCTTTCAATGCTAATTCGAACTAACAACATATGATACACTTCATTTGAACCTTCAATTTCATTATTCCTATTTAACCCCTTCACTTTACCCGAATTTCAAAATGGTCCTAAATTTTTTTCTTCATCCAAATAACATAATCAAGCATGAAGAACATCATTCTAACCATTTCCATCACTAAAATAATTTTTACAATATTTCTCTCCAATTTCTCTATATATTCGAATGGTCTCTATGCTTTATTCCATGGAATTTTCATCATTTTAAGCATAGAAACAACATCACAACAACATTTTCAGCATAATTAAATCTTGAAACATAAAATTCCAACATATCCTTCATCCACCTTAATCACCCACTTCAACTTAGGAGCAAGAAAACTATGCAAAAACTTGTATCTAATGAAAGAGAATTCAATGAAGAACAATTTCCTCTTTCACGTATAAACAATAAAACCAATAAAATAGCCCTTAAAAATTAAAATAAAAACATTCTTACTTTGCTTAGGTACCTCAGGAAAATGGGAGAAAGTTGAGCAATATTCTACATTTTTCTATTTCTTTTAATTTATGCCAAATTGCATTATATTAGTCTTATGTAACCACTAAATGTAACCCCCTAAACTCGACCCAAGGGTTATAGGCCGAATCTAGGAAGTCAGGTTGAAACTGCGTCCCTCAAGTAATTAATTATTAGGTTTCCGAAAATTAATACTCAAAATATTAATTTAAAACGGTGTCATTTAACATTGCAATTCATATTTCGAAAACGCAGTTGTATAGATAAAATAATCCAAAACAAGTCGCAAAGTATGAAATTAAAATTCCCATGCATGCTAAACAGTTTTAAAATCCCAAATAAAAATAAAAATAATCAAGTTTACATAAAAACCCCAAATAATGAAATAATCGAAATAAAAGTGAAATAAAACTGGAAACTAAGAATATCCATACTAAAACAGTAATAAATCTGATAATTGTGTCCTCCAAGTACCGAACTCCTATGTCTGAGAATCTGAAATTGAAGCTAAGGGGGAGTTAGCTATTAAGCTCAGTGTGTCTCTAAGGTGCATCAGACAGAAAATCGCAAGAATCATACAGTCAACATAGTCATTCCAACAGTCAATCGAATATACATATATGCAAAGCACAATGCACCTAAGTCTATGTCATGAACCCATCTACATCACCGTCCGAAGAGTAAGGCTCCCCTGAACCACTCTCTACATCGTCACCATCCGAAGTGGAACTCAACCCGAAGGGTGGAACCACTGAACTTCCTCCGTACATTTTCCCACCCGAATGATATGACATGAATGTTCCGATTCCAATCCGAATACAACATCATTAGTCCGAAAATGCATGAGCATTTAGTCCGATAATTAATTATTCAGATTCCGATGTATGATGCTTAGCAGAATGGCATACAACATATGACATAGCCAAGATCACAACATATCACATAGACCAGATCACAACATATTTTACAGTCAAACATCACATAGCAACAACATATTTCACAGTCAAACATCACACAACAACAACACATATAGTATAGCACAAGCAGAGAACACACCTCAGACAGCTAACAACTCAACGTCGGGAGTGACGTCTCCCACACTCAGATCTAGAAGCAGGCAGAACAGGATTGGCACCTACAAAGGTTCACTATGTCAAAATTCTCTACTACTATGCCACAATCTACTAAACAAAAACTTATTTAAATTCACATATGTGCGAAACTCGAAGGTTGAGATGCAGGAGGTCGACCAGACGGAGGAGGTGGAAGAATCTCGGTGTCCGAATCGATATTACCTGAACGCAAAAATAACTCAGTTCAGAATTCTGAATACACAATTTCCAAGTTAAGCATAAAATAATTCGAAGGATCAAAAATGGTCATTTGGGATCGAATTTGGAAAAACGGGCTGCAAATCTGGAATCGGGACGTCGAAAAACAAAAAGTTGACTTTTGGCCTAAAAAGTCAATGCTGACGTCATCATGGTCAATGATGACATCATCGATGACGTCAGCCTGCTTGCATCAGCAATGTCATCAGCGGATGACGTCACTGCTGATGTAACTCGGTCCGGTCAAACGGTCCGGTTTGATTCTGTGCTGAGGGTCTGGTTCAAATCAAGGACCGGTTCGGTTCATTTCTTCCCCAAATCAGATTATTCAAATCCCTAATTCCCCCTTTTATTTTCCCCCAAATTCACAAACCCTAGATCTAGGAACCCCACCCTCAACGGCGGCGGCCAGCAAACCCAACGATGGCCACGGCTTACTCCGACCCGACCTTCATACCAAAACCGTGAACCACGGTGCTTACCAAGCCCGAACGGGGAAGGGGAATGACGGGACGGCGGCGTGAGAGGGTTCGAAGGTTTCAGCCTCTCATTCTTCGGCGAAGAAGATGACGACAAAGGACATTGAGGGGCGGGTTTTGATCGGACGGGGAAGGGTAAGGCAACGGTGGCCACCGATCGACGAACGGACGGCGACAACACCCACATCAGAGCGTGGACGGAAAACGAAGGGTGGGGGTTTGTTGGTTCTCGAAGGAGACTGAGGGAGAGAGGGAATGATGCGGCTGGGAAAAAATATTTTGGGTAGGTAAAGAGACAAAAAGGTTTTTACTCTAAGGTTTTGGTTAAATTACCCATTAAGGGCTCCATCTTTAGCCCGCTTTACAAAATAGCCTCAAAAGTTTACTTTTTATACAATTAGGTCACCAAAAACCCTAAAAAGTTTACTTTTTAAATTGGGGATTTAAAATATTAGGGATTTTCAAATTTGGGAAATTTTTGGAGTGTTACAACTCTCCCTTCCTTAAAAGAAATTTCGGCCTCAAAATTTTCAGACTTAGTGACAGATCCCAAAATTTAGCTGACATAACTTAAAGTTCTTCATTACGAATTCCTCATCCTTCAACATGAAAGTAAAAACTAAAAACATCAAAAATGTATCTGCTATGTCCTCTGGCTCATCATCATAACTCTCGTGAGCTCTAGTTGCATACATCAACCCTGGATGTCTAGTAGCGAATCTAGCTGATCTATCACTCTGGGCAGGTCTACCTCTACTAGCAATAACTGAAGTAGCAGGTCTACCATGTCCTCTACCTCCGGCAGGAGTTTGTACAGATGCCTAAGACTGATTCGGAACATAAGATGATGAAGGTGATACCAGACAATCCCTGAAGAGATGCTCAAATGATCCACATCGAAAACAAGCCCTAGACAGCCTCCTACACTCACCCAGGTGCCACTTCTTACAGAATGAACACTGCGGCACCCCACGTGTACTAGTCGAACCCCCGGCACTAACGGTCGGAACAATGGAAGTCACCGGTCTAGCTCTGGAATAACCCTGATGATCAGACTCGTCTCTGGCTCTCTTCCTAGACTAGTTACCCTGACTGTGCTGGACTGATGCAGTCGACTGCCTCCTACCCCAATCAGCATCATAGGACTCAAGTAGCTTCAACTCAGCCTCATTTCGCTCAGATGTCCTAGCTCACTTGGTGATCTCTTTATACTCATTATCCATATGTAGAGCCACACCTGCCTTAATCGAAGGGCGCAACCCTTTCAGAAACCAATCACACTTCTCCTTTTCGGTAGACACCAGTCACGGAACATACTGGATCAATCTCATAAAATCGATTTCATAATCATTCACAGACATGTCGTTCTGCTTCAGATTCATGAAATCATCCCGACACTTTGCTAGATACTCAGCCCCAATATATCGGTCATGGAAAGCCTGTCAGAAATAATCCCAAGAAATCTGACCAGCTAGAATAACATGCTCCTCAGCCTCCCACCAATTCTGAGCCTCACCCTGCAAAACTGATACAACAGCTCTAAGCTTCCGGTCAGTAGGATAATCCATCTCAGTGAACAACCTCTGAAGCTTCTTCAACCAATACTCAGCATCAGCAGGATCGGTACCCGTCTTCCCATCAAACATAACCATCCCGGTAGCCAAGAACTCACTAGATATGGGCCTCCTAACACCCTCAGCCTGACGAAGATAACGGAACAACTCCCTGTGCACTACAGCAGTATCTATGCCCAAAGTCTCAGCATCTCTAGGCCCAGGTGGTCCATAACTCGGTGTCTATTGGGCTGGCTGATCCTCACCACCAGCCTGTTGGGCCCCAGTCTGTTGGGCCTTGGTCTGTTGAGCTCCAGTCTACTGAACCCTAGGCTGCTGAACCCTAGGTTGCTGATCCACGACCTGCTCCTCCTCATTAATATCATGAACTTTGTCCTGATTCGGCGGCGCTCCCACAGACTGTGAAGCACCGCTCTCAGCTGCTGCGGTACGACCTCGGCCACTACCTCGGCCGGTCGCTAACCTAGTACTCCTACTTGGTGGCATAGTAGTCTATCTACAAAAGAATTAGACATAATACTAAGATTAAATTCGGTACTTGGAGTTCTATTCAAAAAAATATGTCAAATTACCAAAAATGTTTACTTTCCAAAAATACCCTTTCGCCCGAAAATATTTAGTATGCATGCAAAAATCATTTCATCTTAAAAATTTTATGTGAGCCACATAGTCCGAGGGTTGAACTTAGCTCTGATACCACTAAATGTAACCCCTAAACCCGACCCAAGGGTTATAGGCCGAATCTAGGACGTCAGGTTGAAACCGTGTCCCTCAAGTAATTAATTATTAGGTTTCCGAAAATTAATACTCAAAATATTAATTTAAAACGGTGTAGTTTAACATTGCAATTCATATTTCGAAAACGCAGTCGTATAGATAAAATAATCTAAAACAAGTAGCAAAGTATCGAATTAAAATTCCCATGCATGCTAAACAGTTTTAAAATCCCAAATAAAAATAAAAATAATCAAGTTTACATAAAAACCCCAAATAATGAAATAATCGAAATAAAACGGAAATAAAACTGGAAACTAAGAATATCCATACTAAAACAGTAATAAATCTGATAACTGTGTCCTCCAAGTACCGAACTCCTATGTCTGAGAATCTGAAATAGAAGCTAAGAGGGAGTCAGCTATTAAGCTCAGTGTGTCTCTAAGGTGCATCAGACAGAAAATCACAAGAATCATACAGTCAACATAGTCATTCCAACAGTCAATCGAATATACAGATATGCAAAGCACAATGCACCTAAGTCTATGTCATGAACCCATCTACATCACCGTCCGAAGAGTAAGGTTCCCATGAACCACTCTCTACATTGTCATCATCTGAAGTGGAACTCAGCCCGATGGGTGTAACCACTGATCCGAAGTGGAAACTTATTCTTTTTTATAACTTTTCACACAAATCTCGTATCAAAAATCTGATTCCCACCAAAATAATATATGGGAAAATTACCATATTTATCCCTAAACGTTTTTAGATTTTCACTTTAGTCACCAACTTTTAATTCTTTATGTTTTGGTCACTAACCGAATATTGGGGTATTACATAAATTGTCACAATTTATTGCATATATTGTTCTGAAAGTAATTATATTCTTCAATGGATAATAAATAAATGTTTTAACATATTTATATATATATATATATATATAATATAAAACGTAAATAAATACTATGAAAATAAATTAAAAGATCAATTATTCCTTTATGAGGTTATAATGAAATAAAATTAAAAGGCAAATTATTCCCTTCAGGGGTTATGAGGAAATCAACAACATCCAAGTGAGTTTGACTAACACCGCCATAATTATTTTTTCCATTCTTGTAAGGCTTAATACACTTCCCCCCTAAACTTTACCATTCTTCCCAACCTGCCCCCTAAACTACGTTTTGCCTACTTTTTCCCCCTAACGTTTTTGTCGTTACCCACATTGCCCCAAAAAATTAACACTGATAAAAAAATATGCTCTAACCAATCAAAACACGCCACATCACCTAATTTTTTTCTTATTTCTAGTTTAATATATGAAAGAATTAAAAAAATATATTATATTAATAAAAAATAATAAACCCATCTTTCCTAACCTTCAGTTTCCATTCTTCTTTCACATTTCTTCTTCCCATCTTACCCAACCTCCCCTCTTTCCTTTTTCGGCACCTCCCATCTAATGATGAGACATCATTTTCTTCATTTTTTCCGTCAAATTTTATTTTTACTGCTACGAATCTTGGTCTGGATCCTTCTTTGGCCATTAATGGTGATAACCTTACTGTCGGAAACGCCCTGGTTTTGGGCCTAGATGTTTTAGATGTTGAATCGGGCCGGTCGGAAACGATTTAAACCTTTGAGGTGGGTTTAGGGAACACCTAGTTCGAGATGTTTTAAAAATATTGAAAAGTATCTAAAAATCCTCATTTATTATAAATAAGATTATGGTAAAAACAAATTTACAAAATGAGATTTGGAAATATTACATTTTGGTACTATACCAAAATGTAGTTTTGCAAAAGTTGACTAGTGATTGTTTTGTAAAGGATTGAAACTTTAAATCTTTAAGGAGCTAATTTTACCAATTGTTTTCATCAGATTTCTCTTTAATTTGGGAGCTTTTAATAATTATTTTATTAAAGAAATAAAAGAGAATTAAAAAAAATCAAAGGTTGACTTTTCATAACCAACTTTACGATAGTTTTCTCTCTTTTCATTTTCTCTCAACTTCCAATCAGCCAAACACCTTTCTGTCATCAAAGAACCTATGATTTTCATCTTGTTTGCTGAGATTTCATCTTCCAAAAGATTTCCTATCTTTGTTTCTTCAAATCCTATTAATTTTTGCTTTGGATTTTCAAGAAAACTTGCCCAAATTGAAGAGAGATCAACCATTAGAGGTAAGATTCATCCTTCTCCTCTAAAGATCAGTTCTTTACTAAAATTCCCAAGTTATCAATCCTTTGTTAATGGTTTTTGAGTTGTTTTAAAGTTATAAACAAGAAATAGTTGCTAAATTCAAGATTCTTGATGAGATCTTGGTGATTTTCGTATTTCTATGTTAATATATGTTTTGAGGTTGATTTCTAAAATATTTTTGATGTTATTTGATATTAAGAATGAGGTTTTAACAAACAAATCCTGAATAGGTTTGGGTTCCTAAGTTTGAGTTGCTAGATTTGTGGGTTTTTAGATGTTTTTGGTGATCTGCTATTGTTGGAGGTATAAGGTTGTGTTTATGGTGGTTTTTTATGTTTGTTGAGGTTTAGAAAAGATTAGAATTGATAAATCTTGGCTGAGCTTTGATTTGAGGAAGTTTGGAAGTGATTTCGGTTATTTCGGATAGCAGAAATGCTAGTTTTGAGTAGAGCAGCGAGTTAGAATGAGTGGCTGGTGATTTTAATGCATGATGATGCATTAATCCTCTGCTCTTATGTGTAATGAACAGGGGAGACATCTTCGGACGTGTTTGGTATTGATCCAAAAGTTCCGGAAGTCTAGAAATCGTTTCGGCAAGCAAGCGAAACGTTATCGATGAGTGCAAATGGTTTTAGAAGTCCTTGAGGGAAAAGGAAATAAGTTTTGGGGATTTAGGATTGGTTTGAAACATCATCCTAAGTCCATAAGTAAATATGTTTAGATTTGCTCTCAAAAAGTGGTTGATGCCCCTAACTGCTTTTGACATGCTCTTGATTTGAGATAGACAAATTCCTACTGTTTTATGCATGATTTATGACATGAAATGATGTTACATATTAATCCCATGAGATAGAATGACATTGCAAAGAGTTTTGAGATTTTGATTAAATGCTATGCATGAATTGTGGTTTTGAAATAGGATGAGATAGATTTTAGAAATGTTGCATCAAAACAGTAGGTGAGATGATGATTTTAATGTAACATATTGGCATAAATGATGAAAATATTACCGGATATAATTGGTCGACCAATAGGATGTAAAGTGCACTATAAACTAAAAATTCGTACGTGCTCTTTGGAGTCGGGCAATGGGGGTAGTGCCATCCCGATCCAAAGTGAGAGTCCGATGATTAGATATACCATTGGGTAGGTCTTGGTGAAACACCCAAGCTTTGTGGCGAAGATAGATACCGCCATGAGAGTCCGGTGGCGAGATCCCACCGGGGTAGGACTTGTGTAGAACTAAGGTTTTGATATAATATTTGAAAAATGTTTTGGACTAAATTGAAAAGAATTTAAAATGTGTTTTTAGTAAAAAACAACTTGAAAATATGTTTAAGGGTTTTAAAAGGCTTTGGAATGGACTTAAAGTACTTTTAAAGTAGTCAAAACCTACATTTTTATGTACCCGAACCGATACGGTATTGGACCGTACCGATACGACTTAGGGTTTCAAACTACCAGATTTTCCAGTAGCCAAAACCCGTACCGATACGCTTAGCCGTATCGATACGGTGTGCTTTGAAATAGCCCAACGGCTAGTCGCGTACCGATACGCCTAACTTCCCCAACGGTCTTTTAAATTGCAGGACCGTACCGATACGCTAGGTAAGCGTATCGATACGCATCAGCTGAAGAAGCCCAACGGCTCTTTCCTCATTGAGACCGTATCGATACGGTTGGACGAGTATCGATACGCCAAGCTGCAGAACTGCATTTATGGTGGGAAATAAAGGCTCCAACGGCTCCAATTCAATCCCAACGGCTAGTAACGGCTACAAACTCAATTGGGAGTATAAAAGGGACCTCCAAGCATCTTGTAATGGTTAATGCTTCAATTGTTACAACATTATGATGTCAAAATTTGTCTAGAGCTTTAATTGCACATTTCTTGCTTAGACAACACTTGTGAGCTTACATTGTTAAATTTGCTCAAGTGTTTAGGTTTTGGGTGGGTTCTTAGAATTGCAAACAAACACCTTTTAGAGGGATTTCTAGTTTGCTAAGTCTTTCTTTGTAAAGAGAGTGTTCTTTCAAGCTTTGGGTAGAAAGCTTTGAGGGTTGTAACGGTTTTCTCCTAATCCGAGAAAAGGGGACAAAATTCTTAGTGAATTTGTTTGAAATCCTTAGTGGGGAGCTAAGGTAGTGGATGTAGACCTTGGTTAGAAGGTTGAAGCACTATAAATCCTTGTGTCAAATTGCCAAATTTTCACCTCCCACTAAAACACCCAATTATCCAACTTCTCCACACTTGGCGAGCAAGAACGGTTGATCGAATCGAGCCCCTCACATCTCAACAATTGGTATCAGAGCTTGGCTCAATCGAAGGGGATTCATATCCTATTAAGAAGATCCGGCAAGCTCGATCGAAATTTCACCAACCGGCTCAAATGGCGCAATCCATCGACAAACTGCCTTTTTTCGACGGAAATCACTATGCCCATTGGAAGACAAAGATGAAATTCTTCTTGAAGTCAAGAGATTACAAGCTATGGGACATAGTTGAAGATGGTCCGTTCGTGCCTCAAGGAAGCAAAGCGGAATGGAGTGCCGACGATCGTAAGAAGATGGAGCTTAATTGCAAAGCCTTGCACATGCTCTTTTGTGCTTTTGGCCCAACCATCTATGAGAAGATGTCTTCTTGTGAGAGTGCCAAGGAGGTATGGGACAAGCTTGAAGTCACATACAAGGGAACCGATGAAGTCAAGGAGACCAAGATTGGGCTCCTAACCTTAGAGTATGAAAACTTCAAGATGGATCCGGAAGAGAACATCGAGAAGATGTTTGATAGGTTCTCCACTATCACCAATGGTCTTAAAGGTTATGGAGAAGCCATCCCGGAAGAGAAGCTTGTCCGAAAGCTCATCTACTCCCTTCCCGAGTCATGGGACTCAAAGAGGACCGCCATCATCGAAGCCAAGAATCTCAAAACCTTGAAGCTTGATGAACTCATGGGGTCTCTTCTCACTCACCAAATAATGAAGAAAAACAAAGAAGAGGAGAAGAAGAAGGAAGAGATTAGAGCGATGGGGAAGAAGAAGATCATGGAGCTAGGCATCAATGCTAGTGTCGTAGCTCTCAAATCCTCCACATGCCATCATGTAGATTCAAGTGAGGTGGAAAGTGAAGATGAAGAGATGGCCTATCTCTTCAACAAATTTGCCCGGTTCATGAAGAGCAAAATGGAAAAATCTAAGCATGAATCGATGAAGAAGATGAAGGACTCTCACAAATCCAAAAAGAAGGGATCATCTTCAAAACAAGCATATGTGGCCACATGGAGTGATGAAGACTCCACCATTGATGAAGTTGCCCACCTATGCTTGATGGCCCTCAATGAGGGGGAGGTAACTTCTAACTCATCTATTTCAAATTCTTATACATTTGATGAGTTACAAGATGCCTATGATGATTTGCTTTTGGAATTCAAGGCATCATTTTCCAAGAACAAAAAGTTGATTTCAAAAATAAAAATTGAAAATGATTTGCTTTCCAAAACAAATCTTGAACTTGAAGCAAAGTTGAAAGATTTTGAACAAAAATGTTTTGATTTACAAAATTTGCTTCTTAAAGTTCAAAAAGAAAAAGATTTGATTTCCAATGAACTTGAAAAGAAAAATAGTTTTGGAAAATCAAACTTTTATGTAAGACAATCTAGTGCCCCTAGATTTGTAAATGGAAAATGTTTTAGAAGTGTTTGGGTCCCAAAAGGACTAACCACTTCAACTAAAAAGGATGCAATTGAAAAATGGATTCCTAAGGGGACAAAATTTTGTGCTACTAATGTCTATGGATCCAAAGCAATTTGGATACCAAAAATTACTTGATTTTCTTTTGTTAGGTGTGATGGAGAGTGATCAACAAGTCAAAAATTGAGGAGGAGCTCCATGCACACAAAGGAAGAACACTTGAAGAAGAAAGGCTTAACATCCTCCCTTGAGTTCAAGTGTGGTAAAATCTAGTTGCTTTTGTGTTTATTTGATTTATTTTCTTTTATGTCAACTAGATAATCATATTTGTTGAACTAACATTCTCATGATGCTTTGAGTAAGGGGGAGCCAATTTTCGAAAACCAAAATTTTAAGTATGTCAAATTTTTTTTGCCTCCTATGTTATCTTGAACTTAAATGTCATTTTAAATTCTTTTTGATATAACAAAAAGGGGGAGAAATGGTTTGAAAAATTGAATTTTCAAATGAATAAGGGGGAGCTTTATTTGATTTCACATCTTTAATCTCTTATTCACAATTTTAAAGTTAAAGGGGGAGAATCTCAAACAAAATTTTCAAGTTGGTTTTATTATATCAAAAAGGGGGAGATTGTAGAACTAAGGTTTTGATATAATATTTGAAAAATGTTTTGGACTAAATTGAAAAGAATTTAAAATGTGTTTTTAGTAAAAAAAACAACTTGAAAATATGTTTAAGGGTTTTAAAAGGCTTTGGAATGGACTTAAAGTACTTTTAAAGTAGTCAAAACCTACATTTTTATGTACCCGTACCGATACGGTATTGGACCGTACCGATACGACTTAGGGTTTCAAACTACCAGATTTTCCAGTAGCCAAAACCCGTACCGATACGCTTAGCCGTATCGATACGGTGTGCTTTGAAATAGCCCAACGGCTAGTCGCGTACTGATACGGTTGTATCGCGTACCGATACGCCTAACTTCCCCAACGGTTATTTTCCCAACGGTCTTTTAAATTGCAGGACCGTACCGATACGCTAGGTAAGCGTATCGATACGCATCAGCTGAAGAAGCCCAACGGCTCTTTCCTCATTGAGACCGTATCGATACGGTTGGACGAGTATCAATACGCCAAGCTGCAGAACTGCATTTATGGTGGGAAATAAAGGCTCCAACGGCTCCAATTCAATCCCAACGGCTAGTAACGACTACAAACTCAATTGGGAGTATAAAAGGGACCTCCAAGCATCTTGTAATGGTTAATGCTTCAATTGTTACAACATTATGATGTCAAAATTTGTCTAGAGCTTTAATTGTACATTTCTTGCTTAGACAACACTTGTGAGCTTACATTGTTAAATTTGCTCAAGTGTTTAGGTTTTGGGTGAGTGCTTAGAATTGCAAACAAACACCTTTTAGAGGGATTTATAGTTTGCTAAGTCTTTCTTTGTAAAGAGAGTGTTCCTTCAAGCTTTGGGTAGAAAGCTTTGAGGGTTGTAACGGTTTCCTCCTAATCCGAGAAAAGGGGACGAAATTCTTAGTGAATTTGTTTGAAATCCTTAGTGGGGAGCTAAGGTAGTGGATGTAGACCTTGGTTATAAGGTTGAAGCACTATAAATCCTTGTGTCAAATTGCCAAATTTTCACCTCCCACTAAAACACCCAATTATCCAACTTCTCCACACTTGGCGAGCAAGAACGGTTGATCGAATCGAGCCCCTCACATCTCAACAACTTGGCCTTGAGTCAAGCTATCTACATATCCGAGTAAAGATAGAATAAGAAAATCCAATATATGAGAATGAACTTTGATTCACATGTACCAATGTTGAAATGATTTTATGCTATGAGAAATGCATATGAGATTTTGAGATTTATGAAATGCTTTTGAATATCAAGCATGTGTGGCTTTGCCATGAGATTTGCATTGATTGAATGCATGAGATAAATAGATAGATAGATGGTACATGTGATTTTTAAAAGGTGATTTGCTTTGAAATGGTTTCAAGCATGAGATAGAAAGAGCATGGTTTAGAAATGGTTTTCAAGATAGATTTTTAAAAGCTTGCATTGTTTTGTTGGTCTTTCTAGAGCATGCCTCACTAAGCTATCGTGCTTACGCTCTCTTTTACCAATAATGCAGATAATTGAGACATTTTGGGCAGCAAGGAGGCTTAAAAGGATTCAAGGATTGTTAATCTCAAGTATGGTGTTATACCTTTACTTTAGTAATGATATATGGCAATGGGACTTAATGGTTTGTTTTGGGAGATGTGTTTTTGGACTCCTTGAAGTTGATGCATGTTATATGTTGCTTATTTGGTTTGTAAAAGGCCTTTGTATCAGGTTTGATGTTATATCTTTCTTTTTAGTTGCTTATGGTTTGTGGTTTGAGCATGCTCCATTATATGTCTTGGCATGCTTGTGTTGGTCCGTCAAATGTCTACTTTGTGCTTGGAATTGTATGTTTGTATGTTGGAGTAGTTTCCATAGACATATCCATATGAGTCGGTGATGATTTGTTGAGGTCTGATATGAATTTGGGGCTGTTTGGGGGACATTTCTATTATGTGTATTGATACACGGGCTTGCGTATCGATATGCCTAAGCCAAATTTGTGCCTTTTTGTACAGGGGTATCAGTACAAATGGAGAGTGTTTCGATACGAGTTTGAAGGGCATATCGATACGCGGGAAAGCGTATCGATACTCTTTCCACGAGTTTGGTCACTTCCATCCCGCGTATCGATACGGTCCCTAGGCGTACCGATACACGGCCGTTAATTCTGTTAATGGCATCTTGTAAAGTTTCAAAACATTATATTTTAGTGCCTAAACTTCAAGAATGCAATTGGATGTGATTGGTTGGTTAGATTGTGATGAAAATTGACAGAGAAGCATGAAATGTGACTAATTGAATAAAGGTAACTTTAAAATCAGATAAGTCCTTGTAATTTTCAGAAATTACATTTTGGTCCCTAAATGTCTAGTTTGTGCAATTAAACCCCTAAACAAAATCCGATCGATGTTCTTTCTATTCTTATGCCCTTGGGTGATCATATAGGACTTAAGTTGCATTTAGAAAAGATAAAAAGAAAAAAAGGTCGTCTATCGGAGTCGGCTTTAACGAGTTGGCTTCGGTTTTCCCCGTGTAATCACCTCGGTTCGGGTCAACCGTCTAGACCGGGCTAAGGGGGTTACATTTGTTGGTATTAGAGCCAGGTTTGCAAATAATTGGGTCGTTGGTAAATGGTTAGTAAGTGTTAATGTGAGTAGACATGACTTTGTGAAAGCATGTTGTGTAATTGTGCAATGTTTGAGCTTTAATGAGATGAAATGCATGCAAGTGAAATGTTTGAGATGACATTGTGTTGTTATGCTATGTTTGGGATATAGATGGGGAACTCACTACCATATAATTACTATTGGAAAGAATTGTTTTGAAAATGAACTTGAGCACCTTGGATATAGATGGGGAACTCACTGCCTTATATGTTTGGGATAAGTTCGTTGTGGTGTTCATCGATGACATCCTTGTGTACTCCCGTACTGAGAAGGAGCACGAGGAACATTTAAGAATTGTTTTGCAAGTGTTGCTAGAGAATCAGCTTTATGCTAAGCTGAGTAAATGTGAGTTTTGATTGAAGGAGGTAATTTTCCTTGGTCATGTGGTTTCGGCTGATGGGATTCGTGTTGATCCTTAGAAGATTGAGGAGGTGGTGAATTGGAAGCCTCATAGGTCTATTCATGAAGTTTGTAGTTTCCTTGGTTTGGTAGGTTACTACCGAAGGTTTGTGGATAGATTTTCCAAGATTGATGCTCCTTTGACGAAGTTATTGCAGAAGGGTGTTAAGTTTGAGTGGACGGAAGCGAGACAGCAAGCTTTTGAGAAGCTAAAGGAAGCTTTGATGCGCGCTCCTATCTTGATTCAACCTGAATCTGGAAAAGAGTGTGGTGTATAGTGACGCATCCTATGTTGGTTTGGGATGTGTGCTGATGCAAGAGAGTAGGGTAGTAGCTTATGCATCGTGACAGTTGAAGGTGCATGAGCATAACTATCCCACACATGATATTGAGTTAGTGGCGGTGGTGTTCGCCTTAAAGATTTGGAGACATTATCTATATGGTGAGAAGTGTATTGTGTACACGGATCACAAGAGTTTGAAGTATCTTATGTCTCAGAAGGAGTTGAATCTTAGGCAACGAAATTGGGTGGAGTTGCTTAAGGATTATGATCTAACGATCGAGTATCATCCGGGAAAAGGCCAATATTGTGGCTGATGCTTTGAGCAGGAAAGTGGCGGTGGAGTTGAGGGCGATGTTTGCTTGCTTGAGCATATCGCGAGATGGTGGCCTTGTTGCTGAATTGCAAGTGAAACCATCTTTGGTTCAGTTAATCAAGGATAAGCAGTTTCTTGATGATTCTCTTGTACCTCACGTTTAGGATATTGCGGAAGGAAGGCCTTCAGACTTTAGTTTCAGTAATGATGGTGTTCTATGTTTTGGAAGTCGGATAGTGGTGCCGAATGATGTTGAGTTGAAGCGCACTATTCTGACTGAAGCTCATAGTAGTCCTTTCGCTATGCACCCTAGTAGTACGAAAATGTACTGTGATTTGAAAGATGAGTATTATTGGGTGGGATTGAAGAAAGATGTTGCCGAGTTCGTTAGCAAATGTATGGTTTGTCAGCGGGTTAAGACTGAACATCAGGTTCCTTCTGGGTTGTTGCAGCCGTTGAGAATCCCAGAATGGAAGTGGGAGAGGATTACCATGGACTTCGTGTCTGGTTTGCCGTTTTCGCCATCGAAGAAGAATTCTTTTTGGGTGATTGTGGATCGCCTTACGAAGTGTGCACATTTCTTGCCTGTGCATACTACATATACCTTGGATAAGTTAGTTGAGTTGTACATTGCTGAGATTGTGTGTTTGCACGGTGTGCTGAAATCTATAGTATCAGATAAAGATCCGAGGTTCACGTCGAGGTTTTGGGTATGTTTGCATCAAGCTTTGGGTACGCGGTTGAATTTAAGTACTTCTTATCATCCGCAGACGGATGGACAGTCAGAGCGTGTTATCCAAGTGCTTGAAGATATGTTGAGGTGATGCGTTATTGAGTTTC
This sequence comes from Hibiscus trionum, assembly GCA_030270665.1. Classification (NCBI taxonomy): domain Eukaryota; kingdom Viridiplantae; phylum Streptophyta; class Magnoliopsida; order Malvales; family Malvaceae; genus Hibiscus; species Hibiscus trionum. Next base: position 35,226,674 of record BSYR01000017.1, read on the forward strand.
AAGGATCTTGGGAGAAGCACTAGCCTTTGGTTGAGTTTGCTTATAATAATAGTTACCAGGCAATCATTCAAATGGCACCGTACGAGGCTTTATACGAGAGGAAGTGTAGGACTCCCCTTTGTTGGGCTGAAACGAGACAAAAGTTGATTTCGATGCCAACTTCGTTGAAAGGAACCACCGAGAAGGTGAAGCTCATTTGTGAGTGTTTGAAGGCAGCATCGGGCCGACAAAAGTCTTACATGGATTTGAAGCGTAAGGAGATAGAGTTCGCAGTTGGCGAATGTGTGTTTCTAAAAGTTTTACCTTGGAAGAAAGTGATGAGATTTGGCTGGAAGGGCAAATTGAGTCCAAGGTTCATTGGACCATATGAGGTGATAGAACGTGTGGGTCATGTTGCTTACAAGTTGAGACTGCCTTCAGAGTTAGAAAAGATACATAATGTGTTCCATGTATCCATGCTTCGGAGGTATAGATCGGATCTGTCGCATGTTATGCTTGTAGAATAGGTTGAGTTGAATCCAGAATTAACGTATGATGAGGAGCCTGTTGAGATTCTAGATTCGTATAGCAAGGTTCTCCGGGGTAAGACCATCGAGCTGGTCAAGGTCTTATGGAGACATCGTGGCGTTGAGGAAGCTACATGGGAAAGGAAGGATGACATGAAGAAGCAGTTTCCTTACCTTTTTCCACTAGGTAAATTTCAAGGACGAAATTTCTTAAGTGGGGAGAGTTGTAACGCCCTGGTTTTGGGCCTAGATATTTTAGATGTTGAATCGGGCCGGTCGGAAACAATTCGAACCTTTGAGGTGGGTTTAGGGAACACCTAGTTTAGGATGTTTTAAAAATATGGAAAAGTATCTAAAAATTCTCATTTATTATAAATAAGATTATGGTAAAAACAAATTTACAAAATGAGATTTGGAAATATTACATTTTGGTATAGTGACCAAAATGCAATTTTGCAAAAGTTGACTAGTGACTGTTTTGTAAAGGATTGAAACTTTGAATCTTTAAGCAGCTAATTTTACCAATTTTTTTCATCAGATTTCTCTCTAATTTGTGAGCTTTTAATAATGACTTTATTAAAGAAATAAAAGAGAATTAAAAGAAAATCAAAGGATGACTTTTCATAACCAACTTTACGATAGTTTTCTCTCTTTTCATTTTCTCTCAACTTCCAATCAGCCAAACACCTTTCTCTCATCAAAGAACCTCTGATTTTCATCTTGTTTGCTGAGATTTCATCTTCCAAAAGATTTCCTATCTTTGTTTCTTCAAATCCTATTGATTTTTGCTTTGGATTTTCAAGAAAACTTGCCCAAATTGAAGAGAGATCAACCATTAGAGGTAAGCTTCGTCCTTCTCCTCTAATGATCAGTTCTTTACTAAAATTCTCAAGTTATCAATCCTTTGTTAATGGTTTTGAGTTGTTTTAATGTTATAAACAAGAAATAGTTGCTAAATTCAAGATTCTTTATGAGATCTTGGTGATTTTCGTATTTCTATGTTAATCTCTGTTTCGAGGTTGATTTCTAACATATTCTGGATGTTATTTGATATTGAGAATGAGGTTTTAACAAACAAATCCCGAATAGGTTTGGGTTCCTAAGTTTGAGTTGCTAGATTTGTGGTTTTTGATGTGTGCTATTGCTGGAGGTATAATGTTGTGTTTATGGTGATTTTTGATGTTGGTTGAGGTTTAGAAAAGATTAGAATTGATAAATCTTGGCCGGGATTTGATTTGAGGAAGTTTGGAAGTGATATCGATTATTTCGGATAGCCGAAATGTTAGTTTTGAGTAGAGCATCGAGTTAGAATGAGTGGCTGGTGATTTTAATACATGATGATGCATTAATCCTCTACTCTTATGTGTAATGAATAGGGGAGACATCTTCGGACGTGTTTGGTGTTGATCCGGAAGTGCCGGAAGCCTAGAAATCGTTTCGGCAAGCAAGCGAAACGTTATCGGTGAGTGCAAATGGTTTTAGAAGCCCTTGAGGGACAAGGAAACAAGTTTTGGGGATTTAGGATTGGTTTGAAACACCGTCCTAAGTCCGAAAGTAAGTATGTTTAGATTTGCTCTCGAAAAGTGGTTGATGCCTCTAAATGCTTTTGACATGCTCTTGATTTGAGATAGACAAATTCCTACTGTTTTATGCATGATTTATGACATGAAATGATGTTACATATTGATCCCATGAGATAGAATGAAATTGCAAAGAGATTTGAGATTTTGATTAAATGCTATGCATGAATTGTGGTTTTTATATGGGATGAGATAGATTTTAGAAATGTTGCATGAAAACAGTAGGTGAGATGATGATTTTAATGTAATATATTGGCATAAATGATGAGAAGATTACCGGATATAATTGCTCGACCAATAGGATGTAAAGTGCACTATAAACTAAAAATTCGTATGTGCTCTTTGGAGTCGGGCAATGGGGGTAGTGTCATCCCGATCCAAAGTGAGAGTATGATGATGAGAGATACCATCGGGGTAGGTCTTGGTGAAACACCCAAGCTTTGTGGTGAAGATAGATACCGCTATAAGAGTCCGGTGGCGAGATCCAACATGGGTAGGACTTGGCCTCGAGTCAAGCTATCCGCATATCCGAGTAAAGATAGAATATGAAATGCCAATATATGAGAATGAACTTTGATTCACATGTACCAATGTTGAAATGATTTTATGCTATGAGAAATGCATATGAGATTTTGAGATTTATGAAATGCTTTTGAATATCAAGCATGTGTGGCTTTGCCATGAGATTTGCATTGATTGAATGCATGAGATTGATAGATAGATGATACATGTGATTTTCAAAAGGTGATTTGCTTTGAAATGGTTTTCAAGCATGAGATAGAAAGAGCATGGTTTAGAAATGGTTTTCAAGATAGAGTTTTAAAAGCTTGCATTGTTGTGTTGGTGTTTCTAGAGCATGTCTCACTAAGCTATCGTGCTTACGCTCTCTTTTACCAACAATGCAGATAATTGATACATTTTGGGCAGCAATGAGGCTTAAAAGGATTCAAGGATTGTTAAGCTCAAGTATGGTGTTATACCTTTACTTTAGTAATGATATATGGCAATGGGACTTAATGGTTTGTTTTGGGAGATGTGTTTTTGGACTCCCTGAAGTTGATGCATGTTATATGTGGCTTATTTGGTTTGTAAAAGGCCTTTGTATCGGGTTTGATGTTATATCTTGCTTTTTAGTTGCTTATGGTTTGTGGTTTGAGCATGCTCCATTACATGTCTTGCCATGCTTGTGTTGTTCTGTCAAATGTCTACTTTGTGCTTGGAATTGTATGTTTGTATGTTTGAGTAGTTGCCATAGACATATATATAGATGAGTCGGTGATGATTTGTTGAGGTCTTATATGAATTTGGGGCTGTTTGCGGGACATTTTTGGTATGTGTATCGATATACGGGCTTGCGTATCGTTACGCCTAAGCCAAATTTGTGCATTTTTGTACAAGGGGTATCGGTACGGATGAAGAGTGTTTCGATACGGGTTTGAAGGGCGTATTGATACGCGGGAGGGCGTATCGATACGCGAGAGAGCGTATCGATACCCTTTCCACGAGTTTGGTCACTGCCATCCCGCGTATTGATACGGTCCCTGGGCATACCGATATGTGACTGTTAATTCTGTTAATGGCATCTTGTAAAGTTTCGAAACATTATATTTTAGTCCCTGAACTTCAAGAATGCAATTGGATGTGATTGGTTGGTTAGATTGTGATGAAAATTGACAGAGAAGCATGAAATGTGACTAATTGAATAAAGGTAACTTTAAAATCAGAGAAGTCTTTGTAATTTGCAGAAATTACATTTTGGTCCCTAAATGTCTAGTTTGTGCAATTAAACCCCTAAACGAAATCCGATCGTTGTGTCGTCTCTTCTTACGCCCTTGGGTGGTCATATAGGACTTGAGTTGCATTTAGAAAAGATAAAAAGAAAAAAAGGGTCGTCAATCAGAGTCGACTTTAACGAGTTGGCTTCGGTTTTCTCCGTGTAATCACCTCGGTTCGGGTCAACCGTCTAGTCCGGGCTAAGCGGGTTACATGCCTATAACTTGAATTGAATTGGGATTTTCTTTTGTTTCTGTTTGAGTTTTTAAGATCAAATGAAATGTGAGGCTTTGATTTTTTGCAGCTGGTTTGTTTCTTCATTTATAAGCACTAAATTACGAGGGTTTGAAAGTGAAATGCAAGACATATTTTTGGGTATTTTGGAAGATGGCGATGAGGGAAGAAGATGAGGGCATTTCGGGTATTTTGGAAAATATAATTAAATTATAAATATTTTAATATATTTATTTTATTTTATTTTATTTTAAAACTTAAAAATGAAAATAATGATGTGACACGTTTTGATTGGTTAGGACAGATTTTTTTAACGTTAGGGGGCAATATGTGTAACGACGAAAACGTTAGGGGGGAGAAGTGGTCAAAATGTACTTTAGGGGACAAGTTGAGAAAACATGTAAAATTTAGGGGGAAAAAGTGTATTATGCCATTTTGTAAACAAAATTTGTTTATATTTTCTTTCCTTTATCATCCATGATTGTGGATAAAGGCCCTGTTTGGTAAATAGCGGTTTGAGCAAAAATTAGAGGTTTGAGGTATAATTAGAGGTTTGACTAGTCAAACCCGCTAATATTGATGTTTGGTAAATAGCGGATTGAAAGAGCGGATTGGGGTGAAGAAGCTAATTTTGAAAAAGCTCCTAATAGGAGCTTTTTGAGATTAGAGGTTTGATATTAGAGTTGTAATGACTCTTTTACCCTTAACAATTACCAAAAATCTCCAAATAACTTAAATTAAATAATAATATTTTTTAATATAAATAATAACATATTAAATATTGGACTTATTTGTTGCTACTACTAATTTATATGGTGACATTTGTAAGTTAATTCTATTTTTTTATTATCACATATTTATATGTGCATATAAAAAAATTTAATAATTATATAAATAATAAATTAATATATAAATCTTTCAAATATGTTTAGGAAATTTATATTAAAAAATAATTTTTACAAATCTAATTAATATTTATTAGATACAAAATATTAATAACTGATAAATTATTTAAACAAGTATTAAATATAATAATGTCCTTATATGTCATTTTGCTTGTTTAAATAATCAAACAACTATCAGCTATCAGTTAATTTTACCAAACACTTTTATACAATCAGCTAATACAATCCGCTAGTCAAATCAGCTAATGCAATCAGCTATCAGCTAATGTAATCCACTATCAGCTATCAGCTATCCGCTAATTGCCAAACAGGGCCAAAGTCCACGATGTTTCGGCGTTTGACAAGTACGAGGCCAATAGTTTGTACCATGACATTGATAACATGAAGATTTTAATATGATATGTAACACTCTTGTCATCCTTATAATCCACTTCTGGTGAGTATAATTATTCTTAAAATGATCATCTTCTTCATGTCTATGTTCATGGCCTCAATTGCGACCACAATTGCTAATGTGACATTTACTCTTTTCGCTATAAAATGTCTCAATCACTTCAAGGAATGGAGTAGAGCCTATAGGTCTTTAAAACTTTTTCACGATATTGTGTTTGTAGGACAACATTGTTTGAGTGAAAAATGGAGTATGTTTTTTTTAACATATCCTCATAAGTGATACTCTGACTACTAAATTTCAATTTAATTTGAAACATTAACATAGACGAGTTTTATTCACTAATCATATAGTGTATTATCATGTTTGCATTCACTTCAGTGAATGAAACAAATCCAATAATCGCGTGGAATAATCATCATGCTTGCATTCGCTTTAGGGAATGCCTCCCATAATAATTCTTATCAAGATGAATTTTTGTAACTTGAACTTGGGAGAAGTTTATAGTCGAGTTTTTCGACGCAAAAGAATTATTGCTTTTGAGAAAATATAGACTTTATAACAATCATACTTTTAAAGAATAATGGATCAACCAATATATATAATACTTACCAGACTTAAAAATCAAGACGCCAAATAGAAAACTTATATGCATTGAATTTGCCTTCAGTTTTTTTATTTTGATTAAGGTTTTCAATCCAATAAAGAACCGCACTGGAACATGGTTCATCCTCGGCTAACCATGAAACAATCACACATTTTCATCATAATGTTTTGTTAACCTTAAAAATCAAAACACCAAATTTAGACAAATAATAATAATAATAATAATAATAATAATAATAATAATAATAATAATAATAATAATAATAATAATAATAATAATAATTAATCTCAAATATATGTTTGTATATATATATAAAAAGTAAAAAGTAAACGGAAAAAATATTGAGGTGCATATAACCTGAGGAAGTTGAAAAACATCACTATCAAGTGGCATATCACCATAATTTCAAACTATGTTGATCCCATAGGTTTTTTTTGAAATCTCGATATTTGTTCATGGAGTTATATATATAAACTTGGTGCAAAAAACGTTATTAAATATTAGAACATGTTAATAATCAAATAATATATCAAATACACTAACCTTAATATAAGAGTGATTAACCAACCACTTAATTGATATATAAATAAGAAAAACATTGTAGACTTTTTAAGCTAAGTTGAATATACGATAGATGTAATCACCAATATCATGTTGAAATCTTTTTCGGGAATTGCCAACAAGAACCATGGTAATTGAGCGAGATCATACCGATAACGTGTTGTGAATAAAATAAAGAAGAACAAAGAGGTGAGAGAAAGAGGGTGATTTATACTATATTCTCAATGTATGGTTGTGTACAATGCTTTCTCCAAACTCTATATTTATAGGTATAAGATGCAAACCATAATTTCAATAGAAATTAAACCGTAATAATAAAGAACATTAAAGTCACATTTAATATATGGATATCCACCATAAATAAAGATATTCATAACACCTTTATTATTATTATTATTATTATTATTATTATTATTATTATTATTATTATTATTATTATTATTATTATTATTATTATTATTATTATTATTATTATTAGCTCCTACACTATTTTTTGGTAAAAACAAATATCTAAACCAATATTCTATAACTATTTTAAATATATTTATTGGTTCCGTTAAATTTTTTTGGTTAAGTACATTGACACTCGTGTCAAAAATTTAAATAAACTTTTGATTTAAAATTTTTAAAATATTATAGTTTAATTTAAATAAAATTTTAAACTAGTAAAATATTTTTTAGTTCTCAAATAAAAATGTTTATCTCAAAAAACATTTTTTTCTAATAACGTAAACCTTTTCATTTGGAAAAGCTTTTCTTGTTCATATCATTTTAAAACCTAAATTCCTCCTCGATTTTTTGTTTCTGATAAATTGTAATCGATTTGAGTTTTTAAAATTTAAAACGGTTTTAATTTTGTAATCATTTTGAAAAATCCTATAACTCCAAATCGGTTTTGAAATATAAAATTCATATTTACTTGCACAATAATTGCCACTATCAATACTTAATTTCACTCGAGTAGGTTTCTATTCTCTAAAACGCAATTACACCATTGTAAAATAGTTATAATCCCTCAAACTTATTTATACGATATAGAATGGTTCTTCAATGGCAATATGTCTCTCACTATAAATCATATTTGCTTGCACAACAATCACCCCTTATCAATATATTATTCTACTGATGTAAATTAATTCTATATTATTACATTGGTCGGTGAATTACTGAGTTTAAATTTCTAGATCCGCCCCTGAATTGGGGTATAGGTCGAGTCATCTTTTTGGATAATTTAATTTCGATTTAAAAATATAAAGGTTCCACTTGATTCCGACTTGATCTGACATGTGATGAAACAAATAAAAAATTATAATTTTTATTTTTACTAAGAATAAAGGGGAAAATATGAAATATATATATATAAAGATGAGCTTTTAATTTTTATAGTAATTATCCTTGTTATCTCCCCTCTTTATTTGATAAAATTAAGGATGTAATTGAAAAATATAGAGAGGAAGACGTTATAGCAATTACTCCTAAATATATGAAAAATTGTACAAATATTTTAGGTTGAATAATTATCAGTATAAACTCAAACTCGACCTCACATTTAATAATTTTTCACCCAACCTGATTTGATCCTGATTTTTTTAACCGATCCTATAGGTTGGGCCAGGTTCCGTTCCATCCCCAGTGGTGATAGCTTAAGAAGAAGGGAAATTGTGTTGGTCTAATTTATACAACTTTGGTTGCAACTTGCATCCTAACATGGTTTGTCTTGTAAATTTCAGATCTTTTCCATCATCTTCTTGCATGGGAAAGGGTCCATTTTCCAAATCTTCAATGCAAATGTCAAAGAAATACAACCAGAAAAACTTAGAGGTTACCAATTTACTTGCTTAATGACTCTCATAAGATCAAACTCTTAAAATAGTCTCTAGATTGGTTGCAAAAGGTGACATGGGGGACCCATAACCGATCAAAGGAAAGATGAAACAATAAAATAGTCTCTAGATTTGTACATTATTGAATGCTTCAAGTGCAAGTTGTGTTTTTTCACTAGCACAAGAGAAGAAAGCAAAAGGCAAAGAAATAATGATGTCTGCAAGGTTGTGATGATTAAAGGGGGCTGTAATTTGTTTAAAGTAATGCCTCAGATCAGTTCCAAAAAGTTAAATTTGCAACAGGAAAGAAACAGAAAAAAAAGAGAGCTTACAAGTGATGGTGTTTTTAATAGGGAATCACTTGATCCAACAAGTAGTTGGGATTTAAATTGTAGTTGCGGTTGTATTTTTGATCGTGATTTTTATTGTGATTGTGGTCATGTTGTTATTGCGGTCATTGTCGATCACTGTTTTCTACAATAATAATTTTTGACAGTGTCATAACCGCTATATAACGGCTGCTATTGCGATAACGGGTCACTATTTGAATCTTTGACCAGCAGTATAGAGAATGTAACGAGATCTGGCTAAATTATATTACGGGTTAGATATATTAAGACATTTTCAAACTATTGTATAGATATTAAACTATCCCCAAACATCCAAAACGTTCTATTTGAGCCTTATAAAAGTATTAATATCATATCAGTTAAGTTCTTTTGTTAGCTTGGTCATTATTAATATTAAATGTCAACTCAATTATGGTGTGAAATATATTTGATACACGTGAATTAAATTATAAACATGTTTGTCCTTACAACAGAGACAATGTAGATATAATGTGTTAATGAAATGAAATAATAGTCTTAAATTTTATGAATATTGTCAACGTTGTTCATGTGATAAATTAACGCATTTTCACAATTTGATTTGTATGTTTCAAATATTAGTTTCACTTTAACATGTTTTTTTTAAATAATAATAAATAAAATATTAATATTTTGAGAACTCAATTACCCGTCCTATTAAAATAGCCATGGGTTGCATTACCATCTCCATAGGCAGCGTATATGCTGCAACAAATATTGCTGTTCAAGTGACAAGGCCATAAATTTTGATTGATCAAATACCTAAGCAGAAACACTACCTTTGCATCTTGAAAATAGTGTCAATATTTATATATGGGTAAACTACGCATTTAGTCACTCTACTTTCACTTTGTTCACCCAACTTTCAAATATTTTGATTGGGTAAACTACAACGGATGTCACTCAATTAAGAGCAATATTACATTTGGGTCACTCAATTAAGGGCAAGATTACATTTGGGTCACTCAATTATGGGTAAGGTTACATTTGGATCACCTAATTTTTAAAAGTTACACTTGGGTCACTCAATTATGGGTAAGGTTACACTTGGGTCACCCTTCATATATATATATATATGGAATGGGATCAAGTTACATGGTGTAAAGCTCATTTAGTTTTACACTAATTTAGGATCATTGGATAAGAGAAATGGATGGATGAGATTAACAGTAAAAAATGTGAAGATTATCACTTGGAGAAAAAAGATAAGGAAATAATCTGAGCCATTAATTACCATCATCTAACGGTCCAAAAACTGTGTAAAAGTAATTGAGTTTTACACAGTGTAAGTTGATCCTAACCCTATATATATATATCAATTTGTGTATTAGATTAATTAATGGTTTCAAATGGAGTACTCTAGTGTTAACGAGGGTATACAAGTGATTTGGAAGAAAATTGATTGAATTGATATATATTTTTAAATATAAAGGGTGATCTAAGTGTAACCTTACCCATAATTGAGTGACTCAAATATAACATTTAATAATTGGGTGACCCAAATGTAACCTTACTTATAATTAAGTGACCCAAATGTAATCTTACCCATCCCCTTTTAATTTTGTCACTCAACTTTCGAAATTCATTTTTGTCACCTAGTCGTTAGTTGTTTAACAACAATACTAGAATGTTGCATTTTGGATTGTTTTATTTATGAATTTAGTCTAATATATATTTTAGCCTTGTTTTTCCTCACGGCCGACATCCTTCTCCAGACATATTCAACCACTAATAGCCATCGTTTGTGACATAATTAGTACCAAAATGTTATTATTTTTCTCTTCTTTCTCACTTCGATTTTCTTCAAATTTGAAAAAACTCAAATAACAATGTCAGTCTTATCTTGGTTTGATATGCAATCCCCATTGTTTGATCATCGCGAAATCGAGATATGTTGCTTTTTTTTCTCCTTCTCGACCTCTGCAGCATTCAAATTTTGAAGAAAATATTCTGACACTAGTTAATCAAAGGGAATCCAAAAATCTAGATTTGGAAGGAAAGTTTTAGGGGCTCTTTGCATAAATTTATCTAGAAAATTTAAACGGCATTAGACACTTGGTAGTTGAGTGACAAAAATACAAATTTCAAAAGTTGGCTGGTAAAATCGAAAATTTTATAAGTTGGGTGGGTAAAAATAAAGAAAAAAGTCAAGTGGTTAAATCCATAATTTACCCTTTATAAATTACAATTTTATTACTAAATCAACGTAAGATTTGTGTTAGGTTGTGTGGGGCTCAATTCGTTCAACCGATTATGCTCACCAAGTGGTGGAGAGGTGGATTTTTGGGTGGAAGGGTTTAGGAAGCTAGAAAGAATGAAGACACAATGATTTATAGTGGTTCAACCTTCTAACCAAGGTCTACATCCACTACCTTAGCTCCCCACTAAGGATTTCACAACCAATTCCACTAATTGATTCGTCCCCTTTTCTAGGCTTAGGAGGAAACCCTTTACACCGATCAAGCTTTCTACCCAAAGCCTTGATCAACCCTCTTTTACAAAGAGACAATAAAAGCAAACTTAAAACCCTCTAATAGGTGTTTGTTTGCACAATTAAGCACTCACCCAAAACCTAAAACACTTGAACAAATTTGACAATTTTGGCTCACTAGTGTTTGTCTATACAATAATTGACACTTTAGGCTCTAAGACAATTCTTGATCATTTGTTGATTGACAATTGAAGCATTAGCCTTCTCTTGATGCTTGGAGGTCCCTTTTATACTCCCAATTGATTTTGTAGCCGTTACTAGCCGTTGGGATCAAATTGGAGCCGTTGAGGACTTTAATTCCCACCATAAATGCATTCTGCAGCTCCCCGTTTCGAAACGCTCGATGTCGTTTCGAAACACTCTCAATGTAGAAAGAGTCGTTGCAGTCTGTCAGGGCATCCGTTTCGGAACGCCTCCTGGCCGTTTCGAAACGCCTCATGTCCGTTTCGGAACGCCTCCTGGCCGTTTCGAAACCCGTATCGAAACGCTATAGGACTGTATCGAAACGCCTGCATTTAAAAGTTGGTTGGAAAAATAGCCGTTGGAGTTTTTGACCGTTGGGGTCATTGCCACGTGGGCGTATCGAAACGGCCTAGCCCGTTTCGAAACGCTGGGCAAAAATCAAGTCCAGGGAAAGCCCGTTTCGAAACACGTTTCGAAACGAAATCGCTACTGGAATCCCCTGTTTCAAAACGCCCTGAGCTGTTTCGAAACACCTGGACAGGTTTGTATAATTTGGCCTTGAAAACATGAAAAACCCATTTAGAAACATCCCTAAACATAGTTTCAGAATATTTGGACTTAGGAAATTGTTTTAAATACTTTTTAAATCAGTCCAAAACATTTTTCAATTATTATATCAAAACATTAGTTCTACAATCTCCCCCTTTTTGATATAATAAAACTCTTTTGAAAAATTGTTTGGGATTCTCCCCCTTTAACTTTAAAAATGTGAATAAGAGACTAAAGATATGAAATCAAATAAAGCTCCCCCTTATTCATTTGAAAGTTCAATTTTTCAAACCATTTCTCCCCCTTTTTTTTATATCAAAAAGAATTTAAAACATTAAGTTCAAAAATAACAATAGAGGCAAAAGTTTGACAAAAGTAAGAATTTGGTTTTAAAATGGCTCCCCCTTACTCAAAGCATCATTAAAAATGTTAGTCCAACATTTATGATCATCTAGTTGAATAAACTAAAAAAAATAAAACAAATAAATGCTAAAACAACTAGATTTTTACCAACACTTGAACTCAAGGTAGGATGTGAAGTCTTCCTTCTTCAAGTGTTCTTCCTTGTGTGCATGGAGCTCCCCCTCAATGTTTGACTTGTTGAACATCTCCATCACACCTAGCAATAGACAATCAAGTAATTTTTGGTATCCAAATTGCTTTGGATCCATGAACATTAGTAGCACAAATTTTAGTCCCCTTTGGAATCCATTTTTCAATGTCATCCTTTTTAATTGAAGTGGTTAGTCCTTTTGGGACCCAAACACTTCTAAAACATTTTCCCTTAATAAATCTAGGGGCACTAGATTGTCTAACATAAAATTTTGATTTTCCAAAATTGTTTTTCTTTTCAAGTTCTTTGGAAATCAAATCTTTTTCTTCTTGAACTTTTTGAAGCAATTTTTGTAAATCAAAACATTTTAACTCAAACTCTTCAAGTTTTACTTCAAGTTCAAGTTTGGTTTTAGAAAGCAAATCATTTTGAATTTTTAACTTTGAAATCAATTTATTATTTTTCAAAATGTGGCTTTTAAAATCTAAAACCAAATCGTCATAGGCATCTTGTAATTCATCAAAAGAGTAAGAACATGAAGTAGATGAATTAGAAGTTACCCTTGAATCTTCTTCGATGGCAATAAGGCAAAGGTTGGCTTGTTCATCGTCGGTGGAGTCCTCATCACTCCAAGTAGCCACATGTTCCTTCTTCTTATGGCTTGAAGTGCTTGCCCTCTCCTTTCTTTTAGGTTCTCGTTCAAGCTCTCTCAAGGCTTTCTTCATGAACGGGGCACACTTCTTGAAGAGATGAACTATCTCTTCATCTTCATCCTCCTCTTCACTTGTGTAGACATGATGGCAAGTGGAGGATTTGAGAGCCATGGCACTTGCATTTATGCCAAGCCCTTTGATTTTCTTCTCTCCCATAGCTCTAATTTCTTCCCTTTTCTTCTCCTCTTCCTTGTTCTTCTTCATAATTTGATGAGTGAGAAGAGACCCCATAAGTTCATCAAGCTTCAAAGTCTTCAAGTTTTTGGCTTCGATGATGGCGGTCCTCTTTGAGTCCCAAGACTCGGGAAGTGAGTAGATGAGCTTTCGAACAAGCTTTTCTTCCGGAATGGGTTCTCCATACCCTTTGAGACCATTGGTGATGGTGGAGAATCTATCGAACATTTTCTCAATGTTCTCTTCCGGATCCATTTTGAAGTTCTCATACTCCAAGGTTAGGAGCCCAATTTTGGTCTCCTTGACTTCATCGGTTCCCTCGTATGTGACTTCAAGCTTGTCTCATACCTCCTTGGCACTCTCACAAGAAGACATCTTCTCATAGATGGATGGACCAAAAGCACAAAACAAGATGTGCAAGGCCTTGCAATTTAGCTCCATCTTCTTGCGATCGTCGGCACTCCACTCCGCTTTGCTTCGTTGAGGCACGAACGGACCATCTTCAACTATGTCCCATAGCTTGTAATCTCTAGACTTGATGAAGAACTTCATCTTTATCTTCCAATGGGCATAGAATGTTCCGTCGAAGAAAGGCGGTTTGTCTATGGATTGCGCCATTTTGAGCCGGTTGATGAACTAGTGATCGAGCTTGCCGGATCTTCTCAATAGGATGTGAATCCTCTTCGATTGAGCCAAGCTCTGATACCAATTGTTGGGTTGTGTGGGGCTCGATTCGTTCAACCGATTATGCTCACCAAGTGGTGGAGAGGTGGATTTTTGGGTGGAAGGGTTTAGGAAGCTAGAAAGAATAAAGACACAATGATTTATAGTGGTTCAACCTTCTAACCAAGGTCTACATCCACTACCTTAGCTCCCCACTAAGGATTTCACAACCAATTCCACTAATTGATTCGTCCCCTTTTCTAGGCTTAGGAGGAAACCCTTTACACCGATCAAGCTTTCCACCCAAAGCCTTGATCAACCCTCTTTTACAAAGAGACAATAAAAGCAAACTTAAAACCCTCTAATAGGTGTTTGTTTGCACAATTAAGCACTCACCCAAAACCTAAAACACTTGAGCAAATTTGACAATTTTGGCTCACTAGTGTTTGTCTATACAATAATTGACACTTTAGGCTCTAAGACAATTCTTGATCATTTGTTGATTGACAATTGAAGCATTAGCCTTCTCTTGATGCTTGGAGGTCCATTTTATACTCCCAATTGAGTTTGTAGCCGTTACTAGCCGTTGGGATCAAATTGGAGCCGTTGAGGACTTTAATTCCCACCATAAATGCATTCTCCAGCTTCCCGTTTCGAAACGCTCGATGCCGTTTCGAAACACTCTCAATGTAGAAAGAGCCGTTGCAGTCTGTCAGGGCATCCGTTTCGGAACGCCTCCTGGCCGTTTCGGAACGCCTCATGTCCGTTTCGGAACGCCTCCTGGCCGTTTCGAAACCCGTATCGAAACGCCTGCATTTAAAAGTTGGTTGGGAAAATAGCCGTTGGGGTTTATGACCGTTGGGGTCATTGCCACGTGGGCGTATCGAAACGACCTAGCCCGTTTCGAAACGCTGGGCAAAAATCAAGTCCAGGGAAAGCCCGTTTCGAAACACGTTTCGAAACGAAATCGCTACTGGAATCCCCTGTTTCGAAACGCTGGCGTTTCGAAACACCTGGACAGGTTTGTATAATTTGGCCTTGAAAACATGAAAAACCCATTTAGAAACATCCCTAAACATAGTTTCAGAATATTTGGACTTAGGAAATTGTTTTAAATACTTTTTAAATCAGTCCAAAACATTTTTCAATTATTATATCAAAACATTAGTTCTACAATTTGATTATATCTTCCAAGGATCGCGAAAATAAGCACCCATCTCTAGTTTCCTCCATTCGAAAAAATACAAAAAGGTAGTAAGATTGTATGCAAGTCTGAGAGCATTGGGCCTAAAACACCGCGCTTGCGTTTCCCAGACAAAACAGTCACTGTTCGAAATCAAATAATTGTATGGTGTTTCGATTTGCAGAGGTGGTCGTACATAGGGACGGAATCAGAATTGGACTATGAAGGAGGCAGACAGATTAACTTTAAAATAAATAGGTCTCAAAAGTAAGATCATTCTTACAGGCATCCCTGAGTTGCTTGACTGGTGCTCAAACTTCGAACTGCTAGTGGTAAGAGGAGAGCTGTACTGGGAACCATATTGTGAAGGACTTCAAAGATAGAAATAGAAGATGAAATGGAGGTCAAAGGTAGAATGGTATACAATAAGTTTTCACTACAATAGGCAGAATAATTACAGTCATAAATCAAGATCAAGTGATAATGTATAATTAACCTTATAGGTTCGGGTCGGAACCCGTTCGGACCGGGTAAAATGCCCATCCCTAGTTGCCACCACTTCGAGAATCATATTTGGATAACCTCCCATGCGACAGCCGATAAGCCGGGGCGGGTTTTTAGCTGCCCGACCCCAACCCAAGATTTTAAAATTTTGACCCGATCCGACCCGAGTTTAATATATTTTATCGTCGACCAAACATAATAAAAGCATAACTTGACATTGACTCGATCCCGAAATTTTAACAAAAAGACCCTACAAGTCCCAGAAAAGTTAATTAAAATATTATATATATATATCGTGTCGGAGAATTTCTACCCAAATCCGACATAATCCGAATCTGTTTTTTTTCTTTTTTAAAAACTACCCTATCGTGTCGGGTCGGAACACGACAGGATTGAGTAATTTTACCATCGCTATTAACAGCGGAGAATCAAGGTCGGGAAACAGGGTAAAGGCGTCGAACAATGAAGCGGCCACTGCTACGAGCGACGTTAGTGTACGTAATAATTGTTAATAGAGCAGGAGGTATTATCAACAAGTTGTGTTTCTTGAATGTCAGAACTCAATTGGTTCATTGTGAGACACAAAAGAAAAAAAAAACATAAGGAAAAAAGTAAAGATTGCGAGGATGTATGACTATGAATGACCCTATTTATGTTTAAAGCATGTGATGAATGAGACTTTGCTAGGAAAGTCTGCTTCACTGCTTCTTAATAATTCTCTACAACTCGAAGTTCCAAGACACAGACTCTGAATAAAAACATAAAGGGGAAATCATGCAACGCTCCAATCTCTGCATGTTTTGTGATGTAATTAAAACTACAAACTCCAAAAGTACTTGGTCTGGATATTTTGAACAGAAAAATAGTTTAAAAATAAGCATTTGCATGAGCTTGACAGAAAACCAAACATTTGGAGATGCGGGGGATCCAACCCCGTGCCTCTCGCATGCAAAGCAAACGCTCTATCATTTGAGCTACATCCCCTTTGCCGTGACGAGACCAACTTACTAAAATTCTTCAAATGTCGAGTACTCCATCCGACCAACTTTACTACAACATATTGCTAAGCAAATTATAATTGGTAGAGTTGTTCATTGTTAGCTATCGGGTTGGATCCGATTTTTTCGGATCGACGTTATAGTGATTCGTATCTAGTCCGAAAAAATTAAATATTCAAATATTTGATTATCCGAAAATATAATTTGGTTTAATTTTTTTTTAAATTTTAAGGTTGTATTTATGAAAACTTCTAAATTTCAAATATAACAAACAACAAATTGCTAAATATAACAATATTAATATTCATAAATTTTTTTGATATAACAAGTATCAAATTGTTAAATATAACAAGATTAATATTTATGAAATTTTGAATTTTTGGATAATCAGTATCCGATCTGAAAATTTTAAAATTAGATCTGATATACGATCCAGAAATAAAAATCAGATCGGATATTCGAATTTTCGGATCGGGTCAACGAGTAATCGAATCGGTCGGATCGATTTTTTTGAACACCCCTAATAATTGGACATTTCTTTGAAAAATAGGCCCTCTACTTTAATGAAATTTATTATTTATATATAGTCATTTTACTAATTCTCAATCAATTTAGTCCCTCAATTTTCAATTTGTTATAATTTTAGTCTTTCAACATTTTCCAAGAAATTGACTGGATTATGTCATCATTTCCAGGGGTTAAAGTGAAAACAAATTGAAGGTGGGTTTTAATTGATTAGAAAGTTATTGAATATGCAGATACCCAAGTTGGTGCCCTACTGCAATGGGAGCTGGGTTTTAGATTGTTGGGTTGAACAACAACGTGGTAGGTGTCAAAGTGTGGTTTTGTATGTTTGTATTGTTAAGCCAAGCTAGATTGTACTTGGTGTTAAGGCTCCTTGAACTTGGTTGTAAAAACATTGATTCGTTGCACTTTTTTTCCTCCATCTAAATTAGTGAGGTTTTTTAACGAGACACGAGTCAGTGTTTCTTCTCGTTTAATAAATTTGCTTTTCAACCTTTCAAAAAAAATCTTATGGGTAAGATAAAATCTAACATTAATTTTATAATATTATTCAAAAAATTAATTGAATTAGTGAAGTTTAGATTTATGTTCTTGAATAGAGTGATTGGTAAAATAATTGGTTGAATTATTAGATCACATATTATTGTTTAGTATGAGTGTTCGAAGAAATTATCGTAAGAAATTAAATCACTAAAACACGGGCAATTAAAAGGGTGCAATTTTGGGCAGTAGCGGCAATAAATTTCTTGGACGATGTATGGACAGGTGACAAGCCCCTCAAGGTTATGTATCTGCGAATTTTCGCTTTATCTGCTCAAAAACAAGGCAAAGTGGCAAACTTTAGTGTAAAGACAAACGAAGTATGGGAGAGGAATATTCCACTGCGTAGAAGATTATTTAGCTGGGAAGTAGAAATCTGGGAGAACTTTAAAATGTCTCTAAACCTGGCAGCATCTAATGTAGAGTGTGTTGATCATCTCAGGTGGGCTGGCGCATCGACGGGTCAGTATAGGGTGTAGGGAATTAGGGGTAGGGTGTATTTTTTTAGGGTTTAGTGTTTAGGGTTTAGAATATGAAAATTAGGGTTATAAAGCAAGATTTAATTTTTAAGTATTTTTAAGCAGAGGACATTTAAGGAGGCATGGTTAAGGGGCAGAAGATTTTTACCCATTGTGAACTAGTAGCAACGGAAGGCTTGACAAGTGACGATATGTTGAAATGGGTTTGGTCGAAGCTTGTCCCACCAAAAGTCGAATGTTTTTTTTATGGAAGGCTTTAAATAATAAAATCCCAACCCTAGTGGAGCTACGGAAACGGGGTGTTGATGGAACATGACAGGCTTTGTGTGTGTTTTGCGCTAAGAATGAAGAGACGACTGACCATCTATTTTGCAAATGTTTAACAGTCTCGAAATTATGGCAAACTTGGTGTTGCTTCTGAAATATTCAGCTGGTAGTACCTGATTCCCTGAAATCCTTACTGTATAGCTGGGGAAATTTGCCGGTCAAACCATCTTTAAAACCAGTTTGGATCGTCGCTTTTTGTGGAATAATTTGGACTGTTTGGTTGCATCGAAACGATATCATTTTTAAGAAGAAGAAGGCCGCTGATTGCTTTTTATTAGACATGGCGATGTTACGTATCGGACATTGGTGCAAAGGTAACTGGCCTGAAAGTTTCATATCCGTGAATGAGTTCTTGTATTTCCCTGCGGGTATCTCAATTAATACTAGAAGCACCACTAGGCCAGTTCATGGATCTTGGATTGCGCCAATGGTTGGCTATCTCAAATTCAATGTTGATGCTGCGGTTGTAGGAAGTTTTGGCGAAGCTGGAATCGGGGGTACTCTACATGATCACAGTGGTTCTGCCGTGTTGAAATTTTCAGAAGCTATTGGGATGTCGGATCCAACGGGTGCTGAGCCAACCGCCATATGGAGAGCATGTCAGTTATTTTCTTCATCTCGCTGGGTTTGGAAACATAAGTGTATTATCGAAACGGACAGCCTCCTTGTTGTGTCTTGGATCGAAAACCCAAGCTTGTGCTCTCCTTGCTTTAACACTCAAGTACAGAGATGCATTCCTTTTGTTAACAGCAGCATGTGCAGCATTGGTTTTGCGTTCAGAGAACAAAATGATTTGGCGCATCAGCTTGCGCAGAAGGGCATTCGTAGACAACAAAACATGCTGTGGGAGCAGACTTCGCCTGGCTCGTTAACTGCAGGGGTTTAGCTGAAGTGATTCTTCAAGCCGTAAGAATATATTAAAAGGTGAAACAAACATGGGTAAATTTTTCTTTCAGCAATCATAGTAGTGCAGAATGGGATCATGCCTTTAGGTTGATGGCTCTTTCTTAGCCTTTAGTGTGCTTCAGTAGACTAGTCGTGTATCACTTGTAAGAGTTAAGTCTCGTTTTCGTTGTCTGTCTATAAAGACTCCACACTTCGCACTCTTTTTCCTCCAACTAAGTTTAGGGAGGTTTTTTAACGAAGCTCGTGTTGGCGTCGATGACAAACTATTGATATCTGAATAAAATTTTAATACCTTTCAAAATAATAATAATAATAATAATAATAATAATAATAATAATAATAATAATAATAACATGAAGGAGTGATGTTAGGGGAAATGGCGCAGCAGTGCAGTGGTTTTTGAGGGCTGATGTTGCTGCCTTTTTATTTCATTGTGTTGTTCGTAGGATAGGGGTTTTGAATGTTGAGGAGTATTTTATTAAAGTGGTTGTTTTGGTGTGGTCTAATTTATATTGATTTTTGTATTTTTTGGTGAAAGATGACAAGTGTTTGGACGATTTTCGGATAGGCATCGAAGTGCTGGCATTAGTATCGAGACAGTAGCGAGTTGGTGAGTACAAATGTGTTTTGGTACTATAAAGAGATTTGAATTATGGCTTTGGAAGTTTAGTTAAAGCCTAGAAAGGTTAGATAAGCTCGGAAGTAAGTTTTCTTTATATTCACCTTTTGGATATCGGTTTGATATGAGACTTAGTTTACATGTTTTGGTTTAAAAGCATGGTTTGGTATACTTACCATTTCATGCATCTTTTAAATGATATTCAATGATTTATTAAGTATAAGGGTGCTTAAATGCATCGAGAAATGGTTCCTAAATGGAATGTGTTTGTTACCTTGGGCAATGTGATTTTGCATATGAAAATGGTTCCTAAATGGTTTGTTTCCTCGTCCTAGGAAATTGATATTAATTGTTGATTATCTAATCAAGAATTTTTAATGCTTCTTCGGGATCTTTATCTATCAAGATGCCATTAGCCGAATAATCAATCATCATTCTTGTGGGAGCATTAACACCGTTATAGAATGTTACCGCTTGAAGCAAATCCTAGAAGCCATGAATTGAGCACTTGCACAACATTTCTTTGTATCTATCCCAGTATTCGTACATTGATTCATCAGCTTTTTGCCGAAATGCTATGATGTCGCTCTGTAACTGGTTGTTCAGGTTTGTTGGATTGTATCAAAGTGGGAAACATCAATAAAGATCGTCCCAGAACGCAATAGATCCTAGTGCTACTCCATTCAACCATGCCCTTACCCTATCTCTCAAGGAATACGAGAGAGGTTTGAGCCTCAATACATCGTCGTACACTTCATATTGCTTGAAGTATTCGCATACCTCCAAGAAGGCTCGAATATGTTTTCTAGAATCCTCCCTTGGTGATCTACTAAACTGTCCGATAGAGTTTAGCATGTTGAACATGATAGGCTTGAGATCGAATTGAGCCGCCTAGATTTCTGGCACAACGATTGCTGGAGTCAAGTCATCAACGATATGTGCAAAGTTGTCCCAGATGGCCTCTTTTGAACTATCCTTTGTCCATTCCCAAGTGCTCCAACATTTTAATCATTGTTGTCTTCGTTCAGGTTGTTATCACAAAGTCCATTGTCTAGCACGAAAGAGTCTATCGATCTCTGGTTCAAATTGAAGAGATTCTTCTTGATGAGTGCTCTTGATCTTGCACGATAACACACCTGAAAAGGAAATATAAAAAATTAAAAATAACTAAATTAAGTGCAATTACTAAGATATACCAATTGCCAATCCCCGACAAAGGCGCCAAAAACTTGATGTGTGTATAAGAGATGCGCAAATTAGAGCAAGTATACCCGTTGCTCAAGTAATAAAGTGATAAGTAGAGTGTCGAACCCATAGGAATTGGAATGATAAACTTAAAGTAATTGCACGTAACAGCTGGTGAAATAATAATGTGTGGTGATAAGGATTAATAACTAAATGCGATAGCAAAAAGTAAAGAGAAGCAATGATCAAAGATCAAACATCTTTAGGGGAAGAAAATCTCTAGTTTAGAAATGGAAGAGTATAAACAAATGAAGAAGGAGCTGGATTCTGAATGGGAAAAAAGAAGAGAGGTACTGGCACTAGAGATCAAGAGTCAACTGGCTTAAGTGGGGAGACAGGAATACAAAATTCTTCAATGCTACTACCATCCAACATTATAGAATAAACTCCATAGTTCGACTTAAGAGAGAGGATGAAGTTTGGTTGGAGAATCTTTCGGATATTGCTGATCACCTTCAACAGCACTATTAAAAATTATTCTCTAAGGAACATTCTATTGACTTTCAATGCCTCAGGGAATACATTCCCCAGTTGGTAACTGAACATATGAATTCTGAGCTGAGCAAACTAGTGTCCGAGGAGGAGTAAGAAGGGCAGTCTTTGCTATGGGAGCGTCTAAAGCATCTGGTCCTGACGGCTTTCCGGGAAGTTTTTACCAATCTTTCTGGGAACTATAAAAGAGGATCTAATTGGGATGATTTCGGTCTTTTTCAATGACAGAGTGTTGGATTCTGAGCTAAACAAAACCAATATTGTTCTTATCCCTAAGAAACCAAACCCATCGGAGGTGCCTCATTTCAGACCCAATAGTCTCTGTAACTGCTCGATGAAGGTGATCACCAAAATTCTAGCGTCAAGACTAAAGATATGGCTCCCGGATATCATTCCTCATTCGCAATCAGCCTTTGTCCAAGACAGATCTATCCACGATAACATTATTCTTGCAAATGAGGCTTTCCACGCGATCAAACGAGCAAAGAAGGGAAAGAAGGGGTTTATGGCTCTGAAGATCGACCTCAAGAAATCTTACGATAAAGTGAACTGGGATCTTCTTCGATTTGTTATGGAAAGGTTGGGTTTCAACGATTGGTGGGTTGCTAGAGTTATGGAATACGTCTCATCCACCTCCTTCTCCCTGGTTCTCAACGGGGAGAAAATGGGCAACTTCTCAGCTGGTAGAGGATTAAGACAAGGGGATCCGCTATCTCCTTTCTTGTTTACCTTTATCTCAAGCATTCTGACGTGGATTTTGAACAAAGAGGTTGAAACAGAAAGCTTTGACGGCCTTCAAATTAAACGTCGGTGTTCGATACTGAGTCACCTGTTATTTGCAAATGATTGTCTTCTGTTCTCGGAGGCAAACCAAAAGAATTTTCAAGTTGTCCTACGTATCCTCGATCTCTTCCAAAACTCTACAAGCCAAACGGTCAATATTCTGAAATCATCGGTTACTTTTTCCCCTAATGTCAGTATCAATCAGAGGACTCTTCTCTCTAATGCTCTGGGTTTTCCACCAATGGGGAAAGACAATAAGTATCTTGGGCTTCCTTCCTTTTGGGGCAGAAGTAAAAAAGAGGCACTAACTTTTATCAAGGAGAAAGTCTAGACTAGGCTCAAAGGTTGGAAAGCTAAACTGATGAATTAGGCCGGAAAGGAAGTGCTCATAAAGGTTGTTGCACAGGCTACCCCTACGTACATCATGCAATGCTTTCTTCTCCATGTTACTTTCTGTGATGAGGTTAGCTCGCTCGTGGCTAGGTTCTAGTGGAACAACAGTGGAGACAGGGAGAAAAGAATTCATTGGATTAACTGGAAAAACCTTTGTCGCTCGAAAGATCAAGGGGGCTTGGGTTTCTGAAATCTAAGAACCTTCAACAAAGCTCTAATCACAAAAGTTGCGTGGAAACTGGTCAAACATCTGGAGTCTTTTCTAGCTTAGATTCTATGAGGGATATACTACCCGAACGGAAATATTTTCGACGCTCCCAAGAACAAAAACCCTTCATGGGCCTGGGAAGGAATTAGAGAGGGGATAGAGGTGATTAGGGATGGTTCTCTTTGGCGGGTGGGAAATGGTCGTAGCATTTCTACATGGAAAGACAAATGGATTCTGAATCTTCATAAGTTTAGGATTGCTTCCCAACAACCATCCAACTGCCCCCATCCATCTGTATCCAGTCTCATGAACCCAGGTCAAAGATCTTGGGATATTACCAAAATTGAAGGCCTTTTCTCCCAAGACGAAACAAAAGTGATCTTGTCTATCCCAATAGGAGGACCAGAGGTTAAAGACAACATTGTTTGGGCGGGCACGAAGAATGGGGTTTACTCGGCGAAATCGGGGTATCGTTTCATTGAGGAGAATTATGGATCTTCTTTGGAACCTTCTTCTAGCACTTCCTCGGGTGATAATAAGATACTCTGGACCTCTATTTGGAAACTGAAGGTTCTGTCTAAAATACAGTCTTTTCTTTGGAAACTCTGTCACTACATTGTGCCTACCAAAAGCACCATAGCGGCTCGATTTCATGGGAAGATTTTTTATTTGAACTATTGCCCCAGGTGCAGAGAACAAAAGGAATCATTGGAACACCTCCTTTTTCTGCCCTTTTGCGCAAGCGGTTTGGAAGGCATCCAGCTTTAGCTACTCACCTTCCGCCATTGGTTTCCCAGGTTTCCCTCAATGGTGGCTTAAGATCCATGATTTCCGCAAATTAGGGGATTTGGAAGATAGCAATGCTCTTATTGTTTTCCTTCTTTGGGCTATTTGGAAATCAAGAAATGCATGGGTCTTCGAAGGAAGAAAAGACCTCCCTTGGGAAGTGTGGTTGAGAGCCGAACGGGATTTCAAGGAGTTTTCTAATGCTACCTTTGCTTGTTACCCAGTTGAAAGTCAAATCCTCAAGGAAATAAGGTTCTGAACCCCTCCTCCTCCCAATACGATCAAAGTTAATTGCGATGCATCTTTCGAAAGCAAATCAGGCAAAGCCATATTGACGACTATTGCCCGCGATTATTCAGGCTCATTTATTCAAGGATTAACCGCACCAACAACAACTCCATCAGTTGTGGTAGCGGAAGCTCTTGCTATTCGACTCGGCATCTCTCTTGCTCTTGATAATGGCTTTTCCAACATTATAATTGAAGCCGATTGTCAAGCTGTGATCGATAGACTCTGTTCGGGAGCACTTTCTGACTGGACGTCCTTAGCTGTGGAGGAAGACATTAGATCGCAAGCCAAGCTTTTTGCATCTTGTTCTTTCTCCTTTACTCCCCGAACTTGTAATCAAGCTGTGGATTGTTTAGCAAAATTGGCTAGAAACTCTCAGTGTAAAATGATTTGGGGACCTCCAGTGCCCCCCTCTCTACGAATGTTTCTATAACTGTTTGTGAAATGAAAATCCTTCTTCTTGAACAAAAAAAAAGAACAAACATATGTTTTAGCAAAGATTCTAATAAGGATGGATGTTGAGTTTATTGCTAAGAACAATGCTAACTACCATTCGAATGATATAGCGATGAGTCAACACTTATCTACTCGACATGGTTTTCTAATAAACTCTTAAACTATGTCTGGCTAGAAGTTGATAACAAGATACTACCGCGATACATGCTTGTGTTAAACCTAGCAACTTATTATCTATTCAAGTTCCCCTTTATTAGTCGTTGAAATCCCAAACTTATGTCTAAGCCGGATTATAACTCAAGTTAACAGCTTAAGTTTCACTGTTCACACGGTCTAACTTAACTCTCTCGATATTAAGTCACAAATCAATAATTAAAGGCTTCTCTCGATAGCTCTTATAAAATTAAGCATTAAGTTCAATGAAAAAAATAGATAAGAACGAATGCTATAGAATTGAATAATAATTAAAGCAAAATGTCTTAACCAATAAACCCAACAAAGAGTATTTAGCTCATGTTTGAGCAAATAACATCTATAATAGCAAAGGTATAATTCATGGAAGTTTAATAAGAAAGAGAGAAAGAAAATTCAAGCATCCTAAGAATTCGTCATCGAGCCCTTGAACTGATGTTGCAACACTCCAAACTCCTCAAGCCTCTATTGACAACTTTCATTTCTTGGAGACTCCTCCAGACCTTCAACGATGGTGGTTCTCTGATTGTTGAATACAAAGCGTTGTTTCCTCCCAATAAAGCATGTGTAAATTGTTTCCTAAGTTATCTTTATTTAGAGGCGGCAAAGCTAGGTTGAGAAACCCTAAAGCACACGTGATCCGTTAATGAGGATCTTGTTTTCTGTGTCATTCAATGCGTTCATAAAGGAGAGGTGTCCGCGCGTTAATTAATCGTCAAAAATGTCAAAGATTTATCTCCAGCTTCACAACGATGTTGTGACATCAAATCCATCATGAGAGAGTGCAACTCCAATGCTCCTAGTGCTCCACTACTTTCTTCACTCTGTTGCTTCATCCCCAAGCACCACTAAAAACACACTACCTTTCTGTTGAGAAATATTTTGATATAACAATTATTGTGAAAAATGTTTTTGGACTTGTTTAAAGACTTCAAAAATAATTCAAAAGTCCTTAAAACGTGACAAAATGTTTTGAAAGAGTTCGACTTAATACCTATATCGAACTATACTTTTAAAAGTCGAAAAATGCCCGAAATACATGTTTTTGGATGAAAGTTTCGAAACCTCAAACAAAGGTATCGAAACTTATATGGGCAGTAGCTGATTTTTTAGAAACCTAAGCAAAGGTTTCGAAACCTCTACAAGGTTTCGAAACTTTGGCCCTGTAACGGCTACAAACGGCTATAAAATGGCTAGTTTTTCTAAACCCCTCTTAAGGTTTCGAAACATCTTCAAAGGTTTCGAAACTATAGTGCAGGTGAGCATTTAAAGCTCAACTTAAATGGCTTCCAACGGCTCCTAAACTTCTCCAACGGCCATAAACGGCTAGAATATCATTCCACACTATAAAAGCAACCTTGGGACACTTGAAGATGGTAAGAGACAACATCCAAGCAATATGGTCAAGAGAATTAGAGTGTAAATCTTTATTTTACTATTCTCTTGTACATAGTCTTTAGAGAGTGCTTTATTGTAAATTCTTTGTACACTCTTGTGAGCTTAAATTTGTGTAAACACCCACCTAGAGAGGTATTTAGTTTACCAAACAAATCCCTTGTAAAAGGAGAGGTTCTAGTTTAGCCTTGAGAGAAAAACTAGAGTTGGTTCTATCTTAGCCATTGAAAAGATAGGGTTGTAACGGTTTCCTCCTAAACCGGGAAAAGGGGACGAATTCATTGTTGAGTGAATTGGGAAATCCTTAGTAGTGTGCTAAGGTAGTGGATGTAGGTGCTTGTTAGAAGGCCGAACCACTCTAAAATCATTGTGTCACTAGTCTACCTTTATTTTGATTTTAGCCAATTCAACCACCAAACATTTACAACCCTCATTGACGGTTTCGGTGATCGATTCGAGCGTGCTACAAACCCAACAATTGGTATCAGAGCCTCGTCTCCATCGAAGGACTAATATCCGGGAGTAAAGATCCAACGCTCGAAGTCCACCGTTCAAGAAAATGGTAAGATTTGAAGAAGGCCGCTCTATCTCGTGTCCTCCGCTCTTCGAAGGAGAAGCATACTTCCAATGGGCAAATATCATGAAATTCTTCATCAATTCTCAAGACTATGAGGTTTGGGACATCGTTGAAGATGGGTATTTGGAAGCTCCAAAGAAGAAGAAAAAGCAAAGGAGTGCCAATGACACGAAGGCAAAGCTAAACACCAAGGCGATGCACATTCTCTATTGTGGCCTTAACGAAGTAGTTTCCAAGAAGATCTCCACATGCAAAAGTGCCAAAGAATTATGGGAGAAACTTGAGAAGCTTTATGGCAACAAGAAGGGAGAAAAGAAAGATGATGATCAATCATGTGCAAACCTTCTCTCCAATCCAAAGGTGGATGGTGTTTTGGCTCTCGAGGAGCCTAAGGTATCTTCTAACTCAAATGAATTAAATTCATATTCTTTTGATGAGTTACAAGATGCATTTGATGAATTAATTTTGGAATTTGAGACCATGAATTCCAAATTTAAGAAAATGATTTCTAAACTTGAATTTGAAAATGATTTTCTTTTGAAAACAAAATTGGATTTTGAAAAAGAAAATGAGATTTTGAAAAATGATTTAGAGTTTTCAAAAACAAGCAATGGAATTTTAGAAAAAGAAAATCTTGATTTGAAAGTTAAGCTTGAAAGCTTAGCAAAAGAAAAAGAAATTATTTTTAATAATTCATCTCATCCCATAATGACAAAATGCTCACATTGTCATTATCATGGTCATTCCTTGCATACTTGTCCTATAAAGAAGAAAAAATCTTATAGGATTAGACAAATATGGGTTCCTAAGGGAACTAGAGACATTGAGATTAACTTTAATGGATCCAAAGCAATTTGGATACCAAAATCCAAGTAAGTGTCTCTTGTAGGTGTGTTGGAGCAAAGGCAAGAAAAGCAAGAATCTCAAATGCTCTAGTCACACAAGTGAAGAAGAAGGGTAACCTCTAATCTTAATGCATTTGATTTTAAATCATTCGGTTGCCTACTTTGATGATAAATGTTCATGCATCATTGCTTATTTATATTTATAAGTGCATGACATTTTATGATTCTTTATGCATATGAATCACATTGTTTCATTCATATGTTTGCATAAAGTTTTAAAGTCTTGGATAAATTGAGTTTCATGTGTTTTAAATTGATTTGATTCAATGGTGAAATTCAATCTCTTAAGTGTCAAGTTTTGTGCTAAAAAATTAATGGAATGCTTTAGTAAGGGGGAGTTTTATTTTTCAAATTTTTTTGGTACTTAAATTTTTTTTAACTTACTCTCCATTGTTATTATGTACTATAAAGATTTGAATTATTTTTGATATAACAAAAAGGGGGAGAAATAAGTGAAAAATTAAGGGGGAGCATTTTGTCAAAAACAATATTTCAAAGAAGTTTTGTTATATCAAAAAGGGGGAGATTGTTGAGAAATATTTTGATATAACAATTATTGTGAAAAATGTTTTTGGACTTGTTTAAAGACTTCAAAAATAATTCAAAAGTCCTTAAAACGTGACAAAATGTTTTGAAAGAGTTCGACTTAATACCTATATCGAACTATACTTTTAAAAGTCGAAAAATGCCCGAAATACATGTTTTTGGATGAAAGTTTCGAAACCTCAAACAAAGGTATCGAAACTTATATGGGCAGTAGCTGATTTTTTAGAAACCTAAGCAAAGGTTTCGAAACCTCTACAAGGTTTCGAAACTTTGGCCCTGTAACGGCTACAAACGGCTATAAAACGGCTAGTTTTTCTAAACCCCTCTTAAGGTTTCGAAACATCTTCAAAGGTTTCGAAACTATAGTGCAGGTGAGCATTTAAAGCTCAACTTAAATGGCTTCCAACGGCTCCTAAACTTCTCCAACGGCCATAAACGGCTAGAATATCATTCCACACTATAAAAGCAACCTTGGGACACTTGAAGATGGTAAGAGACAACATCCAAGCAATATGGTCAAGAGAATTAGAGTGTAAATCTTTATTTTACTATTCTCTTGTACATAGTCTTTAGAGAGTGCTTTATTGTAAATTCTTTGTACACTCTTGTGAGCTTAAATTTGTGTAAACACCCACCTAGAGAGGTATTTAGTTTACCAAACAAATCCCTTGTAAAAGGAGAGGTTCTAGTTTAGCCTTGAGAGAAAAACTAGAGTTGGTTCTATCTTAGCCATTGAAAAGATAGGGTTGTAACGGTTTCCTCCTAAACCGGGAAAAGGGGACGAATTCATTGTTGAGTGAATTGGAAAATCCTTAGTAGTGTGCTAAGGTAGTGGATGTAGGTGCTTGTTAGAAGGCCGAACCACTCTAAAATCATTGTGTCACTAGTCTACCTTTATTTCGATTTTAGCCAATTCAACCACCAAACATTTACAACCCTCATTGACGGTTTCGGTGATCGATTCGAGCGTGCTACAAACCCAACACTTTCCTTTTAATAACATCAATATATATAAACATTAAGCTCAAGCATTAATTTCTAAAACTAAATGCAACTATATAGGCTTGAACACATGCAATATGCTAAGTAAAAGGGCCTAAAATATAGTTTTTCTACACAGTCATCATATAACTAAAGAGATCGGCCATTTTTCAAAAATCTGATCATTGAACAGAGAAAGAATTAATCTTTGTCTCAAGGGATCAGTTCTTTTCTGAAGGGAAAAATCTTTTTTATCAGAGAATTAATCCTTTTGCACTAGATGGTTGGAGCCAAAAAAATCAAGCGCTTATTGTCCAAAAAATGATTGGTCCTTTTTGCCTTAAAGCTTGAAAAACATTATTTTCAACTGCAAAAGCGACCAAGTTCGGGTAAGTTAAAAAATATTTTAAACTAATTTTCTAAATTTTGTAGACATTAAATTATTTTTTAAACATTTGGTCAAGTTCAAATAATTTTAAAAATATTTATTATATCAACGTACTTAAATTCAAACTTCAACACGTTTTAAAAGCACGTGCACCACTTTGGATATTTTATCAAAGTATAATTACCATAGTAGACATTTTGTTTAAGGATATGTACCATATTGGTTTATCAAATAATAGGTACCTCAAAAGACATTTTAAAACTACATTTATTACATTGAATGGTTTTTAAAGTATAAATATCAAGTATGATATTATCCTCTCTTTTTTTGTCAATTCTTATTGAGTCTTTATTTTTTTCGATTCAATTTAGGCTTAAATAACGAATTGACTCATGTTGAATTAGGCGATATTCGAGTAAGTCCTTAAGTGAAATATTGTTTCAACTTAGTCCTTATTTGAAAGCTCGTGATTAATTAAGCCTCTGAAATTAGAAAAACACCTCAAAAGAACTATTATTTGAAAAATTATATAATCAAGTTTTAAAGGTTTATTATTTTGCTTATAGAGTTATTTGATTATCATCTAATTCGACAAGAGTCGATTTATCATAAAAATCTTCAATTTATTTGATTAAATTAGCTAATTTTCATTTTGACAGATTCAACTAATATTTCATGGGTGCTATTTAATGCATTATAAGTGTAAATTTTTTACACAAACATGCCTATTTAAATCTCACAAAATAAAATATGGGTTTTATTTTGATGCACAAGCTGTGTAAATTTTTTTTACACAACCCTTTTATAAAATTTAAAATTTAAATCACAAACCCTAGCAACCTAAAACCTAAACCCTAAACTCTAAATTCTAACCATAAACCTTAAATTATATACCCTACATACTAAACCCCTAAACCCTAACCTAAAATCTTAAACCCTAAACTCTAGCTTGTGCATCAAAGTATTTTCCATAAAATATAAACCTCTAAGCATAAATCTCTAAAAAAATTAACCACATCCATAGAATATTTTCTCATATTTTATTACCATATATTATTTTTCAATCTAACAAATATCAAGTTGAATTATATTGACAATAAAATACTAATTTGTAATTTTTTAACAATGACAACCGAATTTCATTAATAACAATAATGGAAGGAATCATAATTATAATGCAGCCAAGCATAGAGAGAAAAATAGGGAAAGAAGTCACCAAAAAGCTCATACATAAAACAAAATAATTAAACACAAAGATACGAAGAAAAACGAAACCTTCTATTGAGAATGACATCCAACATCAAAAGAACTAGTAACTTTTATAAAAACTCATTGTCTCTGTCGAACGAGACTCTTTACGAAGTGATAAATGAGTGTTGATCGAACCAAACTATCTAGCATGCTACTTCGTTATAAAATTCTGATTATATCAGCAAACAACCTCTTATCAAAGAGGGATTTGACTATATGTGACCACCGACAAACCAATTAAAAAATAAATGTCGTGAGTGTCCTTGTGTGATCACCAAAACAACCACAAAAGTATACGAAAAACGTACTAAAAGCCATAAAGAACGTGTCACAAGAGTAGAGAAAAGACGTACCACAAGATCAGGAAAAAAAAACGTGTCACAATGACAACGGTTCTCATTCAAAATTTAAAAAAATAAAAAAAAATTAAAAAATAAAATACATAGTATGAGAAAAAGAGAAATAATAAACACTCACTACAAGAAAATGTATTTTTAGTGACATTGAAAATAGTCACAAAAAGTGTTAAATTTAGTCACTGAAATTTATAGTGATCATTTTTCTGAATCGTCACCAATCGTCACTAATAACTCCGTCACTATTATACTAGTGATAACTTTCATGATTTCGTCACAATAGTTATATTTTTTTATGACCACACTATTTGACACAAAAGATTATTAATAGTGACTAAAATTTAGACACTAATGTTTATTCTTATTAGTGACAAACATTCTATCACAAATACGTATTTAAATAGTGTCTAAAATATGTCGTCACTGTCAATAATAAAAAATTAATTATATTTTTAATTGTAACCATTTTATTTAGGGTTTAAACTAATCACTAATTGTCCCTAAAATTTAATTATAGATGATGTAGCATATTCAAATATCAATTTTTAGTAAATAAATGCAAATGCATGGCTTCAAGAAGGATCGAACCTGGAACCTTTAGGGCGAAAGTGCAATACTTATCCACTAGGTTAGGCAAGAAATTTAATACTATTTTGAAAGAAAAATAATATTTAGGTTTAATTGTAGTTGAAGTTAATTTTATTTATTTATTTTAAAAATATTTATTAATTATAACACTAATTATTATAATAATAATTTAAATAATTTTTTTATGATTTCTTATACGAAGTACGTATGTTGAACAAACTATTTAGATTTTTTTGAAGAAAAAACTAATCAAAATAGAATATATCTTTTAAAATTTTCAACAAAAAATTCTATCATAGATTATGCTAAAATCACATAGTAGTCTTTATACTCTAATCTGGTCACTTTAAATTTCTATACTTTTTTAAATTTTGAATTTTTGATCATGATATGAATGGTAGTATTTCAATATGTTAAGTAAAATTTTCATTTTAGCTAATTTGTTATACATAATTTGCTTATTTAATTTTTGTTCTTTAATTTGATCATTTTAGTCTTTGTGATTTAGTCATATTGTCTGTGTCCCGTGAGGATTAGGATTAAAATTTTAAAATATAAAAAATATAAGGACTAAAGTTGATCAAAATAAATTGACTAAAACAAAAATTTACACATAGTATAGACTATTGAAATATTTTACCTTTTGACAAACTAGTTTATGATAACTTTAATTTTTATAATTATAAAAATAAATTTATCATTGTGACAATGTCTAATTTGTCATTACTTTTATTTTTTTATTGGTGACAAAATTTATCACAACAAAATGTGAAACTTTAAGTGACAAATAATTTCATTGTAACAACAAATATCAAATAATA
The DNA here is from genome assembly GCA_030270665.1 of Hibiscus trionum. Classification (NCBI taxonomy): domain Eukaryota; kingdom Viridiplantae; phylum Streptophyta; class Magnoliopsida; order Malvales; family Malvaceae; genus Hibiscus; species Hibiscus trionum. Next base: position 35,259,480 of record BSYR01000017.1, read on the forward strand.
GTGACCACTTCACATATCGTCACTATCATGTGTCAAAGTTTTAGCGAAAATAAACTTTGTGTCACAATTGTATACTTATAGTGAGAATTTATTTGTGAAAAGTGTAATCGTCACAATTACTATTGTTATAGTGACCAAATAAAAGGATGTCACAATTACTTATACTAATAGTGTCGTACAAAAAAATTGTCACAAAAAATTAATATTTGTGACAAAATTATTCCTAATCATTATTAATTTGTCACTAAAAATCTATATTGTTGTAGTGACTAGCCGTCGTCGGAAATGAACATTAGTACAGCTAAAAAATCTAAATTAGGAAAAAGAAAAAACTTACACGGCACTTACAACGTTTCTTTACTAATTTGTATTTGTATTTCTATATTTTTTAATCAAAATTTTATTTCTGTTTTTAATGGGTAAATTAGTTATTAGTATGCATGTTTTTTTTTTTTTTTTACAATTATTAGTATACACTATACATGATCATCTTAGATACTGAAAGTTTTTCTAATTTTATAAAAAAAAAAAGAAGGGTACCTTAGTCATTTTATGACAAGTTTCAATAATTAGAATGTCGTCGTTCCATTCAAAGAGATAAATGTATCATTTAAGACTTGGAGAACCGGGAGAAATCGAAATACCTAAATTACCCTTACATTAACATAATTGACACGTCATGTTGTGGCTTCGTAATCGTAATAGATTTTTATGCAAAATAGAGTTGCAATTTTGTCTTTTCATACGTTTACTTATTTATTGCGTGGCGGTTACGGTTAGCAACCATTTGCCGCCTGCTGACTCCTTTTCTAAAAACTAAAAATTGGAAGCTCCCAGAGAATTTTAACGGCGTCGGATTGTTGCATCATCATCATCATTCATCAATCACAGAAATAGTTTTGATTTGCGGCTCAGAGTTTGATCCTTCGCCGGAAATTCTTTTTTTGCGCTACTTTTCATCTGTAAGTTTAATATCTTTGACTTTGACTGTTGTATTTCTATATTTGCTAAATTTTCGAATTAGAAAGTTTGTTTTGTTTTTCCACAATTTTCGTCGTTTAAATTCACTGCTGTCTATCTGTCTTGTTTGATTTCTCTAACTCTATAATCGACGTTTATTTTATGTTTGGTTGCTAAGAAAATTGGAGTAGAAATAATTGGAGCTTCCATTTTTATTTATTTATTGTGTTTCTAAGGGTTAAGCTTGGATTCTTTAATGAGAAATATGTTTTAACATTCTATATTTTAATTATACTTCATTTAATATTCGTGAAATTTGGATTTCAATCTTTGGTACGAAAATGGCAGCTGATAGGTTCCACTTCCCGGGCATGTTTTCCTTATTTGTATACTTATAAAAAACAATTCTCTTGCTGGTTAAAGGGGAAGCATCTTATGGTTTAATGTTGACTCGGTTTTATTTTGAATCGAATGCAGATACCTGAAGGTAAAGTATACATATGGTTGAGTGATTTCACCTGCAAAAGGATTTTTTGTTAATATAAGAAAGGTTTATTTTTACAAATGAATGTGGTTGGAAAAGTTGGGAGTTTAATTTCACAAGGTGTATATTCTGTTGCTACGCCTTTCCATCCTTTTGGTGGAGCTGTTGATATTATTGTTGTTCAGCAACCAGATGGGACTTTTCGGAGCACACCCTGGTATGTTCGGTTTGGGAAGTTTCAGGGTGTTTTGAAGGGGGCCCAGAAGGGTGTTCGTATAACTGTTAATGGCGTTGAAGCGGATTTTCATATGTGTCTTGATAACTCCGGGCAAGCATATTTTTTAAGGGAGGTTGATTCTGGTGAAGGAATTGACACAAGTGAAGATTTAAAAGATTATGAGGTTGGAGTTGTCTCAGATTCCGAGGTGGCTCAATTAAGGGATGAATGTGATGGCACAAGTCAAAACCGTCTTGAAAGGGTAGAATCTAATACTATGTTCTATGACTTTCAAGATGACCTGTTCTCTCAAGAGGGTTTGGTTAATTTGTCGGAATATGAGTCTGGCCAATATGAGGATTTGGGTAGTGTGGATTTTGGTGAAGCACAAGGTTTAGGTTCAGAAGTTGTCTTGTTCAGTGTGGATGGCCATATAATTACAGCCCCCGTTTCGGCATCAGACAAGAGTGCTGAAGATGTGCAACTAAGCAAACCTCAGTTCCATGTAGGACCAGGCGAAGGACCTCCCTTGTGTAAGGGTAACAGAGAATTTAGTTCAAGTGACAATGTGTCTGATGGTGACTCTATTTTTAAGCTCAATTCTGCAGCACCTAAGGATTCGTCTGATATTATTTGCAGCTTGAACAGTAATTCTATTGGTTCAGGACTCCGTCAACAAGTTTGCAAAGAAGGGGGGGAGCATGCCTGTGAAACTGAAGAAACTCAAAACCTTTCTAACCATGAAAATGGATTTATCAGGCGAAGTGGCGTTGAAGATGCATCTGTGCATATTAACGAGGATGTTTTTAAGAGCTGCCTTGAACTATCTGAATTGGACAGACAGGGTGAAAATACCAATTCTGAAGAAATAGATAGCCCACTACAAGTTCAGGGTTCACAAGATAAACCTTCTTGCAGTCCAGAAGTTGGCGAAAGTGAAAATGGAGCTAGTGGTGACTCCAGAAATAAAGATGTATTGTTGTCCTACTGTAGTCCCAATTCTTCCTATCAAAATGGATCTCCTGATTTACCAGTTGAAAAGAATGTGTCGGAAATAGATCATATAGGTTCTAACAATACATCTGTTAATTTGGTTGTTAATGACTCTGAATCGAGAGATGGACAGTTTGGAACATCAGCAGCAACTGAAGGAGAGAATGGCAGTGTGCAAAGCCCTGCACCTGAGGATAACAGTAGCGAAATTGAGATTGTAGAAACCGAAACAACTTGCGCTAAAGAGATAGAAGCTCATACTAGCATGGGTAAGGAGCTAACGTTGCCTCCTTTAATTATTTAACTCTTATTTTTTGCTCTCATTCTCACCTTATATTTCCAGGATTTGAGATCTCACTCTGTGGGAATGAACTTCATGCTGGTATGGGATTAGATGCTGCGGCAGAAGTCTTTGACGCACACCGCATACCAGAGGAGGAATACAAAATGAATGCAATATCAATTATTAAGAAGGGAAATCTAATCATCCGATTTAGAGAGATGTACTTGCCATGGGAAAAAGCTGCTCCTATTGTTCTCGGAATGGCTGCATTTGGTTTAGAGTTAGCTGTTGATCCCCAAGATGCAATCCATGTTGAGCAGGATGAGTCATCAAAACCAAAAGATGATGATTCCATGTTCGCTTCTGCACCTTCTGACCGCAGATGGAGGCTCTGGCCTAGTTCCTTAACAAGAGTCAAAACATATGAGAAGCGTGGCAGCAATTTATCTAGTGAGGAGGTATTTCTTGATACTGAATCTTCTCTACAAGATTCACCATCAGATTTAATTCCAGCTTCCACTGGAAGGATTGAATCTCCCGGCAAAAAGTTTGTGAGGACAAATATTCCCACCAATGAGCAGATTGCTTCATTGAATCTGAAAGATGGTCAAAATATGATTACTTTCAGTTTCTCCACCAGGGTTCTGGGAACGCAACAGGTTTGAATTATTTACTACTCAATTCTTCTGGTGGATTTCCAAGGTTTATGTTGTGTTTAAATCTTACCCTAAAAACCTGTGCATCTTTAACAGGTTGATGCTCATCTTTACTTGTGGAAGTGGAATGCGAAGATTGTAATCTCAGATGTGGATGGAACTATTACCAGGTAAGGATTTTTTCTCCTGATATTATCACTTTGGATTCTTTAAAGTTTTCTTGTTTCACCCATTATATTGACCTGTCTAAACTACCTCTGAATCTTATCATGTTATTTTTATGGAAATGGTAGATAATTTTTGATACTATCATTATGATACGAGTATGATAACATTGGAACTGATAAATTATACTGGACTCAGAAAGAAACAGAGAATATTAACCATATTCACAGCTGATATTATACCTTCCATTGTTATCTTTAGTATTGAAGCAGGAATGAACATTCTAGAATTGATTTGTTGTGAAATCTTTCATCATTATACTGTAATACAAGATGGGTATTTCAATAACCTTGACATGTTTCTTTCAGGTCTGACGTTTTAGGCCAGTTTATGCCTTTAGTTGGAAGGGATTGGACACAAACTGGTGTAGCTCATCTTTTTTCTGCCATTAAGGTGTGCCTTTTCTCATTGTTTCTTGTTCAGCCTGACTTAATTGAGCTGTCGTTCTTCTGTGGACTGTCAAGCATATCTAGGAAATTGCTTCACCCTTTTTCAGATTCATCACATGATCACAACTGAAAGAAAACTTGGCTCATGTTTTCCTTATGCTCTGCTTTTACTATTTCTTATTTTTAAAATTTCCCACCGATGTAAATGATGATATATTCTTTTGTCAGGTTTTCTAATGCAAGTTTATAGAGTAACTTTTGTCAACCTTAGAGGCATGATGATATGAACATTATCATGTCACCGTTATGCCCCTTAACAACCCTCCCCCTTTTTGTGTGTGTGTGTGTGTGAAATGTATGTTTGCACTTCTTAGGTTAGATATGGGTACTGATAGAATTCTCTCTCATGAGTTGAATTTATGTCCATCTTTATTCACCACTCCACTAACATATGCGTGTACACACGAACACAATATTGTTTGCAGGGAACACCGTCTTCTAACATCCTGTAACAATGGAGTTTGATTTAAATGGTTAATTCTCAACATGTGTGGTTATATATTTATTTTTTATGACAACAGTTTGGTTCTTCGGTTTATTCCGTTAACCAACATATTTTGACATGCATATTAACTAAATGATTTCCTTCCGTATGTGATGTAAAGTACTAAATTGTATGTTCACTACAGGAGAATGGATATCAGCTGCTATTTCTCAGTGCACGTGCAATTGTTCAGGCATATTTAACCAGAAATTTTTTACTCAACCTGAAACAGGTAATCTAATAGCCTGAATACAATTTTTACATTTTCCTTATGGAAACAAAGAAGGCAATAGTGAAAGTATCAACTGAAGGGACAAGCTATAACATGTGGAAACCATCTTATTAAAATGGTCCGACTTTGAATTTATGTAGGACGGAAAAGCTTTACCGGCTGGACCTGTTGTTATTTCTCCTGATGGTTTGTTTCCCTCATTGTACCGTGAAGGTGAGGTCTTGTTTCTCTCTCTCTCTCTCTCTCTCTCTCTCTCTCTCTCTCTGCTATTTGTTACAAGTTCGCATCACAATTTTGTGTCTCCATATACATGAGGGGAAAAATATTGATTACATGCCATCACAGAACCTATTAATGATAAAAGTTGCTATCTCTGATTTTATGACCTGTTCTTTATATCAGAATCTTAAAGCTGTATTTCAAGTTACATTGCATTTCTTCTTTAACTTCTTTTTAATAATATATAAGTTCCAGTCTGATATAGTCCACTATTTCCACCTTATTCATGGCAGTGATAAGAAGAACGCCTCATGAATTCAAAATAGCTTGTTTGGAGGTGAGTTCTGAAACACTCAACCTTGTTTCTCAATGTAGAACGGAATCATTACTGATCAGTCTCTTTACCTATGAGTTCTTTCTTATTTGTGCATTGCAGGATATCAGGAAACTTTTCCCTTCCGACTACAATCCATTTTATGCGGGATTTGGAAACAGAGACACGGATGACCTCAGTTACAGAGAAATTGGGATCCCAACGGGAAAGAGATTTACTATTAACCCAAAGGTACACGTTCTCCATGTCCTACTTATGAGAAAAACTCGAACAGATATTTACCAAAACCTATCTCGGGGCTGCCATATCAACTTTCTAACAATTCGACTCAAAACTGGCAGGGTGAGGTGGTTACAAGTCATTGTATGAACACGAGATCATATACATCGCTGCATACACTTGTTCATGACATGTTTCCACCAACCTCATTGCTTGAGCAGGTAAGGAGTAAATTTCTCCTCTCTTTAGATATAATGCAGAAAAACAAAACAGAACTCTCTCTACAACTGTCCCTTATTTGGTTTTGGAGCTTTCATGAATCATGATATCCATGATATTTTAATACCATTGCAGGAAGATTATAACTCTTGGAATTTCTGGAAAGTACCATTGTCGGATATTGAGTAAGATAGTTGGTTGCTTAAAGAATACAGTTTAGTTACACAAAGGAGATGATCAATAGCATAAATTGCCCCGTAGCCATAGGTAAGAAATTATTTCGACATTCTTCAAGTTCTTAAAATTGCTCACTCCATATATATTCTTTGGGGACCCTTCACATGTTTTGTTGGGGTTCATCTTGTAATGAATAGATAGTTCAAGTGGATAAAATCAAAGCCATTGCCTCCCATAGCTGTCTGCCCCTTTTGAGATTAGAACATTTTTCTCAATTATAAAGTTCAGTAAATAAGGATAGCATTCATGTGTAATTCTTTTTATTCTAATTTTACAACTATCTGATCACGTTTCATTATTATATCGATCCACCATTTATAAATGCGGGTTTGATAATAGTTCTTACGTAGTTCTGATTGTGATTAGTTAATTGTAGGGTGATAATTATAAGTAATCTCATTCGTGAAATGGTCCCTCCTGGTAACCATTTTTGATAATTTTGTTTTGCAGGATAAGAACCAAATGCAACTTATGTTCTTCAGGCTAGGAACAGTGACCTAACAAGAGCTTGCATAAGGACATTAATGGTGTTAGATTAGAAAAACTCAGAAAACCAAATAAACGATTGCAATAATGTCATACTAGTGTAGACTGTGGTAGTACCAATCTTACCTGGAATCTGAAAAAATATTGCATGCAAATCAATAGTACTATCCATGACCCAAAATAAAACGAGTTAGTTCCATAAATCCACTTGTAAAAGGGGTTTCTGAAACCGACTCCCATGACACATTGGGCCTTCCTTTCTTTTTGTAAAACTCGTATGATTATCTGGTAATCACATTGGATCTCGATTATTTGAAAGTTGAATTGGAACCGCAAATAAAAGGAAAGCACTTCTAGCATCTATTATTTTCACTACCACTGGATCCAATAGAGGATGGTATGACACATTGGGACTTGGTGTCGAACTTTTAGATCTCAGCTTCGAGTTGTAATTGCAATTTGGAGTATTTTGTGACAGTGAGAAGGCAGATGATGCAGCCATGCTTGCAGGCTGGCATTAAAAGCTTTTTAAAAAAAGGGTAATAGCTCCTATGAAAGTGGGTACTGAGTCACCTGTGGTGGACATGAACAAAGCTTTTGGTGGTCAGACCAGCATCACGTGATCGCCAGTGAAATCAACTTCAGAGCAGGGATTCGGGTTTGTATTTGATTCCTTCCATTTCCCATCCCACTAAACAAAAAACAACTGTGGTTTTGACTTCTACCCCTCGGTTAAAATTTACACATCAGAAAAGACTGAACAAAAAAAGTCAAACATCAGTAGGTTTAGTGGGATGATGCACTAATCACTTAAGCAAAGTTAGAGATTTGAATTCCAACATTGTGAATGAAGCAATTGGGTTGGGAGGGTCGTTCTCTAATAGGTCTTTGTTGTATCCGATTCAGATTAGTCAACCAATAAATTAGATACAGGTGAATAAAAAATGGCAAACAAGAGAGTATTTACACTTTGCAAAAGGATTGAACCAAATCACAAGGTGACAATGAATATCAGCAGCCTATGTCAAGTCTAAATCGTGAAGACAGGGTTTAATTATTGTAGCAAAACATGGATTTTGTGTGTCCATTTCTTCCATATCTTCTTACTGATCCAGGTACAATGTTCTTGTTGAATATTGCGGCTGGTCTTGGATCAATGTTGGAGAATTTGGACCAAAGCAAACAGTTATTACGAGAAGAGACAACCAAAAACTAATAATAAAAAGAAGTCCTCGAGCCTTGGATAAACTACTTCCCAACACCCAAGTATTGGAGCTTATTATTTTGTTGTTATTATTATTGTTTTTTGGGGGGTGAATGGATTTTATGCTTGTTTTTAGTGAGGTCAACAGCTGCAGTCAACAAATACATAGCTCCATGCCATGGCAGTAGTTTTATTTAAGGTTCATGGTTGAATATTCGATGTAAATATATAATTTTACGAAGTAGAAATCGTTTGTTACTTTTCTGTATCTCTATTTGTGTCCTAATGCGAGTTTAGGTTTAGGGTTTAAAGTATTGGGTTTAAGGTGTATTTTTTAGGTTGTAGTGTTTATAGTTTAGGATTTAAAATTTAGGGTTAAGGCTTAAGGTTTGATTTTTTAGTATTGAAGTATAAGAATACACCAAAAAAAGATAAAAACTTTTGTTCAATTTTATGTGCATGCAATAAGTAAATTAAAAATATCAAATGGATTTAGTTTAGTTTATTTTAAATGCTTATGACGATATTAGTATCTAATTCATTGATATATCTTAAGAAATCTGAGTTCATTTGTTTTGTCTACAAAGTGTAGGTACATTGTCAAATAATTAAGAATATCTATAAATATATATTATATTATAATCGCCTTTAAATTATTCAAAAAAAATCATACATCGTTATTGTATCAAATAATAAACCCATAAGTTATAAAAGAGTATGAAGTGTTATTCTTTCCGTAAAAAAAATTAGTGGTTCTTGAACTATTCATAAATTTTGGATTTAGTCTTTATATTATAATTTAATATTTTTTAGTTCCTATTTTTAATAATCTTAAACTGATTACAATGTAGTATATGTTTATACATATTTTTAACTCATTGAGAATGCAAACTCATCTTACAGACAAAATGAATTGAACTCGAGCCTCTTAGGATAAATATCATTCACTTTTTCATTAGGACCACTTATTAGGTTTTGTCCCTGTATTTTTTTAATTTTAAATGTTGGTCATGAGCCAAATAACCATGAAATGTTTTAAGTTAAATTATGTTATTAATCACTATATTATATGTAAATTGTAAGTTTTGTTCACGTTCGTGTATTGTTTAGTCAAGATGGGATATAAAATTTAACAAGTATGAATACTAAAATTGACTAAATTAAATTATATAAACTAATTTACATAGCACGTGCAGGATGTAAAATTTTCACGAATATTAATAAAGTTGATGTAAATTTTTCATGAATCTAGTTTGAGGCAGTTTAGCATTGCTTTTGAAAAGTGATTTTTAAAAGTGTTGTTAGAAAGAGATTTTAAAAAGTTGATTGTAAGATTTTAGTGTTTATCATTACTGTAAAAAATGTGCTTTTAAAAAGATAAATGCTCATTTTGGATATGATATTGTTATTATATATATATATATGATATTCAAATTCTCTAATGTTATAATATATGAAATATATCAGGTTAAATTATTATAAAAATATAAAAATGTTGTGAACAAAATAATGAAGAACAACGAACAAGTATAAAAGAATAAAGAGATGATAGAAAGAGGGAGATTTGTATTATTCTCAAATATAGAATTGTATATACAATGCCTTCAATGAATCATTTATTTATAGGCATAAAAAGTACATAATACATTAAACTCTAATTAATAAAGATAATATTCATAATAATAAATAAATCAAACTCCTTAGATAAAGTTCTAATCATGATAGACATTTACATAGATAAATATTCATAACACTCCCCCTTGGATGTCTATGAAGATAATGCGCCTCGTTAAAACCTTACTAAGATAAAAACCCAGTGGGAAAAAAAATTTCATTAGTGAAGGAAAAAGAGTACACACATCTTTAATACGCATAACATGTTGCCTCATCAAAACCTTACTAGGAAAACCTGTTGGGACAAAACATCGGTTAAGGGAAAAAAAGTGCAACGCGTATTTGCTCCCCCTCATGAAAACATCACAGAAGATCTTTGAATCTTCAAAATTCAATCTTGAATATTATTTTTCTAAAGATCGTGAGGGATGAAACTTTGGAGTAATATGTTTCATGATGTATCCACTTTCAAACTGAGATATACATCTTGCATTATCTTTACACAAGGTAGCTTTTATCATAACTTGTAAAAGTAAATCCACATATCTTTTGAATATGTTGGGTCAATGGTCTTAGCCAAACACATTTTTGGCTTGCCTCGTGCATAACAATTATTTCTACGAAATTTGAGGAGGCATCAACGAATGTTTGAAGATCTAAATGTAATGATCTTTGTATATCCATTGATATTGCTTGACCAATTAATATATGATGCTTCAAAACCAAGAAAATATATAATTATCTTTATTCACATCCAACAATCCATATTGAATCATCTTTAAGATTCATTCAACTTATGCCCATTCATAGACAAAAACGCATATTTAAGTACTCGATCTTTAGGTCGAGACAAAACCACATCTCAAGATTCTTTTTCTCAAATCCTTTCCTTAAATAACCAAATGCTTTGAAAGCTATGCGGGAGTTCTAATAATATAATGAATCTTGATTCAAATTCCTTTATAAAATACATAAGGAAATCTTATCATTCTTATAGTATTTCCTCAATTAGTACTCACTAAGGCGATTATATCAAATGCGCCCAAATATTCAATGAGACATGTCTAAATAAATTTTCTCAAAAATTTCCAAATGCTTTTAGCATTTTAAATTCTTTAAGGATAAATAGGGATCCATAAATAATTAGACGCATGTAATATATTTCATACTGCCAAAGTAATTGCATCCACCATGAAATAATTAAAACTCTTCATAAATCATAATTTGTCGTATTTACGACTACTTATTTGTGCCTCACTTGCATTACACCTTTAGGTGTTTGGACTGTTGGTCCAAATACTTTTCTTTTAAAAGTTCAAAGAGTCTTTCTATATTAGCCAATTCAATATTTATACTTCTTGATAGATTTCTATACAAGGTCCTCGTTTTCTTTCTTTACTTCTATAGAAGTACTCTATTTAAAACTATTTGTAAAATCGTTGTCGACAACTTTTCAATTTTCTGGTTTCAATCTCGTAATGACATAACTCATCGAGATCTCTTCAAGATTTCAATCTTTATTTCAGGTACCTGAAACTCTTCAAGAGTTTTATTATTAGTTATGTCTTGGGTCTCTTTAGGAGCACCCGCCTCCAATATATGACCATCTCATAATACTTTTCATTTACGAGAATTTTGATTATTGGAACCATTTCAACTATCATGCTTCAAGCATGATTTACATCCACTTGCTCTAACATGTAATTTAAACTTAGAGCATTTCAGCTGGTATATGAGACTTAATTACTCTCATTAGGTCAGTAAATATGTCTGGCAGTTGACATGTAATAACATGAATTATTTTACGAACTTCTAGTTCATATACGAGGATCTAGATAATGATAATTCATTTTCCTCTATCCAGCTGATTATTATCTCCCCCTGATGTTGAGAAAAATCATGTCATAAATGATTCTCCAATTAATGTTTAAGAATTTAAACATAAAAGGAGACTCGTACTCAATATATATTCTCAACCCTTTTTTACTTGCCCATTTTGTGTGTTATGGTGGATCAATTCAACTATATATCACACATTCAAAAATTTAAAAATGAGAAATATGACTTTTGACCAAAAGTCAAATCATAATGAGGAGTTTATTATAACTCGTTGGCTTGTTGCGTATAAGTGTTGCTATATGGAAATACCATATAAATAATAAATGTTTTGTTCTCACAGTTTAGCTATTAACTAAGAGGCGTCCAATTAAAAATTTGTTAAACCGTATTTTTCATAATCAATAGGCTTTGTAACAACCGATATAGCCTAAAATATAAACTCACTAGCTTTTCAAGACGAATAGTCTAATTACATAATTTGAATCTTTTTAGAATCAATCTCACAAACTTCTGGTTGTAAGTCGATAAAATAATGTAGATGCATCTACTAAAATCATATAAAACTTTCCACATTTGTGGATATATGGGCCTATATTTCGTTCAGATATGCAAGACATACAGTCTCAACTTCAGTACAAGAACTTTAAGTTCTAATTCTTTTGGTAAATGGGATCATCTATATCCTTTGAGAACAAACAACACAAGAACTTCAGGTTCTTTTAGTAAGTGGAATTTAATCAATTCCTTTAAGTAACACAAGAACTTCACATTCTTTAATAAGTGGAATTTAATCTATTCCTCTGTGTTGAGTTATGTGGTGCTCGATTCGTTCAACCGATTATGCTCACCAAGTGGTGGAGAGGTGGATATTTGGGTGGAAGGGTTTAGGAAGCTAGAAAGGAAAATAGACACAATGATTTTAGAGTGGTTCGGTCTTCTAACAAGCACCTACATCCACTACCTTAGCTCCCCACTAAGGATTTCACAATCAATCCACTAATTGATTCGTCCCCTTTTCTAGGCTTAGGAGGAAACCCTTACAACCAATCAAGCTTTCTACCCAAAGCCTTGATTGAAACCCTCTTTACAAGAGATAAACAAAGCAAACTTATAATCCTCTAATAGGAGTTTGTTTGCACAATTAAGCACTCACCCAAACCTAAAACACTTGAGCAAATTTGACAATTTTGGCTCACTAGTGTTTGTCTATACAAGAATTGACAATTTAAGTGCTAAGACAATTTCTTGATCATTTGATGTTTGACAATATGAGCATTAGCCTTCTCTTGATGCTTGGAGGTCCCTTTTATACTCCCAAATGAGTTTGTAGCCGTTACTAGCCGTTGGGGATGAATTGGAGCCGTTGAGGACTTAATTTCCCTTCATAAATGATGTTCTGCAGCTAACGGTATCGATACACGTGGAACGGTATCGATACGGCCTTCATAGAAACTAGCCGTTGGGCTCTTGCCTGCATAGGCGTATCGATACGCTTGAGGGCGTATCGGTACCCTTTGACATTTAAATGGCCGTTGGGAATTAGCCGTTGGGGTAGTTAAAATGGGATCGGTACGCTGACGTGGCGTATCGAAACGACCCCCTCCGTATCGATACACTAAACCCTCGTATCGATACGGGTTTTGACAGTGGCCAAACCAGGGCAAAATGGTATCGGTACGGGTACAACCGTATCGATACTGGTGACGTGAAAAGTTAAGTTTGGCTTATTAAAACATGAAAAATCTTTGTCAAAAACCTCTTAAAATACCTCAAACATAATTTCAAGTTGTTTGGACTTAAAAACAAGTTTTAAATTCTTTTCAAATTAGTCCAAAACATTTTTCAATTATTATATCAAAACATTGGTTCTACACTCTAAGAATAAGCACCGCAAGAACTACAGGTTCTTTTAATACATGTGCATGTAAATCTCAATAATTCCTGCACCATTATTGATCAGGATGGTCTAACCGATCATGCTAACTATATATGTGTGTATATATTTCTGAATTTGTAAACTCTTTGTTTACCATAACATGTAATTCAATCTCACTCGTACATGTCTAGTACGTCCATCAAAATTGTTCCTTTAAATAGAAATATATTTAGCTCTTTCGGAGCTTTCAATTGAAATTATCTTTTGGTAGTAATATATAGCTCTTCCAGAGCTTTCAACTGACTTTTTGGCCACTAGAACTTATATGCATATTGGCTTATTTCAAATGCCAATTGATAACATATGTTATCTATAATTTCCAAAGGGATAGTTTGCGAACTCATATTGCTCTCTAAAAATTTCCACTTATAGTGGTGACGATTTTATTACCATTAGCGGTAATTATTGCAATATTCGCAATTCTGTACTTTTCATAATGTGCTTTCTCTCAAGAATTTATTTCTCTTCTAGAGCATCAATATTTTCATTACTTTGAGATATAATACTCACATTATTCCCTTGCATTTAAATGGGAAAATATATCTTATGCCTATGTTGAGCATAAATCGTCACCATAGATTGTATTTGGCAAGTAATCATGTTAAACAAAATAAATAAATATCATAATATCTAAATATAAATATAAAACGTAAATAATTAATGTGTGTAAAATAAATAAACGTAAATTAAAATATAAATAAATAAATAAATAAATAATTCTCTTCAAAGTTATGAGAATAATTAGAAGATGATTTATTCCTTTCGAGGGTCATAAGAAAATCAACAACGTCCAAAAGAGTTGGACCAACAATGTCCAAAAGAGTTGGACCAGTATCATCTTCGTCATGTTTCGCAAACAAAATTTGCTTCTATTTTCTTTCCTTTATCATTCAATGATTCTTGATTTTTCAACATACAACACGTACGAGACTAATGGTTTATAACATCACATTGGTAATAAGAAGAGTTTTACTTCAATAGAATGATCTTTATCACTCTTGTCATCCTTATAACCTCACTACCGGTGGGTAGAAGTATTCTTAAAATGACCATATTTTTCATGTCTATATTCATAGCCTCGACCACGACCACAACTTCTAATGTGATTTTTATTCCTTCCATAATATAATCTCACATTCACTTCAGGAATGGAGTAGAGTCAGTGGGCCTTTAAAACCTTTTTCACATATCCTTATCACGAAGAACAAAAATTTAATCCTCGTACGCGGTATTGTTAAACCTATCCACAAGGTCCTTTAAAAACCTCCTTTGAGACCAGTAGCCTCGCAGAACGGGATGTCCAGCCAATATACTTGGATTATATCGAAATTATGTCTCTAATTGAATAATGATTTACCATGTTTGCATTCACTTCAAGGAATGAAACAGTTCCAATAATCGCACGGAATAAACATCATGCTTGCATTCACTTCAGAGAATGCCCCACATTGATAATCGCATGGAATGAACATCATGCTTTGCATTCACTTCAGGGAATGCCTCTGTTGAGTGGATCACACGAATGATAATAACCAAGAGGGGGGGTGAATTGGAATTTTAACGATGTTGTAACGGAAATTGCAACTAAAAATATTGACACGGGAATTTAGAGTGGTTCAAGTTCACCAACCGAACTCTACATCCACTACCTTAGTCTCACCAAGGATTTCCAACAATTTCCACTAAATTGTTCGTCCCCTTTTTCCAGGACAAGGAGGCAACCTTTACAATTTCGGTTAATTTTTCTACCCAAAAATTAACCTAATCCTCACACAATAGAACAAAGAAATTTGGTGGCTAATAAGGTATCTCTCAATACAAATGATAGCCCGATATCAAGCACTCAACCCAATTGAACAAAATATAAATGAAGGATACAATTGGGGTTTCTAGATAAAAATGGGATTTCAACACAAATGCTTGTATTTGATGAAAGGATGTATACTTGTAGCTTTATTAATGATTGCTGGAGCTTCTTGGGGTCTTTTTATAGCCTCTTGAAGTTTTCTAGCCGTTGTGGGTGATGGGCTGAAAATTAGAGCCGTTGGGGTGTTTTTCTCACAACTTTTCAGCTTCCAGACGCCTACCGTTTCGGAACGGGGTCACCTGTTTCGAAACGGATTTCAAATAATATAGCCGTTGGAGCGTCTACGAGAACCCGTTTCGAAACGCCTAGGGGCCGTTTCGGAACGGTTTTGCCACTGCCAAAGGGGTGTTTCGAAACGGTCTTAGCCCGTTTCGGAACAGGTTTGCCACTGTCAAAGGGGTGTTTCGAAACGGCCTAAGCCCGTTTCGGAACGCCCTGTTTATTTTCAATTTTCAGTTTATAGCCGTTGCCCTTGTTCGTTTAAATGAAGAACAGTTTCGAAACGAGTCATACCGTTTCGAAACGCCTTGACCCGTTCCGATACCCGTTTCGGAACAGGTGCACATCGAACTGAAAGTGTTTCGAAACGCCCTTGGCCGTTTCGAAACGGGGCTTGAAAATTCCCTGTTTTGGCTTTGAAATTCTTAAAAAAAAATATTTGGTAAGTCTTTGGTTTTAGCTATGAAGTGGTCTTTAACAAGATGTAGGAAATTTTAAGGACTTTAAAATTTGTTTTGATATTTTTCATTTTAGTCCTTAGGTTTTTAGTTATATCAAAATTAAAGCATATGTTTCACAATCTCCCCCTTTTTGATATAACAAAACCAAAGTTAGAATTTTTAAGAATTTTGAAAGTTTTGAAGATATTCTAACTCCCCCTTAATTTAAGATAGGTTTTGAAATTTTAAAACTTGTGACTTTTGAAATCAAGGATCAAAACCTTAAGATAAATTTAAAAATTTGAAAATTTTAAAAGTTAAAAAAAAATTTTGTGGCATGACATGATGGCATGGCAATTCTCTTTAAATATCTTCTCCCCCTTTTTGTTAGATCAAAAAGAAACAAGCTCATAAAGAAGATTAGTACCAATAAGCAATAATAAGCAATCATAATTAATATCATCAAAATATTCAAAGCATAAATAATAAGTTCATAATCAAATCCCAAAATAGAAGATCATAAGCATAGGTTCTAAAATATAAAGATGCAAACTTAATCCTAAATGCATAACTAATATGATAAAACTTCCTAAGCCTCGTCATCCGAATCATCATCATCATCCTTGGCTTGCGAACGATGAAACTTCGTCCATTGCCCATAAAGTGTAGAGAAAGAAAGATCAAGGTTGGCATGCGAAGTTGAAAGAGTATGAAGACCATCTTCAACGTTCTTCAACCGATTGCCCATAGATTCAAAGCTTGAAGCAATGCGAGTGTCCATAGTATCAAGTCTAGAATCTAAGGCATTGAATCGCTGGGTAAGGAGAGTAGTGAGAGCATCAGTGTTTCCTACTTGATCTTGAGGCGGAGGAGCAACAGGAGGAGGAACCGCTTCCCTATCAACCCTTTCCCAAATACCATTCATATAAGTGAATCCTGACTTGCGAAGAGAGGATTCTCCAATCTTTGTCTTGCGAGGTTCCGGGAAGTCATAGGTACAGTCAATATTGAGATGATGGAAGAGGAAACTCAAAACAATCCCATAAGTGAACGAAATTAACTCATTCGTGTCAATAAGCTTAATGTTATTGACAATCTCGGCAAAAATAATTTTGGGGACATTTGGGCGCTCACCCCTACGGAAACATTCTAGCCAAAAGTGATCTCTTTCACGAATGTGGGAGTATTTACCTCCGGAAGGTCGGATAAACCAAGAAACAATGAGATGAAGCACACGATCATGCACATCCAAATTTAAAGCTTTTCCGGTAAAAGTGCCAAAATGGCGTTCATCTTCAAGACCCTCATTCTTGAGTTTAAGGGCAGACTCCAAAAGAGCAATATTGATAACAAACTTCTTTCCCAATAAAGATGACTCAATTCCTACTATCTCGGTTTTGGTTTCATCGTAAAGAAAACGAGCATTAGAGTAGAAAAGGAGTACCATGTTTTTGTAGCAAATATCTTCGATGCTCAAGAAGAAAAGAAGATCCCACTCATCCAAACGACCAAGATACCGAAAGAGGAATCGCTCGGAATTAAGGAATTCTACATCAATAACTCTTTCCTTACGAACTGCAAAGTCCTTGACATAAGCATAACGAGCACGCTGGTCTGGAGTTCTAAGAGTTTTTTGAAAGAGCTGAGTGATATTTGGACGAATGCTCGATTCACCGGATTGAACGGCTTTGCGCTTTTTGTTCGATTGATCCGCCATCTAAAATATTAAGCAAGAGTTTTAAAATTGAGTGTATGCATTGATAATTAAAATCAATCCAATAGGAAATCCCACTTAGGTTTTTGAAAAACAAAATTAAAATTAAAAAAAAATACGGTTAAAAAATTTTATATTCGAATCAAAAATTTTGAGATTTTGAAAATTTTTTACAAGATTCAAATAACCCACAACTAAAAACATACAATGTATACAAAAATAAATTTTTCTATCCTATGATTCGAACATAATTTGAAAAAGAAGAAAAATAAGAAAAATTACCTTAGTTTGGGATTTTGGATGATTTGAGTGAAATCTTTGCACAAGATTGATGAAGCTTGCTTAGATATATGTTTTAGAGCAAAACCCCTCACAATTTTTGTGAAAAACAAAGGGTTTGAGAGGGTATTTATAGAAGGGGGTCGGTTAGGGTTTTTAGGGTTTTAAGAGTTTGATAAATATTAGAATTTTGAACTTTTAGAAGCCCTAAATAGGGCTGTCCGCGAGTCCGTTTCGGAACGGTCATGACCGTTTCGGAACGGGGCGGCTAGGGTTTGACCCTTCTTAAAACCTTTGACATATCGTTTCGAAACGGGGACGACCGTTTCGAAACACGTTTGACCCGTATCGGAACGCGTTCCGATACACCTTTACATCGAACCGAAAACGTTTCGAAACGCCTGGGGCCGTTTCGAAACGCCCTTCTCTCAGGACAAAATTTAAGGCACCCGTATCGGAACGGGTTAACCCGTTTCGATACACCTGGGCCTGGAAGTGCAGATGAGGCTCTAAAATGCAGAAAAAATAATTTTCTAAGAGGCCAAACATGCATATATGATATGAATGAGCAGGCAAACATATTTAGGCATAAACATACTCCCCCTAACTATATGCATGGAAGAAATTGGGAGTCTAAACATATAAACATGATATTTCACAAAATCAAGCATATTTAAGTTTTAAAAGAGGTCCTAAAGGTCAAGATAGGCTAGTTAGGCCCAATTCTCTCCTAAGGGACCAAAAACGCTCTTTATCTAATGGTTTTGTGAAAATGTCCGCTAATTGATTTAAGGTGTCTACATACTCTATAGCCACATCTTTCTTAAGGACATGATCTCTAATGAAATGATGCCTTATTTCTATATGTTTGGTTCTAGAGTGTTGGATGGGATTTTTTGTTAAACATATTGCACTTGTATTATCACATTTAAGGGGTATGGTTTCTATTTTTACACCATAATCTAAGAGTTGTTGTTTCATCCAAAGGACTTGAGCACAACAACTTCCTAAGGATATGTACTCGGCTTCGGTGGTAGATAAAGCTACACTATTTTGTTTCTTAGAGAACCAAGATATGAGCATACTACCTAAGAATTGACAAGTTCCTGAAGTACTTTTCCTATCGATTTTGCAACCCCCATAATCCGCATCCGAGTAAGCATGTAGGTTGAAGGTAGAGACTCTAGGATACCAAAGGCCTAAACAAGGAGTGTCTCTAAGGTATCTAAAGATTCTCTTAACGGCTATAAGGTGAGACTCTCTAGGACTAGCTTGAAACCTAGCACACAAGCAAACACTAAACAGTATATCCGGTCTACTTGCGGTAAGGTAAAGCAAAGATCCAATCATAGAGCGATAAAGCTTAGAGTCAACACACTTACCTCCTTCATCTTTGTCAAGCTTTGTAGATGAGCTCATAGGAGTGGCTTGAGGTTTTGTGTTCTCCAAGCCAAACTTGTTGAGCATATCCTTTATGTATTTTGCTTGATTTATGAAGGTGCCATCCTTCATTTGTTTGATTTGGAGTCCCAAAAAGAATGAGAGCTCCCCCATCATGCTCATCTCAAATTCACCTTGCATTAACTTAGCAAATTCTTGACAATGACATTCATTAGTAGATCCAAATATAATATCATCAACATAAATTTGAACTACTAAAATGTCATTTTTATACATTTTTATAAAGAGTGTAGTGTCCACCTTACCTTTTTCAAATCCTTTTTCAATCAAAAAATTTGAAAGCCTTTCATACCAAGCTCTAGGAGCTTGTTTTAAACCATAAAGTGCTTTTGTAAGTTTGAAAACATGATTTGGAAATTTTGAGTCTTCAAAACCCGGTGGTTGTTCTACGTATACTTCTTCATTTATAAAACCATTTAAAAATGCGCTTTTAACGTCCATTTGAAAAAGCTTGAAATTATGATAACATGCATATGCAAGCAACATCCTAATGGCTTCCATTCTAGCTACGGGTGCATAGGTTTCATCAAAATCTATTCCCTCCTCTTGAGTGTAACCTTGTGCTACAAGTCTAGCTTTATTTCTTACAATGTTACCACTCTCATCTAGTTTGTTCCTAAATACCCATTTAGTTCCTATTGTAGATTGATTACTAGGCCTATCAACTAATGTCCAAACATTACTTCTCTCAAATTGATTTAACTCTTCTTGCATAGCCATAATCCAAAAATCATCTTTCAATGCTTCTTTGATATTTTTAGGCTCTATGCATGAGATAAATGCAATATGATTCATTAATTTAAGAGAAGAACGAGTGGTTACCCCCTTGGATGGATCACCCAAGATTTCACCATCTTTGACATAGTTCAACTCCCTTGGATAGCTAACTTCCTTTTCCTCAATAGCCAAGTCCCTCAAGGCTTCAAGAGGTGGATCTTGTGTGTCTTCTTCTTTTGGTTGAATCTCATCCTTCTTTGAAGTTTGACCTCCATCAAAGGTATTTGTGATTCCTACATTATCATCATCACAAGAATCCTTCCTAGGAAGGGGATTGTCATCGAATACAACATGAATAGATTCTTCTACAACTAAAGTTCTTTTGTTAAATACTCGATAGGCTTTAGAGGTTAAAGAGTAACCTATAAAAATAGCTTCATCACTTTTTGCATCAAATTTACCTAAATTATCTTTTCCATTATTTAAAACAAAACATTTACATCCAAAAGGGTGGAAGTAGCTAATATTAGGCTTTTTAGATTTTAAAATCTCATAAGGTGTTTTCTTTAAAATCGGCCTAATGGTTACACGATTTATAATATAACAAGCCGTGTTTGTTGCTTCCGCCCAAAAATATTTTGGTAAATTATTTTCGCAAAGCATAGTTCTAGCCATTTCTTGTAAAGTTCTATTTTTCCTCTCAACTACCCCATTTTGTTGAGGAGTTCGAGGGGCTGAAAAATTATGGCTAATACCATTTTCATTTAGAAAATCTTCAAATCCTAAATTTTGAAATTCGGTTCCATGATCACTTCTAATATGTGAAATTTTAAGTTCAAGATCATTTTGAATTAATTTTGAAAATGTGATGAATTTTTCCAAAGCCTCATCCTTAGTACTTAAAAAGAGAACCCAAGTGAATCTAGAAAAATCATCAACTAATACAAAAGCATATGATTTGCCACCCAAGCTCATAGTCCTAATTGGCCCAAATAAATCCATATGGATTAGTTGTAAACATCTACTAGTAGAAATGTCATTAATGGATTTAAAAGAAGATCTATGTTGTTTACCCTTTGAGCATGCATCACAAATTTTATCGTTCGAAAATTTTATCTTGGGTAAACCTTTAACTAGGTTTAGAGAGACTAGTTTTTCTAAAACACTTGTGCTAGCATGTCCTAGCTTCCTATGCCACAACCATGCATCATTTTTGTTTTGAGCAACTAAGCATGCATGAGATGTATGTATGTCATCTAGATGCACCATGTATATATTCCCTATGCGATGACCTATGAGCATAATATTATTAGTTTTAATGTCTACGATTTTACAACCGGTTTTATCAAATATAACATTAAAACCTTTATCACATAGTTGACTTATGCTCAATAAATTATGTTTAAGACCATTGACATATAAAACATTTTCAATGAGAGTAGTAGAGTGATTACCAATGGAGCCAATACCTTCAATGTGGCCTTTGGAGTTGTCACCAAATGTTACTACTCCTCCACTTTTTGGCTTTAGATCCATGAGTCGACTCTTGTCTCCGGTCATGTGTCTCGAGCATCCACTATCAAGGTACCATGAGTTTTGACTTTGTGCTTTGGCCTTGTAGCAATGCTCCCCCTACAAACAAAGATATTTAAACTTTTGTTTTTGGTACCCAAATCATTTTGGGTCCATGTGTGTTAGTTCCTAAAACTTTGGTTCCCTTAGGAATCCAAGGTGACATAGCAATAATATCATTAGATTTAACAAGTTCCTTAGGAACCCATACATTTCTAATTCTTTTAACTTTACTATGTCTAGGATAGTTATCTTGTTTGTAGTAGTTAGTCTTTTTCTTATATTGGTGTGTTCTAGAGGATTCTCCTATGTCATGTTTAACACTACCATTAATTTTTAAAGACTTTTTGAGCTCATTTAGCTCACTTAACACCTTTTGGTGTTCACAATTATTTTGAGATAAAAGATTATTAAGATCAATATTTTCTTTTTGAAAGAATTTAAGTTCATCTTCTAATCCTAATATCTTTTTCTCTATTTTAGAATTAGTTTGAGTAAGTGAGTCATTTTTCTCTTTTAATTCTATAATAATTTTTCTATTCCTAATAACCGACTCCCTATACTTCTCAACTAATTCATCATATACCTCTTGTAACTCATCATAAGCATCATTTAGTTCTTCATATGAAAAATCTAAAGTAGATGAGTTAGAGGTTACCAAGGAGGAATCTTCCTCAAGTGCCATGAGGCAGAGGTTCGCCACTTCTTGTTCGTCATCCTCCGATGACTCCTCATCACTCCAAGTAGCAAGCTTAGCTTTGAGCTTTTTCTTCTTCTCAAAGCCCTTCTTCTTGAGTTGAGGGCACTCCGAACGTATGTGGCCGGGTTGTCCGCACTCGAAGCAAGTGATTGGATCCCTTCCTTCTTCTTTGTTCTTACCTTTAAAGTCCATTTTCCTTTGGATTCTTCTTCCTCGGTTGGACCTCATAAGGCGTGAGAATCGTTTGGCTATCATAGCCAATTCTTCAAGTTCATCCTCATCACTAGATGAACTTTCATCAAGTTGGGAAGTTTTAGCTTTGAGAGCTATTCCTATTTTCTTCTTTTTCTCCCCTTCAAGCTTCTCCATTCTTTTTTCTTCTTTCTTTTTCTCATCTTCCCTTCCTTGCTTCATGATCTCGTGAGTAAGGAGAGAACCTACAAGTTCATCAAGCTTTAGAGTTTTTAAATTCTTTGCTTCGATGATAGCGGTTCTCTTCCCATCCCAAGATTCGGGAAGTGAATAGAGTAGCTTTCGGACAAGCTTGTCTTCCGGTATAATTTCTCCATAGCCCTTTAGACCATTCACAATTGTGGAGAATCGATCAAACATCTTTGACACCGTCTCATCAAATTCCATCTTGAAATTTTCATAACTAAGATTGAGAATTCCAATCTTAGTTTCTTTGACATCGTTGGTGCCTTCATAGGTGGTTTCAAGAGTGTCCCACACTTCTTTGGCACTTTCAATTGATGAGACCTTTGAGTAGATGTCCGGACCGAAAGCACAAAATAGCATGTGAAGAGCTTTATCATTTACTTGGATCTTTTTCCTTTCCTCTTCACTCATTTCCGTTCTTCTTTTAAGCACCATCTTGCCATCAACATCTTGCTTCAATGGAATATATGGTCCATCCTCAATGACATCCCACACAAGGTAGTCACTTGATTTAATAAATAGACGCATTTTATTTTTCCAAAATGAGTAGTTCTCACCATTGAAGAAAGGAGGCTTTGTGGTGGATTGTGAGTCGTACATGCCGGGAGCGGAGGTTGATGCCATCTCTTGATATTTTGATGATGATCACACTTCTTCCAAGGATCTCCTCTTGCGGTTGTTAATCCTCAAAGAGTTAAGCTCTGATACCAATTGTTGAGTGGATCACACGAATGATAATAACCAAGAGGGGGGGTGAATTGGAATTTTAACGATGTTGTAACGGAAATTGCAACTAAAAATATTGACACGGGAATTTAGAGTGGTTCAAGTTCACCAACCGAACTCTACATCCACTACCTTAGTCTCACCAAGGATTTCCAACAATTTCCACTAAATTGTTCGTCCCCTTTTTCCAGGACAAGGAGGCAACCTTTACAATTTCGGTTAATTTTTCTACCCAAAAATTAACCTAATCCTCACACAATAGAACAAAGAAATTTGGTGGCTAATAAGGTATCTCTCAATACAAATGATAGCCCGATATCAAGCACTCAACCCAATTGAACAAAATATAAATGAAGGATACAATTGGGGTTTCTAGATAAAAATGGGATTTCAACACAAATGCTTGTATTTGATGAAAGGATGTATACTTGTAGCTTTATTAATGATTGCTGGAGCTTCTTGGGGTCTTTTTATAGCCTCTTGAAGTTTTCTAGCCGTTGTGGGTGATGGGCTGAAAATTAGAGCCGTTGGGGTGTTTTTCTCACAACTTTTCAGCTTCCAGACGCCTACCGTTTCGGAACGGGGTCACCTGTTTCGAAACGGATTTCAAATAATATAGCCGTTGGAGCGTCTACGAGAACCCGTTTCGAAACGCCTAGGGGCCGTTTCGGAACGGTTTTGCCACTGCCAAAGGGGTGTTTCGAAACGGTCTTAGCCCGTTTCGGAACAGGTTTGCCACTGTCAAAGGGGTGTTTCGAAACGGCCTAAGCCCGTTTCGGAACGCCCTGTTTATTTTCAATTTTCAGTTTATAGCCGTTGCCCTTGTTCGTTTAAATGAAGAACAGTTTCGAAACGAGTCATACCGTTTCGAAACGCCTTGACCCGTTCCGATACCCGTTTCGGAACAGGTGCACATCGAACTGAAAGTGTTTCGAAACGCCCTTGGCCGTTTCGAAACGGGGCTTGAAAATTCCCTGTTTTGGCTTTGAAATTCTTAAAAAAAAATATTTGGTAAGTCTTTGGTTTTAGCTATGAAGTGGTCTTTAACAAGATGTAGGAAATTTTAAGGACTTTAAAATTTGTTTTGATATTTTTCATTTTAGTCCTTAGGTTTTTAGTTATATCAAAATTAAAGCATATGTTTCACAGCCTCCCATAAAACTTTTGGATCAAGACGAATTTTCGTAACTTGAAATTGGGAGAAGTCTATGGTCGAGTTTTTCGACGAAGAAAAAATATTGCTTTCGAGCAAATATAGACTTTATAACAATCTTTTTATAGATTGAAATTCACCATGATTTATCGCAATTTAAAATCATAGTTTAAGGGGAAAATAGATTTTACCGATAATGATTTTCCTTTCGAGAACGATGGAGACATAGCAAATGAACGAGACAACTTCTCATAATCCCTTTATATCACGTCTCTTTCCAAGTCATTTAAATACATGTAAAACACAAAACAAAGTTAAAAATACTAACTTTTACCAAATAAAATGACATAAATAATAATATAAAAATATCAAATATAATCATATAAGTAAAAGTATGAATAAGCATACCGCTAATTAACCCTTTTAGGAACAAGAGAAAACACACGTAATTTACACCAAACGCAACCTCTCCGTCTCTGTCGATTCGTCTTTTGGTTTGTGAGAAGCCACAAATTTATCTCTTTTCAATGTTCGAATAAAATCAAACATACTTCCAAGCTTTTCAAAAAATTAAATAAAAAAATTTAAGTTAAAATATAAAGAAAAAGACAATCGGTAATTTAAAAAAATGAAGAGAGAGAAAAAAAACTTATCTTTGGTTTATCCTAGAATCGAATTCTTTCCAATAACTTCTTTTGGATTCAAACAATGAAGACCTCAGTTGATTAGAGTCGTGTTGATAACGTGTTGTGAACAAAATAATGAAGAACAACGAACAAGTATAAAAGAATAAAGAGATGAGAGAAAGAGGGAGATTTGCATTATTCTCAAATATAGAATTGTGTATACAATGCCTTCAATGAATCATCTATTTATAGGCATAAGAAGTACATAATACATTAAACTCTAATTAATAGAGATAATATTCCTAATAATAAATAAATCAAACTCCTTAGATAAAGTTCTAATCATGATAGACATTCACATAGATAAATATTCATAACAAAAAATATTTTTATTAATAAATATATTTTTTAACAGTTATACGCGTTCCATGAAAATATAACAAATTTGAAATATTTTATTTAAAAAACTTGACATAAATAAATATATATCATTTTAAAATTTAAAAATAATTATTAATTATATAATTATATTTTCGTAAAGAATTATAAATTTATAAATTATAAATAAACACAATAGCAAATGAATGTTAAAATTGTAATTTGGCTCTCAAAATCACTTTTACAATTGCAAAAGCTAAAAATTTTTAACTTTTGCTTTGTGTTAAAAATCACTTTTTAAAAGCAGATTTTTTTCAAAAAGTTAGCTGTTTAGCATAGCTTTTGGCCTCAAACTAGTTTTTGAAACCAAAAGCTAGTAAGAGGGAGACCAGAGAGATGCTTAAATTTTCTTATAGTATCTACTGAATCTATTGTATTTTCTATTGACAATTTAATTTGTACCCAAATTTTTTTATAATTTCGCATCTCTTACTTTTTTAATACAACTTCCCATAGTTCGCACGTGTCTGTCCCTGTGTATATATATTATAAAAGGTATCTTAAAGTTTTCCCATATAAGATTGGGGTGTTCCTCGGTGAATGCATCCAGTTTACCTTCAAAAGCTTTAGAAAACTTGTAATATAATACTCTCTCTTTTTCTGAAGCTGTAATTCATTATTAAATTGTAAAGTTGACCGTGCCAAAAACCAGGTTTTGGAATAAGGGCTGGCCATTTGAAATTTGAAACTTTGCAGCCGAGAATTTGTAGATTAATATAAAATTGCCATTATCTTGTTTTGTATTCAAGAAATAATGCAGTTTCTAGTTTCAACACTTGATTAATTCAGAATCCAATCAAAGTCAATAAACTAAACAGGAAAACATAAATTTTCAAGAGTACAGGTTTGCATGTTGTAATGAGGTAACTATAAACTAAACTGGCAGCAGATGACTGAATCCTGGAGAATTCCCAAGTAGATACACTATTTCATGCATACTATAGTTCCGAAGAGGGACGGACACATGACTTTAGGGGTGAACTTATAAAATTTTAAGGGGCGAAAATAGATTTTTAATAGAAAATACATAAAAAAAACTTTTAAAAAATTCTTAATCATATATAAATTTTAAATTTTTAAGGGACCACTACCCCTCCGGCCTCCTTTGGTGCATCCCTGATTTTAAAATAAGATTCCATCCATCTGAGCTCTTTTCTTTATATATTCTTCTTCTATTTTGATTTTCCTTTTGACAATGTTGATGAGATTTGTTCTGTGATACTTATATTGAAACTTCCAATAAATAAACAAAAGGAGCCAGCCTTCTACTGTCACCTTCTTTCTGGTTTTGGAAGATTCCCTAACTTCTGCACCACATTTCTAGTTCAAAGTATATGCAAACATGGCTACTCTCAAGTATCCTAAGAAAAAAAATAAGGTTGTTTGAATGAATGTTTCTTTGTCAAAAAAAAAAAAAAAGAAAAAAAAATGAGGTTGCACCGATATGCAGTTCCTTTGGCATTGTAGGCAGGGCCGTCTCGGAGATTTTCGGGGCCCTGAGCGAAAATTAGAAATTTGACCTCTATATAACAAAAGCATATCTTATTAGTTTGAACAATTAAATTAATATTTTTTTAAGTCTTAATTACAAAATAAGTGTCCAAACTATACACGCTTTTTTTTGCTTTAGGTGCCTAAAGTTCATTTTATTATCATTTTGAGGTATTGATCATTATTTTTTATATAAAAAATGAAACTTTAGACATCTAAAAAAACCGACATAATTTGGGCACTAATTTTTTTTAAATAGATACCTAAAACAAAAAGCAGCATAATTTGAGCACTTATTTTTAATTTTTTAATGGTCGTTATCTAGAAATGGCGACAGAGTAAACTTCAGACACTTATTTTAACCCAAAAAACATTTTAGTGTCTAAAAAAGTATAGTTTGTACACTTATTTTGTAGTTAAGCCTTTCTTTAATAAATTATAAAAACATGATTAAATTTTTATCAAACACATTATTTTTATTGTTAGATTAATTAATTTATTTATCTAGGAAAAAATTAATTTTTACCATTAAATTAATTATTTGATCAATTAAAAAATATAAAAAATTAAAATTTAGGGGCCCTAGGCTGGTTGGGGGCCCTGAGCGGTCGCTCGGGATGCTCCCCCTCACAGCCGGCCCTGATTGTAGGGCTTTTAAGCTAGGCTAAATAAGGGTGCAACCTAAAATATTATCATACAACTAAAATATTATACTTTTTCATAACATTTTAGGTTATGTGTTTTCACTACAAGTTTCGAAACTTGTCATAAAACTACAAACCAAGTTTTGAAATTTGTCAAAAAAACCACCCACCTAAAATGTTATTGAAAAGTATAGCATTTTAGGTTGTATATAACATATTTACTTTCGCGATTTCTAACATTTCGGTTGTGTTATTTTTTAGCTTTAATTTAAGGCTGTTGTACCCTAGATTCTCCCTGTAAGATAACCTCAAGCTTATTAGTTATAATATTTGTCAGTCTGTCAGAAGTTCATTGGCTATGGATGCAAGTCAAAAGAGCACAAATGGCTATAATTCACATTTTTTTAAAAGGGAATGAGGTAAATAACGAAATAGTAATATATATGTATGTATGTAACATATAAGGGTGTTGTATTTGAGCCACATGAATTTTTGGATGCAGAATTGAAGGGATAAATTTATACTCTGATACATTTTATCGTTTGGAACCATTCAAGATATTACTCTACAATGGAGAAAAAGTGGGGGGACTGGAAAAGACCCTGACAAATCCTGATGATTTTTATTTGTTTTAACTTGGCTCCTTCCTTACTTTAAAGGATGCCCCTTTGGTCCTCTCTTTCCACACCAAAGCTCTCACCTTTCTTTCTCAGAAACATGGCCATAACCCAAACTTCATTCAACAATGATGCAGATGAAGAGTATATAGACATGGAGGTAAGTTCATCCTCCTCCAAGTTCTTGTGTTACTCCATAAGCTCTCCACCACAATGCACAGAGTTTGAGTTCCAAATGTGTTCACTTGATTGCAATGGAGATATTACCTCAACTTCACCTGCTGATGAGCTTTTTTACAAGGGCAAACTCCTCCCTCTCCACCTCCCACCTCGGCTGCAAATGGTTCAGAAACTCCTGCAAAGTTCTCCCAACAGTTCTACATTTGAACAAAATGGTCATGTCCATGCAATTGGTTCAACAAATGGAAGTGTTCCATTGGAACTCAACTCAGATGACTACTTGTTCGAATGGTCCACCGAAACGGATGGCTTCGGAGGCGACGATTCGAACAATTCTTGGTCTAAGAAGCTCAAGCAGATGAAGCAATCATCAATAACACAGAAGCTCAAGGCATCAAGAGAGTATCTCAAGTCTTTGTTTAGTAAATCTGCTTGTTCAGATGAATCTTGTGCCAAAGCTGCTGCAGAAAATGGTTCAGAGACCAACAACAAGTACATGAAAATGGCAAAGAAGAAACCAGTTGGGAAGATTGATAAAGATAGATACAAAATGTCAAGTATTATTACAAAGGGCATTGATAGGGAGTTAGCTGAGGATGTTGCAGATAGCCATAGGAAGTCTTTTTCTGGGGTGATTCACAGGCATTCTGCAACAAAGTCTTCATCTTCATCAACATCTTCATCTTCTTCAACATCTTTTTCATTCAGTTCAAGTGGATTCTGTGATTTGCAGTTGCTGAAAAGGAGCAATAGTGCCAATTTAGAGATTGAAAGTTCAATTCAAGGAGCCATTGCTCACTGTAAGCTGTCTCAGAAACTTGGGGTTTGCTCACTTTCTGCTTCAAAGATCTCTGTTTGTGGGGACCAGGAAAGACCAGAACTTTGCAGCATTTGAGCTTGAAATCCGACATAAGAAGCAGAGGGAAGAAAGTGAGTGCCATTTCAATGCAGTGTGGTGGTATTTAGATACTTTTCAATGGAAAACATGTTGAAAATCCATCATTGTTCAAATAATAAAAAGGAAAAACAAAAATGATTCTGAGAATCTTCCATGGAAGTTCATTATTCAAATTTCAAAATCAAATAATCTAACCCCCACCCCACTGTATTGAATTTTGTACTTGCTCAAGATTATACAACTTCTATTTGCTTTCCTCACCTCCTTGGACTGGGACAAGACATTCTCTTTACAACGAATTGCCAGTTTCGTACAGCATCTTTTCACATTTGACAATGATCCTTATCACTTAACTGTGTTTTTAATGCACTGATATAACAGTGAATGAAACATCTCGAAACATGAGTAAAATTCAACTTGAGATGTACTGGAGTGGCCGATACATACATACATAAATACATACATGCATACATACTGGTACAATATTTTTCCTACATGAAGCTTTTCCTTGAATCAGATTCTGTATCATTGTTTCAGTCTTTTCAGACTTTATTATGACTTTCAGACTGCCATCTTTTTATCTTTTCTTTTTAGTAAAGAGAAACTTCACTTTGAATTACTTCAATGGACAAGCCACCTAATTTAAGGCTAAAAGACGGCAAGTTCGGAAAAGATGACTTTATTATCTCAACTCAGAAATAAAATCATTAGGAACTGAATGATATAAACAATCCAATAACAATGCAGCACTTTTATGCTAGTCAAAAACTCCATTTTAAACCCGAAGTTTAGTCTGGTTAATTCATACAGAACCAAAAGGGTAACATCTGATTTAAATCATAATATCTGCAATCCTTTCTTCCTATTTTATTTCGACTGCATCCCTAAAAACCTTTTCTTTGGGCAATAAGTTAGTGTTGCTATTTAGTTCATCATTTTTACTTCATCAAGGAAGCAATAATATATCCAACCATTCATGATATAATGGCCTTAAGCAATCAAGAAAAAGAATTTTCTGCCCATAATAGGCCTCTAGAGAAGGGGATTTCAATTTACCAAAAACAAGCATATATTTCGACCAAATGAAAAGCATGTGAGAAATGTCAGGTTAGATTCAAGGCATCAATATTATTTCATCAAGACAATTTCTAAATTTATGAAAAAAATCTGTAGTAAAACAACTTGTCATCTTCTTACACTTTGTCTTGAGGCACAAACAATGCAACTTCAGCTACAATAATCATAATCTTGCTTCGACTCATTTCAAATCAAACATTAATAATGTCTTTCTCTGCTAAATTACTTGGAAAATTCGAAAACCTTAGTCTGCTTAAGTAGGGTCCATCTCCTTTATAGTGTTGTCTTTGCTACAGTCTAGATTATCGACAAGCAAAGAACGGAAGTACAATCATAGAAAGAAAGGTTCATTGCATTCAGCACTGATTGAAGACAAAAGAAAAGCTCACCCAAAAATACAAGCATAACACAGCAAAATATATGTTGACAATCTATGAAACTCGTGGACTTTGTACGAATGCCGATAGCTTTGCCACCAGAAGAAGTCAGATAACAAGAATATAAATGGGAGAGATGTAACCCCTATTTTGACCTAAGGGTTTGAAACAAATTGAAATTGAAGATTTGGAAACTTTCCCCTCAAGTAAGGTTATTTGTGAAAAATCGTGCCCAAATTATTATTCAATTATAATAATTAACCTTTAATGTTTCATCTTAAAACAAACATGCTAAAAATAGTTTATCAAATCTAAAAATAATAAATGTGCAAGTCCACGTTTACAACCAAATCTGAAAATACTTAAATAATTAAATATAAGTCTAAAAGAAAACATACTGATAAATAGTATCAAATTATGTTCATGCGAGGTCCACCAAGTACCGAAACCTAAGTCTGGAAATCTAAAACAGATAATAAGGGGGAGTCAGCTATAAAGCTCAGTGTGTCTCTAAAGTGCATAACAGAAGTCAATCCAACAGTCAAGCAACAAATCAAGAATTCACAGATATTCCGAAGTATTACAAGCAATGCATATAGATATCATCATGACATGCACCCATCTACATCACCGTCCGAAGAGTGAGGTTCCCCTGAACCACTCTACACCGCAACACCATGTCTGAAGCAGAACTCATCCCGAAAGATGAAACTACTAATCCGAAGCGAAGTTCAACCCGAAGGATGAAGTCGCTAAGCTTCCTCCATACAATATCCCAACCCAATGATATGACATGTAATTCGATTTCAGAGTCCGAATGCAATCTTGTTAAACAACTAAGATGCATGTACATAATAATCTGATTCCGATATATGTTACATAACATGGTCACAACATTCAAGTCATATAATATTTATCAGATAACATAGCAGAATAGCACACCGATATATATATATATATATCATACAAATCATGCATTCAGACATCAAATACATGTAGCACAAACAAAGAACACACCTTAGGCAACTAAACAGTCAACGGATAGTGACGTCTCCCACACTCAGCCCTAGCGGAAGGTCGGACAAAATCAGCTCCTAAAAATAAAGAACACTATATGAGATTTCCTACTATGCCACATTCAAATAAACTGCGCTTAACAGAAATCTTACTAGCAGATCTCGAAGACTGTGCCACCAGAGGTCTGCCTGGCGGGGGAGGAGGTAAAGTCTCGGGGTCAGAGTCCACGTCACATGAACACAAAAATAACTAAGTCAAACTCTGATGCAACATTTAAAAAAAATTTGAGCTTAACAAATAAACTTGATCCAAAAAGGTATTTCGGGTTCGAATTTGAAGAAACGGACATCGGCAATGGAACCAGAACGTCAAAAAACATAGAGGTGAACTCGGCCAAAAAAGGCAACGTTGACGTCATCATTGACCACGATGACGTCATCGTTGACGTCAGCCTGCATCAGCATTGCAACAGCAGATGACGTCATCCAACTTGGTTAGCTAGGCCGGTTCGGTTTAGAGCACTGGTCCGGTTCAACCATGCCGCCCGGTCTGGTTCCACTCACCCAACCGGTTCAAATCCATCAACCACCCAAATTAGATTCAAAACCCTAAATTCCCAAATCAACCAAACCCTAATATCATCCCCCCAAAACCTAACCCTAACCGATTAACCCAACCCATCAGCAACCGGCAAAGATCCACGGCGGCCAGCAAACCGATGGCGGCGGCAACCTGAAGCCCAACCGACTCGACCAAAACACTCACCCCAAACCTGGGACGGAGGCGGCGCACGCAGAGGACGGCAGCGGCAGAGCGATTCACAACGGTTTCAAACTGTTACCAGCACAGAACGGTGGCGCGACGAGGGCTGGTGACCGGGCTATGATCGCAAGGTCATGACGAGCGCACCGACACCCTCAAAACGCCGAACGGACAAGAACGGTCTCTTGGCCGGAGCTTAACGGAGAGGGTAAGGGGTTTTTGATTGATTATTTTATTAATTTTTCTTTTGTTTTGAGAGAAAACCGAGAGAGATGAGTGCGGCGCAAAAAGAAAAATCTGATACAAAAGGAGTGTTTACCCTAGACAAATGGGTAAATTATAGAAGAAGGGTCCCTATTTTTGCCCGCCTAACAATTTAACCACCAAACTTTTAATTTTATTCAATTAGGTCTCTAATTCCAATTAGGTTAATTTTCGAAAATTTCCCCAAATTCTAGGGTTTCCAATTGGGAATTTTCACAATTAGGGTTTACAAATTAGGGCTAAATTGGGATGTTACAACTCTCCCCCCGTAAAAAGAAATTTCGGCCTCGAAATTTACCTAGAGCAAACAAATGCAGATACTGAGCTTTGATGACAGCTTTGGGCTCCCAGGTAGCCTCTTCATGACTGCGACCACGCCACAAGACTTTGACCATCTTAATGGTCTTCCTTCTGAGAACTTTCTTATCCTGAGCAAGAATCTCGATAGGCTCCTCCTCAAAGCGCAAATCAGGACGAATCTCAATCTCCTCCACAGGAAAAACATGAGACAGATCAGCATGGTAGCGTCTCAACACAGAAACATGGAAAACATCATGAATACGCTGAAGCTCTGGTGGTAACTCAAGCTGATAAGCAACAGGTCCAACCCGACGAAGAATCCGAAAAGGACCAATATAACGAGGACTCAGCTTGCCCTTCCAACCAAACCGAAGTACCTTCCTCCAAGGAGATACTTTCAGAAAACCTCATCACCGACCTCAAACTCAAGATCTCGACGTCTCAAGTCGGCATAAGACTTCTGTCTATCAAAAGCAACCTTAAGCCGGTCTCGAATCAATATGACTGTCTGCTCGGCCTCATGGACTATGTTTGGTCCCAACAGTCTATGCTCATTAAGTTCAGTCCATCCGATCGGTGACCTACACCTACGTCCGTATAGAGCCTCAT
This sequence comes from Hibiscus trionum, assembly GCA_030270665.1. Taxonomy (NCBI): domain Eukaryota; kingdom Viridiplantae; phylum Streptophyta; class Magnoliopsida; order Malvales; family Malvaceae; genus Hibiscus; species Hibiscus trionum. The sequence continues at coordinate 35,293,356 of BSYR01000017.1, forward strand.
ACGGTGCCAACTTGATAATGGCCTGGTAGCTGTTATTGTATGCAAACTCTGCAAGCGGCAAGAAATCCTCCCAATTACCACTGTAATCGAGAACACAACCTCTCAACATGTCCTCAAGAATCTGAATCACACGCTCGGACTGCCCGTCAGTCTGCGGATGATAAGATGTACTGAAGTTCAACTGGGTACCCAAAGCAGAGTGAAGTGCCTTCTAGAACTTCGCTGTAAATCTCGGATCACGATCAGAAATAATTGATATCGGTACCCCATGAAGTTGAACGATCCCAAAAATATAGAGCCGAGTCAATTTACTCAAAGGATATTTGACTCGAACAGGAATGAAATGCGCAGACTTAGTCAAACGGTCCACTATAACCCAGACGGGGTCCTTCTTAGACGGAGTCATCGGAAGACCACTGACAAAATCCATAGTCACATGCTCCCACTTCCACTGAGGAATCTCGATGTGCTGAAGCAACCCAGATGGACGCTGATGCTCTGCCTTGACTCTCTGACAAGTCATACACTTAGACACAAATCCGAAAACATCCCGCTTAAGACCTTTCCACCAATACCTCTGACGAAGGTTCTTATACATCTTACCACCACCAGGATGCATATAATAGGGACTGTCATGTGCCTCGCGAAGAATAACCTGTTTCAACCCAGATTTCCTCGGAATATAATATCGGCCTCGGAAACACAAAACACCATCCTGATCAATAGTAAAATCCACAGACATACCATCAGAAACCTCCCTGATACGGTGCATAAGAAAAAGGATCAGTGGGCTGCTCAGCTCTAATATCAGATATCAGCGTAGGAATAACCCGAAGTTCTACCATCAAACTACCATCCTCAAACAAACTCATCCGAGAAAACAAGGTCCTCAAATCTGAAATGGCGTTACGACTCAAGGCGTCAGCAACCACGTTTGCCTTCCCCGGGTGACACTCTATCTCACAGTCATAATCTTTGAGAAGTTCCAACCAGCGACACTGTCTCAGATTCAACTCTTTCTGTGTAAGGAGGTACTTTAGACTTTTGTGATCGGTGAAGATATAGCACTTCTCTCCATAGAGATAGTGTCTCCAGATTTTCAAAGCAAAGATCACAGCAGCAAGCTCCAAATCATGGGTAGGGTAGTTGCACTCATGCGCTTTCAACTGACGAGACGCATAAGCCACTACCTTCCCCTCCTGCATCAGAACACATCCCAATCCCGTGTGGGAGGCATCACTGTATACCGTATAAGCCTTTCTAGGCTCAGGCTGAATCAGAACCGGTGCTTCAGTCAACACGGTCTTAAGCTTCTCAAAACTGGTCTGCTGAGCCTCAGTCTAGACAAAAGGAATATCCTTCCTCAGAAGTTTAGTCAAATGAGCTGCAATAATCGAAAACCCCTCCACAAACCTCCGATAATTGCCAGCTAAACCCAAGAAGCTTCGAATCTCAAGAACATTCTTGGGCTGCTTCCAACCCAAAATAGCCTCAATCTTCTTTGGATCAACCTAAATACCATTAGCAGAAACCACATGTCCCAAGAAGGTAACCTCGGTCAACCAAAATTCACATTTACTGAACTTTGCATACAACTGCTTTTCTTGCAAAGTCTGTAGGACAATTCGGAGATGTTCCTCATGTTCTGCCTCCGATTTAGAATAAACCAGTATGTCATCAATGAAAACCACCACAAACTGGTCCAGATAGGGTTGAAACACCATATTCATCATATCCATAAAGGCTGCAGGGGCATTAGTCAATCCAAACGGCATCACCAAAAACTCGTAATGACCATAACGAGTCCGAAAAGCGGTCTTGAACACATCAGAATCCTTAACATTGGGTTGGTAATAACTCGATCTCAGGTCTATCTTAGGGAATACTGTAGCTTCCCGGAACTGATCGAACAAGTCATTAATAAGAGGAATGGGATACTTGTTCTTGATCGTTAGCTTGTTCAGCTTCCGATAATCAATACAAAGCCAAAGTGATCTGTCCTTCTTCTTCACAAACAAAACATGGGCTCCCCAGGGAGAAACACTAGGTCGGATGAAACCCCTATCCAGCAATTCCTGCAACTGGATCTTCAATTCCTTAAGCTCTTTCGGAGCCATCCTGTACGGAGCCGTAGAGACAGGGGCTATGCCCGGATATACATCTATGCCAAACTCAAACTCATCACGTTTTGGCGGTACCCCCGGCAATTCCTCCGGAAAAACATCTGGAAAATCCCTAACCACCCGGATCTTATCCAAATCAGAATATGATTGCCTAGAGTCAAGAATATAAGCAAGGTAGGCAGTGGCCCCACGTCGAATCATCTTTTCTACTTTAAGAGCCGAAACAACATTGGACATGTAACCTCTACGCTCACCCACCATAATCACCTCGCACCCATCTGAGGTTTTTAGAGTCGCCCTTTTCTTTTCACAATCCAAATTGACTCGATGAGTGGATAACCAATCCATTCCGAGAATAAGATCAAACTCTCTGAAAGGTAACTCTATCAAATCAGCAGAGAATATTTTCCCTAGAATCTCCAAAGGGCAATTCTTGTACACCTTAGTAACCTTGACATGGTCACCAACTGGACTATAAACTGGAACCGCATTCACAGTATTCTCAACCGAAATTTCAAGTCCCCCAGATACCGAACTCGCGACATACGAATGGGTAGAACCAATATCCAATAATACAAAATACGGAATAGAGTGAATAGAAAAGGTACCAGCAATAACATCTGGCTCATCACGATCCTCATGTCTCCTGGTAGCATAAACCAAACCTGGCTGTCTCACCCCGGATCCAGCTGATCCTCCACTTTGAGCTGGCCTACCTCTACCAGCAGAAACTGTAGAATCAAGTCTACCTCGACCTCTACCCCTAGCAGGAGTCTGTACTGATGCCTGTGACTGACTCGCTGTGTGAGCTGACGGAGGTGCAAGCGAACAATCTCTGAAAAGATGATCGAATGACCCACAACAAAAACAAGCCCCAGATTGTCTCCTACACTCCCCAGAATGCCATTTCTTGCAAAAAGAACACTGTGGTACTCCTCGTGTGCTAGTAGAACCTCCAACACTAGAAGTCGGAACAGTAATGGTCACCGGTCTGGCTCTGGAATAACCCTGATAATCACTCTCATCTCTTGCCCTCTTCCTAATTTGGTTACCCTAACTATACCGAATTGACGCGGTCGACTGCCTCTTACCTCGATCCATACCCTGAGACTCAACTTGCCTCAACTCTGCCTCATTGCGTTCAGCAGTCCTAGCTCGCAAGGTAATATCCTTGTACTCTTTGTCCAAATGCAAAGCAACACCAGTATTGATCGAAGGTCGCAGACCCTTCAGAAACCAGTCGCACTTCTCTTTCTCTGTAGTAACTAACCCAGGAACGTACTGTACCAGCCTCAAAAACTCGATCTCATACTGATTCACGGTCATGTCATTTTGCTTCAGATTTATAAAGTCCTCTCGACACTTGGCTAGATACTCTGCCCCAACATATCTGTCTCGGAAAGCCTGACGGAAATGATCCCATGTAACCCGACTAGCAGAAATAACGGTCTTCTCAGCCTACCACCAGTTCAGGGCTTCACTCTTCAATAAAGATACAACCGCTCTTAATTTCCTGTCAGTAGGGTAGTCCATCTCATCAACTAATTGTTGTAATTTCTTCAGCCAATACTCTGCGTCAGCCAGATTTGCAGCCGTCTTACCATCAAACATCGACATCCCAGCAGACAAAAACTCAGCAGATATGGGTCTCCTAGAACCCTGTCGAAGATACTCAAGGAGCTCCAAATGCACTGCAGCAACATCAACTCCAGCAGTCTCACTGTTACTGGCTGCACGGTGACCTTCACTCTGAGTCTGCTGATCAGGGTGATCGGTCTGTTGACCACTCGTATGAACCTCATGTTGCTCCTCAGCCCGCTCATGTTGTCGGTTCTCCTAATGCTATGGCGAATGCTTAGGAGGATTAACGTCACTCGTATTCACAGCGGTACGACCTCGGCCAGCCGTAGCTTTGGTACTCCTACGAGGTGGCATAGTATTCTATCTATAAAAAGAAGAATCCTAAAGTCAAAATTGGTACTTGGAGACTTTAATTAAAATATATATTACTTCTTTAAAATTCAGACATTTATCTGAAAATCTCATAGTTTTCGAAAACATTTATTATGTATGCAAAATTTTGAAAACTTTAAAATCAAATTTTTATTGAGCCTCACAGGCCGAGGGGTGTAACCTAGGCTCTGATACCACTAAATGTAACCTCCTATTTTGACCTAAGGGTTTGAAACAAATTGAAATTGACGATTTGGAAACTTCCCCTCAAGTAAGGTTATTTGTGAAAAACCATGCCGAAATTATTATTCAATTATAATAATTAACCTTTAATGTTTCATCTTAAACCAAGCATGCTAAAAATAGTTTATCAAATCCCAAAAATAATAAATGTCCAAGTTCACGTTTACAACCAAATCTGAAAATACTTAAATAATTAAATATAAGTCTAAAAGAAAACATAGTGATAAATAGTATCAAATTATGTTCGTGCGAGGTCCTCCAAGTACTGAAACCTAAGTCTGGAAATCTAAAACATATACTAAGGGGAGTCAGCTATAAAGCTCAGTGTGTCTCTAAAGTGCATAACAGAAGTCAATCCAACAATCAAGCAACAAATCAAGAATTCACAGATATTCTGAAGTATTACAAGCAATGCATATAGATATCATCATGACATGCACCCATCTACATCACCGTCCGAAGAGTGAGGTTCCCCTGAACCACTCTACACCGCAACACCATGTCCGAAGCAGAACTCATCCCGAAAGATTGAACTGCTAATCCGAAGCGAAGTTCAACCCGAAGGATGAAGTCGCTGAGCTTCCTCCATACAATATCCCAACCCAATGATATGACATGTAATCCGATTTCAGAGTCCGAATGCAATCTTGTTAAATAACTAAGATGCATATACATAATAATCCGATTCCGATATATGTTACATAACATGGTCACAACATTCAAGTCATATAATATTTATCAGATAACAGAGCAGAATAGCACACCGATATATATATCATACAAATCATGCATTCAGACATCAGAGACATGTAGCACAGACAGAGAACACACCTTAGGCAGCTAAACAGTCAACATCGATAGTGACGTCTCCCATGCTCAACCCTAGCGGAAGGTCGGACAGAATCAACTCCTAAAAATAAAGAACACTATATGAGATTTCCTACTATGCCACATTCGAATAAACTACGCTTAACAGAAATCTTACTAGTAGATCTCGGTGACTGTGCCACCGGAGGTCTGCCTGGCGGAGGAGGAGGTAAAGTCTCGGGGTCAGAGTCCACGTCACCTGAACACAAAAATAATTGAGTCAAACTCTGATGCAACATTTAACAAAATTCTGAGTTTAACAAATAAACTTGATCCAAAAAGGTATTTCGGGTTCGAATTTGAAGAAACGGACAGCAACAACGGAACCAGAACGTTGAAAAACATGAAGGTGAACTCAGCCGAAAAAGTCAACGCTGACGTCAGCCTACATCAGCAGATGACGTCACTACTGACGTCATCCAACTCGGTCAACCAGGCCGGTTTGGTTCAGAGCACTGGTCCGGTTCAACCCAGCCGCCCGGTTTGGTTCCACTCACCCAACCGGTTCAACTACATCAGCCACCCAAATTAGATTCAAAACCCTAAATTCCCAAATCAACCAAACCCTAATATCATCCCCTCCAAAACCTAACCCTAACCGATTAACCCAACCCATCGGCAACCGGTAAAGATCCACGGCGGTCGGCAAACCGATGACGGCAGCAACCTGAAGCCCAACCGACTCGACCACAACACTCACCCCAAACTCGGGACGAAGGCGGCGCACGCAGAGGACGGCGACGACAGAGCGATTCACGACGGTTTCGAACCGTTACCAGCACAGAACGGTGGCGCGACGAGGACTGGTGGCCAGGCTATGATCGCAAGGTCACGACGAACGCATCGACACCCTCAAAACGCCGAAAGGACAAGAACGATCTCTTGGCCGGAGCTTAACGGAGAGGGTAAGGGGTTTTTGATTGATTATTTTATTAATTTTTCTTTTGTTTTGAGAGAAAACCGAGAGAGTTGAGTGCAGCGTAAAAAGACAAATCTGATACAAAAGGAGTGTTTACCCTAGAAAAATGGGTAAATTACAGAAGAAGGGTCCCTATTTTTGCCCGCCTAACAATTTAACCACCGAACTTTTAATTTTATTCAATTAGGTCCCTAATTCCAATTAGGTTAATTTTTAAAATTTTCCCCAAATTCTAGGGTTTCCAATTGGGAATTTTCACAATTAGGGTTTACAAATTGGGGTGTTACAAGAGACACGAAAAGATGTACTAGAAAGTAAATGTCTTACTAGCAGGCAGTCTATCACTATCATGGTCAAGTACTGGTTCCCTCACTCGAATGAAGCCATAGTAGTATTCAACATTACCAGAGAGTATAAAAAGTTCACAGCTTTCATCATCAATGATTGGCCTATGGAACCATTTGAACTAACCTACAAATTATAAGTTATATGAAGAAAAATTGAAGTCATTACTGAAAATTAACAAATTTCATCTTAATGTGGTAAGCATTATTGCAATACTCACTGGCACTCTTCCTTTGTTGTCTTGCAAGAAGAGGAAAAGGAACTGTATGACACTGAGAATCTTGTGCATGTGACAAGGGAGAAGCACAGTAAAATATATATAGATAGATAGATATTTCAATTATTTTTAGATAAAAGGCAATCAAGCCAAATCATTGACTGATTTCTTGATCCATCGAACTACAGAAATGAAATGTCTACATATTCTCCGCTGTATTACAATCTGCATAAGCTCAACCTTGCCATTTGCTGACATTCTGCTACGGTTAGTCAAATCTAATAATCTATATACGTGAGATAAAGAGTCTCTAGAGCATTGAAGCTCAAACCGCATAGAGTTTCTTGTGCTCGTTGTTTAGAATCTCTGTGTCAGACGTATATGGCTTGGGCAATGACTGAGATCTGCTATTCATTGAAGACCTACGGATGCTCCGAATTTTGGATGCCTCAATACGGTTCATAATCACCCAATAACACATTGTCCCCAATGTTGATACCATGATAACAGTCCCTATACCAGTAATAAGATTAGCTAACCACCTCTGGTTTTTTCCAACTACAACATACGAAAGAGCAAGAAATGAGACTGAAATCAGCACACATGCCAACCACATGAGCTTATTAATAACTGCCATCATCTGCTTCTTTGCCTTTCTCTCTATAACTACAACCGAGGTTTGCACTACTACAACAGCCAATGATATGAAGAGGGCTATGGAGTCGAAGACAATAAAAATCATAAATGGCAGTTTTGTGGCGATTCTCGCTTGTCCAGGGGAGACCCCTGGTGATATGTCGCTAGGACTGTCAGCATATTGGCCTGGGACATTGAAAATGGCAGCGAACGCAACAGAGGCAATAAGAATAGCGACCACTGTGCTGGAGTTGATAGCATTATTGAGACCTTCGACATGCATTTTGTTGAGCCGCTTAGCTATTCCTTGAACGCGTTTTCTTGTTTTGCGTGTATGCTCTAGCTGGTTATGAACTCCATTCTTTATATCACTTACAGTTTGTTTTAGTTCTCGAGCTGAGTTTGCAGGATGTGGCTTGATGGATTTGGCAGATTGGACTCCATGCTCTTTTAAGATACATGCAATAACAGATAGCTTATTCTTCTCTGCAGCATCGAGAGCCGTTTCCCCAGACTTGTTGATGACTAGTTTGTGAACTCCACTGTCATTTAGCAGCTTTTCAATAATCTGAAAAGTTGAGTTAGTGATGAGAAGGTTCACATCTTTACAGAAAGTTCAATCTGACAAAATCTAAAGAGACATAACAATTACAAAAAGTTCAATCCTCATTACCTGAATCCGACCCTTTCGAGTTCCTATATGCAAAGCTGTGTTGCCCTTAGCATCAACCATATTTATTAAAGAAGGATCCAACTTTATCAGCACATCTACCACTTCAACATTCTGTCCTTTAACAGCCATATGCAAAGCTGTTTGGCCCTTCTTGTCAACTCTTGTTGCAATTCCAGGTTCTTTAGACAAAAGGGCCTTTACTATCTCTATGTGCCCATTTCTTGCTGCCGAATGCAAGGCGGTTTTCCCGTTGCTCCTTGCTATCACGGCCACACTGCTGCCTTTTTCCAATAGGAAATTCACCACTTCAGTGTGGCCTTGTGATGCAGCAGTATGCAATGCTGTGGTGTTATAAGAATCAAAAGTCATTGAAAGATCATGGTTGGCCTCCATGAGAATCTTCAATACCTCTGAGACATCAGACAAAAAGATCTAGGCATAAATGTCCTAAAATTTTTAGATAAAAGGAATATTCGATAAGATATCTGCTAAAGAAATTGCAGATTTGGAGTTCCATTATCATTCTTAATATCACATCCAACATAATCATGGAGAGAAAAGCAAACTAAGAAACTGACCCAAGTCCCCTTGCTTCGAAGCAATATGGAAAGCATCAAAGCCATTCCTTGCTTTAACACCAGCCGAAACAATGTCATAGTACTTCATCATTTCCTTCACCAAATCAGCATAACCACACTCAGCAGCAACATATAAAGCAGTTTCACCGGATTGATTCCGCTTGGACAACAGATCCTTCAACTCCCCATCCTCTCTACTACCACTAATTATCTCCAAAACCAATTCAAAATCCCCAGCTCTCACCGCCGAGTGCAGCAGCGTATCGTCCTTTTTACTTGTCAATTGCTTTGTCATCTTCTTTTTCTCAAGGCTTAGCTCTTTTTCCATGGTTCCTTTGCCTCCCTTGATGCAAACTTCTTAAAGGAAACTTCTTTTTCTCTTTTTCTGAATAAAAAACATGAAGAATCCCTAAAATCAACATAGAAAAAGATTTGGTTCAGAAAATTCCCTTGCAACCCAAATTCAGTACCACATATTTTAATCTGAAAAATGAAACCCACTTGTCTCCCACACTCATCATTATAATATACATAGCTCATATCTATAATTATTACCAAATATCATAATTTAATCTGAAAAATTGAAACTTTGCTTCATGTTTGAATCTTTATCTTCACTCAATGAATCAAAGCAACAATTACAATTGGGTAGTTAAATTTTACCCTTCGCTTAAATCAAAGAACCCCAAGTAAAAAACAAAATCAAAGTAAACAAATAAAAAAACCAGTAAACAACAAAATCAAAGTAAACAAATCAAAGAACCCCAAATATTATAATTGGGTTCTTTTACTTACCAACGGTTCCGGGCTTTGAAGAAAAAACCAGAGCTTCCTTCGTCTCTGTTATAGAAACAGTTGATTGGAAAGTCCAAAAAAGGGTTTGTTTAGAACAAAGAAGGGGAATAAATTAGGGGGAAATTGGAAGCAAAAGAGGACAAAATGGCGATGGCTGGGTGTGGAGCATGATGGAAAAAGAGCAAAAGGCAAACACCGTTGAAAAATCTAAACTTGAAACACTGGCTGTGTCGAGTCCTACGTTGTATGATGCTACGCCAATTATTTTATTCCACGTGGGCAGTTATATTAACGACATGCGTCCACCGCTAATCAATTAACTGACGACCATGTTTCACACTTTCAATTATTAAAAGAGTTAACTCCAGCGAAGACCGGGTGATTCCAACGTTAGCACACTTAAAATTAGGTAAATTTTAGGTCGCATCGGTATTGTCATTGGATTTAGGCCAAATCGATTTAAGCCGTTGATGAAAAAAAAAGAGTAAAAGTGGAATCGATATCCTAAAATTAAAATTCTTTGATTGGAATAGAATCGACACTGATGAAATAATTTTAAATTTTCTAACCCTTAAACTCCTTCTCTCCCTCGTGAAAACTTCAGAAATTCTCATTCTCTCGTCCAAACTTTTCGTTTATCTTACAGGAGGAAATCGTGGGTTGGGCAGTTCTCGTATAATTATGGATGTTTTTTGTTTGCAATGGTATTATATTTTGCAAGATATGGTAAGGTTTTGTTTATTTCCATATGTTTCACCACTTATGATGTTTTATTGTTGTCCAAAACTCTCATTCTCTCGTCCAAACTTTTCGTATAATTATGGATGCTTTTCCAACTAGCCCTCAACTCACTCTCTCCCGAAACACTCTCAAAAGCGAAAACCAGCCACCATTTAACGAATCCCTGCCACTGCGGTGTGAGCTCCGGCCACCACGGGGTGATTTTCGGCCACCGCACGTCGCCGTCCGCAGCCGTTCACCGAAACCCTAACCACCCAAAAAACTTTATTTTCTCTGATTTCGAACCATATTATCCTAAATCTAGCCCGATCCGACCGGATCACCCATCTTCGCCCACCTAAATTACCTACCCGAAACCCTATTTTCAACACCGACGAATCACCGGCGACCAAAACCAGACTCTCTTCGGTTCTCACAGTGCCTAAAACTCTCCGATGACACTCCGACGACCGGTGGCAGCAAGATAAGTGTCTCCCCCTTTCCTTTTTTTCCTTTTTACGTTTTAGATCTAGGGTTAAATCTGGTTATTTTCTTAAATTCGGGACTAGAAAAAGAGATCTATTCTGATTTTAAGCCTTATTCGAGTTTAGGTTTAGGTTTTTGCTACTGTTTTTGTAATTTTTTGCTCGAATCTAATTTTTTTATTGTTTTGTTTGCAGGGGAAATGAAACGGAGAAAGAATTTTACCTTCTCGGCGTGTTTGATCGACTCTGGCGAGCAACCGATCGTCTTCTTCGAGGTTCCCGGTGACTTTTCCTGTTCTTCAAGTAACTTTCTCTCTCTCTCTTTTTAATTTTTGTAATTATTTCGCATTAATTCTTGTCTGCCACTAACTCTCTCTCTTCTTTTTATATCTAGCAGGTGGATGAAATCATGGTATTTGCTGGCGAAGCCAGCTGGCTCCGGACGAGCATCGATCCGTGTGAGAGCTCTCGGGCGAATGGGGTAGTGCCACATGTCTGTGGCCTTTATGTTTGGGTGGGAATTAGAAACACAACCCGGGTTTTGTGTTTGTTTGGGCCAGCTAACGTGTAATTTGGGTGGGAAAGTTGTAATATAAAAGATTTGGGCTTTGTTGTGATGTAAATGGTTATTTGGGTATGTAAAGTGGACTTGGTATAACATTTGGACTGTTTATATTTCTGGGTTTATATTTAATATTGTCTTTATTTATTTATAGAGGTATATATGTATATATATATGGGTACCAGAACAAAATAAGGGTATTACAGCTGCCCCTCTTTGCTCGTTACTGTGGAACAGGAATAGGGCAAAGACTGAAAAAACACGGATTTTGTCCGAACCATTCGTCCATCAAGACTTGAAGTTGTTTTTCTGATTATGAAATTCTTCAATCTTTTGCCAAACCATAGAGTATGAAGCTGTTCTTCTCATTATGAAATCCTTCGTCTTCTAGGTTTTGGAATTACTCTTTGAAATTCTTCATTTTTCGAGGTATGAAGTTGTTCTTATTATGAAATTCTTCATTCTCACTCTTTGTTAGTCCACATTTCTGTAAACGCACTGAATAAGCAAGCTCTTCTCATTAGGAACTTCCTCATTCTTCAAACGGCGAACTCTTCTCAATAGGAGCTCTTCATTCTTCTAGAAGACCTGGATTTGCCTCTCTACAAGGCGTCAAATAAGCAAGCTCTTCTCATTTGGAACTTCCTCATTCTTCAATCGGCAAACTCTTCTCATTAGGAATTCTTCTTCGCTGGACGAACTCTTCTCTTTAGGAGCTCTTCTTTCTTGGAGCGGACTCTTCTCATTATGAATCCTTCTTCGCTGGACGAACTCTTCTCAATAAGAGATCCATCTTTGCTGAGGCGGATTCTTCACATTATGAATCCTTCTTTGTTGAGCGAACTCTTCTCATTAGGAGTTCTTCTTTGTTGGGGGCAGACTCTTCTCATTACGAATCCTTCTTTGTTGGGTGAACTCTTCTCATTATGGGTTCTTCTTTGCTGGGGCAGACTCTTCTCATTATGAATCCTTCTTTTCTGGGTGAACTCTTCTCATTAGAAGTTCTTCTTTGCTGGGCGAACTCTTCTCATTAGGAGTTATGTTTTCTATCTACTTCCTGTCAAAACAACTAAAATATGAGGGTTAGAATGACCCTAATTTTCTACATGATGCATGAACCATGACTTGTTGAGATTCATCAATCGTCTTTTACCCTTTTAGGACCTTTTTTGATACTTCTTTTCTAATTCCTATCTCACATTCAGAATCAGCCGTCGCAACCTCCTTTCTGCGTCTCTGGCCCTTTGCTCTAAAGCACCCTTTCCGGTTTTCACTTTAGGTTGCTTTTCTCAAAGCGCCCTTTTGGCTTTTCATTTTGGCCCTTTTTTCTTAGCCGCCTTTTCAGGTTTTCACCTCAATTTTCTATTTCTCTTTTCTTCTTCCTTTTCTTTTTCTTTTTTCTTCTTCTTCTTTTTTTCTTTTTTCTTGATAGAGAATAAAGGAAAGGTATTATAACTGAGAAATCTTGTCTCGGCCAATCGTATGTTGTTTGGTCAACATTGCAAATACCCAATCTTTCAATGTTAAAGTTTTTCCAAATCCAAGAGTCTTTACAAAATGATGGTTCTCAACAGTAGATTATGGGGCTGCGGACATTCTTCCTCATTCCCGATCTTCATGAACTGTCCTAACTGAGATGCTGATTCAAAAGAGCATGATAATGTGTTGGTCTTGTGGTTCTGATCATCTCAACATAAACACAGAGATAAAAATCATTGTTCTTCGGGTGGCAGACTCCGTTGACATCTTTGTGGTCGGTCTTCAGATTTACACCATTTTGTCCCATACACTCTTTTTCAATACCCAGAGTGACAAGGTTCACTTGCACTTTTAAACCATAGTAATACCAGGAAATCATTTGTTTTTTTTCATTATATCAACCTTTTTATGATGCTTTGGAATAAAAAAGAAAACTCAGAAGTGAATTCATGAATTTTATTGAAGCTTATAAATCGAAATACAATAGAGTTTGAAATAGTCATGGCAAACAATAAAATCAAGAAACAAAGTCAGATCTTTGGGCATCCAAGACATGAAGGATACAACCACCCCATCGACCAGATATAGGGCTGAACTTGTAATCATGTTCAATGGGCCTCAAACGTTGCCAGAATGCTTACAGATGTGAAATCCCTTCCAAAATACCAAGTGTCCAAGAGGTCCTGATTATCAAATGCCTAACTTCATTTATCTGAGCTGCCTTAACAAGTTTTCAACTTAGATCCTTCTTTGGTTTCAAGGCGCCCTTTGCGGATTTTCATTTTAAACCCCCATTTTATTTTTGTTTTCTTTTTTTTTGTGATATCTAAGGCGCCCTTTCCGGGTTTTCACCATAGATATTTTCATTTTGCGGTAGCACCCTTTCGGGTTTTCACTCCGTTTTTATTCTCTTTTTGAATTCTTTAGGCATAATACTTCTTGACTGAATCAGAGTTCACCGGCTTGTGTAATTCCTTGCCATCCATTTCAGCCAAGATCAATGCTTCTCTAGAGAAGGCCTTCTTAACAACGTAGGGTCTTTTCCAGTTAGGCATCCATTTTCCATGGTCATCTCGATGTATTTGTAGGACCTTTTCCAACACAAGATCCCCCTCTCGGAATTCTCTCGTGCACACCTTTTTGTCATATGCCCGCATCATCCTTTTCTGGTACATTTGGTTGTGATAGATTGCCTTCAACCTCTTTTCCTCAATGAGATTTAACTGATCAAACCAAACTCGTAGCCATTCCGCATCAACCAACTTTACTTCATACAAAACTCAAAGAAATGGAATTTCGACCTCAATGGGGAGTACTGCTTCTGTCCCATAGACCAGAGAGTAAGGTGTTGCCCAGTTGAGGTTCGTATTGAAGTCCGTTACGCAAACAAAGTAAAAGGTAGTTTCTCATGCCAATCTTTGTAAGTTTATGTTGTCTTCGATATGATCTTCTTGATGTTCTTGTTGGCTGCTTCCACTACCCCATCCATCTTAGGGCGATAAGTCACAGAATTGTGATGAATGATTTTGAATTGCTCGCATGCTTCTACTATCACTTTATTGTTGAAATTGGTGGCATTATTCGTGATGATCCTTTATGGTAAACCATATCGACAAATTATCTCTTTCTTCAAGAACTTACAAATTGTCGTTCTTGTGATGTTGGCATAAGAAGCTGATTCGACCCACTTGGTAAAATAGTCTATGGCCATAAGAATAAAACGATGTCCATTAGAGGCTTTAGGGTAGATCTGTCCGATAACATCCATGCCCCATACAGAAAAAGGCCATGGTGAATTCATTGTATGAAGAGGTACTGGTGGAGAATTAATATTGTCAGCATATATCTAACACTTATAACAATTCTTGGCATATTCAATGCAATCTCCTTCCATACTTGTCCAATAATATTCAATGCACTTCCGCCATGATATTATTTGCTTCATTGGTGTTGACACATCTTAATAGGATCTGATATTTTCCTCTTTTATAAAGAATCTCTCCATCAAGTATATATCCTGAAGCCATTCTTCTAATAGTTCTTTTGTCATTGTCATTTGCCCCAAAGGGATAAGTCTGATACTTTAGATATTGCAAAATGTCATAATACCATGGATGCTTATCGACTTCTTCTTCTATACTGCAACAGTGAGCATATGTTTCATAACTTTACATGCGAACTGGAATTATGTCTTCTGGCTTATTTGCTAGGAATATCGAAGCCAGTGTTGCTAAGACATCTGCCATTTGGTTGTCTTCCCTGGGGATATATGTAAAGGTAATTTCTTCAAATTCTTTCATTAGCTCCAGGATCAATTTTTGGTACTCAATTAGCTTTACATCCTATGTTTCCCATTCTCCACGAAGTTGGTAGATCACCAATGCCGAGTCCCCATATACTTTTAAAACTTCTATCTTTCTTTCAATAGTAGCTCGCAGGTCCATGACACAAGCTTCATATTCTACCATCATGTTATTGGTGCAAAGCAATTCTAACTTGCTTGTGAACGGGTAATGTACATTATTTGGAGAAATCAATACCGCTCCAATTCCACATCCAAGAGCATTAGCTGCTCTATCAAAATATAATTTCCAAGTTTCACCACTTGGGATTCTGGTTTTCATCGTGGAGATATTCATCGCATCCTCATATGAGAAATCAAAGTTCAGGGGCTCATAATCTTCCGCTGTACGACTGGCTAAGAAATCTGCTATGGCACTTCCTTTTATTGCCTTTTGGCTTACATACACAATATCGAACTCTGACAATAACATTTGCCAACGTGCCAACCTTCTAGTCAACGTCGACACTTCCATCATAAATTTCAATGAATCAAGGCGGGAGATTAGCCATGTAGTGTGGTAAAACATATACTGTCTGAGCCTACGGGTTACCCAGACCAAATCACAATCATAACTTTTGGATTGGCGGGTGTCGTACTTCACATTCAGTAACTTTTTGCTCAAGTAATAAATGGCTCTTTCCTTCTTTCCTGTATCATCATGTTGCCCCAGCACACATCCCATTGAGTTTTCATAGACCGTCAAATAAAGGATCAATGGTCTATCGGGAACTGGCGCTACTAATATAGGAGCATTGTTCAAATACTTTTTGATCTTGTCAAATGCTTCTTGGCACTCTTCATTCCACTCTCCAGGGTTATTCTTTTTCAGCATCTTGAAGATTGGATCACATTTATTAGTTAATTGAGAAATGAACTGAGAAACATAATTCAATCTGCCAAGGAATCCACGAACTTTTGTTTTTGTGAACTGGGTGGTGGCAAGTTCTGAATAGCCTTCACTTTGTCTGGATCTATCTCAATTTCTCTTCTACTAACAACGAATCCAAAGAGTTTTCCAGATGTTACTCCAAAGGTACATTTGTTAGGGTTGAGTTTCAACTGGTATTTTCTCAATCTCAAGAACAACTTCCTCAGATTTTGGATATGTTCTTCTTCAGTATGGGACTTGGCGATCATATCATCCACGCACACCTCAACTTCTTTGTGCATCATATCATGAAACAAAGTAACCATCGCCCGTTGATAAGTTGCCCCGACATTCTTTAGTCCAAAAGGAATTACCTTGTAGCAATATGTGCACCATAAAGTTATGAACGTTTTTGACCATGTCTTCTGGATTCATCTTTATCTGATTGTACCCCGAGAAACCATCAATGAAGGAAAAACATGAATGCTTCGACGTATTGTCGACCAGAATATCTATGTGTGGCAAAGGGAAATTATCTTTTGGGCTGGCTCTAATCAGGTCTCAGTAGTCCACACACATTCGTACCTTCCCATCTTTCTTCGGTACATGAACTATATTGGCCACCCACTCTGGATACTAGGACACTGCAAGAAAACCAGCATCGATATGTTTCTGTACCTCTTCTTTTATCTTTATAACCATTTCCGGTCTCAATCTTCTAAGCTTCTATTGAACCGATTTGCATTCTGGTCTAATGGGCAATTTGTGTACCACTATGATAGTATTCAATCCTGACATATCTTGATAGAACCAGAAGAAGGCGTCTTTTTGAACTCTCGCAGCAGATCAATAAGTTTTTGCTTCTTTTCTAACGAAAATGTCGTCCCTATCTTTACTTCTCTTCTGGCCTCTTCTATTCCCAGATTGAGAACCTCCAACTCTTCTTTATGAGGCAAGATATGTTTGTCTTTCTTTTATACCAACCTTAGTAATTCTTTAGGGATTTCACATTCTGTTTCATCCTCAACTTCATTGATTTCCGCTAGACATACTGGCTTTTTAGGACCTACTCCAGGATTAGGTTTAGGATCATTCATGCAGTCGATAGTTGAAGACATGCAAAGGAAATAATAATATATTTTGAAAAGGATGTGAAAAATTAAAAACACGTTTGCCATTTGTGAATTAGCATGAAAAGCATCTTTATTAAAATGGATGGGTATAACGACCCTTAACAGACAATCCCTTATACTCGCGGGCAAAAGTATAAGGTGGTTCCTGGAATTTACTCTGTTTTATTATTGGTTACAAGGGAAATGTCCTTAGCCGTCCAATTCTTCAATATCTCACATGGGGCACATGGACGGATCATTCTAAAAAATTCACCAGGTTGGGTACCCTAAAAAATCCGACCAATAAAGAGTCCATCCAGGTTGTTACCAAAAATTTCCTCTTCGTGCAACCTTGATGTTTCTTGATTAACTTCTTCCAATTGCTTCTCAACATTCGTGAATCCTCACGATTTGAAAATCTTAGACATGTCAAAAGATGTCACCAGCTAGGAAGAAGCTTCAGTTCCCTACATGCGAGCTTTCCTCTGTTCCTTCCTTTCCCTCAACTCCCTCAGTCGATCTTTCACATTAGGAGTGAACCCTAGCCCAAAATAATATTTCTTTATAATGATGGGCCTTGGTCGTAGACATCCCTGCAGGTGTTTTCCAAGTCCTTTTCCTGTCTTTGGATCCTTTCCGAGCGTCTCTTGCATTGTCATTTTGGTGCAGTTTGACAACCTTGGCCCTAGGAATGGTTTTCCCTCATCGAAAAAGGTCACATTTACAAATTCCAGTGCCCTAAAAAAACACTCCAGGGCTTTCTCGTATGTTTAAATGTATGAGACATCAATAGTTATAGAGGCAATGATATCCTCCTCTACACCGACACTAATCAACTTCCCTTCTATAACGAATTTGAGCTTCTAGTGCAAAGATGATGGGACCGCTCTCGCCCAATGGATCCAGGGTCTTCCCAGTAAATAGTTATATGTCGGCTTAATGTCCATTACAACAAAATCTATGTTGCAGACTGTCGGCCCTATCAACAATGGTACTTCTATCTTCCCCAACACATCCCGTGTCGTTCCATCGAAGGATCTCACAGTATTTTGATATGCCTTCATGTGGGAGTCGTCAATAGGCAACCTCTGCAAAGTTGCCATTCGCATGACATTTAAGGCATATCCATTATCAATTAAAACTCCAGGCAGTACATATCCTTTGCAATGTGTGGTAATATTCAAAGCCTTTACTGACCCATCCCTCCTTCCGGTATCTCATCATTGGTAAACGTTATGTAGTTGTCAGCAGTGATGTGGTTCACAATTCTGTCCAGTTTATCCCCCGATATATCATTCGGCACAAATGTCTGGTTAAGCACCTTCATTAAAGCATTACGATGCCCCTCAGAACTCAACAACTACAAAACAGAAATCCTTGCTTGCTGCCTTTTTAGCTGTTCCACGATACTATACTCGCTATGCTTCAGAAACCTCAAAAACACCCAGGCTTGCTCTTCCGTATCTGGCTCATTTATCTTTTGAGCGGGATCTTCTTCAAAAATATTTTCCGATGTTGCGGTTGCTTTTCCTTTAGCTTTCTCAACTTGTTTCATCATCTCTGGGGAAGAATAGCATCTGCCACTTCGAGTAAAATAGCCCACTTCATTTATCGCCTCTGCATCTGGCTGCTTATCTTTCTCCGGTTCATTCTTCATTTCATCACTTGGCTTTGCTTCTATCTTTAGTTTCTCCTTTTCCGGTATTGTTACCTTGACTGTGTAATTCCAAGGAACTGCATTGGTGCTCTGGAAAGCAAACGGTGTATGGGTTGAGATTATTACTTTCGGGGCCACTACTGGTTTTGAACTTGCAACCTTTGGTCTAACAGATACAACCAAAGGCTTATGAACTCCGTACTTTACCCCAAAACATTTTGATGTACACACCTCAACTTCCCTCCTTGTTCCAGCCTTCTCAAAGAACTCAATTTATTTGTTGTCCATCATCTTTTGAATCAAGTCCTTGAACTCTTGACAGTGTTGGATTTCATGATCACACTCTTGGTGATATTCACAGTACATCTTGACAAGTACTTCCATTTAAACCTTCATACCAATTTCAATCATCTTGGCATTGTACACCTGTTCAAACACCCATTTCAGCGGAGATCTTATTTCCGATACATCAATCTTCAATCGTCTTGCTTCATCATCTTCTTTAATAGCATTCACCCCTCGCCCACCATGACTTGGCAAAGGGTTTGCAACAATGCTTGGCTCATCAAACTTTAAGATCCCAGTGTTGATCAAATTCTGCACCACCTTCTTAAATGTCATGCATGTCTCAATCGAATGCCCCGGTATCCCAACATGAAATTCATAATGGGCATCTGATATGTACCATGGAGGGTAAGGAGGCTATAAGGGTGTCAAATGATATGGCCTTACCAAATCTGCTTCATGCAACTGGGGATACAATTCAACATATGTCATTAGAATGGGTGTGAAATTCACACTATCATTTCTCGGCCCACGAGAGTCATTCTTATTCAAATTCTGTGAGTTTCCCGCTGCAGTTCCAGGTGAGGTAATGGTCACATTCTTCGGAGCCTCATACGTACTTGTATTATTCACTTCACTATTCTTCCTCTTATAATTCCTTCGAGAGCTCTCTCCACTCTCAATTTGACCACTCTTGATTGTAGCCTATATCAATTCCCCAGTCATTACAATATCAACAAAATTCTGAGTAGCATTATTGATCAACCTCTCGAAAAGTGGCCCTCTCAAAGTTTGAACAAACATGTGGGTTACCTCATTTTGCATCAGCGGAGTTTGTACTTGTGCTGCGACATCTCTCCATATTTGATCATATGGCCGGAGCGTTTCATCATTTTTCTGCTCCATTCCCTGTAGCATAACTCGACTAGGGACCATTTTTGTCACATGTTTGTAGTGCTCTACAAAGGGTCCTGAAAGGTCCTTCCACGACTGTATGTTCACACGGCTCAGCTGTGTGTACCACCGGGCTGCTGAACTAGTTAGGCTATCCTTGAAGCAATGTATCAACAATTTCTCATCCTTCAAATGGGCAGCCATTTTCTGGCAATACATCGTGAGGTGGGCCTTTGGACAAGTAGTCCCATCATATTTTTCAAAGTCTGGGGCCATAAATTTCGGAGGCAATATCAAATCAGTCACCAAACTCATTTCAGCAGCGTCTGGGCCCAACTCATTTGCTTTCTGTAACTCCAACAAGCAATCTTCTAAGGCTTTGCAATGCTCTTCATACTTTTTTCTCAATTTCTACATGAATCTTTTTGATCTCATTCAAAGTATTTAGATATGGGACCTCCTCACCACTCCCGAAGTTTGCTCCAACATGCACTGGGTGACTAGGTGTCGCCCCTGCCAAGTTGATGTGGACCTTCTTCACATGTGGAGGTTTTTCAGGCTGCATTCTGATGTGAGACGCAGTTTCATCTTGATCATTCATGTCGTTTGAAGCATCTTCAGGAGCTTTAGCTTTTCCTGACTCCTTAGGACCTAACAGAGTAGTTAACTGATTAATAATCTCTGCTTGAGTCTGAGTGAAATAGTCTTTGATAGATTGCTTGATCCTATCAAAGAGATTCTATGTCTCCACTCGATCATTCTTCAGGCTAGCAATCCGGTCCTCGACGACCATGGTTCTAGAACGCATACAGGTTCCGTATGAATGGGATATGATTGCAGCTTAAAGAAAACTCTTTCATTAAACCTTTATTTTATTAAATTCTTTATTTTGCAATATATCATAAAATTCCAGATGAATGTATGTATGCATGAATGCAATAAAAGATATTGAATTTAGGAACCAGTCTTTTTAGAAACACCCATTTCTCCGAAAGTTCAATTACATAGAAAAGATAAATTTCCTACAGAAAACTACTAGCCCTAATTCCTAAGTTGACCAGCTCGTGCAGCAAGCGAGTAATGTCCTCTCCGTGTTCTATTTTGACATTGGGTTGCTCCAACAGACTTGTAGCTTGTCTTCACAGAATCTAGACATACGAGGCAACACCCCTGACCTGTGCCTTGAAACTCACTAATTCATCATTCTGACATTGAACTTTGCGCCGTGCTACTTCATACTCGTCTTTCCACGCTCTGCTTTTTACCATCAGTGCTTCTTCATAACCAGCAAGTTTTTCTTTCAAGTCTTGGACAACATTCTCTAATTCCATCACCCTTTCATGCAGCCTTTCTTTTTCTATTTCTACTTGAACCTTGTCTTCATTATGACATTTTGTGATTAGTTCTTCCAGCTGTGTTACTTGGCTTTTCAGATCAAAATTCCTAGCTTGCTCTTCTTCCAGCCTCTTTTTTCGCCTTGCTACTCGATTCTTTGCTTGCTCATGCCTTCCTTTCATATATCCTCTTGTAATCGTCTATGTCATTGGTCATCACATCCAGTTTCTCTGATAAGCTCTTTATCACCTTGCTCGTTCCTCCCTTTTGCTTGGATTTGTAATCATCATGCATTTCTTGCAACTCTTTCAAATCACGGTTTATCTTATTGTTCTTTTCCATCAATTCTCTCCTTTCCCTCATGCATGCTTACTTGCAGCTTTGCCATAGTCAACTCTTCTTTAAGATCACTAATCCCTTTTTTATATCTTTTTAAATCCAACTCTCAATCATGTTTGAGTTTTTCCAAAGCTGAGGGTGCTTCCTTAGTTGCTTGAGTCGAAGCACCAACATTTAATGGCCTTTCTTGGAATGTACTGTCATTAACCCTTTGAGACCTCCATTCATTATACCTTGTCATTACTTCCAGGTTCTGATAAGGCTGAACCCTTCTTGGTATCTCCCATGCTTTTTTAGTTTGTAGTACCAGCCCTTTGTAGTCGTTTGTTTTCTGAGCATACTCAAATTTTTCCATCCCAGCAGTTGCTCACACAAACTGTCTCGACCCAAATTGTCTTGACACTAGCAATGGGCAATAAGCTGTTCCTCCCTAAATTCCCGGTAACGGAACCCAATCTTTGTTCCCACATATGTATAAGAAGGTTGTTCCTCTGTTTAACCACAGAGCTTTCCATACCACATTTGTATCCTTTAAGTCTTTGAAATATTCTTCCCAATGCTTCTCACTCTTTCTTTCCAAAAGGCAACTAGTTATGTGTTCTCCTATTGGCGAATAAGTGTAAAGATACCTGATTCCTCTATAAGACGTGTCCCATCTGTGTCCTCTGAACCATATTTCCAACAATTGTGCACACCCCCATAATCTTCCTTCTCCAGTTTTCTTGCAAGTGGTTAATGATCTGTAGGTCTATGTTAAAATAGCAGGCACCGAGTTGACTCCTTTTTCCAATCGCTCAAATAGTCTCGCGGTTGATGAATCGTTATGCTCTGGTGTTCATGGAAACAAAACTAGGCCGTAGACACATAAATGAAAAAGGCTTCTCATTCTAACTGGCTCATCACTGTTTACTAGTATCAACTCTTTAAGGTTCCCCCAATTAACTCGTTGTTTGTCTTCGTTTTGATCGGTACTATCATTACTAGCCATTTTCTTTTCCAACCATTCTTTTGTCTTTCTAGTTAGTGACATTAATTTCTTGATGAAGCTTGCATTTCCAGAGTTGTTAAGGGGCATGGTGTAAAGTTTATCACTTTTAATTCTAGGACAGTTAATTAGTATATCATATTCCTCCAGTGTCGGTGTCATGTCCACTTGTTTAAAAGTAAAGCAGTTATATGCTGGGTTCCAAAACTGTGTCATGGCTCTAAGTCATTCTTGATTGATCTTTATATTTAACAACAAAGCTATGTCACCAAATTCTTTCTGAAATTGTTCTTTCTTTCCACTGTCCCACTGATCCCATATTCCTTTTAATTCCGGTAGATATGTATTCTGATTATTGTTTATCTTCACGTATCCCTTCATCTTGGACACTTCGCCTTTACTGAGACTATCCCCCTTCTCGTGTTGAGTTTGCTCTGACCAGGTCCAGACTGCAATATTATCTTCTCCAACCCTAAACTCTTGAGACATACTGAATACTTCTAAACTGACTGGCTCCCACTTCGATGCCAAAATAAATGCAATTTATGACAAAATTTAAAACAAAACACAAACAAAAAACTTGTGTTAGTATCACGAATTAATATTAAAGGCAGATAAACAAACTATAAAATTAATATCAAAACAAATGAACGAATTAATATCACGATATTTATAGCAACAAAATAACCAGAGAAATGCATTTAAATCGGTAACACCTGTCCTAGGTTCCTGTCTGACTCTAGCGGGGTAGGCTTCTAGAATAGAATGTGGGCTTGGTTCTAGACTCTCGGTTCCCAGACTGTCGTTACCATCTACTACAACAGTAAGACATCGATTCGGTAGTATAGTTCCTTTATAATGGAGGCGTAGGCCCCACGACGCGTAAGGTTAGTATACCGGAAGAAGACAAAAATCTGAACTCGAAGCTGAAGAGCATCACGTCAGATATTTTCTTACTCCCACTTAGGGGGTGAAAACCCTAGGTTTAGGGTTTATGCATGAATGAAAGATATAGCATACATAAAAACTACCCCCATTCTTCCTAAAAATCCATCGAACAATTCTTCAGAAATGATTAACTTCAGATTAATGTTCGAAATGCCAAAATTCCACGTGAAATTAATTAATAAGCCTGACTCTCAATTTTATCCCAGTGGAGTCGCCAAGCTGCCACGACCGTTTTTGAGACCTGTTTGTGGAAAAACAGCATGACGATTAGGGTTTTGGAAATCAGGGTTTTCATTTTTATTTGATCTTGAAGTTAGGAGTTTTTTTTCTTCCATTTTTAATAAAATTTACTTTATTTTCTTAAAAAAATCGTTTTGGAGTCGCCACCGATCACTTTGGTAGACCAAAAACCTTAAAAAGCGGACCGTAGATTCTTTTCGTAAAATTCGGGTTCGGGAGTCGGTTACGTGTAGGGAAGGGTTAGGACCCTTACAAACGCCCGTTATCGGTACCTTATTAATTCTACGTGGCATTTTGGCTTTTCGAATATTATTATGAATTTAATTTAGTCTTTTAATTGTAAAATGGATTTCGTTCCAAATAAGAATATTCCGTTTTAAGAAAATACATTATGGACGAATATAAGTTATGAAACGTCCAATTACATTAGGACACTTCAATTTATATTCAAAATGTATCTCAACACAAAAGGTTTAATGCATGGCCAATTATGTTGTTATTCATTTTAAGTAAACGCTAATTTAGGCTCCATTAATTTAATTAATTAAGAATCTATAAATATTATTAATTTTTGGACATAAATGGTAACATCCAAATAATTTGGACACTATCTTTAATGAGTCCAAAAGTAATAATATCCCTAATTTAGGGCGACACTAATTGTTTATTTTATTTTTTAAATTTATTTTAGTTTAATTAAATGAATACCATTTTTTAGGTTGAAAGGAACTATTTAAATCTTAATTTGAATATCCATTGGTTAACATCACTCTTCAATGTGATACTAACCAATCTTAGACATTCAAATTTGATTTTTATGTTCACTTATTTTCTACAATGTTCCTTTTACTATTTAATTATGATTAAGTAACCTATGCTAAGGTTTCTAGTTAATTCCTAATTATATGATTAAATCCCCTAGGTAAATATACTACATGGCTTTAAATTAGGCAAACATTCATACAAATTTTAGAAGAAACAATTGCAATTAAAAATAAACAAATTAATTAAAATAATCAAGACTAAATTGAAATGTTATTAAAGTATAAAGGCTAAATTACAAATTAATAGTGACCAAAATGTAAAATGGGATAAACTGGGAAGCCCATACATAAATCTGCTAAGAGTTCTGACCCAAACATCCTAAATTGGCCCAAATCTCACTAAACCGGCCCAAATCGAGCGACTCAGCCCAAACGATCTGACCCTAAACAGCCTGAACAGACTCTCGGGTCGGGAGTCGGGTTGCGGCCCCGTATCCATACCCGCTTCAAAAGTACGCGGGTCATATTGACTTGTTCCCAAAACGACATCGTTGCCCCTAACCCGGCCTCACTCGGTCATTTTTTTGCTTTTGCAACTCGCCCTCAACTCACTCTCTCCCGAAACACTCTCAAAAGCGAAAATCGACCACCATTTGGCGATTCCCGGCCACCGCGGTGTGAGCTTTGGCCATTACAGGGTGATTTCTGGCCACCATGGTGTGATTTCTGACCATCATGGGGTGATTTTCAGCCATCGCATACCGTCATCAGCCGCCGTTCACCGGAACCCTAACTACAAAAAAACTATGTTTTCTCCGATTTCGAACAATATTATCCTAAATCTAGCCCAATCCGATCGGATCACCCGTCTTCGCCCACCTAAACTACCTACCTGAAACATTATTTTCAACTTCGACGAATCACCAGCGACCAAAACCAGACTCTCTTCAGTTCTCACAGTGCCTAAAACTCTATGATGATACTTCAACGGCCGGTGGCATCAAGATAAGTGACTCCCCCTTTCCCTTTTCTTTTTTACGTTTTAGATCTAGGGTTAAATCTGGTTATTTTCTTAAATTTAGGACTAGAAAAAGAGATCTATTCTGATTTTAGGCCTTATTCGAGTTTATATTTAGGTTTTTGCAACTATTTTTGTAATTTTTAGCTCGAATCTAATTTTTTATTGTTTTGTTTGCAGGGGAAATGAAATATAGAAGAAATTTTACCTTACTGACGTGTTTGATCGACTCCAGCGAGCAATAGATCGTCTTCTCTAAGTCTCCCGACGACTTTTCCTCTTCTTCAGGTAACTTTTTTCTATCTCTCTCTCTTTTAATTTCTGTAATTATTGCGCATTAATTCTTGTCTGCCACTAACTCTCTCTCTTCATTTTTTATCTGGCAGGTGGATGACATCATGGTATTTGTTGGAAAAGCCACCTGGCTCCAGAAGAGTAGCGATCCGTGTGAGAGCTTCTGGACAAATAGGGTAGTGCCACATGTCTGTGGCCTCTCTGTTTGAGCGGGTATTAGAAACACAAACCGGGTTTTGTGTTTGTTTGGGCCAGCTAACGTGTAATTTGGACGAGAAGGTTGTAATATAAAAGATTTGGGCTTTGTTGTGATGTAAATGGTTATTTGGGTATGTAAAGTGGACTTGGTATAACATTTGGACTGTTTAAATTTTTGGGTTTATATTTAATATTGGATTTATTTATTTATATAGGTATATATGTATATATATGGGTACCCGGACAAAATACGTGTATTACAATTGTAAAATGGTTTAAAAATTTTCCAGAAACAAAATAACAAATCAATACTGATACCCCATGAACAGTACTGATGTCCCATGAACAGTACTGATGCACCATGAGTAATACCGATATAAGGTAATAAATTCGGTAGTTACATCATTTACTATAAATTCCGTAAGGAATTACATAGGATAGGTGATATATGTTGCAGGTATCGTATTTCTCATACATTTTCTAACATAAGTGTAATCCTTTAATATATAAGGTAGCTACAAAATTCCGTAACATAAGTTGCTTGGTTTAATATTTGGAGAAATGGGGTAATAAATTCGGTAGTTACCTCATTTACTATAATATGTGTAACGAATTACTTAGGTGGGGTAAGATATGTTGTAGGTACAAAATTTCTTACGCGTTTTTATAATTAAAGGGTAATAATTTAAGAGATAAGGTAGCTACAAAATTCCTTACCATAAGTTGGGTTGGTTTAAGATTTGGAGAAATGGGGTAACAAATTCGGTAGTGTTAAGTGTGTAAAAGTCCTATATTTATACCCTAGTTTAGCTCAATTATTGTTGTTCTTAAGTATAGTTTAGGTTGCATTTAATAGGTAACATACACAAAATAGCATAGATTAGACAATCTACCTTATTTGATTAATTTAGTTGATTTTATACATTTGATACTGCTCAAGTGTGTTTTCTCCCTGTGCGTAGGTACCCGCCCAGGCAGATGCCACCGAGGTAGCAAAGAGGGCAGATGACGAGAAAGATGGGAGCCGAAAGAGAAAGCTGGAGGCTAAAAGAGGAAGCTGTTGGAGCATCAAGAGAGCTAATCGAAGAGGAATGAACTAGAATGCAAATCTGTGCCAACCCCTGCACACCAGTCCATATCCCTACAAAGGCAGTCAACTATTTATCGCCGAGGAAGAATGGAAAAATGCAAAGTGGTATGCGATAGAAAGAGCTCATCAAGCCCGATTTTTAGAGACCACTTGCACGTGCATTGAAGCTCAGTAGACAAAGAAAAGCTGAGTCAAAGTCAAGTTGAAGAAAAGTCAAACGAGAATCTAGGATTATTTAATAATCTTTCAATGAATTGTAATCATACTTTAACTAGTATTCCTACCCTAAACCGACTTAGGCCTAGGCTCCTCCCCTATGTATAGTAATCGACTTGAATGAGAGAAGATAATTGAGATTTGAGAGAAATTTCTTCTTGTCAAAACCCTAGTGCCATCCAAACCCACCATGTTCTAAACCTTCTTTAGGGCTAAGGGTTGGTTGTGTAGTAGTTGTGAGAGTCTTGTTGTATTCTTTTAGGATTTCAGTTTTGCAATAAAATTCAAGTTTGTTTACTCTTGGTTCTTCATTGTTGAATTCTTTAGCGGGAGAGAAGAGGGTGGTAATCCATTTGTTCAATATCGGGAGAGTTGAACTTATGAAACGAGTTAACACAGTTTTACCCAACCATAAGGTAAAACTACTTTGGCTTAGGGATAAGTTAAGAAGTTCAGCGGCTAAAAGAGGATCCACAATCGGTTGGTGTTCACCCTTAGATTCATGTCGGGAGGTATCATCCAAGACGTGTTCGCTAATAGTACTTCAAGCTTCGGGAGAAGAGGGAGTCATAGAAGGGAGCCTTGCCGAACCTTGAATAATCGCTTAACTGCTCAGGCAGTCACTTGCTCTCTGCCTAGGTGGGCGCTTACTGAGGCATAGTCGTGGGCGGCTGTTGAAAGTTGTTAAGTTGATCTGCAAAATTGTGCCGAGAAAGTACATCAATTCTCCACATTACGAAACATCCAATACCGATCCATTCTCTCACTCTGATATCTCAATTTACTTTACTTGTTTTAGTTTTAGCTTCAATTAAACCAACTTCTCATATCTGTGTTTTTACTTTATTTGTGCAGAAAAGTGAACTCTGAAAAGCTATCACAATCCCTGTGGAGACGATATCTTAAATACTATAACTTGTCACTGTGTATACTTGCACGCTAATTGCGCATCACTTTTGTACGCAACAAGTTTTTTGGCTCCGTTGCCGGGGATTGGCGTACAACTTTTTGTTTTTATTTTTCTACACTTTTCTTTTTTCATTTAACCCATGGTTTCCTTTGGTTTATAACCAGAGCCAACCAGAAATCACCCTTGCTAGAATACGATACAGAGCCTGAACGTGCTGCACGTAGATTTAGACAAGTAACTAAAGAAGCCATGTGTGATCACGCAAACATCCAGGACCAGCAATTACCACCGCCCCTAGACGATAATGCCGCGACGAGCAATGATAGGCAACTTCCTGCCGCTCGGCGGTTAGTTAGAGACTACCTGGGGGAAGATCTTAGAAGGCTGAACTCTAGCGTGACCGATCCTGAAATAGAAGTGGACCACTTCGAACTCAAACCTGTCATGTTCAACATGCTGAATACGCTTGGACAGTTTGGAGGTTCAGCCACTAAAGATGCCCGCCAGCACATGAAGTCTTTCCTGGACATCTGCAAGTCCTTCAAAATCCATGGAGTTCATCTAGACGTGTTGTGTCTCAGATTATTTCCCTATTCACTGAGGGATAGAGCAAAGACTTGGTTTAACAGCCTACCATTGGAGTCCATTGAATCTTGGACAAAATTATGTAGAGATTTCTTAGCTCACTTTAATCCTGTCAACTTGACCAATAAACTGCGGACTGACATCACTACGTTTCGACAAACATATGATGAACCAATGTACGAGGCATGGGAGAGATACTGTGAATTGCTTAATAAATGCCCCTCACACGGATTTCCAGAATGGACATTAGTATCTATATTTACAACGGTGTGAATACACCGACAAGGATGATGCTAGATTCCTCTGCCAATAGTACATTGCTCGACAAGGAGCCCGTCGAAGCAATTCAAATTCTAAACAGGATGGCTAAAAACATCTATCAGTTTCCTAATACCTGCCGATGTGGCATAAGAAGGCAGGCCACAGCAATTGAGCTAGGAACATCGGATGCACTCGTAGCGCAAGTCGCTCGGTTGACGAAGATGGTAGAAGCAATGCAAGGGCAGAATAATACACAGCAAGCCAAAGCAATTGAATCCTTTTGCGAGCAATGTGGGGGAGACCACGATTCTTCTGAGTGCCAACAAGGGACAGAGACCAGCTGCTTTGTAGGAAACTTCAACAGGAATAACAACCCCACATCGAATACCTACAACCCTGGTTGGAAGAGGCACCCGAACTTCTCATGGGGTAACCCCAACAACGCTCTGAATCCAGCTGCTCAGACGAATCAATCACAAGGACTTCAGCAGACGATGCCGCGGTAGCAGCCACCGCAACATGCAACACCCAGTGCCTTGGAGCAGACTCTAAGTGCCTTTATGACTCGGAAAGGTACCTATATTTTCGAGCATGGATTTATTTGTTAAAAAACTAAAGCCTTCATGGACATGACCGAGATGAGAATGCAGAATCATAAGGCAACCTTAAAGTCAATGGAGACTCAAGTGGGACAATTTGCTCAAGTTTTGAACACCAGACCTATAGGAGGATTGCCCTGCGATACTGAAGTCGCAAGAAAACCCACTTACGAGCAGTGTAAGGCCATCAAATTAGTCACTCCAATGGAAGCAAGCAAGCCCGCCGCGGCAGACCCAAAACCATTCGTCCTGACAGACTCTTGTAGTACCACTGTGAAACATGAAGATCCTGCATAAAAACTGAAACACCAGAAGCATGATCACTAGTTCAAAAAAATTCTGAACATTCTCAAGAAAGTGCATATCAACATACCTCTGGTGGAAGCCATACAACAAATGCCTAACTATGCAAAGTTTTTGAAGGATATGTTTTCCAAAAGGAAAAGAATCAGGGAGTTTGAAACAATAGCCATGAAAGAAGAATGCATGGCCATGCTGCACAACAAAACACCGCCCAAACTAAGAGATCCAGACAGTTTCCTCATACCTTGTGCTATTGGGAACCAATATGAAGGGAAGGCCTTATGCGACCTTGGGGAAAGCATCAATGTGATACCCAAAGTAGTGTTTGAAAAACTGGAAATTAGAAGAGCAAAACCCACCACCGTCATTCTCCAGCTAGCTGACCACTCTTATGTGCAACCAGAAGGAAAGATCGAGGACATCTTAGTAAGAGTAGACAATCTTATCTTTCCAGTAGATTTTGTAATTCTGGACTGTGAAGGAGACGACAAAGCACCCGTCATCCTGGGAAGACCATTCCTAGCCACAAACAGAACTCTAATTGATGTGGAGAATGGTGAGCTTACTATGAAGGTGGATGACCGAGAAATTAAATTGAATGTCCTACAACACTTGAAGAAGGTTCAAGACAAAGAAGAATACTAGGACATCCATGATTCAGCAGACACCGAACCCAACATTAAGCTAGAGCACTCCAACCACAACCGCCCGAGCGGGCAACTTGGCAGCACCAAGGATCAAAAGAAACACAAGGACCCGCCCTGGCAGAGGGTGAAACAGATACTACAGCAGCCCATGAAGTGGTTGCTGGGAAATGCATCCAGATGCATTCCCAACATAACTTAAATTTTTCTCTTAATTATTTTATTTTTATGTTTTAGGATTTAGATTTTTTATTTCTTGCATTTTAGGAATTAGATTTAATTTTCGTATTTTTTATTCTCTAATAAATTTTTATTTCATTTTTTTGAAGAGACAATAACCCAAGAGTAGGGATAAGAAGAAAGCCCAAATCCATAAACCATCTCAAGCCCGCTCGCCAAGACTGCCGTGACAGACAGACATTGCTTCTCGCCAGAACTAGCCGTTGCAGACTAGCCATTCGTAGAAACCCGTTCTGTTCCAATGGCTCTCTGCCCGGGCAACGACTACCTTGGCGGGCGAAACGAAAGCACTCTTCCTATATCTATTTAAACCCCCTCATTTTTTACTATTCACTCTTCTTTACTCTCTCTTGCTTATTGTCTCACAAGATTTTCTTTGCTTTTAGTCTATTTCTTTTTCCACAGTTCTTTTATTCAAGCTCTCACAACTCTCTCACACACCAAAAATCCCAACTAAAGAATGACAAGAAACCCCCGCCGCCGTGCTGCCCAGGCAGAATCAGAAGAGTCCCTTCATCGCTTCGCCATACCATAAATCAAGGCCCGCCACAACGAAAGGTTTAAAGAAAGAGCGGTATGGGAGGAGCAAGAATTCTTCTATGAGCCGGGAAAGAAATATTTGGGGCTCGAAAAATTTATCTAATCCAAGATCGAGCATCAGCGGTAGCAAATATTTTCCCAGCAACCCAAACCAAAAAATCAAACCATGGTGCACGAGTACTACGCCGATGGGCCGATGGAGGACGTTCTAACAATCAATGTTCACGGGCAGCCAATTTTAATCGATGAAGACAAGATCAATCTTTACTACGGCCTCTACATCCGAGAAGACCAGCATGCATAGTTCCTTGCCTCCCTCACACCGGACGGATACGAGGCAATAAAAGAAGAATTGTGCGAACCGGGGACAGTTTGGAACGAGGGCAAAAATAGAGGCACCATCAACTGGCGGAGTTTGTTGCCCAAGGTGAAACTTGGGAACACGTTTGTGAAGAGGCGTTTGCTGCCCAAAACTCGACGGTCGACAAGCCGAGATTAGCACTCATCCACTCAATCATCAATAAAAGGTATGTAAATGTGGGTTCGATTATTGCTAACGAAATTTACGAGTGTGGGCAGAAAACAAAGGGGCAACTCTACTTCCCCAGCCTCATTACAATGTTGTGCGAGAAGGCACATGTTCCAGCCGCCCCAACCGACACCATGACACCAGAACAATCTGGGTGGACAAAGGAGATAATCCTTCGGAAGATGGAGATCACCGCCGCCACCCAAAAAAACTTTGCCCCAGCGTCAGAGATGGGCAATCAGCAGCATTTTCAGCAACCCGCCCCGACAACCACCATCAGCGGCTTAGCAGCACAGCTCGATCGAATAGAACGCCGCCAGCTAACCTTCATGGCATATATCCAGGACTTCAACAACGCCACCGCCACCACCATCAAGGAAAAGTTCTCGGCGGCCAACTTTCTAGAGTTCCCTGCCGAGATATTTGCCCCGGCAGCACCAGACACAACCGCCACACCTTCTGTCTTGGCAACTCATCCAGCAGCATCCGTAACTCTGACCGCCCCCATATCAAGCGAGCCACATGCCACCCCAGCTGCCACGGCCACCGAGGTCCTCTCCAGCTCCGAAAACCAAAGAGATACAGCGGTAGCTCCTGTCAGAGAACAAGGGCAAACGTCCAGACCAGCCGCCAACGCACTAGGACCCTCCGACTCTGGCTACCTCAAAGAATTCCTCTTAGACAACTCCGTATGGCAAGACTCGATGCACACCATCACAAGGAAGCTCGAACCGTCATTCTCCCCACGAGCGAAGAGAACACACTCCGCCACCGAAGTTTGCCCCAATAGTGAAGACGGCGGAAAACGCGAGGTTACACAGAAGGCTCAGCCCAGTCCACCTTCCCGCCAATAGCCACCGAGGGAGGCCAAGCGCTTCAAGAAGGCAGCACGGAAGAGGGTGATCATTAGCAACGTCGACAGCTCCTCCGAATCCAAACCAATTTAAGCTTCTCCCCCTTCTTCTCTTTTGTTATTCTTATCTAATCTATGCATGCATTGAGAACAATGCTCCTCTCGAGTTTGGGGGGGGGAATTAGTCCTCTAATTTTGTCTTTTCTTTTTCTTTTCTTGTTTTTTTTAGTTTTTTTATGTCTTTCTGTTTTAATTAGGTTCTAATTGTAAAATGCCTTTATTTAAAGCCTAATAAACTCATAAGTTTGAGAAAAATTCTTGAGTATCTTTTACCTACCGAGGCAAATGGCCTGCCTAGGCGGCAACCTTAACACAACTTTAGGTTAACTTAGAATCCTACTATGGTCTGAACTTAAAATAAAACACTCTTTGTGACTAGTTTTGATTTTAGGACTTCTAGGAAACATATGTATTTCACCTAGTAAACTTGGGTAGAACTTGAAGTTTGAAAAAAATGAGACGTCCTAGAGGTGCCCGAAATTGGCTCTAGGATAAGCTAGAGGTGGCAGAAACTAGCTCTAGAGAAAAAGAAAAAAGAGAAAAAATGCAATCATTAGAAAAGCCTATTACCCGCAACTAGTGGTTAAATTGAAAAAAGAAACTAGAGGGAAACCCAAGGAAATTAAGGTGTCTATCAAAAGTTTACTTAGAAGCTGAAGAATCATGCTTATCACAAGGAACACACACACTCACGAGATACATAGTTCGATTCTGGGTAAATCTTTTGTCATTCAAAGGGTTGCTAATTAGGTATAAATCTACATGGTATGTAAAGGTTGCTCAAGATGCTTTCTTGACTTAGTTTGCATATGATTTTAAGTTTTGGCATGTTATCATTAGATTGCATTGCTTGAGGACAATCAATAGTTCGAGTTTGGGGGTGTGTTAAGTGTGTAAAAATCCTATATTTATACCCTAGTTTAGCTTAATTATTGTTTTTCTTAACTATAGTTTAGGTTGCATTTATTAGGTAACATACACAAAATAGCATAGATTAGACAATCTACCTTATTTGATGAATTTAGTTGATTTTATACATATGATACTGCTTAAGTGTGTTTTATCCCTGTAGGTACCCGCTCAAGTAGATGCCGCCGAGGCAGCAAAGAGGGCAAATGACGAGAAAGATGGGAGCCGGAAAAGAAAGCTGGAAGCTGAAAGAGGAAGCTGTTAGAGCATCAGGAGAGCTGATCGAGGAGGAATGAACCAGAATGCAAATTTGTGCCAACCACTGCACACCAGTCCATATCCATGACGAGACAGTCAACTATTTATTGCCGAGGCATCACTTCAAGGAAGAATGAAAAAATGCAAAGTGGTATGCGATAGAAAGAGCTCATCAAGCCCAATTTTTAGAGACCACTTGCACATGCATTGGAGCCTAGTACACAAAGAAAAGCCGGGTCAAAGTCAAATTTAAGAAAAGTCAAATGGGAATCTAGGAGTATTTAATGACCTTTTAATGAGTTGTAATCATACTTTAACTAGTATTTCTACCCTAAACCGACTTAGGCCTAGGCTTCTCCCCTATATATATGTAATCGACTTAAAGAAGAGAAGAGAATTGAGATTTGAGAGAAACTCCTTCTTGTCAAAACCCTATTGCCGTCCAAACCCACCATGTTCTAAACCTTTCCTAGGGCTAAGGGTTGGTTGTGTAGTAGTTGTGAGAGTCTTGTTGTATTCGTTTAGGATTTCAGTTTTGCAATAAAATTCAAGGTTTGTTTACTCTTGGTTCTTCATTGTCGAATTCTTTATCGAGAGAGAAGAGGGCGACAATCCATTTGTTCAATATCGGGAGAGTTGAACTCACAAAACGAGTAAACACAGTTTTACCCAACCATATGTTAAAACTACTTTGGCTTAGGGATAAGTTAAGAAGTTCATCGGCTAAAAGAGGATCCACAATCGGTTGGTGTTCGCCCTTAGATTCACGTCGGGTTGTATCATCCAAGACGTGTTCGCCAATAGTACTTCAAGCTTCGGGAGAAGAGGGAGTCATAGAAGGGAGCCTTGCCGAACCTTGAATCATCGGTTAACTGCCCAGGCAGTCACTTGCTCTCTGCCGAGGTGGGCTCCTACCAAGGCATAGTCATGGGCAGCTGTTGAAAGTTGTTAAGTTGATCTACAAAACTGTGCCGAGACAGTACATCATTTCTCCACACTACGAAACATCCAATACCGGCCCATTCTCTCACTCTGATTTCTCAATTTACCTTACTTGTTTTAGTTTTAGCTTCAATCAAACTAACTTCTCATATCTGTGTTTTTACTTTATTTTTGCAGAAAAGTGTACTCTGAAAAGCTGTCACATTCCATGTGGAGACGATATCTTAAATACTATAACTTGGCACCGTGTACACTTGCACGCTAATTGCGCATCACTTTTGCACACAACAGGTAGTTACCTTCATTACTATATATTTTGTAACGAATTACATAGGTGAGGTAAGATATGTTGTCGGTACGAAATTTCTTACGCATTTTGTAACATATATGGTAATCCTTTAAGAGATAAGGTAGCTACAAAATTCCTTAACATAACTTGGGTTGGTTTAAGATTAGGACATATGGGGTAATAAATTCGGTAGTTACCTCATTTACTATATATTGTGTAAAGAATTAGGTAGATGAGGTGAGATATGTCGTAGGTACAAATTTCTTACGCATTTTGTAACATATAGGGTAATCCTTTAAGAGATAAGGTAGCTACAAAATTCCTTACCATTAGTTGGGTTGGTTTACGATTTGGAGAAATGGGGTACTAAATTTGGTAGTTACCTCATTTACTATAAATTGTGTAACGAATTACGTAGGTGGGGTGCGATATGTTGTAGGTACGAAATTTCTTATTCGTTTTGTAACATATAGGGTAATCCTTTAAGAGATGAGGTAGCTACAAAATTCCTTACCATAAGTTGGGTTGGTTTAAGATTAGGACATATGGGGTAATAAATTTGGTAGTTACCTTCTTTACTATATATTTTGTAACGAATTAAGTAGGCGAGGTGAGATATGTTGTAGGTACAAAATTTTTTACGCATATTGTAAAATATAGGGTAATCCTTTAAGAGATAAGGTAGCTACAAAATTCCTTACCATAAGTTAGGTTGGTTTAAGATTAGAACATATGTGGTAATAAATTCAGTAGTTACCTTATTTACTATATATTTTGTAATGAATTACGTAGGTGAGGTGAGATATGTTGTAGGTACACATTTTTACGCGTTTTTTAACATATAGGGTAATCCTTTAAAAGATAAGGTGGCTACAAAATTCCTTACCATTAGTTGGGTTGATTTATGATTTAGAGAAATGAGGTACTAAATTTGGTATTTACCTCATTTACTATATATTGTGTAAAAAATCACGTAGGTGGGGTGCGATATGTTGTAGGTACGAAATTTCTTACGCGTTTTGTAACATATATGGTAATCCTTTAAGAGATGATGTAGCTACAAAATTCCTTACCATTAGTCAGGTTGGTTTACGATTTGGAGAAATGGGTACTAAATTCGGTAGTTACCTTATTGACTATAATATGTGTAACAAATTATGTAGGTGTGGTGAGATATGTTGTAGGTATGAAATTTCTTATGCGTTTTTATAATTAAAGGGTAATCTTTAAGAGATAAGGTAGCTACAAAATTCCTTACCATAAGTTGGGTTGGTTTAAGAATTGGAGAAATGGGGTAAATAATTCGGTAGTTACCTTCTTTACTATATATTTTGTAACAAATTACGTAGGTGAGGTGAGATATGTTGTAGGTACAAAATTTTTAACGCGTTTTGTAACATATAGGGTAATCCTTTAAGAGATAAGGTAGCTATAAAATTGACTACCATGATAAGGTTTTCAGTAACTACCATTTTTCTTACACATACTATAACAAATTAGGTAACCATATCATAACAAATTCCGTGGGTACCAACTACCGGTATTACTGGGGGACCTAAGATTAGCCTAATTATAAGTCTCCTAACGTTAGAATCACCCGCGAACACCACACCCATCATCCCTAATTTTTATAAGTCTTATATAAAGTATATTAAAACAATAGAGTTGGTTCAAGTGGTAAGCAGCTTGATATTGCTTAAACAAGGTCTCGGGTTTGAGTCTGAGAGACTCACCCACCAAAATTAGGTGTGCGACGCGGGTCGGTCCGGATTAGTCAGGGCAAAGCTCTGGAAATTGGAAGGGTAACTAAACAAGATATTAATTTTTCATTTAGGCGCCTAGAATATTTTTTGGCCGGAATAAGTATTCAAAGTATACGTTTGTTAAATTAAGTATTTATAATAGACTTTTTGGTCAAAGTAAGTACCTAAAGTACTTTTTCGTCAGTGTATACTTTTTTATTAAAATAGGTCCCTAAAGTATTTTTTTGTTAAAATAGGTCCCTAAAGTATTTTTTTTGTTAAAACAGGTCCCTGTTGAAATAATGTATCTTGATTTTGATATAGCAAAGATTTTGATATTTGAAATTTTTTAAATAAAATTTTAAGTATTGAAATAACTCACAAATACTAAGTTGACAAGAGCAAATTGATCAAATGACATGTTTTAATGGTTAAAATTTATCTAAGTCATTTGGTATGTTTACAAAATAGTGTTACAAGTTTAAAAGTACTCAAAAAGTCATTTTAGCCTTTGAGTACGGGTACGGCTTGAAAGTCTACTGCTACGGCTTCACATTTTAAAATACAGTAAGCTCTTTCAACATGCATACTACTTTCAGTACCGATGTTGAGTCAACTCAATACTAGTACGGTACCTTCAAGCACCGGTACGCACTGTTTTAAAATTTTCAGTGAGCTATTTTAGTACCGGTATAGTACGACTATTTCTATTTTTGAATAGGTGCCGATACGGCTCATCGAGTATCGATACTGTTTTTATACCCGAATTTTATCCAGGTATTGGTATAGATACTATACATCTTAGTAAATAAATAAATAAATAAACCCAAATATAAATAGCCCATATAATAAGTGTCCATTTACATTTACAAATACCCAAAACTCTTTATACAAATTCAAAAGTCCAACTAAAGCCTAAATTCCTAATCTGCCAGCTTATTCTCGCTCAGTCCAAACCAAAGAAACACAAATTTGGATATGAAATCCATTTCCTGCCCAAATTTACATCTCGATGGACGCATGGTGATCCTCTATTGACACATAAAGCCTCACGCGGATCTAGTTTGTTTGAACACAGCTGGAGCTAACCTTAGCACGAGTGACATCAGCAACGATGTCATCGTCCACTCACCCTATAAATAGCATTGGAGAAAAAGTGTCAGACAATTAATAATTAATAATTAATTACCTACCATAAAATTAATAATAATAAATAACAATATAATAGAAGATGAGAGAGAGAGCTCACCTCAGGAGACCAACCGCCATCAAGAGTTGAGAAGACCACCGGGGAATACAATTGGATTGCCAGAAGAGATGATCGGAGCTGCTACAATATTGCCGGAAGGTAATTTCATACCTTATTACTTTGTTTTCCTACATCAAAGCATGGAATTAGTTAGATCGTAAGCAAGAATAATGAAAAATAGTAAGGGGAATGAAGAGAAAGTCGTCGAAAAATTCATCTTGGTGGCCGAAGAGGTTATAGCTATGGTCAGAGTTGAAGAGGGCCGAGTTTCAGGTAGATCTAGGACTAGGTAGTCGGAGTTGGGTGGCTAAATCGAGTCGGGATTAAATTTAAAGTTTAGGTTCAAAAAGGGAAATTTTGAGATTTTTTAGGTTTTTAGCGGTGGTTGGACGGCAGTCGGACGGAGGGCAGACGGTGGTTGGAGTTTGGGCACGATGTCCAACGAACAAGAAACGATGATCGGTGCATGGCAGAAGAAGATCTAATGGCGGAGTTAACGGAGGAGTACGACCGGGAAAGATGATGTTCATCATGTTCTTGAAGAACAAGAATGAACATTCATCTTAAAACATGACTCTTGATTTGTTTCCAGATCTGATTGGGTGAGTTTGAGTGTTTGTTAGAGAGAGTTGGGAGAATGTTATAGGGAGGAGGGAGAGTAGCCCGGCCAAATGAATGAGTTAGACTCAAATCAGACCTTTTGCAGGCCGAGTTAAGCGACATCGTTTTGAACCTGGGTTTGGAGGGTCTGCGCGCACAAGTAGGGTCGGGCAGATAGGATCCGCGCCCTACTATTTGATTTTGATGATATGGGCTTCAAGTTTTACATGTAGTTCAATTTAATCCTTATTTGAATAAAACTAGAATTAAAAGCTTTCAATTCTTTTAATTTGATCCCTAATTTCAAATGTTAATTTAATTGTTTTAATTTATGTGTATGTTGCATATTTTAAAATTAGCATATAGTTTTCATCCGCTAGAAAAATTAATCACCTAGATTTAGATATTAATTGCTTAGAGCCTTTAGTATTTAGGTTCTTTAATTAGATTCAATAATTAAATTAGGAGAGACAATTATAGAAAATAAATGAGTATTAAAAGGGAAACTTTGAAGTTCTAAGTTGGATAGTGTCTCATTGCAATGAAATGTTATTCAAGAGAACTTTTAAGTAGAACATTTGATACACATTTAAACTTAGGAAATGATAAAATGACTTAGTTAAATTAAAGCCTTAATTAGGGCTAGTACTTAAATAATTAGATTTACAAAATAAATTAAGAATATTATTCAATTTAAGGTTTAATATGAATAGTACTAAAGAAAATGGGTGTTATTACATAAATACCCTAAATTTAATAATATTTATAGTCTAAATAAGTCAATTAATTAGAGCCTTTTAATTTTGAACTTAAAATTAACAAGAAAATAATTGATCATGCTTGAAAACCTTTTATGTTGAAAATATATTTTTGAATATGAATCGAAGTGTACTGACATAACTGTGAGCCTCTAATCTCATATTCAAATAAAAAATATATTTTCTTATAGAAGGATATCTCCATTTGAAATTGAAATTCAATTAATAATTATGGTTAAATTAAATTCAAATTGTTATTCGAAATGCCAAAATGCCACGTAAAATTAAAAGGTACCGATAACGGACGTTTTTGGAGGTGCTAATCCTTCCCCACATGTAACCGACTCCCGAACCCAAATTTTAAAATAAAGAATCTCTGGTTGATCTTATGGTGTCCGGTCTACCAAAGTGATCGGTGGAGACTCCAAAATGTTTTTTTTTTCAAGATTAAATAAAGGGAAATTCCTATTTAACATAAAAACCATAATTTTTAAAGATTAAATAAATAAAATGAGTTAAAAAGGAAAAAAACTATTTTTCAAAGAATAACCGTCAAGCTTTTTTTATGTCGATTCAAAAATAATCACGACAACTTGATGACTCTGCTGGGGATTTTAAAACTCGAGAGTGAGGCCTAATTAATTTTACATGGCATTTTGGCATTGAAGAATGGTAATTTGAATTTAATTTTTTAATAATTATTTGATCGATTTTTTTGAAAGAATGGAGGTAGCTTTCTCTTTGTGTGATATATCTGTCATTCATGCATAGGCCTTCTACCCGCGCTTTTCACCTTTAAGTGGGAGCGAGACATGATTCGACGTGAGGATCTCCACCTTCAAGTTCGGAATTGTATCTTTCTTCTTGTATTCCAACCTTATACAACGTGAGGTACACGCCTCCGATATAAGAGGACGTATATTCCCGAAATCGATGTCTTGCTGTTGCAGTAGACAATAAAGATAGTTCGAGTACCCAAGGTCTAGAACGAACACCACATGCTGTAATTTAGAAGCCTACCCCACTAGAGCCAAACAGGGACCTAGGACATGGTGCTGCCGATTTAGATACGTTTCTCTGGTTATTCTCTCTACTTAATATCACCTACTTTGTTGTGCTATTAATTTGTTTATTTGTTTTCAATGTTAATTCACATTACTGACACTGTTTTTTTTTTAATTTTTTTTGTTGTCTTCTTTTTATATCTAGCACCATTATTGCATGCATTAGAGATATCGATTCGAGGGTTAGTCAAGTTAGGCAGTGTTTATAATGGCCAATGGGTCTGATAAACAAGGAGAAGGCAATACGACGATGTGGACCTGATCAGAGAAAATCCAATACAAGAAGGAGGATGATATCCAGGGAGATTGAATCGTGATGCAAACAGTTATAAGAAGTTTTATAAAGACACTGAGAGAGCAACGAGGAAAAAGATTCAAGAACTAAGGGATTCAAATAGTTAGACCAAACAGAAATTAGAGGAAGAGCAAGCTTTGAATTCAGAATTTTCATCACAAGTTTCACAGTTGGAGAAAGTTATCGAAAGGGTACCATAACGACGAAAATTTGATCTTTAACAAGAAGATGAAAAGTGCTTAAAAGAAAGCGAAAAAATCAGAAGATTTCGTACGATATTTGAAAGACTCGTTTGTAAGTTTCCAAAGGGCACCAGAAATGGAGGACAAGGCAGTGAAAGGTAAGTTTTAGGCGGCCACCCAGACTATCCAAAGGCATAATCATTAAAAGATCAACTTCAGAAGCCAAGTGTGGGAAATCGTCTAGTTTGTGCAGATCTTGTCCAATAAAGCCATGAACCTGCAACAACGCCCTGGCATTGATACCGAGCTAGGACAGGCGGACTCGAATGCTGAATGAAGTGATTATTCTAAGAGCTAGGTCTAGCTACTTTCTATAATCAGATTGCCCATTTCTTGTATTCGACCTTTTTGGCTAAATAATGTTGCTCTAAAGACTAGTTCATGAAATTGATAGCTCATGCATTCATGCAATGCATTGCTTAAATATTTCATTTAAAAAACATTGAATAACATCATAACATTGCATTTTTAAACAATATTACATTTTTTCCAGATAACATTGCGAAAGTTGAAAGCCAATATTTTGAGAAACATGGGCAATAGGCTTGTTTGGATCAGGAAATCTCATAAAGTTGTTGAGGACTTCTTGGGTAGCATAGAACAAAAGATTGATCAGTCCTAGAATGAGACAATAATTCGAGCTACCATATTGCTTGAAAACAAGGAGGTCGAGAAAGAAAAAGTTCTAGATAGAAATACCAATATTGGTGATCAAAATGAAAACTTATCTCACACAAGGGTTCAACCCGAAGGATTAATTTCGAAAAAGTTCAAAGTAGTACAGTCAGAATGTTAGCCACCAATTTAGAGAATCTGGAAACGAACTTGGGAGATGATGTTCCTAACCTTGGTGCGCCGACATGATTTGACAAAGCAAAAATAGACATCATCAAGCAAACAAATACAAAAAACCGAGTAAAAGCCATAATTTTGATGTTTGTTCCAAAACTGTATTGTCTAAGGGTTATGAGACTGTTAAAGAACAAGATGATTTCAACAGAGTCAAAGAACCACATATGCTTGTAAAATGTTTCTCCGAAGTTATGAAAGCCAAAATTTCATTTAGTCAATGCTGGAAATTTTCCCACATTAGAGTTGCCTCTATCTAGGAAAAGAGGAGCATAAAGCATAAAAACACGAGACATAGAGGTCAAATGGTTTAGTAAGAAAAGGGAGATGATTATTCCTATTCCAATGTCATATTCAGATTTGTTGTCCTACCTTGTACAAAATTACTTGTTGATGACAGTTCAACCGAAATTTTATAAGTCTTTTTATGGTATTAGAAATGCTTGTGGTTATT
Organism: Hibiscus trionum; assembly: GCA_030270665.1. Classification (NCBI taxonomy): domain Eukaryota; kingdom Viridiplantae; phylum Streptophyta; class Magnoliopsida; order Malvales; family Malvaceae; genus Hibiscus; species Hibiscus trionum. The sequence continues at coordinate 35,335,713 of BSYR01000017.1, forward strand.
AATGTGGAGATTTCAATCACTCTGTTGAGGATTGTATGTTTTTGAAACACATAGTCAGTGGTCTCATCAGGAATGGACATTTATGTTTTGAGAACGGACAACTCCGATTCTACAAAGGACCATCATTTTCTTGAAGAATTGTGATAAAAAGAGAAAGGGCAGAATCTACATTAAGCTTTTGTGAGTAATCCGATACAGTTTGAGGTCTACAAGAATGAGAGTAATGTTTGGACATCTACCTCTTCAGCGCTTTCTTTACTGAAGAATACCACTAAGTTAGATACTCGAGATGCTCATGTCAGTGGAAAATCAAAGACTAAACTGGATCTCACTCATATTTCCTATCGTGAGTTGTACTTCAAATTGCTCGAAGCTTTTCAACATCATGTGAAACCATCAAAGCCACATCATCCAAGTTGTTACAACATTAGGAATCATTGTGAATATCATAATGGAGTTCATGATAATAACATCGAAGACTGTTACACTTTCAAGCAACAAGTTCAAAACTTTATGAACCATGGGATTTTTGAAGTCGACACTAAAGGTCAGTCTATTAAGGTTTGCAACCCAAGAGGTAATCACCTGGTTGGAACTAATGTAATTGGGTTGCCCGGAAGTTAAGTGTCGAAAGACGTTAAGAAAAGAAAGAGAACGAAGAGCAAGGTGAAACTAATTGAGAATCAACAGTCGCCAAGGAAAAAACCTCCAATAGACATGCCCACTAAAAGCACCAAAATATCTAGTCAACATCTTGAAAAACATAGTTCATCTAGATGTCGACCAGAAGAAGTTGTCAATTTCCACATGTAAACGATTGAACATTCTATGGAAAAAATAAGCAATTGATTTAAGAAACAATGAAATTTATAAGCAGAATAGTCTTACTTCAAAATTCGATGAGAACATAAGGAAGAAAGGGAATGCCTTTGTGCTGGTAAAGGAAATAAATGAAGAAATATTGATAGAATTGGAGTGGATGAAATTCACTTAGGTTTTCCTTGATCAATGATCAACAATTGAACCACATGAGATCTATCTGTAGTTTTAGGACCGTTACAGGGTAATATCCTAAATCATCCCAATCGCTTTTGCACGCGAGCATTGGAGGTCCTTTGTAAGATAAGCTATTTCGGTTTATTTGTAATCGATGCTTGTTTCCTACATAATTTTTCTCAAATGGCAAACATTTTATACTTCATTATTCCTTGTTATAGGTTAGTTTTTGTTCTCTCATACATATATGTATATATATTTTCTATCTTTTTTTCTTATCAGATCCTTGAATATTAGCTGCAAGAGTGACCATGAATCAATTTCAGAGATCAATTTGGAAATTTGACTATCTTCTAATTTATTCAGGCCAACAAGAAGACATTAATGAGTGTTCAGGAATCACAGAAAAGTCCCAAATACAAACTTTGAGTGAACTTTCCTTTCAGGAATTGTTGACTAAGGTCTTTGAATGAAGTGATAACAAAAAACATCTACCACCTGAAGACTGCTTTTCTTCGAAGATATCTGTATATGGGAGGACATTTGGCATTCCTCCATCCCTATTCACAAAGAAAGAAAATAAGAAAAATATCATTTGTTGACCCCTTTGAGCTTGATAAATTTCTTTCTATTCAACCCAAACCAAGGATCACCCATACACTGGGGGCAAAGAGGATGAACATTTGTTTTCAAGTGAAAGATGTTTGATTTGTGATCGTGCCATGATAGTAATGCCTTGTGAATTAGGGGCAAGAAACAAAAAGTGGATGTCTTGAGTACAAGAGCAACCGAGACATGTTGAATGAAAGCGAATATTCAAAATCAAGTCAAAAAATAAGAAAAAAGAGAAAAAGAAAGAAGAGAAAAGATAAAAGAGAAAAGAAAAGAAAACAGTGGAAAGTTTGTGTTCAAGAATCAACTGAATCAAGTTGAAAATTGTTGAAGCAATTGAAAGAGAAAGCAAAAAGTTGAAAAAAGTGCAAGAAAAGCAATCGAAAAATGTGAGATCTCCCATTCAAAATAAATCTATATCTAAAAGAGTAGTGGGGGTTGATCACTTTTGAAATCGAGGAAATGAAATGAACTCTAGGGTGAAAACCTAGAAATGGACAGTCTAGAGCGATCCAAAGAAAATAAGAGAAGAAGGAAAAGGAAAAAAAAAGAAAAGAGCACTTCATCCGAGCATATATGGATCAAGGAATGCAGAAATAAGATTTCAATTCGAAAAAAATGATCATTGGTTTCATCACCCTTAAACACTTATTTGAGCCTATATATCTTTTCTTTCATAGCCGTGAGCAATAACCTACATTACAAGCCTCAAAAGACAATTTTAATCATATACGGGTATTGGAGTAAGAATAGTTTGTCTTCAAAATACATCTCGCTTATCAGGGTTAACATTTCTTCAAGGATTTCAGACTTCTAATGCTTGATCGAAATCAGAAAAGAGGAAGAATTGTGCATGGTGAGTTAGTGAGGTAAAAAGTGTCACTTAAATGAGATAGAACTAAGAATATGTGAATGATTCTCTCAGAAGTCGAATATATCGGAAGGGGTCACATTTGAGTTGATCTTTCCAATTTGGTTCAAATGTTCTATTGCACTTGATATTTAAGGGCCTAATTTTGATTTTTTTTCTCATGTTTGCCATGATTTATCAAATTATTCAATTTTCTCAAATTTATTAAAATAATATTTTGAGCCTTTCCCTTATCGTTTCAACAAGCATCTTGCAGATAAATCGATTAGACACAAGAAAAGCAAAGGATTTCATGGGTATTATTATGATGTACTAATCCTTTAAGTGCAGGCAGAACAAGAGGTAGCCTTGGTACCTTTTTAATGATGAAAAGTATGTCGAGTAAAGGACACAACTTTGAGAGTAAAAAACATTTAAACAAAAGTTGCAAGAAAGCGACACAAACAACCCTGAGGCAAAGAGAAAACATGAACCATCTTCTGGGGAAAAAGTTGTAGCAAGATCAATCCATTAAAGGTTTATTACTTCTGAGGAATTGTGAGACAAGAAAGCTTTGTGAATGTTAGGGTGAACAAAGATGATAGTTGAATTCAAGAGTGGGGAAATGCTGCAAAGAAGACTACGGAAGAATATGTTTTATTCCGATGAATAGAGTCCGCAAGCTGGAACAACATAAGTGATGATCTCTTTGGGAACCATGAGAAAGAATGTTGTCAAAGAAGTTTAATATAATCTATATATATTTAATATAATGTTAATATATATAAGACATCCTCCGAATACTTCAAATCGAAGCAATTGGATGTCCGACTCGGGCCTATATGACATGACCGATCAATAGAAATACTCCAACACTCCACCTTTGTCATATATTCTATACATCACACTAGATAGATATCATATTCATGGAATACGATTCACTTTCAAGATGCCTTGGTGGTGAAATGGTAGACACGCAAGACTCAAAATCTCGTTCTAAAGAGCGTGGAGGTTCGAGTCCTCTCCAAGGCATAATATTGATAATGCTCATTGAATTGGAATAAGTGCGACAGTGGATCACGAGATCTTGGTGATCTTCTCTATCTAATGAATGGGGAGTCCGCTTTGAAGACATAGCAAGAATGGCTTTTTAAGAAATGAGTTATTACTCGTACTCGAGATTTGAGAAATGCATGGTGAAATACGACAAGAGAAGGGTTTATGCGATGAATCCTTGAAAAGGAAAGTACAAAGTTCCATCAGAGATGAAAATAGCCCTCTTAGGAACAAAGGAAAACATCATTTTAAAGAAAGAAGAGAAGAAAGAAACGAGGTGAAAACCCGCAATGACACTTCAAAACAAAAGAAAAAAAGAAAAGAAAAAAAAGAAAAAAAATCGAGGTGAAAACCTGAAAGGATGTCTCGAGAGAAAATAACAAAGTGAAAACTTTAAAAGGGCGCTATGAGAAAAGTAATCTAAAGAGAAAACTTAAAAGGAAACTTTAGAGAAAAATATGCAGAGACCCTGGAGATTGAATCTGAGTGTGAGATCGGTTACTTTGACAACAAAATGAGTTTCAATGAAGAAATGAAGCAAGAAAATTTTGAGCTATCCTGAAGAAAAAAGTTCACCCAAGTGGTCCTCAGTTGACATTACTCATGCAACATATAATTAGGCATCCGTAAGATAGGAACATGCTAACTCATGCATTCAAAGCATTTTTGTACTTTTTGCAAGAATTTATAAGAACCAACAAAGAATAGACAAAGATTTCAATCTATAACTTCAGATCGAAGAAGTAGATCCAAAAAAGATTAGTAAAGATATCAATCACAATTTTTGTGAAGCAAAGATATTAACCCGTTTGAAGAGGCGGATCTCCGCAAAGACTTTTTGACAGCATCAAAGATATCAACTCGTTTGAATAGATAAATTTCAACAAAGATTACAACACGTTTGAAGAGACGGATCTCAACAAAGATTTCAACCCGTTTGAAGAGGCAGATTTCAGCAAAGATTTTTTGATTGTCTCCACAAGACAGAAAGTGTAGTACAGTTCTAAAGCCTTTGGGTCATCTATAAATTTTTTGGGTATGATGTTAAGTCCTTTGGGCCATCATCTTTCGAAGTGATGCTGTCACATCCCAAAAATCAGTCTAGTTAAAATTAAGTTCGGAACCCAATTATTCGATTTAATCGTAATTGTTTATTATTATAAATAATAATAAAATAATATATATATAAAGGGGTGGGACCCACGGAAAATCTTTCAATTGAAGGAAATGCCGTGAGTCACCCCACATTTAGGGGGACACTCGGCACACCAAAAATTTAGGTGGCAAATTCACCCATTACGTGGGTGTGTAAGGACACCATGATCCCTTGGTTTCACACCACGTGAGAAACCATGGAATTGAATTCCATTTTACGTGGAGGATGAAGGAATTGGGGGAGTGGGTTCATGAAACTATAAATAGGAGAAGTGTGCACTAGAGGTACGACAATTAAGGGAGAAAAATAATATGGTTGAGTGTTAGATTAGTAGTTCGAATTTTTCTCTGTTATCGTTGGGGTAAGCTCAAATCCTTAGTTAATAATTTCATATTAATTCGATATTGTTTTATCGATTCTAACTAATCCCCGTTAATTAACCTAGTTCAAAAGGTTGATAAGGAACAACCGCCAAAAACCAAGGATAAGGACGTTGATGTTCAAGATTCTTAAAAATTATCGGGTTGTCGAGGTGAGTGTAGCTGGAGTCTCGAGAGTTGGCTAGGTGCCAAACTCGAACTATTGATTATTGATTATTGCATTACTAATTTTCTATTGAAGGCCATTGCATAAAAGCCCCATTGAAAGTCTCATTGGTAAGCAAGAGTAAGTACTGAATATCAAGCATTAAAAATTGATTATTGCATATTGCTAGTGAAACTTTGATATATGTCTATTGCTATTGAATTATCGTTATTGATATATTGATGTGAAAATATTGCTATTGAAATGTTATAATTGGAATACTTATTGTTGAACCTTGGATTCGAGAGTATTGAATACAATTGGCATGCCATAGGGTTATTCGAGCTCACCAAGTAAGGAAGGACTACTGTCCAAGGCTACGGCCTATATGTGGAATAATAAGGGGGAATAATAAGGGGAATGTGTAAGGGAAATATATCTTCGGAGCTATGACTCAAGGACTATGGTCCATTCTCTAATTATATGTTTGGTGTAGAGAGAATCCGCGTATCTAAATACGGTACGATCCAAGGGTATTGATGTTGTGATACTATCTTTGATAAGCATGTTTTCCATTGATATTATGTTATGTGGTAAGTGGGTAAACCGTGTTGTTTGTTGAACCATGTTAATAGCTCCATGAATCCATGTCTAGAAATGCCATCGAATTATGATTTGCTTAGCATGTCATGTTCATTCATTGGTTATGGCTACCTCACTTAGACTACGTAAGTCTAATGCATTCATCTTCATAACATTTCAGGCTAGCAAGGTGTTCGGTTCGAGATCAGAGAAGTCAACAGATCGACAAGTCACTACGAGCTTAGAGTAATGTGTCTTATCTTTATAAACTCCTAGAATGGTGGGAAAGTAATTAAATTAGTTTATTATGATGCTTTTGTTATGTTTGTAAAGGTTATGTTTTATAAAACTAAAGGGCTTAAAATGGTATGTTAGTTTGACCTAAACGTAGCATATTTGGCACTAAAATATTGATTAAAAGTTTAAAATTTATGTCTTCGATCTCTGTTTTGTTTTTCGGTAACACTGTCCAACCCGGTTCTCAACCAGGCCGGGTAGAGGGTGTTACAGATGCGATTGTTTGCATAAGACAAAAAATGCATTACAATTCTAAAGCTTTATGGTCATCAATAAGTCATTCGGGCATAATGTTAAGTCCTTCGGGTCTAAACCTTCGAAAATGATGAGAACTTTTCGAATGGTATCGCGGTAGGACAATGGGGGCATGGTATCGTCAAGGGTTTACACCTTTTTGAACCATCAAGAAAAAAGAGAGTTCAGTTACCAGATTGGAAAAGCAAGATAGATCAAATTCAGGCTCAATTGAGGAAGATTCACAGTTTAATTGGACAAAAGTTCTAGGTCACATGTACGTTCCATGCATAAAGGAAATTGATCAACAGAGGAAGAGGAACAAAAGAGTTCATGCGAGCTTCAGATTGAAAGAAGAAAAACAGTGACTCAAAAGATCTCAGCGTTTCAAGCTGAAATTAAGGAGGTTTCATATTACTCCAAGAAGAATCTTTATTAACAAAAGATAATTCTTTTTGCAGGTTCAGTTTTTCCCTAGAAGAGGAAGTGAATCAAAATTCCTAGCAAAGAATGGTGAGCTCCAAATGAGAAGAGTTCGTTCAGCATAGAATACATAGCTGCTAATGTGAAGAACTCGCCCAACAAAGAGTACAGAGTTCCTGATGAGAAGAACTCGCCTAGCAAAGAATGAAGAACTCCTAATAAGAAGAGTTCACCCTTTGAAGAATGAGGAATTCCTAATGAGAAGAACTTACTTTTTCGACAACTTTATATAGAGATGGATTGATGTTTTCAAGAAAGAATAAATAGTTCCTAATGAGAAGAAATTTCTTGTTCGACGCCTATGTAGAGAGGTGGTCCAACATTTCCAAGAAGAATGAATGAGTTCATAACAAGAAGAACTGGTTCAGACTTCGCGGATAGCCTGTGCAGAAATATTGAGAAGTTCGTAGTGAGAAGAACTAATTCGAGATTTCTAAGGAGGTCATACATGAAAACATATCAACATTTTCAAGAACGAAGAGTTCCTAATGAGAAGAGCTCGCTTGTTCAACAACTTTATAGAGAGAGATGAATCAATATTTTCTAGAAGACGAAGAATGAGAGGTTCCTAATAAGAAGAACTTTCTTGTTCAACGTCTTTTACAGAGAGGTAGATCAACATTTTCTGACGATGAATGAGGATCAACTTTTTTTGCAGAAAAAAGTGGATCGACATTACATAAAATTCTCTTGTTCAACGCCTTTGTAGAGAGGTGGATCAACATTTCCAAGGAAGATTGAGGAAGAACTCGCTTGTTTTTTTCAACACCTTTATAGAGAGGTGGAACAACATTTCCAACAAAGAATAAGGAGTTCCGAATGAGAAGAGCTCGCTTGTTCGACACCTCTACAGAGAGGTGGATTAACATTTCAGAAGAATGAAGAACTCATAATTAGAAGAGTTTACCTTTTTAAAGAATGAGAAGTTCCTAATGAGAAGAGCATGCTTATTCAACGCCTTTACAAACATGCATATCAGTGTTTACGAGAAGAATGATGAGTTCCTAATGAGAAGATCTCACTTGTTTGATACATTTGTAGAGAGGTAGATGAGAATGAGCAAGAGGAATGAATGGGTTCCTAATGAGAAGAAGTAGTTCAGGCCTTGCTATTACCCTTGACAGAAGGATTGGGAGGTTTCTAATGAGAAGAACTTGTTCAAGCTTTCTAGAAAGGAAGTGGAGTGAAAGTACGACGTTCAGATGCTTTGGGCCAAATTCGTGTATTTTCGGTCTTTGCACTATTTTTGTTCCACAATAATGAGAAAAGAGGGATAGCTGTCATACCCGAATTTTACTCGGGCATGCGTATATATACTATATATCTTAGTAAATAAATAAACCAAATATAAATAGTCCATATAATAAGTGTCCATTTACATTTACAAATACCCAAAACCCTTTATACAAATCCAAAAGCCCAACTAAAGCCCAAATTCCTAATCTGCTAGCTCATTCCCACTCAATCCAACCTAAAGAAACACAAATTTGGATCTAAAATCCATTTCCCGTTCAACTTTACATCTTAATGGACACGTGGCAATCCCCTATTGGCCCATAAAGCCTCACGCGGATTTGTGTTTGTTTGAACACAGTTGGAGTTGACCTCAACACGAGTGACGTCCTCAACGATGTCATCATCCACTCCCACATAAATAGCATGAAAGAGAAACTGTCAGACAATTAATAATTAATTACCTACAATAATAATAATAATGATAATAATAATAATACTACTACTACTACTACTACTAATAATAATAATAATAATAATAATAATAATAATAATAATAAATAACGGTATAATTAAAGATGAGAGAGAGAGCTCACCTCGGGAGACCAACCGTCATTAGGAGCTATGAAGACCGCTAAGGAATACGATCAGACCGCCGGAAGTGACGGCAGAAGCTGCTACAAAATTGCCGGAAGGTAATTTCATACCTTATTTCTTTGTTTTCCTACGTCAAAGCATGAACTTAGTTAGATCGAAAGAAAGAATAATGAAAAACGGTAAGGGCAATAAGGAGAAAGTCGTCGGAAAACTCATCTTAGTGGTCAGAGAGGTTATAGTTATGGTCGGAGTTGAAGAGGGCTAGTTTCGGGTAGATCTAAGCCTGGGATGTCGGAGTTGGGTGGCTCAATTGAGCTGAGATTAGATTTAGGGTTTAGGTTCGAGAAAAGGAAAATTTGAGATTTTTTTTAGGTTTCCGACGGTGGTTGGATGGCGGCCGGCTGGAGGGTAGACGATGGTTGAAGTTTAGGCAAGATGGCCGGTGAACAAGAAACGGTGACCAGAGCACGACGAAAGAAGATATAATGGTAGAGTTAGCGGCGGAGTACGACCGGGAAAGATGATGTTAATCCTATTCTTGAAGAACAAGAATGAACATTCAACCTAAAACATGATTCTTGATCCAATTCTAGATCTGATTGGATGAGTTTGAGTGTTTGTTAGAGAGAGTTGAGAGAATGTTATAAGGAGGAGAGAGAGAGAGAGTAACTCGGCCAAATGACCGAGTTAGACTCGGAACAGGCTTTTATAGGCCGAGCTAAATGGCGTCATTTTGAACTCGGGTCTGGAGGGTCTGCACGCACAAGTAGGGTTGGGCAGAAATGATCTGCGCCTTACTATTTGACTTTGATGATCTAGGCTTCAAGTTTTACATGTAGTTCAATTTAGTCCTTATTTGAATAAAACTAGAATTAGAAGCTTTCAATTCTTTTAATTTGATCTCTAATTTTAAATGTTAATTTAATTGCTTTAATTTATATGTATGTTGCATATTTTAAAATTAGCATATAGTTTCATTTGTCAGACAAATTAATCACCTAGATTTAGATATTAATTGTTTAGAGCCTTTAGTTAGATTCAATAATTAAATTTTGAGAGACAATTATAGAAAATAAATGAGTATTAAAAGGGAAGCTTTGAAGTTCTAAGTTGGATAGTGTCTCATTGCAATGAGATGTTATTCAAGGGAACTTTTAAGTAGAACATTTGATACACATTTAAACTTATAAAATGATAAAATGACTTAGTTAAATTAAAGCCTTAATTAGGGCTAGTACTTAAATAATTAGATTTACAAAATAAATTAGGAATATTATTCAATTTAGGGTTTAATATGAATAGTGCTCAAGAAATTGGGTGTTATTACATAAATACCCTAAATTTAATAATATTCATAGTCTAAATAACTCTATTAATTAGAGCATTTTAAGTTAAAACTTAAAATTATCAAGAAATTAATTGGTCATGCATAAAAACCTTTGAAGTTGAAAATATATTTTTGAATATGAATCGAAGTGTCCTAAAGTAACTCAGTGCCTCTAATCTCATATTCGGGAAAAAAACTTATTTTCTTATAAAAGGATATCACCATTTGGAATTGAAATTCAATTAATAATTATGGTGAAATTAAATTCAAATTGTTATTCGAAATGCCACGTAAAATTAAAAGGTACCTAAAGTGTCCGTAAGTCCTATATTTCATGCACATTCAACTCTTATTATTATTGTTTTGAGCACATTTTAGGCATAAGTAGGTGCATGCATGGCATTTTATAGTATTTCCTTGTTTTACCCCGCTTTTATAGAATATCATTTATTTGGTGAACAAGAGATATTGTTTTAGTGTATTCTTGTTTGTAGGTACTAGAAGCTGAAAGAGGGAACCGAGGAACTGAGGATTCAAGACTGAGGAAACAAACCTAGGTGCTACACTAAAGTAGTTCCAGCTGAAGACAAGTTGTTGTCGAGTACCTGCCGAGCAGAGTTGCCGCCGACCTTGCTGCCCACGGCAGCTGACTATGGAAGTTGGGAGAACCGGAGCGCGATCTGTAGAGCTAAAACTCCTGAATCTATCGCCGGCGTTCATGTGATTTTCTGATGTCTCTAACAGCGGCCAGGGCTGCCGAAGCAAAATTCTTAAGCTTACTTGCGGGCTAAGGCAAACGAGATAGAGTCCATATTCCACGCAAAGAAGTTGGCATTTAAAGTCATATTAAAGAAGGAAAGCTACTTTAGAGGACTTCTACTTTAAGGAGGACTTAACCTAGTCTTTTAGTCTATAAATACCCATTGTACTCCTAGTTCAAAGCATCTTAGGTTTTCTATAGACTTTTCTTGTGTTCTTCACTGCCGCCATGTTCTAAATTCTATTTGGGGTAGGGTTATGTTGTAACTAGTGTGAAATGGTTGTTTTAGGGTTTTGAGTTATTTTCTTCAATAAAATATTCCAAGTTTACTTAATCCATTGTTCTTCATTCTTTCAATCTTTCTACACCAGTCGTTTGAGAGAATCTATTTGTTGGGAACGAAAGTGCAAGGCTCACGAAAGGGTTAAGTACAGTCACAACGTGCTGAGGCGTGACTAACTTGGTTCCACACTAGTCTACAAGTTTCACCAGCTAAAAGGGATCACCAACCGAATTGACTAACTTGGTTCCACACTAGTCCTCAAGTTAGCTCTCGAGCATCCTAACCTAGAAATAGGAGGGATCACTGTCGACTATCCTACCGAACTTGGAGTATCTGCCAGACTTGCCGCCAGGACTTCTTTTCGTTCCACCTGCCGAAACAGTACACCTCTGCAGTGGTAGTGACCTGCTGCGGCCGCGTGATAGTGTTGTAGTTTGCCGTCCGCCATACCCGTCGAGGCAGCATATCGTGGCAGCACAGAATAACTCATACCTTTTACGATGTAGTTTTCACACTAAGTGGAAGCATAACCCTGCATGCTCTATCAATCTGATTCACCTCTCTTCTATTACTTGTGTTTTTATTTACTTTTCACCCAAACCAAACAATTCACTTGTGTTTTATTTTACCCTTGTGCAGGAACTATGAAACGAGATAAGCTGTCCAATCCTCGTGGGGTTTGACATCTTTTATACTATAACTTGGCAGGAGTGTGCACTTGCGCTCTCACAAAAAGGGAACACTTACACGCCCTACAAGTTTTTGGCGCCGTTGTCGGGGATTGGTAACAACGAATTTCATTTTTCAATTTATGCACTTTTCATTTAATTTTTATTATTATTCTTAATTTTAAAAAAAAGAAAAAAACTATGTGGGAAAGCACTTATTCAGGTGCCCCACGAGTTAAGGGCAGCTATATTTGGGAAAGTTCTTGCGAATTTTGTGAAGGCAATCATGTGTTCGAAAGTTGCCCTTATCTTTTTGCAGCAGACATGTCGAGAAAAAACACTTGGGGGTGGATGTCTGAATATGAACATCAGATGCCGCCGCAGCAGCAAGATTTTTTATGGTATGATCAAAACTCTCAAATTTTTTTACCATAAAAATTTTGCTGCAGAAACCAACACGCCGTGGCAATATAGTCATCCGAAAGAATAATCAACATCCTTGGAGGACGCACTCCAAACTTTCATTGCTCTCATAGATGAAGCATCAGCTGATATAAAAGCCAGAATCGCTAAGATGGATGCACGCTTGAGCAACTCTGCCCCGATGGATGCCGTGAATGAACATACAACCCCTGCCGTGGAAACCATGGATCACCGACAATTGAGACCAAGGGACACTGAAGTCCCAAGGCAAGAAGATGCAGAGGATTACCTCACACATGATGACCCTATGCAAGAAATTGCCCAAGTAGGAGTGAAGGAAACTGAATAGAGAAGTGCCGCGGAAACAACTAGTGAGGATGACATAGAAATAGATGACACCACGACCATATCAAAAGCCTCGGAAATTGCGTCCGCCTCGGTAGCAACCTCAACATTTATGCCCACCACGACTGCAACCTCGACAGCAATCCCCGCCTCGGCAGAAACCTCAGCAACCTTGGACTACATATGTCTAGAGGAGCCTATACTGGCAAATTTAAGCCCATCAAAACCTCTACTGATAGAGATTTTCGAGGGGACAAAAGAAACGATGTGGGGAGTCATGAAGTTTTTGAGTTTCCCTTTGACCTACACTGCATTATGACAGCAGACTGCCGCGGCAGCGGGCTGCCACAACAACAAAAGAAATTCTCTTCCATGACGAACTTTGACAAAAGAGAAGGTAAGTACATGGTTAGGTAATAAAATAATTTTTACTAATCCCGTGTTCATGCCTTCAGGAATAAGAGCAAGGAGGAAGGTTCGCATGGATTACAAGGGAACAAGGAAGAAGGACTTTCCCACCATAAGAATAATCACGCGATAGAGGGTGCGGATTGACTACAAGAAGTATCAAAAATGGCCCGCCACCTAAGGAAGTGGTTATGTATGGGAGAAGCACCTAAATGCTCTCCCAACATTACTTAATTTTTACTTTATTTTTATTTTTTAGGATAAAGATTTATTTTATTAAACTTTGTTTTTAGGTTTTTAGGTACTAATTGGTTAATTTATTTTTCCACAATTTAATTTTTAGAACATAAGTTATTTTCAGTTTTTAGTTTTCTTGTTTATCTTTACTTTCAGGTTAGGGAATAAAAGAGCAGGAACAAAAAGAAGGCCCAACAAGAAGCCCGCCCACCTTCCCGCCGAGATAGCCGCCAGCGCAGCAACGTGTAACGGCTAGTTGGCCGCCAACGGCTCCGAAAATAACGGACAGAAAAATCCGTAACGTGCGCAAGAAAATTGGACCGTTGGGCATTTAATGCCGCCGCGACACCTCTCGGCAGCCCTATATATACACCACTCACTCACTTCATTTTACTTTTTATTCACCTTCTTGCTACCTTCTATCTGATTCCCCTGCTCTCTAATAACTTTTCTTTCCAGTTTCAGTTTAGTCAAACCGTTCACATGGCATCAACATCAACCCAAAAACTCATCTATAAGAGATTTTGCTACAAGGAGGACGAGGACAGATACAGAAACAAGTTTTCCAAGCAGGCAGTATGGGAGGAACAAGGCTTCAATTACACGCGGAAAACGGAAGACCGTGGTCTAGAGCCCACCTTGTTCCGAACCATCCACTACAAGGGATGGGTGATGTTCGCACTGTAACCCCCTTAGCCCAGCCTAGACGGTTGACCCAAACTACGAAGATTACACGGGGAAAACCAAAGTCAACCCGAAAGTCAACCTTGATTAACGACCCTTTTTTTTCTTTTAATCTTGTCTAGATGCAAATTAACCCTAAGCGTACTCTTGAGAAATACATACATGAAAAGCACAACGATCAAACCATGATAAGGGACTCCATTGCACAAATCACAATATTAGGGACCAAAATGTAAATTCTCGAAAGATGGAGGACTTAACTGATTTTAAGGTTACCAATACTTAATTAATCGCATTATATGCATCTCTGTCAAATTTCACTTTAATCGGACATTTCAAACTCATGCAATTGCAAATACAAATTTCAGGACTAAAACGTAAAGCTTACAAACCTCAAAACCATTCAAATCAGTGCCCAACGGTCACCTGTTTCGATACGGTGTTGACCGTACCGAAACACGGGTTCGTTTCGAGGCCTATTTCGAAACAGAGCCTTCCAGTGGCCAAACCGTTTCGATACGGTCACCAGCCGTTTCGAAACACTAAGACCATTACAGGCCCCCGTTTCGAAACGCCAGTGAGTGTTTCGATACGGTTTGCCCAGAAAGTGCAGAATTTGCTGGTTTAACATGCATTTAACCACTCTAAAACATTCCAATGACTTCCTAATCATGCCAACAAATCATCATGCATATAAGGTACATGTTTGCAACATCAAAACACATTCATGGCATCAATCAAAGAAATCCACTAATCTATAGGCATGCATCCTAATATTCAAAACCAACCAATCATCAAATCACCAAGACAAGCATCAAAATGGCCATTTACAATTCCAAAACATTTAAGGCATCATGCCACAACTAGGGAGTCCAAAACATCTCCCAAAAACACAATCTAGGTTCCCATTGCCAAATATCAAAAACTAATAATGTTGTGAAAACGTCACCATACATGAGCTTAGCTTTTCCTTGGATTCGTAGCCTCCTTGCTGCCCTCAAACACCTCAATTATCTGCATTATTGATTCAAGAGAGAGAGCGTAAGCACAATTGCTTAGTGAGGCATGCTCTAAAGAAACAACACAATAATGCATTTTATAAAACACCTTTCATAAGGCCTTTAAACACATAAACATCATTATTCATGCAACCTTGCATCCTTAAACAAGCATCTCATGCTTCATTAACATCAACATGTCATATTGGCTTCCAAGTGATAAACCATAACCATTTATAACATAAAACACAATCGGATACGCGGATTGCAAGCGTTGTCCCATACGCTTCATACACACTACCAAACACACAAGGTGGAGTTTACCGGTACAATCACAACCCCTCAACACCCGTGATGGAGTTTAACGGTACAATCACAACCCCTCAACATCACTCATCGGTAGTTGTATAACATCACTAACGAGAACACGGGACATTCAACACAAGATCCACACATGGACGTTTAACCACCATTGTGATCTTAATCATCTCGTTAGTGTACTTGGATGGAGTTTACGGTACAATTACAACCCCTCAACATCCAAGGCGACTTTATTCACGGTGCACCCAATCCTATAGTCGGCTAACTATATCTGATACAAGTACTTTAAAACCAACACATCACATGCCAATATGCATCATTTATCATCAATAATCCACAGTTTTAAAGCATTAATCAAAGCCATTAAACAACCATGCATCACTATGTATCAAAACCACATTTACTAATATCAAACCAAGGATCTCTTACCTTGAGCATCCTTCAACACATGGCTTTCAAAACCAGCATTAATCATGCTAAAACATGCTTTCAAAACAGAATTTAAACATGCAAACTAAATACATTGCATCCAACCATCTCATGGTTCATCAAAGAGAGAGTTTCCCCGAAAACTTACTCTTGAGCTTAGTTAAGTAGCTTAGACTTAAACTAAGCTCCCAAAACCTTCAAACATTGGTTTCAAAGCTGAAAACCCAACTTCACTCACCAATTCCGTTTCGCAAGCTTGCCGAAACGCCGATCAAGCCTCCGGATCAACACCACAAGTATCCGAAGATGCCTCCCATGTTTTAAACACATCAAAGCAGAGGATTAATGCATCATCATGCATTAAAATCTTCAGCCATTAGTACTAAACTCGCTGCTCTAACCAATTCTAACAATTCGGCTACCAAACACAACCGAAATCACCTCCAAACTCTTCCAAAATATAACCCAGCCAAGATCCATCACTTCTAACCATTTCTAAACATCAATCCACATCCAAAAAGAACCTAAACTCGTCCTTATACCTCCAACTATAACAGAACACCAAGATTACCTCAAAAACCACCATTTTCATAAGTAAAAACTTAGGAAATTCAACCTATTCGGGATTGCATTGATCAAACCTCAATTACACATCATTAAACAACCAAAACACATTTAAAATCCATCTAAAAACAGAGCCGAAACAATCACCACGAATTTCTTCAAGATTTCTTTTAAATCTTGAGTTTTAAGCCAAAATCAAATTCATAACATTAAATCCATTTATAAAACTTAATTTAAGGATTGAGAACTTGGGAATTTCAGTAAAGAACTGAGTATTTAGAGGAGAAGAACATCCTTACCTCTAAATGTAGATTTCTCCTTGATTAGAGAATATTTCCTTTAAAATCCAATAAGCAAAACAATAGAATTTGATGTAGAAACGATTAGGAATCAATTGATGATTGAAACCTCATCATTTGGTGTGAAAATCAAAAGAAATGTTGTTGTAGAAATGTGGTTGGCTGAGAGAATTTTGAGAGAAAATGAGATGAGAAAGTTTTAACAAAAGTTAGTTATGAAATCTAAAAATTGGTTTTTCACTTTTCCTTTAGTTAATTAAACATTAATTAAATCATTTAAATCTAAGAAAAATATGGAGAAATCTTCCTTGGGTAAATTAGCTCCTTAAAGATTCAAAGTTTCAATCCTTACAAAACAGTCACCACTGAACTTTTCAAAAATCGAATTTTAGTCACTATTTCAAAATGTCGCACTTCCAAACCTTTTTTTGTAAAAATGATTTCACCACTCTCTTATATATATTAAAAGAGTATTTTTAAGGTATTTTTCCATATTTTTAATGCATCCTGAACTAGGCTTTCCCTAAAACCACCTTTTATATTCGAACCGAAAATTAGACCGGTCCAGTTCGGACCCTAAACTTCCAAGCCCAAAATTGGGGTGTTACAACTCTCCCCCCTTAAGAAATTTCATCCTCGAAATTTACCTGGAGGAAAGAGGTACGGAAACTGCTCCTTCATGTCATCCTTTCATTCCCACGTGGCTTCCTCAACACCACGATGCTTCCACAGCACCTTTACCAACTCAATGGTCTTGCCTCGAAGAACTTTACTGTATGAATCCAGAATTTCCACCGGCTCCTCATCATAGGTCAAGTCTGGATTCAACTCCACTTCCTCCACAGGTATAACATGCGAAGGATTCGATCTATACCTCCGAAGCATAGAGACATGAAACACATCATGAATCTTTTCCAACTCTTGTGGCAATCTCAGCTTATACGCAACAGGACCCACACGTTCAATCACCTCGTATGGTCCAATGTACCTAGGGCTCAACTTACCCTTTCGACCAAACCTCATCAGCTTTTTCCACGGCGAAACTTTCAAAAACACACTGTCTCCTACCGCAAACTCAATTTCCTTACGCTTCAAATCCGTGTAAGACTTCTGTCGATCAGAAGCTGCCTTCATTCGCTCACAAATGAGCTTCACCTTCTCGGTGGTTCCTTTCAACAAAGCTGGCATTGAAACCAACTTCTGACCTGTTTCAGCCCAACAAAGAGGAGTTCTGCACTTCCTCCGGTACAAGGCTTCATAAGTTGCCACTTGAATACTTGCCTGGTAGTTATTGTTATAAGCAAACTCTACCAAATGCAAATGCTTCTCCGAAGAGCCTTGAAACTCAATCACACATCACCTCGACATATCCTCCAGTACTTGGATAATACGCTCAGACTGTCCATCCGACTGTGGATGATAAGAAGTGCTGAAATTCAACCGTGTACCCAAAGCTTGATGCAAGCATTCCCAGAAACGCGATGTAAACCTCGGATCTCTATCCGACACAATAGACTTTGGCACACCATGCAGTCGCATAATCTCAGCAATGTACAACTCTGCAAGCTTGTCTAAAGTATACGTAGTATGCACAGGCAAGAAATGCGCACACTTCGTCAGGCGATCCACAACCACCCACACCGAATTCTTCTTCGATGGCGACAAAGGTAAACCAGACACAAAGTCCATGGTAATCCTTTCCCACTTCCACTCAGGAATCCTCAACGGTTGCAACAACCCAGAAGGAAATTGATGCTCAGCCTTAACTCGCTGACAAACCATGCACTTACTCACATACTCAGTAACATCTTTCTTTAACCCCACCCAATAGTACTCATCTTTAAGATCACGATACATCTTAGTACTACCAGGGTGCATAGCAAAAGGACTACTATGAGCTTCAGTCAGAATAGCACGCCTTAACTCAGCATCATTGGGCACTACTATCCGACTCCCAAAACATAGAACTCCATCATCATTAAAACAGAAATCTGATGGTCTATCCTCAGCAATATCCTGAACATGTGGCACCAAGGAATCATCCAATAACTGCTTATCCTTTATCAACTGAACCAAAGATGGTTTCACTTGCAACTCAGCCACAAGACCTCCATCTCGCGAAATGCTCAAACTGGCAAACATAGCCCTCAACTCCACTGCCACCTTCCTACTCAAGGCATCCGCTACAACATTAGCTTTTCCCGGATGGTACTTGTAACACCCCAATTTTGGGCTTAGAAGTTTTGGGTTTGAACCGGACCGGTCGGATTTTCGGTTCGAATATAAAAGGTGGTTTTAGGGAAAGCCTAGTTCGGGATGCATTAAAAATATGGAAAAATATCTAAAAATCCTCTTTTAATATATATAAGAGGGTGGTGAAATCAATTTTACAAAATGAGGTTTGGAAATATGACATTTTGAGTTAGTGACTAAAATGTAATTTTTGAAAAGTTCGTGACTGTTTTAAAAGGATTGAAACTTTGAATCTGTAAGGAGATAATTTACCCAAGGGAGGATTTCTCCAGATTTTTCTTGATTTTTAAGACTCATTTAATGTTTAATTAATGAAAAGAAAAGAGGGAAAAAGATATTTTTGGTTTCATAACTAACTTTTACCAAAATTTTCCTATTTCATTTTCTCTCAAAATTCCCTCAGCCAAACACATTTCCACAGCAACTTTTCCTTTGATTTTCACACATAAAGTTGAGATTTCAATTCCTAAATGATTTCTAATCATTTCTACACCAAATCCTCATCAATTACTTATTGAATTTTCAAGAATTTTGGCTCTAAACAAGGAGAAATCCACATTTAGAGGTACGAACGTCCTTCTCCTCTAAATACTCAGTTCTTTACTGAAATTCCTAAGTTCTCAATCCTTAAATTGAGTTTTATTAAAGGTTTTAATGTTGTGATCTTGATTTTGGCTTAAAATGCAAAATTTGGATTTAATTTTGAAGAAATTCGTAATAGATGATTGGGCTCTATTTTGAGATGTCTTTTTGATGTTTAAATGATGTGAAATGGAGGTTTAATCAATGCAATCCCGAATAGGTTGATTTTCCTAAGTTTTTACTTGTGAAAATGGTAGTTTTGGGGTGATCTTGGTGTTCTGTTAATGCTGGAGGTATAAGGACGAGTTTTGGAAGAGTTTGGAGGTGTTTTCGGTTGTGTTTGGTAGCCGAAATGTTGGATTTATGTAGAGCAGCGAGTTGAGTTGTGCTGCTAGTGTTTTTAATGCATGATGATGCATTAATCCTCTGTTGTTATGTGTTTAAAACAGGGGAGAATGATTTGGAAGCAATAGAGGTAGCGTTGGAGGGTTTTGGATGCTTGGAAGGCTTAACGGCTAGCGTAGTTTTGTGTATCGGTGAGTGAAGTTGGGGTTTTCAGCTTTAAAACCAATGTTTGAAGGTTTTCGGAGCTTAGTTTAAGTCTAAGCAACTTATCTAAGCTCAAGAGTAAGTAAATGGAATTTCTCTCTTGGTTTGTGTTATGAATTGGTTTTTAATGCACTTGTGATTGTTGGATGCAATGCATGTGATTTGCATGTTTAAATTCTGTTTTGAAAGCATATTTTAGCATGGTTTAATGCCGGTTTTGAAAGTCATGTGTGAATGATGCTCAAGGTAAGAGATCCTTGGTTTTGTACTTTGGAATTGTGGAATTGATGCATAGTGTTGCATGTTGTTTAATGGCTTTGTTTAATGCTTCAAAACAGTGAAGTGATGATGGTAATTGGTGGTGTTGGCATTTTGGTTATGCTTGTAAAAACAATGGGTTAATGAGGTAAAATGGTTATATTGGCAAGTGATGTAAGTGGTTCTTGGTTACTTTAATCGGATATAGTTAGCCGGCTATAGGATTGGGTGCACCGTGAATTGAGTCGCCTTGGATGTCGAGGGGGTTGTAATTGTACCGTAAACTCCATCCAAGAATCCTAGCGATTGAGGAAATTGGTGTCACCACGATGGAGGATGGCTCTCGTGGGTGGGCTTGGTTAAGTGCCACCACGATGGAGGATGGCTCTCGTGGGTGAACCTTGTTAAAAGTCACCACGATGGAGGGTGGCTCTCGTGGGTGGACTTTGTTAAGTGTGACAACGGTGGAGGGTTGCTCCCGTGTGTGAGCTTGGTTAAGGTGATTACAATGGTTGTGGTAGCTTCCATGTGTAAGCCTTGTGATGTGTCCCGACTCTCGCTAGTGTGTTATACAACTTCCGATGAGTGATGTTGAGGGGTTGTGATTGTACCGTTAAACTCCATCACGGGTGTTGAGGGGGTTGTGATTGTATCGATAAACTCCACCTTGTGTTGTTCGGAAGTGTGTATGGAGCGTGAGGGACAACGCTTGTAATCCGCGTATCCGATTGTGTCTTGTGTTATGTTGGTTTGTGAATTATCACTTGGAAGCCAATATAATGTTCTTGAATGTAATGAAGCATGAGATGCTTGAAATGATGCATGGTTGCATGGGAAGTGTGTGATGTTCTAAGAATGCTTGTATTACTTGTTAAGCTTGTACAAGTGTTTATCTTATATTAAGAATGGTGCATATGTGCATGGGAATCTCTTTAGTGCATTGAAGTCTTGCGAAGGCTTGTTTTAAAAAGGCATGTAATGCAAATGTTGATTTTGTGGTTCATGTATTGCATTTGTTTAAAGCTTGAGTTAGATTGAAGGAGTAAGTGGTTTTTAAAGGTTTCTTGCTTTGAGATGATTTTCAAGAATGAGAAAAGTATAATGTGAAGTGGAAGTGTTTTCCAAGGAGTTGTATTTAACTTTGCATATGATGTTCATGCATGGAAAGGTTAAATTGATGGTTTTGCAAGGATGTGCTTTTAAGTGAGTTACTTAGCTTTTCTAAGCTAAGGGTTGGTTTTCATGTTTGAGCGATGCATGATTTAAAGCATGTTGTTTAAAAAGGGGTTTTCAAACACTGCTTTGGTTTATCGAAAAGTGTTTACTTTTTAATGAGGTTTTATGACTCGCTGCATTGATGGTGTTTTGGTTTTGAGCATTCCTCACTAAGCATTATGTTCTTACGCTCCTTTTTGTCCATCAATGCAGATATTTGAAGTTGGGACATCAAGAAGCAAGGGATTCAAGGAGAGCTCCACTTGAGAAGTATGTCTAGGTTAATAGCTATAGATAATAAAGACAATGGGGGAGAGTCTTTTATACTGATGTATAATGAGATTGTGTATGTTGGACAAGTTTGGTTTATGATTTTGAACTATGTGGTTTAACGCTTGCAACGTTTGAATCTTCTTATTCATAAGTCGGTATGCTATGCTTCTTGTTTTAAAAGCATGTTTAAGTGTTGGATGTGTGGAAAGAGTTGGTGCACCTAGGAGTTGTTTTGTATCTAGATTTTAATGCAATTTGGTAGTTATGATGCTTGGCAAGTTGTTGCTTTGTTGAGGTTTGATTTGGAGCATGTTCGATGGGGTTTAAATGTGTTAAAACAGGCCTATCTGCTGTTTCTGGGCAGGGTGTTTCGAAACACCCTTGCCTGTTTCGAAACAGGTGCTTGATTTGGCCTGGGTGTTTCCAAACGGGTAGAGGTGTTTCGAAAAACTTTGGCTACTGCCAAGCCCCGTTCCTGAACGGGCTAACCCCGTTTCGAAACACTCGACCGTTGGGCACTGATTTGAATAGTTTTGAAGTTTGCAAGCTTTACGTTTTAGTCCTGATTTTAGTATGTGCAATTGTTTGAGTTTGAGATGTCCGATTAAGGTGAAATTTGGCAGCGAAGCATGAAACATGACTAATTTCATAATGGTAACTTAAAAATTGGTAAAGTCCTCTTAATTTCCAGAATTTACAAATTGGTCCCTAAATTCGTATGTTGTGCAATTGAGTCCCTTATTGTTTTCCGATTGCTGTGATTTTTGAGTATGCTTACCTCAAGAGTACACCTAGGGTTAATGTGCATCTAGACAAGCTTAAAAAGAAAAAAAAGGGTCGTTAATCAAGGTTGACTTTCGGGTTGACTTTGGTTTTCGCCGTGTAATCTTCGTAGTTCGGGTCAACCGTCTAGGCCAGGCTAAGGGGGTTACATTTGGTGGTATCAGAGCTGAGTTGCGAATGCTTGGGGAAATGGTAAATTGTTGTAATAGGTGTTTGATGTTTATTTTGATGTGTGGTTGAAAGTCGGTTGAAATGTGTGCCTTTGAGCGAATTGTTGATGTTTTGTCATGCTTTTTGGTTATCTATCCTCATTGAGCTAATGTGAAATTGTACTGATGATATGCTGGTGTTTTGAGTTGAATTTATGAATGATGAAAGTGTGATGAGTATGATATGTTGATGTTATGCTGTTGCGAGTGAATGTTGTTTGATGAGAGCATGGTCAAAGTATGTTGATTGATATGCTCGATGTTGTGATAACCATGTTTTTATTGATTGTTATGTCATGTAAAAGGGGAGAATTCGGGATACCCATTGCCTTATTATTATAGCTATTGTGTTATGTTGGAATTGGAGTCTTGAATCCTTGCTTGAAGCTGGCCTGATCGTTTTGTTTGTCTTGTTATGATAGCTTGTTGTTAATAGCATGGTAAAATCGATGAGAGAATGACAGTTAGGTGAGATGGTTGTTGCTTTAGAGCAGGTTGTTAGGACGTGGAATTCACCTTTTAGTGGAGGTGTTTCGTCTCAGTCTTCAGTGCCTGGAGTTGAGGTAGTGAGACAGGCGAAAGAAGCTGGTTCTGTGATGAAGAGTTCATCACCTATTGTTCAAGAGGTGTTGGGAACATCTCAGGCTGTGGTGAAAGTGAGGCCTATAGACGTGCCGACTGTGGGACGTGCGAGTTTGTCGAAACAGCGTTTACATGATTTGGGAGTTGTGGAGTATCATGGTTCAACACCTGAGACGTTCGAGGCCTGGTTGGCCAGTGTAATTCTGATTTTGGATCAGGAAGGTTGTGACTATACTTGTAAGCTGGGAAGTGTTATCTCATTGATGTTGGAGGACGCTTGTGCTTGGTGGACATCTGTGGCGGTGGCATCGCATATCCACGATATAGATTGGGACTTCTTTGTGTCTGCCTTTTATGAAAGGTACCTTGGAGAGAAATTTCCAAGGGTTAAGCAGCGTGGGGGTGTGGCTTCAGATTATGAAGGTGAGAAAAGTTTAAGCAAGAGAGTTGTGGGTACTGACCTCGGGAGCGGTCAGCGTAAGAGGCTACGTGATAGAAGGTTTTGCTTGAATCGAAGTCTGGGTGGTGGTGCAGATGTAGGTCAAGTGCGGTATGATCAGGGAGTGGTAGCTCGGTTGCTGAAGTGTGACCGTTGTGGAAGGTGTCATGTTGGAGGTTGTCGGGGCACGAGAGTTTGTTGGAATTGTGGTTCTAAGGAGCATGTGAAGAGAAATTGTCCTCAAGTGGTGAGATCAGCTTCAGTGGTAGCAAAAGGGTCTCAGAAGGGTCGTGGGCACGACCGAGACAAGGTTCGAAGGTGGCAGGAAGGGCAGAAAGGTGTGAGGAGCTTGAGGAATGAATCTTGTTAGAATTGTGGGTCTGTTGGACATTTGAGACGTAATTGTTTGAAGTTGGCTCGGGGTAGTCAGAGTTCTTTACTGCGGGGAGATGGTGATGACCTTAATGTGTTAGCTGATGCTGCAGCGGTACGGCTGGAGAATGATGGTTCTGCGAGGAAGAGAGCTCGTCTGTTGAAGCTCCGGGGCGGTGAGGTGTTTACAGGTAACCTTGTTAAGTAACCTTTGCCCTAGTTATTTTAGTTTGGTTTCGGTTGGTATTTCCTTGCGTAATGGGTATGGTCTCGTTGCTAGCAAGTTTGGGGTAGTAGTTGGTGTTGTTTTGAAAACAACTTTAGTGTGAAGAGGGCATTAGTGGGTATTTTGTGGTTAGTGGGTTGTTAGAATGGTAGGGTTGGACAAGTTGGAAGTGAGATAGGAGGTTGTTCTTAGGCGGATCCTGAGGATGTTATTGGTGGGTGTGAACTGACATATATGCACAGTTAAAACCATTTGTTATATACTATATTATATATATGTGTTGGTACATGCATACATGTGACATGACATTAGAGGTTTTGCATACATGTACACATGCATTGATAGGGCATGTTGGTGACCATGCATACGAACGTTCACACTTGCTAATAACTAGTTGGGTCCGTTAGTGTTGGGATAGGGTTAGGTTGGATGATGGGTTTTAAAAGTTGTTTTGGTGCTGGGAGAATGTTAGAAGTAATGGAGGGTATTAAGCGAGCTGTCAGTAATAGTGAGTGCGATATAGCATGTTGGCAGAAGGAAAGTGTTTTGGTGCTTAAAGAGTTTAGCGGTGTGGTGGTGAGGAGATTACCGGTTGAAGTTAGAATCGGTCATAGTGGTTGTGAATAGCTAGTAGAAGTGGTAGTTTCTTGGTGTTAAGTGATGTTGCAGGATGTGTTTCCAAAGTGCTGAGGTAACTTGGCATTGATGTTGTAATAGAAGGGTTGTTTATGTAGGTGATGGTTCGTAGCAACCTTCGAAGAGTTGAGAAGAGGTTGTGTTGTGGGTTGTAGAAAAAGGTTGGCCTGGGGTGAATAGAAGTTTCGTAATCTTAATATGTATGTATAGAATGGGCGGTGTCCTGGTAAGGCTATTGTTGTAGTCAAAGCTTGAGGTGGAAAGGCAATGTAAGTTCAAGGGCCATTGTTGGTTGGACGGGTTCTTGTGAGAAGT
This sequence comes from Hibiscus trionum, assembly GCA_030270665.1. NCBI lineage: Eukaryota > Viridiplantae > Streptophyta > Magnoliopsida > Malvales > Malvaceae > Hibiscus > Hibiscus trionum. The sequence goes on from BSYR01000017.1 coordinate 35,360,772, forward strand.
GTTTGGCTAGTCGCGTATAAGTAAATCCCTTCTGTAGTCAGCTAGTGGAATGTGGAACGGCTGGCGGAGCCAAGGTTGGGGTTTTGTGACGTGAATTTCGAATGTTGGGTGAGTAGTCCTGGTGAGTCGTTATGGTAATGATAGTGGCGGATGTGAAGGAATGTCATCAATACGTTGAGAAGTTTGAGTAAGCAGTTGATGCTTAAGAATTTTTGCTTGATGTGGTAACCTTTGGAAGAAGTTGAGCAGTTTTGCAAGGGGTTTTAGAAGCAGTGAAGGTTGTGGGTCACATGGTGGCTGGAACTGGATGGGTTGGTGTCACCATGTGTACGAGTTTTGGGAGTTATGAGTTAAGGTGGTGTATGTTGTAAAATTTGGAGGTTCTTCGGGTTGTTGGGGCTATGCGCAGTTCGGAAGTGTGAAAGGTTAAGCTGTGGTTAACATCTGAGTGTTCTAGAAATTGTGAACAGTATGTGGTGGTGTTGGGTTTGGTTATAGTGTAAGTTGATTTGTGGAGGAGTTGGTTTGGTGGAGTTTTGTGTGGAGAGTGTTCAGTGGTGGTTAAGTCTCCTGTGTTGCCTTGTGGGTTGCTTTGAGAAGTTTGGTTGTGCTCTTTTCGCCGGTTGAAATTTCGAGGAAGAAATTTCCTAAGAGGGGGAGAGTTGTAACACCCCAATTTTGGGCTTAGAAGTTTTGGGTTTGAACCGGACCGGTCGGATTTTCGGTTCGAATATAAAAGGTGATTTTAGGGAAAGCCTAGTTCGGGATGCATTAAAAATATGGAAAAATATCTAAAAATCCTCTTTTAATATATATAAGAGGGTGGTGAAATCAATTTTACAAAATGAGGTTTGGAAATATGACATTTTGAGTTAGTGACTAAAATGTAATTTTTGAAAAGTTCGTGACTGTTTTAAAAGGATTGAAACTTTGAATCTGTAAGGAGCTAATTTACCCAAGGGAGGATTTCTCCAGATTTTTCTTGATTTTTAAGACTCATTTAATGTTTAATTAATGAAAAGAAAAGAGGGAAAAAGATATTTTTGGTTTCATAACTAACTTTTACCAAAATTTTCCTATTTCATTTTCTCTCAAAATTCCCTCAGCCAAACACATTTCCACAGCAACTTTTCCTTTGATTTTCACACCTAAAGTTGAGATTTCAATTCCTAAATGATTTCTAATCATTTCTACACCAAATCCTCATCAATTGCTTATTGAATTTTCAAGAATTTTGGCTCTAAACAAGGAGATATCCACATTTAGAGTTATGAACGTCCTTCTCCTCTAAATACTCAATTCTTTACTGAAATTCTCAAGTTCTCAATCCTTAAATTGAGTTTTATTAAAGGTTTTAATGTTGTGATCTTGATTTTGGCTTAAAATGCAAGATTTGGATTTAATTTTGAAGAAATTCGTAATAGATGATTGGGCTCAGTTTTGAGATGTCTTTTTGATGTATTTTGGATGTTTAAATGATGTGAAATGGAGGTTTAATCAATGCAATCCCGAATAGGTTGATTTTCCTAAGTTTTTACTTGTGAAAATGGTAGTTTTGGGGTGATCTTGGTGTTCTGTTAATGCTGGAGGTATAAGGACGAGTTTGGGTTCATTTTGGATGTTAATTGATGTTTAAAAATGGTTAGAAGTGATGGATCTTGGCTGGGTTAAGTTTTGGAAGAGTTTGGAGGTGTTTTCGGTTGTGTTTGGTAGCCGAAATGTTGGATTTATGTAGAGCAGCGAGTTGAGTTGTGTTGCTGGTGTTTTTAATGCATGATGATGCATTAATCCTCTGTTGTTATGTGTTTAAAACAGGGGAGAATGATCCGGAAGCAATAGAGGTAGCGTTGGAGGGTTTTGGATGCTTGGAAGGCTTAACGGCTAGCATAGTTTTGTGTATCGGTGAATGAAGTTGGGGTTTTCAGCTTTAAAACCAATGTTTGAAGGTTTTGGGAGCTTAGTTTAAGTCTAAGCAACTTAGCTAAGCTCAAGAGTAAGTAAATAGAATTTCTCTCTTGGTTTGTGTTATGAATTGATTTTTAATGCACTTGTGAATGTTGGATGCAATGCATGTGATTTGCATGTTTAAATTCTGTTTTGAAAGCATATTTTAGCATGGTTTAATGCCGGTTTTGAAAGTCATGTGTGAAGGATGCTCAAGGTAAGAGATCCTTGGTTTTGTACTTTGGAATTGTGGAATTGATGCATAGTGTTGCATGTTGTTTAATGGCTTTGTTTAATGCTTCAAAACAGTGAAGTGATGATGGTAATTGGTGGTGTTGGCATTTTGGTTATGCTTGTAAAAACAATGGGTTAATGAGGTAAAATGGTTATATTGGCAAGTGATATAAGTGGTTCTTGGTTACTTTAATCGGATATAGTTAGCCGGCTATAGGATTGGGTGCACCGTGAATTGAGTCGCCTTGGATGTCGAGGGGGTTGTAATTGTACCGTAAACTCCATCCAAGAATACTAGCGATTGAGGAAATTGGTGTCACCACGATGGAGGATGGCTCTCGTGGGTGGTCTTGGTTAAGTGCCACCACGATGGAGGATGGCTCTCGTGGGTGAACCTTGTTAAAAGTCACCACAATGGAGGGTGGCTCTCATGGGTGGACTTTGTTAAGCGTCACAACGGTGGAGGGTTGCTCCCGTGTGTGAGCTTGGTTAAGGTGATTACAATGGTTGTGGTAGCTTCCATGTGTAAGCCTTGTGATGTGTCCCGACTCTCGCTAGTGTGTTATACAACTTCCGATGAGTGATGTTGAGGGGTTGTGATTGTACCGTTAAACTCCATCACGGGTGTTGAGGGGGTTGTGATTGTACCGACAAACTCCACCTTGTGTTGTTCGGAAGTGTGTATGGAGCGTGAGGGACAACGCTTGTAATCCGCGTATCCGATTGTGTCTTGTGTTATGTTGGTTTGTGAATTATCACTTGGAAGCCAATATAATGTTCTTGAATGTAATGAAGCATGAGAAGCTTGAAATGATGCATGGTTTCATGGGAAGTGTGTGATGTTCTAAGAATGCATGTATTACTTGTTAATCTTGTAAAAATGTTTATCTTATATTAAGAATGGTGCATATGTGCATGAGAATCTCTTTAGTGCATTGAAGTCTTGCGAAGGCTTGTTTTAAAAAGGCATGTAATGCAAATGTTGATTTTGTGGTTCATGTATTGCATTTGTTTAAAGCTTGAGTTAGATTGAAGGAGTAAGTGGTTTTTAAAGGTTTCTTGCTTTGAGATGATTTTCAAGAATGAGAAAAGTATAATGTGAAGTGGAAGTGTTTTCCAAGGAGTTGTATTTAACTTTGCATATGATGTTCATGCATGGAAAGGTTAAATTGATGGTTTTGAAAGGATGTGCTTTTAAGTGAGTTACTTAGCTTTTCTAAGCTAAGGGTTGGTTGTCATGTTTGAGCGATGCATGATTTAAAGCATGTTGTTTAAAAAGGGGTTTTCAAACACTGCTTTGGTTTATCGAAAAGTGTTTACTTTTTAATGAGGTTTTATGACTCGCTGCATTGATGGTGTTTTGGTTTTGAGCATTACTCACTAAGCATTATGTGCTTACGCTCCTTTTTGTCCATCAATGCAGATATTTGAAGTTGGGACAGCAAGAAGCAAGGGATTCAAGGAGAGCTCCACTTGAGAAGTATGTCTCGGTTAATAGCTATAGATAATAAAGGCAATGGGGGGAGAGTCTTTTATATTGATGTATAATGAGATTGTGTATGTTGGACAAGTTTGGTTTATGACTTTGAACTATGTGGTTTAACGCTTGCAACGTTTGAATCTTCTTATTCATAAGTCGTTATGCTATGCTTCTTGTTTTAAAAGCATGTTTAAGTGTTGGATGTGTGGAAAGAGTTGTTGCACCTAGGAGTTGTTTTGTATCTAGATTTTAATGCAATTTGGTAGTTATGATGCTTGGCAAGTTGTTGCTTTGTTGAGGTTTGATTTGGAGCATGTTCGATGGGGTTTAAATGTGTTAAAACAGGCCTATCTGCTGTTTCTGGGCAGGGTGTTTCGAAACACCCTTGCCTGTTTCGAAACAGGTGCTTGATTTGGCCTGGGTGTTTCGAAACGGGTAGAGGTGTTTCGAAATACTTTGGCTACTTCCAAGCCCCGTTCCTGAACGGGCTAACCCCGTTTCGAAACACTCGACCGTTGGGCACTGATTTGAATAGTTTTGAAGTTTGCAAGCTTTACGTTTTAGTCCTGATTTTTGTATGTGCAATTGTTTGAGTTTCAGATGTCCGATTAAGGTGAAATTTGGCAGAGAAGCATGAAACATGACTAATTTCATAATGGTAACTTAAAAATTGGTAAATTCCTCTTAATTTCCAGAATTTACAAATTGGTCCCTAAATTCGTATGTTGTGCAATTGAGTCCCTTATTGTTTTCCGATTGCTGTGATTTTTGAGTATGCTTGCCTCAAGAGTAAACCTAGGGTTAATGTGCATCTAGACAAGCTTAAAAAGAAAAAAAAAGGGTCGTTAATCAAGGTTGACTTTCGGGTTGACTTTGGTTTTCCCCGTGTAATCTTCGTAGTTCGGGTCAACCGTCTAGGCCGGGCTAAGGGGGTTACAGTACTCGATTGTCAGATCGTAATCTTTAAGAAACTCCACCCAACATTGTTGCCTAAGGTTCAATTCTATCTGAGACATCAGATACTTCAAACTTTTGTGATCCGTGTACACAGTACATTTCTCACCATTCAAGTAATGTCTCCAAATTTTCAAAGCAAAGACAACCGCAGCTAACTCAATATCATGCGTAGGATAATTGCGCTCATGCACCTTCAACTGGCGCGATGCATAAGCCACCACCTTACCCTCTTGCATCAACACACACCCCAAACCAACATAGGATGCATCACTGTACACCACAAACTCTTTCCCTGATTCAGGTTGAACCAAGATAGGAGCTTGTGTCAAAGCTGCCTTAAGCTTCTCAAAAGCCTGCTGTCTCACTTCTGTCCACTCATACTTAACATCCTTCTGCAACAACTTCGTCAAAGGTGCAGCAATCTTTGAAAATCCATCCACGAACCTCCGGTAGTATCCTGCCAAACCAAGGAAACTACGGACTTCATGAACACACTTAGGAGGCTTCCAATTCATCACTGCCTCAATCTTTTGAGGATCAACACGAATCCCCTCAGCAGAAACCACATGACCAAGGAACACCACCTCCCTAAGCCAGAATTCACACTTGCTTAGCTTAGCATAAAGCTGATTCTCCAACAAAGCCTACAACACAATCCTCAAATGCCGTTCATGCTCCTCCTCAGTACGAGAGTACACAAGGATATCATCAATGAACACCACAACAAACTTGTCTAAGTACTCATGGAACACTATATTCATCATGTCCATAAAAGCTACAGGAGCATTCGTCAAACCAAACGGCATCACAAGGAACTCATAATGCCCATACCTCGTTCTGAAAGCTGTTTTTGGCACATCCACATCCTTCACCTTCAACTGGTAATATCCTGAACTTAATTCAATTTTAGAGAACACAGCCGCTCCCCGAAATTGATCAAAAAGATCATCAATCCTCGGCAATGGATACCGATTCTTGATAGTCAACTTGTTCAACTGACGGTAGTCGATGCACATTCTCATAGTGCCATCCTTTTTCTTTACAAACAACACCGGTGCACCCCCAAGGTGACACACTCGGCCGAATGAAACCACGATCAAGCAACTCCTGAAGTTGCATCTTCAGCTCCTTCAACTCCTTAGGTGCAATTCGGTAAGGAGTAATAGACACTAGAGTCGTGTTTTCATATAGCTCAATTCCAAACTCCACCTCTCGATTAGGAGGCAACCCAGGTAACTCCTCCGGAAACACACCAGGAAACTCTCGCACAGTCCTGATATCTTGAACTCGCAACTCCTTAGAGCTAGGATTCATCACAAAGGCCAGATAAGCTTCACACCCTTTTCTCAGCATCCAGCTCGCTTCCAATGTAGACACCACATTGGCAAGAAACTTCACATTCTCACCAATCACCACTATCTCATAATCATCCGCAAGCTTCAACGAAACTCGCTTGTTCTCAAAATCCACCACAGCTCGATGTTCAACAAGCCAATCCATACCAAGGATTACATCAAAACCATATAATGGCAATTCCATGAGATCAACATGAAAAACATGATTTTGAACAACCAAAGGACATCTTCTATACAACTTCCGTGTCACAACAGTCTCACCAAAGGAACTAGTTACACGCATACCAACATCCAAAGACTCAACAGGTAAACCAAGCAATTGAGCATGTTCACGCAATATGTATGACTGTGTAGATCCAGAATCAATCAAGGAAAGTAATGACAAGGATTGCAAAGTAAAGGTACCTGCGATCACATCCGTGTCACTTCTCCCCTCTCGCTGAGCATACACTCGAGCCTGGCCACCACCCTCAGGTTGGACAACTACTACATGTGCCACATTCCTCCCACCATCATCTCTGCGCTGGAAGTTACCACGGCCGCGCCCACGACCTCTCTGTGGTGCAACAACCCCAGGAGCACGTCCCTGACCACCACCGGCCAACAAAGGACACTCCCTCCTCATGTGGTCTGCCGAACCACAATTCCAGCACGAATTACCGGTCACTGCAACATGGGTCTATACCTCCCTCGCTGCTCGAGGACAATCACGCCTCAAATTGCCACGCGATCCACACGTCCAGCACGTGTTCTGATCCGCTCTCATCCTGTCTCTCTGAACAGGCACACCATGCCCTCCATTACCACGCCTAGCAGAAGACTGATACCTCTTATCTCGTCCTCTCTGTTCCGTCCACCACCGGAACTATACTCAGCAGCTCTCTTGCCCGAGCCAGAACTAACACCCCTGGAAGACAAACCCAGGTTCTGCTCAATATCCTTTGCCCTACTCACCAGCACATCAAAATCCGTGTACTCAGCAGCAAGCATGAAAGTCTTCACGTCCGTCATCAAACCATATCGGAAACGCTCACACCTCTCCCGCTCATCAGGGATAAGCTTAGGTGCGTATTGACTGAGACGGACAAACTGGATCTCATACTCAGCCACTGACATACTTCATTGCACAAGAGACATGAATTCTCTTTTCTTTCCATCCAGGTATCACACACCTAGATACTTCCGCTTGAACGCGTTCAAAAAGAACGTCCAAGTCACATCAACTTCCTCCATTCCGGAGACAGTGGTCGTCCACCAGGTATACGCATCATCATGTAACAGCGATACCACGCAACCCAACTTCTGCACATCATTGCAGTTCATTTCTCCCAATATCCTCTTGGTACTTTCCAACCAAGATTCGGAACCCTCATCAGATAAACCTCTGAACTTAGTCCCTCCCAGACTGCGCAGACGTTCCAAAGGTAATCTCGCATTAGCATCTCCCTGATGCCCAGCTCCATGAGCCCCAGCTACTGCTGCCTGAAAGGCTCCAGCAATAGCCTGTATTAAAACAGTCATGTCAGGAGTAGCTTGCCCCTACACACCATCAGGTCCAGCGACCCCAGCACCAGCACCAACACCAGCATTTTCACCTCCGGCACCACCACCACCGGACGGTCCACCACTAGGAGGAGGAGATAAATCCACAACATTATCGACATTCTCCTCATTCCCATCCTGAGCCATAGCTCTTGTATTCATCCTCGTCTCTTTACAAGGCCCCATTTTACAAGAAACTACAATGCACTGACACAGATGCAATAAATACATTTAGGCTCAAAAAGGTAAGTAATCCAAGCACTCAAGCTCATTTTTCAAAAACAATTCATTTCATTAGTTTTGATATGGCAATGGGTCCCTCTAACATGCTTCAACAAAGCATAACATCACAATTGCTACATACTCAAATTTCACATATCAAACTTTCATTTCAAAGACATATCATGCTACCACACATACATCACCCACATAACCATTCCCGTTTACTCGAGAACTCAGCTCTGATACCACCAAATGTAACCCCCTTAGCCCGGCCTAGACGGTTGACCCGAACTACAAAGATTACACGGGGAAAACCAAAGTCAACCTTGATTAACGACCTTTTATTTCTTTTAATCTTGTCTAGATGCAAATTAACCCTAAACATACTCTTGAGAAATACATACATGAAAAGCACAGCGATCAAACCATGATAAGAGACTCCATTGCACAAATCACAATATTAGGGACCAAAATGTAAATTCTGGAAAGATGGAGGACTTAACTGATTTTAAGGTTACCAATACTTAATTAATCACATTACATGCATCTCTGTCAAATTTCACTTTAATCGGACATTTCAAACTCATGCAATTGCAAATACAAATTTCAGGACTAAAACGTAAAGCTTACAAACCTCAAAACCATTCAGATCAGTGCCCAACGGTAACCTGTTTCGATACGATGTTGACCGTACCGAAACGCGGGTTCGTTTCGAGGCCTGTTTCAAAACAGAGCCTTCCAGTGGCCAAACTATTTCGATACGGTCACCAGCCGTTTCGAAACACCAAGACCTTTACAGGCCCCCGTTTCGAAACGCCTGTGAGTGTATCGATACGGGTTGCCCAGAAAGTGCAGAATTTGCTGGTTTAACATGCATTTAACCACTCTAAAACATTCCAATGACTTCCTAATCATGCCAACAAATCATCATGCATATAAGGTACATGTTTGCAACATCAAAACACATTCATGGCATCTATCAAGGAAATCCACTAATCTATAGGCATGCATCCTAATATTCAAAACCAACCAATCATCAAATCACCAAGACAAGCATCAAAATGGCCATTTACAATTCCAAAACATTTAAGGCATCATGCCACAACTAGGGAGTCCAAAACATCTCCCAAAAACACAATCTAGGTTCCCATTGCCAAATATAAAAAGCTAATAATGTTGTGAAAACGTCACCATACATGAGCTTAGCTTTTCCTTGGATTCTTAGCCTCTTTGCTGCCCTTAAACACCTCAATTATCTGCATTATTGATTCAAGAGAGAGAGCGTAAGCACAATTGCTTAGTGAGGTATGCTCTAAAGAAACAACACAATAATGCATTATATAAAACACCTTTCATAAGGTCATTAAACACATAAACATCATTATTCATACAACCTTGCATCCTTAAACAAGCATCTCATGCTTCATTAACATCAACATGTCATATTGGCTTCCAAGTGATAAACCATAACCATTTACAACATAAAACACAATCGGATACGCGGATTACAAGCGTTGTCACATACGCTTCATACACACTACCGAACACACAAGGTGGAGTTTACCGGTACAATCGAAACCCCTCAACACCCGTGATGGAGTTTAACGGTACAATCACAACCCCTCAACATCACTCATCGGTAGTTGTATAACATCACTAATGAGAACACGAGACACTCAACACAAGATCCATACCTGGACTTTTAACCACCATTGTGATCTTAATCATCTCGTTAGTGTACTTGGATGGAGTTTACGGTACAATTACAACCCCTCAACATCCAAGGCGACTTTATTCACGGTGCACCCAATCCTATAGCTGGCTAACTATATCCGATTCAAGTACTTTAAAACCAACACATCACTTGCCAATATGCATCATTTATCATCAATAATCCACTGTTTTAAAGCATTAATCAAAGCCATTAAACCACCATGCATCACTATGCATCAAAACCACATTTAGTAATATCAAACCAAGGATCTCTTACCTTGAGCATCCTTCAACACATGGCTTTAAAAACCAGCATTAATCATGCTAAAACATGCTTTCAAAACAGAATTTAAACATGCAAACTAAATACATTGTATCCAACCATCTCATGGTTCATCAAAGAGAGAGTTTCCCCGAAAACTTACTCTTGAGCTAAGTTAAGTTGCTTAGACTTAAACTAAGCTCCCAAAACCTTCAAACATTGGTTTCAAAGCTGAAAACCCAACTTCACTCACCAATTCCGTTTCGCAAGCTTGTCGAAACGCCGATCAAGCCTCCGAATCAACACCACAAGTATCCGAAGATGCCTCCCCTGTTTTAAACACATCAAAGCAGAGGATTAATGCATCATCTTGCATTAAAATCTTCAGTCATTACAACTAAACTCGCTGCTCTAACCAATTCTAACATTTCAGCTACCAAACACAACCGAAATCACCTCCAAACTGTTCCAAAACATAACCCAGCCAAGATCCATCACTTCTAACCATTTCTAAACATCAATCCACATCCAAAAAGAACCTAAACTCGTCCTTATACCTCCAGCTATAACAGAACACCAAGATCACCTCAAAAACCACCATTTTCATAAGTAAAAATTTAGGAAATTCAACCTATTTGGGATTGCATTGATCAAACCTCAATTACACATCATTAAACAACCAAAACACATTTAAAATCCATCTCAAAACAGAGCCCAAACAATCACCACAAATTTCTTCAAGATTTCTTTCAAATCTTGAGTTTTAAGCCAAAATCAAATTCATAACATTAAATCCATTTATAAAACTTAATTTAAGGATTGAGAACTTTGGAATTTTAGTAAAGAACTGAGTATTTAGAGGAGAAGAACATCCTTACCTCTAAATGTAGATTTCTCCTTGATTAGAGACAATTTCCTTGAAAATCCAATAAGCAAAACAATAGAATTTGATGTAAAAAGGATTAGGAATCAATTGATGATTGAAACCTCATCATTTGGTGTGAAAATCAATAGAAATGTTGTTGTAGAAATGTGTTTGGCTGAGAGAATTTTGAGAGAAAATGAGATGAGAAAGTTTTAACAAAAGTTAGTTATGAAATGTAAAAATTGGTTTTTCACTTTTCCTTTAGTTAATTAAACATTAATTAAATCATTTAAATCTAAGAAAAATCTGGAGAAATCTTCCTTGGGTAAATTAGCTCCTTAAAGATTCGAAGTTTCAATCCTTACAAAACAGTCACCACTGAACTTTTCAAAAATCGCATTTTAGTCACTATTTCAAAATGTCGCACTTCCAAACCTTATTTTCTAAAATTGATTTCACCACTCTCTTATATATATATTAAAAGATGACTTTTAGGTATTTTCCCATATTTTTAATGCATCCAGAACTAGGCTTTCCCTAAAACCACCTTTTATATTCGAACCGAAAATCAGATCGATCCGGTTCGGACCCTAAACTTCCAATCCCAAAATTGGGGTGTTACACGTGCAGCAGCCAGAGATAGAGAATATCACCTTAGTCAGGGAATTCTACTCCCATCAGCCCTGCCCGGAGAACCCATTTATCTATGTCCGTAGGGAGCCGGTCAAACTAAATGCTGATGTCATCAACAAGTATTATGGACTTGATATGGACGACAACCCGCACGAGGACTGGAGGCAGTCACTGACGGCTGCCGACTATGAGAAAATCAAGGCCAAGCTCTGCAAGCCCAACACACCATTGCTGGGCGGCAAATATGTGGGATCAGTCTAGTGCTACCATCTACTGCCCGAGGCCATGTTATGGAACACATTTGTTAAAAGGTGTCTGATGCCCACATCCCACAACTTAACCGTTGACCGGCTGCGCCTAGCCCTAATTCATAGTATCCTGATGAACCAGCAGATAAACATAGGGGAAATCATCTGCACGGAAATCCACAACTGCTTTAGAAAGAAGAGAGGCAGGCTGTAATTCCCGTCCCTCATCACATGCCTCTGCACCAACTTCGGTGTCTCGACAGAGCCCATAGATGAGCTAACAACTGCCAAAGAGGGCTGGACCAAAAAGGTCCGCATTCAGATGATGCAGGATGCGGAAAAAGAGCCAACAACGCCCAACCAGCCTTCAGTAACACAGTTTGAAACTCCAGCCGCCCCGACAGTACTGAAGCTGTTCCAAAAAAAGAAGTCATGCCACTACTGCACACACTTCTAGACTACACAAAACGCATCGAGCAACAGTAGTTGGCCTTCATGAACTATGTGGGGGAGGTCCAATAAGCCCTCGTGGATTATTTTCTACAGAAATTTCCCGGTGATGTGACCACCATACTGCCATTCCCTACAGAGCTTGCAGCAGCAGCACAAGCACAAAGAACTCCACCAACCGTTGTTGCCCGCCAGACTGACCGCAAGGTACCCTCTCCTACGTATTATCCGACTTACTCAGACGCGACCCCATCCAACACAGTGGCAGACTCGCTTGAGAGGCACCAGCAGCATCTCTCTCCTTCCGGCATAGCAAAGACAGTGGCAGACACCTCCTCATTAGAGGAAATCAAGCAGCCGCCGCTGGAGCCAGAAACAGTAGTGGTGGCAGCAACAACAGCCATCCAAATGGCATTTATCCCTCTGGCAACATCCACAGACGAAGGAACCAAGAAGAGGAAGCGACACATAATAGCCGAAGAACCTGTGGACTTCGAGACGGAGTCAGAAGAGAGCGTTGCATCTCCAGACGCTTCTCTTGCCAAACCACAAGAAGAGACACAACTAACGCCGAAGAGAGTCCAGCCGCCGCGGAAAGCAAAAATCTCACCAGCTAGAACCGCCGCTAAGGCATCTTCCGGCCGCCGCTTCATCATCCAAACATCCTCCTCCTCCTCAGCTGATAAGAATCCAGCCTCCTCCCACCCTTTAGCAAATTTTTAGTTTATTTTACTTTCTTTCACTTTTCTTTTATTTTTATTTTTATTTTTCTATTTTCTTTTATTTTTATTTCTAACTTGTATACTTTTTTTTTCTTTTTATCTTTTCTGTTTTGTGCATTGAGGGCAATGCCCATCTCGAGTTTGGGGGGGAGATAGCTCTCACATCATTTGTCTAGGCATTGTCAATTGCATTCTTAGGTTGCATTGTACTTACCTTAGTAATAATTGGAAAGAAAAATTTGTTTTTACTTGTGCCTATGATAGGATAGCCGATTAATTATTTTTGCACCTAACTAAAAATGAACTTAATCTTGGGAAAAAGTATGAAATATGACTTATATTTTTTTTCTTTTTGCCTGAAAATGTTAAACATCTCTGTTACTTGCTGAATGTGTTAGAATATTTGATGAACATGGGCATGTTTGTTTTTAGAATTCTTTGTAAAATTCTAACGATGATTACAGGTAGCCGCCGAGGCAGGCAAAACGAACAGAAAAATGCAGAACCGCCACGACAACAAGATCAAAAACAAAGAACAAAGCTGTGATACCATGGAGGTGCCCGCAACAGGCTCTAGGAAGAATCATGTGCGAGGACACTCTGTTGCTATCAAATTCCATGAATCTGAAAGCCTTAAAGTGACAGACAAATTAGCATGAGTGAATGAAAGTCTTCATGGGATGACTCTACTCCAAGGGTTCGGGGTTCTATAGTTTGCTCCTATCTCAACGTCAAACCTAGAAAAGTAGTTGTGATAAGCTGAAGCCCTCACTGCCATGACTAATAAAAACATTGTGCTTAACTGTGCTGCCTCGGTAGCAACCTTTAAATCAGAGCAACATCTTTGTTTTGTTATTTATTTTGCTTATTCAGTTTGTTTACAGATATGCACACACCATACAGGCATGAGAAATTTAAACCCTGAGTTATTTTCTTGCTTATTTCCCTTCATTGGTTTTATATATAGGTGCCACGGCCTTGAGGTAGAAAATCAGGTTAAAAACAAAGTTTTTTTTTCTTTCTGACTATTATTAGAGCAAGTACTTTAGGTTGCATTGCTTGAGGACAAGCAATACTTTGAGTTTGGGGGTGTGTAAAGTGTCCATAAGTCCTATATTTCATGCACATTCTGACTCTTATTATTACTATTTTTAAGCACATTTTAGGCACAAGTAGGTGCATGCATGGCATTTTACAGTATTTCCTTGTTTTACCTCGCTTTTATATATTATCATTTATTTGGTGAACAAGAGATACTGTTTTAGTGTATTCTTGCTTGTAGGTACTAGAAGCTGAAAGAGGGAACCGAGGAGTTGAGGATTCAAGGCTGAGGAAACAAACCTAGGAGCTGCACTGAAGCAGTTCCAGCTGAAGACAAGTTGCTGACGAGCAGAGTTGCCGCCGACCTTACTGCCCACGACAGCTGACTATGGAAGTTTGGAGAACCGGAGCGCGGTCTGTAGAGCTAAAACTCCTGAATCTATCACCGACGTTATTGTGATTTTCCGATGTCTGTAACAGCGGGCAGGGCTGCCGAAGCAAAATTCTCAAGCTTACTTGCGGGCTAAGGCAAACGAGATAGAGTCCATATTCCACACAAAGAAGTCGGCATTTAAAGTCATATTAAAGAAGGAAAGCTACTTTAGAGGACTTTTACTTTAAGGAGGACTTAACCTAGTCTTTTAGTCTATAAATACCCATTGTACTCCTAGTTCAAAGCATCTTAGGTTTTCTATACACTTTTCTTGTGTTCTTCATTGTCGCCATGTTCTAAATTCTATTTGGGTTAGGGCTATGTTGTAACTAGTGTGAAACGATTGTTTTAGGGTTTTGAGTTATTTTCTTTAATAAAATATTCCAAGTTTACTTAATCCATTGTTCTTCGTTTTTTCAATCTTTCTACACCAGTCGTTTGGGAGAATCCATTTGTTGGGGAGGAAAGTGCAAGGCTCACGAAAGGGTTAATTATGGTCACAATGTGCTGAGGCGTGACTAACTTGGTTCCACACTAGTCTACAAGTTTCAACGGCTAAAAGGGATCACCAACCGAGTTGACTAACTTGGTTCCACACTATTTCTCAAGTTAGCTCTCGAGCATCCTAACCTAGAAATAGAAGGGATCACTGTCGACTATCCTGACGAACTTGGAGTATCTGCCAGACTTGCCGCTAGGACTTCTTTCCGTTCCACCTGACGAGATAGTACACCATTGTAGTTGTAGTGACCTGCTGCGGCCGCGTGACAGGTCGTAGTTTGCTGCCTGCCATACTCGCCGAGGCAGCATATCGTGGCAGCACATAATAACTCATACCTTTTACGACGCAGTTTTCACACTAAGTGGCAGCATAACCCTGCCTGCTCTATCAATCTTATTCACCTCTCCTTTATTACTTGTGTTTTTATTTACTTTTCACCCAAACCAAACAATTCACTTGTGTTTTATTTTACCCTTGTGCAGGAACTACGAAACGAGATAAGTTGTCCAATCCTCGTGGGATTCGACATCTTTTATACTATAACTTGGCAGAAGTGTGCACTTGCGCTCTCACAAAAAGGGAACACCTACACGCCCTACAGTATCGATAACGAAAGTTTGTGGGGGCGCTAACCCTTTCCCACACGTAACTGACTCCTGAGCCCGGATTTTAAAATAATCTCTGGTTATTTTGATGGTGTCCGATCTACTAAAGTGATCGGTGGCGACTCTAAAATGTTTTTTTTTTCAAGTTTAAATAATGGAAAAATCCGATTTAACATAAAAAAACCTAATTTTTAAAAATTAAATAAATAAAATGAGTTAAAAGGAAAAAACCATAATTTTCAAAGTATAACCGTCAACCTATTTTTACGCCGGTTCAAAACTGGTCATGACAACTGTCAGTTGCCAAACTGCATTTAATGCATGAAAAATTCCTCCCGACGGCTATAATCAATCTCCAACAACCCAATTGTTTAGCAATCAATGAGAGGGTATAAAAACAAGTCTTCAAAGCTTCTTCAACAACAAGACAACTATTCCAAAGTATGTAATCCAACCCAAAAGTCTATTTTTACCTCATTTTAAATTTCTTGTAAACACTTGAGAGAGGTTTCCTTGTAATCCTTATTTATCAAGTGTTTTGAGTTTTTTATTGAGCTTAATTTTCTGCAAATATCTTTCTTGAGGGATTTTTTAGCTTGCTCATTTGTATAAAATTTTAGGAAATATTTAAACCTATATTTGATTTTGATATAACAAGGAATAATTTGTAAAAGAAATAAATTTTTAAGGTACTCAATTTTGATAGGTGTTGAGTTGATCAATCGATTGCAAATGGCTAAGAGGGGGTGAATTGGCGATTAAAATTTGAAGGGAGAAAATGAATGAATGAAAAATTGGACACAAGGCAATTTATAGTGGTTCAAGTTCCTAAATGAACTCTACCTCCACTACCTTAGCTCCCACTAAGAATTTTCAATCAATCCACTAATTGATTCTTCCCTTTTTCTTGGACGAGGAGGAAATCTTACAAGACCGATTAAGCTTTCTACCCAAAGCTTAATCCAACTCATTCATTACAAAGAAGAAGTTTGGTAAACCTTACAATTTCCTCTCAAATGTTGATGTTTACCTAAATACAATGAATCACACCCCAAACTCTCAATAAAATTTACAATGAAAGACTTAATTGAGTTGGGTACAAAGATTTGACTCTAAAATGCTCAAGGTTTGGATTTGAATGCTTTGATGTTACTTGAAGGCTCAATAGTTGTTGTTGTAGCTTTTGAGACTTGTTTTTATACCTTCTCATTGATTTCTAGCCGTTTGGGTGGTTGAAATCATCGATAGAGCCGTTGGGGCTCTCTCTTCCCTCCATAAATGTTGTTCTACAGCTACACGTATAGAAAAACGGTACCCCTGTATCAAAATGGACACTCAAAAAAGAAAGAGACGTTATGTGTAAAATGGCCCGTATCGAAATGGCTATAGGCCGTATCGAAATAGTTTGAAATGTAAAGTGCAAAAAGAGGGCCGTATCGAAACGTTTTGAAACTGTAAATGGGTGTTTCGAAACTGCTCAGAGGTGTATTGAAACACTTAACCAAATCTTTAAAATTAGTGTTTGAGAAGTAACGACTAGTTCATTTAATGCACAATTTTAAAATTACTTAACCCCTGTATCGAAACGGGGATAAGCCGTTTTGAAACAATACTTAAAAATCAAAAGCCCAGATGAAGGTTGTATCAAAACAGGTATGAGCTGTTTCGAAACATACATTTCCAGTGGCTAAACGTATCGAAACATGTTGAGGATGTTTTGAAACGCCTGGGCAATTTTGTATAAATTTTACTTTTCAAAATCAAGTATTTTGATTACTTAAAAATTTATTTACTTTGCAATTTAGTCCTGGAATTATTTGTTATATAAAAATCAAATATTAGTTTTACAATCTCCCCTTTTTTGATATAACAAAACCAAAGTAAATTTGTAAGTAAACCCCCTAAATTTAAGCTAGGTTTTGAAAAAGATTTTTAAAATTTAGCTTAACCCTTCTCCCCCTTTCTGTTAGATCAAAATCAATGAAGGAATATATCAATATAGCACAAGTCAAACCACAATTAAAGCAACATAATTTCATTAAGCATTAGAAATCAAAGCAAAATAAGTTCATAAGTTCCAAACATAATATCGAAACCATAACATCCAAACAGAAATCAATGCATAGGTCTTAAAGTAAAAACATAAATAAGTGCATAAAAATAGGGAAATCCTAAACTAGATGATATGCAATGGAATGCAATGATCTAAGGCTCATCATCATCGTCATCTTCATCATTGGCATTTCTCCTTCAGAATTGTCTCCATTCGCCATAGAAACTGGTAAAGGACATGTCCATAGAGGTTTGTTGAGTTTCAACCGAGATGAGGCGGTTCTCAGCATTTTGGATACCTCCCTCTACGGAAGTGAGGTGAGTATCAAGAGTGAAAAAGCTGGAGTCCATGTGCGTGCGCAAGCCGTTAAATTGCTCGGTAAGGAAAGCCATGAGGGCTTCGTTGTTTTGTGGAGAAATTTGAGGCTGAGGTTAGGGGGCCACAACTTGTGGAGGATTCTCGACATAGGTCCACTCGCCATCAATATAGTGAAATTTTCTCTAGAGAAGTGTCCACTCATCGATGGGATCTTTGAGAGGTTTCGGATAGTCAAGTGAGCAATCGATCCCCAACTTAGAGAACAAGTAGCTCAAAGTCGTGCCATAGGTGAAGAAGGTGACAAGATCGGAGTTGCAATTTTGGATAAGGTACACCATCTCGTCAAACATGATTTGACTTAAATTTGGTTGACGTCCCTCACAAAAGCATCGAATCCAAAAATCATCCAATTGCCTAATGTGGGAGAACTTGCCTCCGGAAGGGCTAAACCACCACGACACCATGAGATGTAGGACGCGATCATGAGCATCAAGGACCGTGACGGAGCCACCAAGGGTATGACCTAACGAGTTCTCATCTGAGATTCCCTCATCTTCAAACCCGAACACATTGACCAAAGTTTCTAGATCAACCCTAAACTTCTTCCCTATGAGATAGGACTCAATGGCAACCACTTGGCCAGCATCGGAGATGCAACGCGCATTGGCATAAAATAGAAGCACCATGTTACGGTACAAATTACCGGGTAAACCAAAAAAAGATATAAAATTCCAATGCCTCAATAGGTCAAGATAGAGGAATTGAAAACGTTCGAAATCCAAAAAAGGAAGAGAAACGATACGCTTACGTCGGAGAGACTTTTGGTAGAGTAAAGTAAGATTTGGACGAGTAGAATCGTCATCAACGTTGGAGCTTCCACCAGCCTCATTGGTTCTAACTCTCTTCCTACAACTCATATTTGAAATCTAGAATGAAATCAAGACAAAAATATATGTATGTGTAAATCAACCAAATTCAATCTAATATACAATCCGATAATCAAGGTATTGATAAAAACTATAAAATATAGTTTTCAATATATATATATATATATATATATATATAAAATGAATTTTTGGTGAAAAGAATTTAAAAAAAACAGATTAAAATTTTATACGATATTAATTTATATTTGAATAAAAAATTTCAAATTTTGAAAATTTTTTGCAAAAACTTGAAAAATTATACTATATGTATATGTTTTATACAAAAAAGAATTAAAAACAACCTATAAATTTAAACGAAAATTGAAAATAAAAAGAAAGGTTTTATACCTGATATGGGATAAAGAATGAATGGGGGATGATTGATGCACCAAATTGCTTGCAATGCTCTAGCCTTGATATGTAGATTGAAAACTCTAAAAAAATTCTAGGTTTTAAGGTGAAAAATCAAGTGATTTGAAGAGTTTTTATAGGGGTTTTGCGGTTTAGGGTTTGAGAGAAAAAGAGAGTTGGTGTTTTAATTAAAGTTTGATACCTTTTAATGCCTATTTAAAGCAATCTGCGTGATCGTGTTTTGATACGCCACTTGGCATATTGGAACGGCTATTTCGAAACGCTATCGAGCCGTTTCGGTATCAGACTCTTTTTGATACATGTTGACCATGTTTCAGAACAACACCTCGAACCTGTATTGAAACGCGAAGAGTCTGTTTCGATACGATTCACTATTAGAATTACCTTAGATTAAGCCTGTATCGAAACAGATTTAGCTGTTTCGATAAACCCTTACCAGAAAATGTATTTTGGGCAGTTTTATGTCCAAAAAGTCAACTTAGATCGAGCCTAAATGCATGTGAATGATATATGACTGTAGAGCATTTTAGGTGTTCTCTATTTATGAGCGCAAGTGCACACTCTTGTCAAGTTATAGTATAAAAGATATCGTCTCCCACAGGGATTGGAGCAACTACTATGAGTGTTTTCTAGCACAATGAATTAGTAAATTGCACAACTAAATTTCTGAACAAAGAAAAATATAAAAGTAAAAACACAAATAATTTAAGATAGTGATAGGGAGAGATGAGGATGATAGATTGGGCCGGGTAGTTGTAGCTCAGTCATGTGTAGACTACGTTGTAAAGCTTAAGTGTGTTTTGTGCTGCCACGATCTGTTGCCTCGGCGGGTAATGGTGGATTGAGGCGGCGACAACTTTCGCTGCCACAACGAAACTCTGCTCCTGCAACTTTCGCTGTCCTGCAAGGTGAGATGGAGAGAAGTCTCGGCGGCAAGTCTGGCAGATACTCCAAGTTCAGCAAAGCAATTCTGAAGTGATCATTCCTATGTCTAGGCAAGGATTCTGTCACAACGTGATGGAAGCAATACCTAGCAATCTCAGCTTAAACCTAACACAAGCAGTTGACGTTTGGTTGCTCCTTTTATCCGCTGAAATTCTAACTTATGTATAAGCCGAATTAGTCAACACCTCGATATGATGAGGTCGTGCTTAATTCTTTCGTGAGTTTGACACTCTCGTGCCCGACAAATGGATTTCTTCAACTGGACTTTTGGAACTAATTGAAGAAATGAAGAACATGAATTAAGCAAACTTGAGAGTATTTTATTGAAAACACAACTTAAACCAATACAACCGTTTCTCACAACTACTTTACACAAAATAACCTAAACTATAATAGAGAATTGGATCGCGACCTCCAATACCCCCACTTAATCTATCTATCTACCTCTCCGCTATGCCCCTATACCCTCACATACATGGGTATATATAGGGCTCATGGCCTAAGTTTGAGTCCTCCTTGGAGTAGGAGTTCTTAAAGTAACTTTACATTAAATGTTAACTCCTTTTTGACTTAAATGTGGACTCTTTGGACATTGCCTTCTTTAGCAAGTAAAGATAAGTACTCCTACTTATCAGTCTTTAATCAGCTCTCCAAGCCGCTACAAGCTTTAGAAATCTGCAAGACTGGGCTCATTGGATTCAGGAAATTGTCCTCTTTCAATCGCAACCCATCTTGGCTAAGTCAGTTTAACTCCTGCCTGGGCGGAACTCGGTAGTGATGCTGCTGCGGCGGCGTCCTTGGCGGCAACTGGAACTGCTTTAGTATAGCTCTTTTTTGCTCCCTTCTTTCTTGTCCTCTCCTCCTCTACATAGGTACAACACCTGAAAATGAAAACTAAACTAAAACAATATCTTTTCTTAACCAAACATAGAATATTCAATAAAAGCATGGTGAAAGAGCAAATACTAGTATTATGCATGCAATGCACCTAAATATGCCTAAATGAACTTAAGAACATCAATAATAAGGGTAGGATGTGGAAAAAATATTGAACTTGTGGACACTCTACACACCCCCAAACTCAAACTATTGCTTGTCCTCAAGCAATGCAACCTAACTAGTAAACCTGCCCCTTGCACAAAATTCAACAGAAACTTAGTTTTTAACTGGATTTCTTGCCTCAAGGCCGTGGCACCTATTTTAAGTTTAGTGATAGGGAATGGCATGAAATAACTTAGATTATAATTTTTCTTAGTGCCAGTGGAGTATGTGCAGGTCTGTGCTCATGCTAAAAATGCTGAGTATACTAAGTAAACAAAGAATGCTAAAAATAATTAAATTACGAAAAAGGATATGAGTTGCTGCCTTGGCAGCACAGTTAAGCACTTATTTTTCTCTTTTCTTTTTCTCTGATCATGGCCTTAAGGGCTTCAGCTCATCACAACTATTCTCCGGGTCTGAAGCTAAGATAGGTGCACACTACGAAACTCCGAACCCTTTGAATAGAGTCATCCCATGAAGGCTTTCATTCGCTCTTGCTAATTTGTCCGTCATTTCAATTAATTTCATATACTTGGATTTTGATAGCAGCGGAGTGTCCTTGCACATGTTCTTTCCTAGAGCCTGTTTCGGGCACCTCTAGGGTTTTAAAAATCTTTGTGCTACTGTCATGTGTTGCCGTGGTAGGCAAACCTGTATCCATTTAAGAAATATTCATTAATTAAAGCATACAGTGCTAAACTTAGAACTCGAGCAAAACTTCAGCACTTAACAGACAATGTAAAATTATTGGCAACTAGAAAATTTAATTTTTAAGTATTTTTCAAGCTTCTTCCCATGGTTAGGTTAAATTTTAAGTAGGGAGAGAAAATAAGTAATCGGCTTAACTATCATAGGCACAAGTTTATAAACTGAGAATTTCTACTTCATTAAGTGTTAGGGCACAATTTACATATGCTGCCAAATGCTGCTACATGCAACTAAAGAAAACAAACAAGACAATTCCCTCCAAACTCAAGGCGGGTAGTGTCCTTAATGCCTTACACAAAACATAAAATGAAAACCGAAAAATGAAATTAAAACATAAAAATAAAACAGAAAATTAAAAGAAAACATAAAAGAAAATTAAAGAAAAAGGTGCTATAACTAGGGGAGTTCCCCTCTTTTCCTGCTGCTGCATCGGATGAAGACTTTGAGGAGGCAGGGAGGACGAGACGGCGTGTGGCGGGAGACTTGGCGGGTGGGCTCTTCTTCTGGCCGCGTGGTGGCTGGATGCGGATGTGAGTGGGCTTTTTGGGTGGTGCTTCTGGTTCAGTATCAGACCCTTCACCTTGAGGCTTGGTCGCATCAGCGGGCCGCTTCCTCTTCCTTGTTGCCTTGGCCGGTTCGTCATCAAAGGAGTCAGATATCTCCATGTCTGAGTCCTCAAATTCTTTGGTAGTTGTCTTCTTTGCTGATGGGGAGGCGGCGGTAGTCTCCTCCTCCTTTTCAGACTTATATGAGGAGGTGATGTTGTATGGATGGATGGGAGTGAGCGAGGTTCTTCTCTTGTGGCGGATGTGCGGCCCTTCACTGGCTGGGGCAGCTAGAGTGGTAGCTGGTCTAGGTGTGATCTGAGTTGATTTAGAAACTGCTAACTTCGATGGGAAGGCTGGCAACTGTGGGCCGGCGTCGTGGTATTTTTCTAGCAAGTAGGCCACAAAAGCCTCTTGCACCTCCGCGATGTATTTCGTGAAGATTACCTGCTTGTGCTCGATTCTCTGGCAACTTTCTACAAGACTTCGCATCAGGGGTACCACGGTGACTGGGCTATTGTCGGCGTTTCGGGCTTTGGCTCCTGCATCATCTGGTGGTGCGCTTTCCTTGTCCACCCTTCCTCGGTGGCAATGATCGTATCTTTGGGGTGCGGCGGCACACGGAAGTTGGTGCAGAGGCCTATGATTAGTGCGGGGAAGACGAGGGGTCCCTTGGAGTTGGGCTTGGCTGCGTTAGCATAAATTTCTTCAAGAATAACCTCTCCAACATTGATCGGCCGCCCCTTCATTATGCTATAGATGAGGGCCAACCGCGGCCTGTTGACTGTCGAACCATACGAAGTGGGCATTAGGCGGCGCTGGACTAAGTTACTCCAAAGATTTGCTTCAGGCAATAGGTCGCGGCAGTTAACTGAACTGTTATTCTTGCCGGTCAGCCATTTGGCCTTGGGCTAGCAGGTTGCTCTTTTAATATTTTCGTAGTCTGCTGCCGTTAAGTACGACCTCCATTCTTCGTGCGGATTCCCTCTGATTTCTATGCCATAGAAGCTATTGATTGTTGCCGTTGTGAACTTGACACCCTCGCCATGTAACCCCCTTAACCCGGCCTAGACGGTTGACCCGAATTAAGAAAGTCACACGGGGAAAACCAAAGTCAACCCGAAAGTCAACCTTGATTAACGACCCTTTTTTTCTTTTTAAACTTGTCTAGATGCACATTAAGCCTAATTGTGATCACACAAACATCATACCAAAAGATCACAAACATCAGAGATCAAACAGGGACTCAATTGAACAATTTACAACTTTAGGGACCAAATTGTAAATTCTGATAATTATAAGGACTTAATCCAAATTGAAGTTACCAACTCGAAATTAATCAGGTTTCATGCTTCTCTGAGAAATTTCAGCTCAAAAGGACTTCCCAAACTCATACAATTGCACAAACAAGTTTCAGGACCAAAACGCAAACAATTCAAAACACATAACTGCCAATGTCAGCCCCCAACGGTCAGCCGTTCCGAAACGGGAGACAGCCCGTTCCGAAACGCGGGGCCGTTCTGAAACAGGCATAGCCCGTTTCGAAACGGGGGTCTGGCAGTGGCCTTTCCGTTTCGGAACGGCCCCTCCCGTTTCGGACGCCTGGGCACGATTAAGGCACCCGTTCCGAAACGGTAGGTGCTGTTCCGAAACACCCTGCCCAGATTGCTCCAAAACTCCACTTTAAACATGCAATTACACAACCAATCATGCTCCGAATGTCACCAAACTTTACCAGCATGCAATTCAACATATATATAACATATTAGCATCATCAATTCAACCAAACATCATCATATGCAAAAAGCCCCAATTCTATAGGCATGCTTCCTACACAAGCTAGATATTCAAGCACCAAACTTACAAAACAAGCATATAAAGATCCAATCCAAAGACCAACAATCTTAACATCAAGAAACATACTTAGGGAGTACAAAACACCTCCCAAAACATACACATGGTTTCCCCATTGCCAAATCACCCAAAAGCTAAAATGTTTAACAAAAACCTTCCATACATTGAGCTTTACTTGCACTTGAATTCTTGCCCTTCTTGCTGCCCTCAAAAGGTCTCTAATGCTCTGCATTATTGAATTAAGGAAAACGAAGAGAGC